>CM070674.1:21740780-22340780 GCA_036346575.1 Dendrocalamus sinicus | reverse complement strand
ATGCGTAGCCATGCTTGTAGTACATTGGGTTCATCATCACATGTTAATTAATTAGTAAATTTTGACTTAGTGAGATATTGAAACATGGTGGTCAGACACATGGTGGATGTCTCACCTGGGTAATGTGTAAGGACTTAACTTTGTATGCCATTGATCTAAGCCTTACTATGCAACCATATGTCTAGTATGGGATGGACCTAGCTGATTAATTTGTGATGTTTCAACCTCGATATTGCCATTGGGATGTTTTGTTGGTGCAAGAGGTGGCTTTTACTAACTAGGTGGTTAACCTACTCGGTAGTGAAACCTTAGCGAGCAAGATCAGTTTGAGATTGAATATTGTAAAAGCCTTATTATGATCTTCTTGGTCAACATGCATAAGGAAGCGTATTATACTAGTGAAATTACAAATTGATCATATCATGTGGGTAAAGTTGTGTAAACTCTGTAGAGTATAAAACTATTTGAATAGTCGTGTCCCCAGTCATGGATAATACTCGGTGATTTCACGCGAGGGTTAGGTTTTCCCTAAATTTTAGTTGGCTAGAAAGTAAGTTAGATGGGAAGTGAATGGATAGTTCACTTGTGGGTTGTTCAATCCTTGACACTTTACTTAATTATTTACATCCTTTCCATAACTACGTTTTCAATCTATTTACTATATTTACTTCAAATTAGTGCTTTTTTTTTGCAAAAATAACCACTAAGCTATCATTTATTAAGCCTTGCATAATTATATTGCATCTTGTTACGAACGACTTACTGAGTACTCTATGTACTCACGACTATATCCATATTTGCTTAGTTTCTAAAGAAGAGACATATCAACTGGAGGTACTTGCAGGAGGATACTTCGATGACTTCTCGGATTAGGACTTCACTTCCTAGTCGATTGCCTGTGGGCATGTCGAATAATGACCACTTTGTTTGTTGTTGTTTCCACTGCTAGTCTTTGTTAAGCCCTTAAGGCTGTTATTTGTAAGCTTGGCCATAAGGTTGCTACTTTGATAATTAATAATATTTGAATCTTTTCTTAGCTAGTCGTTATATGGTTGATATTTTATCTATATTTTTATTGTGCGCACTAGCATGATCTTAGAATAGTACAGAATACACAGAAAAGTCTGTATTTGCATATCGGGTCTCGACAAATTATCTCGTATAACTCTTGCGTTAGAGGAGTTGGTTTATGGCTTGGGTTCTCCATGACATTCCCTCATGACTTTATATAGTGCCCCTGAGTTTTCCTCCAAAGTGATGTAGGAATCCTAATCCAATTATGAGTAGGAGTATGAATCCTATTAGGATCCATCTAGGAATCCATGTAGCACACCTATCCAAGTCCTACTAGGACAGGATATGAGTCGCCATACTCAACAATCTCTACCTTGAATCTTATTTGTTGAAGTCATCATAGTTCTCCAGGAACTCGCTCTAAGTCCGCTATGCTTTTTTTTTGTTTTTTACCTTTTACTTGCACCTTTGGGAGTGCACCACTGTAGAGGCTTATGCACATAACTGCAAGGTACGTGTTAGTGTCCGAACTTGCTTACCCAAACTCTCCACTTAAGGGCTCCTTTATTATGTAGTTTGGTTGACTACATCTTCTGTTCCTACAGCCCTCCATGCCATAGTTTTGTATTGCCTCCGAGTTTCACCTACTTGCTAGTATCGTATGGTTAGTCCCACGTCTTTCTTCTTCCAACACCCTGCATCTTCGTCTCTACGACCGCTAGAATTTGCAACTATCTTTGTAGTTCCACACATAACTATAAATGAGATCTAAGCACATATACTACTGCAAAGAAGGTTATCACAGACGGTTCAAAAATATCATCATAGATGGTTTTGTGAGTCGTCGGAGTTTATAGATCAGTAATGACATAAGGTCATCATCGATGCTTTTCGTACCGTCTATGATACATAGTATCACACATAGTTATTAACTCATAACCATTTGTGATGGTTGACTATCACGGACAGTTATGAGTTAATAACCATCTGTGATGTTCTTTTGTATTCCTAAATATATTTTTGTTTGTTGGCTAGCCTCAGAAAATGCTAGCTATGCCCACTGAAACAAGTAGAAACACAACAAATACATGTATACATCCAATTCACATTCATTTCAGAAACAAGAATATCCATTTCACAAATTAATTAACTGACATGAAATAAATTAACTATGCATGAATAAATACATATGTACCATTAAGTTTAATCTTATTCCAAACAAGTTCACTCTACATTGTGGAACTCCCCATCTTCTCTTAAGAAATATGCACACTATTCTTGAATTTTTTTGGAGCTTGGCCTATTCCAGCCCAGTTGTAGCGATAGTCGCAACCTATTGGTAGGAAGATTAATGTCGTGCATACATATAAATTGATAAGTATGAAATAATTATTGCAATATTAACAAACCTGAGGATCATTGGTCACCGTGGAACCGAGGAGTAGTTCCATATTGTGGCAAACATAGTATCCACAGGTGTTGCCCGGTGGCTACTGGTGGCACTATAAAAATAGAATTTGTTAGTTCAAGAGGCATTACTAAGAAGTGTTATATAAGATTAATGTGTATTAGCGAATACCGAAAAATTTAGATCATGTCGCAAGGCATTGATCCCTCTCTTGGATTTCTGTACAGTAGCAACTTATGAGGCGAATGACCTACGTGATTCGAAAAAATTAGCCTTAGTCATTGCAAAGGAAGGAAAGACTACAATAGAGTTATTTATGGAGAAATGTGTTTACTTGTCGATTAATTATTGAACAACTGTGAAGTCGGTTTTGACCTTCTTTAGAGAATCAAGGTATATTATCTTGTTCCATTTTGGTATAATTACAATTAGAATCTAGTGGAACCTACACATGTATATCATCATGGTCATTAAACCTAAGTTCGTGTTGCTTATAAAATATAAATCAACAAGTATAACCACTAGTGCAGCACTTACCTCTGGTTGTAGGACATAAATATGAATTTCTTGTTGTGGTGTGCCACCAATTTTGTCATCATGTGATTCTCGACGAAGGATACATTCTCCTTGATGATATCCGTGGAGACCAAATATGGGTCGAGGAAACCTATTGGTGATTTCTTTAATCTGGCTTTAGTTACTATGTATCTATACATACACAAAAACAATGAGTTATATATAACATTTATCGGTATCACATGAATGTATACCATGATTGTATACACTTATAGTGTGCAACATCAAATAAATGAGGCATCGAGGGCGTCTAGTTTGAAGAGAAAGAACAAGTCTTCGAAGGTTACTATGAAGACATAGTCATGAATGTCATGCTGAAGATGATGCGGTCTGAACTTGATGTTGACACCCGAGTGTCGTTGTCTCTCAGCTTGTTGGCCTATTCTATGTACCACACATACAATCTCTGGCTAGCCAGTCTTATGGTTTGGAGGCGCTCTATCGGGACGACCAACGACTCACCTAGCATGAATTTCTGGGCCAATGTAAGTAGGGGATATCATCGGTCTCCTTTGGTTTGCCCTTGCCACCTCGGTTGTTAGAGGTTGAATTCATGGTAGTCAACCAGGCATGAGATGTAGATGCATGTGATTCACTACGCCCTTAATGTGTCAGTGCAGGTAGTTTTGGTGCAGGTAGCTCCCGTGGACTTGGCACTAGTGCAGATTGCTCCCGTGGATGTAGCACTGACGCAGATAGCTCTTGTGGACTTGACACCAATGTAGATAGCTCCTGTAGACTTGACACCAATGCAGTCGCCTTCAGGTAGATGTCCCTTTTGGGCCACTAGATAAATGTTCCAATGGCTTGCCCTAGAGTCACTACCTCATCGTTGGGGCCATCTACAGTAGGACGACCTCGAAATTGGCATGAACACCATCCACATTGACATTTGTGAAACCTAGTAGTAGAGTTACACCATGCACCAAGGCCCTAGCATCGAATGAATACACCTGGCCCCAGGCAGCGCATAGGGCAACGGAGGCATATCTCATTTTGGAGCTTGCACTTCGTAATAACCTACATAACGATACAAAATTAGCTACTCCAATAGGCCTATTAATTGATCGAGCATTCCAGAGATAATAATTATTACCAAAATATCATCGACAGAAAATCTATGATCGCTTTCCGAGGTAGGGTTGGACGCGCAGCTACTCCGATGGTTGGGGGGCTGGCTAGCACAAGAGCTGTGGAGGCTTCTAACTGGTTTTCCCTACACCTTTCCTGCCCGCTCTCCATCTACTGTTGCATCTCATCTCTGACAGCATCAGCGATCTTCTCTCTAAGGGATGCCTTAAGCTCCACTTTAGCTGTGCCACATGCTCGGCTTTGGCTCCCTTCCTACTCCGTTACACTTTGGAGTCCTATGAGAAACTATGTTTCTATGGAACTTAAATACCAAGGCCTCTCATGTGACCCAAGCGCTCATTATTTCCCAAAGCCATGGAGAGTATATGTCTCTTCCTAACTGCCTAGAATGAGCCTTGAGAAGATTCTACACTCAGCGCTCCCTACAAAAGCCCAACATGTCATTTCAATTCATATAAAGTTATGGAGTAATTACAAACTAGGTAATTTGATATCTTATTAGGTGGTGGGACACTTCCTCATCTACAGGGTTTCAAAAGGAGATGGCCCCTGACGACACGGTAGATGACCTCACTCTATCCAGCTTCAAGCGCACTTATCAGGGATCTCGGCAATGGTGGGGAGGCCTCCCATAGGATTGGCTACTCATCCTCCTTCCTCCATTAGTAGATTTAACCCGTATACCCAGCAGTGCCAAGTTTGTGGGGGTGCATGTTTTTTGCTTGGAGGGCCCTATGCGCCGCACTTTCACTCCTAAAATTATGTGTCATCTTTTTCACCACAAATTCTTGCCATTGCGGTCAAGGAACAGATACTTCTAGAAGGGTGTTAGATCCTTCTCCATGTATTGCTTGATAAGCATGCTCTTGTGGTTCTTCCATGCTTTACATGCCGCTAGTAATGCATGTCATTGCACGGAGGCCTGGTGTTCTTTTGGGATCTCGAATGATCAAAAAATTTCTGTCACCAGCTCATTTTTTTATCTTTGTTCACGTTCTTCCATGAATCATACGTAATCTCAATCCATTCCTGTGCAACTATTATGACCATTCTCTAGAATGCGACACTGCTCGGTGAGGATTGAGAGGGATCCCAAACGCATCGACCTTTGTGATGGTAAATCGGCCCTCGGGCCTTTTTGTAACATCCTATGTTTTAGAGTTATTTGAAGATTTTATAATTAAAATTCACGCTTGGATTTTTCTAGAAATAATTCAAGCTTAAAATGAATTTTTAAAAATTAAAAGGATTTAATTTGACTAAAATAAACATTAACAATTGTTCGACGTACTTTATTTGGGTTCGTTGTGCTTTAAGGAATTTTCTGTGAAATTTTAGTTTTATTTGCTATTTTCTAGAGCTCATTTTATTTCTTTCCAATTTCTGGAATTGGCAAAATCCTGAAAATCAAAAAGCCCCTTGGGCCCATCAAACCCCAGTCATCCGATCCCCTCCTTACCCCGTTTCAACCATCTGGCCATGCTCCACACCGACCGCTAGATCTCACCCTTTGACATGAGTCAGCCATCTGTGCGCCCAAGCACTATTCATCAATGCCATCTGCATTCGCTATCCGAGCGCCTTGGTGCCACATGTTACGAATCCAATGGCCATAGAACTATTCATCATATTCGTTCGGGAGTCACTGCCATTCTTATATCGGACTCCTCGACGTCTGTGTTGTCGTCACCCTGGACTTCGTGCCATGTCCGAGCCGTCTCCTCGGCGTCTGCTCCTATTTAAGCCTTGTTGCCCCCTTGTTCTTCGCACCCCGCAGTCACCTCGCCGTGCGCCTTGCCGTCCGTGCTGAGCCGCCGTATCTGAGCGCTATAGCCCTTGTCATCGCTGCCGAGTGAAGCATCATCGTCTTCATCACCGTCAGTTACCCCGTCATCTTCTCCGGCCATGCTCCAACGTCGTTTGCCGCCCGTCGGTGAGTTTTCATGCTGTCATCTTCATCGATCAAACCAGTCGTGCCACCACCTCAATTCACGAGCTACCGTGTCACCCCGCACCCGTGCCACTCGATCCTTCAAATTCTTCATGGACTCCATCCACCATGCACCGTCTCACTGATGCATGGGGCCCATGAGTTAATTGCACTATTTCACTGACCCATAGACCAGTTGTGTCAGCTGATGAGGCGATGGGGTCCCGATCTTCCGATAGGATGATAACTTCGATTTGGAGGAGAACGACTTTGACGATGCAAGCTTCTAACCAGCCACGACCAGAACACCAAGTAGTCGCTAAATCACACTCCAAGTTGTTATCAACCGTGCCAAGAACGCGGTTGACCTGACCACGAAGGTCTATTCCTTCATGCAACCAAAGAACACGCAAGAACAAGATAACAAGCAATCTAAAATTGTAAATATTTATATTGAGTTCAAAAGGTGGGATTCCATAGAGATTCTTTACAGTTGGTCTAGTCGACACAAGCGAAGAACAAGAGTTTTCACCATGGAAAAACTAATCAAAACGAAATCCAAGAAAACTAGAAGGGTGTGGCCTCCTTAAATAGGGGAGGGAAAGCAGTGCAAAACTAAGAAATAAGGGATGGTACTATTTATAATACTGTTCATGTGAACAGTACGGGCCTAGCGAGAGGGGTGCCTCCCCCTTAGGCCTAAGCATTATAAGGCCCAATTTGACCCAAACAGGTGATGCAACACCTTATTTTGATAATTACAGTTTGCACAGGAGGAATTTGAAGTTAAGACAGGATCCATTGGAAAGAGGACGATAAAATCTTTCCAACAAATACTCGTGGAGCTCAAATGGACTCCGTATGTGAAAGTTATGAACATTTGAAGTTGGGCCTGTCAAGCTGAATCCGAATTGATCTGGAGGCCGAATTGGATTCCAAAACCTGTCCAACTTGAACTCTTGCTTCAATTGGTCCAAAAGTGATGTGGTACTATAAAAATATATATTTTCATCATTAGGTAGCATCATATTCTCATTTAAAACATGTTGAAGCTGAAGGAACGAATTCACCTTTAGTTCAATCTTGATATTGGGCGCTATGGTCGTATGTGTTTGTGGCGTGGTCACATCATCCTCCACTTCTTGACAAAAAATTATCCTCGATTTTACAAACGCAACGAACTCTCATTATGTAATATCATAAGTTCTTTATCAAACAAAGTAAAATCTCTTTGAAACAAGCTCACCTGATAATTTAAGTGATGCGTAGGAGCTCTTGTAATTGGAATAACAAGCATAGTAAATATAGTTGTATCCATAGGGGTCATGTCCTCATCAAGTAGTCACTCTTCTCAAAAGAAATAGTGACTTCCAACCACTTAGGAAGATAATTGACAAAGAAAGTGTCGATAGAATTTACCTCTCGTTTGACAGCCTTATACTGTCGCTTGGACTCGTACACCATGGATCCACTGTAGATATGCTCGATGGTGTGGTTCGGGTCCTAGAAAGGCATGTCCTCATCCTCATCTGAATGCTTTCGATCACTCGACTGTCCCAGCTCCTCAATTGTTGGAAGCGAGCCCTTGGTAGAATAATAATCCTTGAGTTTCCACTGGAAAACTCGGTAATTGCAAAGATTGTGTCCCTCTTTCTTGTGAAGAGGGCACCATATAGGCTTGTTGTCCTTTCGCGTGGGTGTTTTGCCTTTGCCCTGGTTGAAGTATTGCTTGGAGTTGCGTGGCTCTTTATCACCCACTGCTAAGACTTCCATGGAACTTCCAGCCAAAGGTTTCTGCCGTTTGGCCTTATTCTTGGACTTCTTGGCCTTCTCCTTCCTCCTCCTACCCTTGTTTTGCTCTTTGGAGCTTGGATTGACTTGATCGATGGTCCTGGTCCACACGACCGCTTCAGCGGCAGTCGCATAGCAGTCTGCCATCTCAAAGAGCTTGGCGACGATGGTCGGAGGATTCAAGACGATGTCCTCTATGAACCTCCTATTGTGTATGCCCTGCCTAAATGCCCTGATGATAGAAGTGTCAAAGACCTCCAGAATCGAGTTACAAACCTGACTAAAGCGTTAGATGAACTGCCATAAGGTCTCATTGCTGCTTTGGCGCATTTGATGCAAGTCGTCCTCCTTCCCGTGGTGGTTGTATGTACCCTAGAAATTGGCCATAAGAAGATCACAGAGGTGTTGCCACGAGTAGATAGACTCAAATGGCTGGTTTAGCAAACAAGACCAAGCAGATCCTTCGAGCACCATCGGAAGATACTTTGCCATGATGTACTCGCCTCCTCCTGCTGTCCAAACCGCAGTCGTGTAAATTTGGAGGAACTTGACGGGATTCTAGGACCCATCAAATTTCTCCACATTCACCGTTCAAAACCGCGGTGGCCACCGCACTGCTCATAGTTCAGGCACGAAAGCCCGACATCCGATAACGATTTCTAGATGTCTCCTTTGCGGGAAAGGGTAGTTAACATCACCAGTCAATCATACTTGATGATGCTTGGCAGTCAATGGACCCGACCGATAGTAGGTCTGGTCCACGCGAGGGTAATACTCCTCATACTCCATTTGTTGTTGTAGATTCCTTGCCTAAATCGGTGACCAACCATCAACTTGCCGATCTGCAGCCCTTCGAGGTACTCTCCTTTGACTAGTATCGTGATCAGGAGTCCAACGCACCCTGTCATCATGCTGAACTCAACTAGATGAGTTTCGTGATTGAGTAGATGCGGTTATACCTTGCCAATTCTCAGAGGTACATCGGCAAGGGTGCTTGAGTCTGGCCATCAAATCGCGGAGCCTTTGCGCAATCCCTTTAGCAAAGTGGTCATAGCCTAGTGCCTGAGCAAGCTCTTGAGTTGGGTTCTTGAGCAAGTCATTGATCTATTGAAGCTCTCGAGCCTCTTCGGACTGGTACTAGACATGCCTAGGCAAAGACCTCTGGGCAGCCAATCGCCTTCTTTGAGCGGTCTTGGGATCCTCGATCCCTGATGCTGCCTGGGGCTGCCTCGTAGGAGAGCGATTATTTGTAAGATTTCTCCCATGCTCATTAGAGTGTTGATTGGGCTCATCACTAGAGGTCTCCTCACCATCCTCATGAGAGGTGAGAGAGTGTGATTGGCAGGGAGCAACCTCAGGCCTTCCTCTGAGAGGGTGATGAGAATTTGTGGGTAGGGCAAAGACATCTTGTCTAGAATCATTGAGCAAGATTGCCTCGCGACCTGGGGTAAAGCCCGCTAGGTAGGGGAATTTCAGGTTATAACTGTCCTAGGTCAGATCTTTTCCCTACAAAAACACGGGCGTATGCGAAGAGTGCCTACCCATTCTCTTTACAGATTTGATTGGAGAGTCACCACCACCAGTTAGCGATGGATCCTCGGATTGGTAGATTCGAGGGCTCGCTGAAACTGCTCGTAATATCATTTTGGGCCTCGAACGCTTAAGGGCGAGCTCATTGTCGCATTTTGAGTCCTCATCATGGTCGGGTTGACCCTTACCACTTGGGGGAAGTGAGTCCTTTGTTGGGCATAATGTTGTCGATGATTTGCATCCCTCATTATCCTTTCCCGCTGTGTGGTCTCCGAGATCATTGGATGGATCTCCAAGACAAACTCACTATCGGAAGCAACCATGGTCTACTCGTAGTCATAGCAGGCCTCCATGTCGATATCCGTGTAGTCAGCCAAGTTGAACTAGTTCTCATTTCATTCATTTGCCATGAGGCCATCAGGAGGAAAAAGAGAAACTCACTGATGAGGAATTTACTGGAGCCTTGGAAGAAGGAATCCCCACAAACGAAGCCAACTGTCAGTATTTTAATACCGATCTTACATATGATTTGTTTGGATTTGGGAATTCTCTTAGAAGACTAAGCTATGGTCTTACGGAACAGGGACACAGGAACTTTTATCCAGGTTCAGGTCTTGTCCTAGGAGAATAACAACCACATGTCCTATATGATTACTAATTAGAGGAAATGATTACAACACTGTAATGCGAAAAAGAGTCTGCGCTATCTCTAATCTGGCTTCGCTCTCCCTCTCTCTTCTAGTGCTAACTATTAAATACTTGATGAAAGGACGGCAGTTGTCTGGTGCTAGAAGGCATCTCAATGCTACAGGCGATAACTGTCTGACAGAGGTTATTGTCAGAGAAACATGATGGCCGTTCACCGTGCAGAGGTTGTTGTCAAAGAGAGATTGTGAGCAGTTATTGAATAAATACACATTCTAACCACCTTGCCAAACGTCCCCACGATGTAGTAAGACATTGCTTCAAGTCGATTAGGGATATAGAAACTGTAGAATAGTCTACTATCACAAGGTGATCGTAGGACTGCTTACAACTATGCTGTCGTAAAAGAGCCTATGATCAAAGAATAGTCGTAGAAGGACTTACGACTTCATGGTCATGGAAGGACTTATGACTTCATGGTCATAGAAGGAGTTATGACTTCATGGTTGTAGAAGAGCTTACGACCATAGAGTAGCCAAGAAGAACTTATGATTGCCTCATGAAATTTCTCCCTTATCAATAAGGGGTATATTTTTTATTTAGATTTTGTTGCACTAAATTCATTTTATAATTTTTAGGTTCTTAAATTCACCTCTCATTATTTCAACTTTTTCATTTTCTTAACATGATTATTGTTTGTACATGGGAATTATTTCTTGTTATAAATTTTGCATAGCACAAAACTCAAAAAAGCCCAAATAAGATTTCAGTAAAAAATTTGAATGTCAACAAGATGCAATAAAAAATTTTAAAATTCCATATTTTTGAACATCTAAAATTTCAGGATGTTACAGCGCTACCGTAATTAATTAAAGGGGAGTAGAAAGGTCAGAGTGTAGAGGTGCCTAGGAAAGGCGAGGTACAAGCCAGCTAAAGTCAACGAGAAGGAGGTTAAGTTAAGTTATTATAGGATGAGCGGTAGCTGCACTAGTCTCTTGGCTCCCACCATGACCCAAGTTCCGGCCTCCTCTTTTATGTGGGCAATCAAGGACGTCGGCGTGGTTGCCATTGATTGGAAGATTTGGGTATTTCTTTCCTTCCAAATTTCCCATGTCACCAGCATGACGAGCGTCGCCATTGCTTTTTGTGGAGCTCCAGTCGAAAGGATGGCTACCTCCCACCATTGCCAAATAGAGGACGGGGTCTGCCAGCTCGCCAAGTTCAAGGAGGCACTCGCAGTCCATATTCCTGTGGAATAATGGCATTCAACCAAAATGTGGATAGCAGCCTCTGACGCATGCATGCATAGAGGGCATAAATGTTGGTTTGGCCACCCACGCCAAGATAGCTGGTCTGCTATCCAGATTCTATTATGTATGGCTATCCAGCAAAGATTTTGTATTTTTGTGGTGCCCAAGTTTTCCATACAAGGGCGTTCATGGTGGTGAGTGTTGATCCAAGGAATTACGCTCTATACACTGAGGCAGCGCTGTAGATTCCATTCGGAGTTAGCTCCCATGTTATGGTGTCCTCTTGGCCGGCTTGTAGGGGCATCATAGAGAGCAGCTCCCAAATCGCAACAAGCTCCTGTATGTGTTTTCCCGTGGTCCCGGTCGATAGGTCAAGATCCTATAGCCATTTGTTGTCCATCAATGCTATCTGTAGCGTGCATTTCTTTCCTCTGGAAAAGTGTTCTAGATAGTCGGCACAATGTCACACAATTTGTTTCCATGTGCCTAAGACGAATTCCAGAAGGACACCCTTCTCTCGTCGCCAATCAGTATGCTGGTAGCCGCTGCAAAGAGCTCCTGATCTTGATCATCATATGGTGTTTCCATCCCCTACTATGGTCTATTTCCAGCAGCCCATTCGTGCCACAGCCATCTAAGTCTGAGGGCCCTAGCAAAGCGCTCTAGGTCCAAGAGACCGATTCCTCCTAGGTGGGTTGGTCTGCAAACTTCGTCCCAATTGACCTTATATTTGCCACCTGATACTTGTTCTGATCCTGCCAGAGGAGGTAACATGTTCGCTTGTTGACAGATTTGAGTACGAATTTTGGTGCTTTGATGTCTGTAAGAAGGTAGGTGGACTGGGCCATTAAAACTGATTTGGTGAGGGTTTTTCTGCATGCAAGAGTAAGCAATTTGCCACGCCATCTAACTAGATGGCTGGCATACTTATCTTCTAGCACTTAAAAGTTCACTCGACGAAGTCTTTTTAGTAAAGGGGTAGGCCTAAGTATTGCAACGAGAAAGTTGTATGCATCGCCCAGTGTGATTTGAAGGTTAAACTGTTCATATTTAATCGGCGCTACTCTGCTTTTTTTTTTTAAGATTGGTTTGCAACTTCGTTGTAGATTGCGGACGTCTTCCTGTTGTGGAAAGATGTCTGTCTACGTCTGATCTCTCAACATCATAGCGCATCAACGTTGAATAACGGACTTAATTTTTCAGTTGACAGCTGAAAAATACTGCAGTAAACAGTACTACTACTACTACTACGATCCAACTATTGGTACAACTTTGACAGTTCGACGCGACACGTCCAGTCCAAAAACGAGGCGGAAATCCACAAACAAACGCGTCGGTGGCACGTACAAGCGCGTCGAATCAGGTATATTTAGAACCCGAAAACCACCAGCGTCCTATACCTACCGGCCGGGCGGTGGTACGTGCATCGTACACGCCGATCGACTGATCCGACGCCGATCGCAGCATGCAGCAGCTCGCGCGTACGTACGTAGCTGAATGCGTGCGAACGACTTGAATGAGTTACAACTTGGAACGCCACATGGAAATTGGAAATGTTCCGCTCACTTTTAACCGGACCGGACTTCGCTTATTAGGTGCGTGCATGATCGGTCCAAAGTGCACATGCATGTACACTTCATTTGGTCAGGTTTTGAGCCTGACTTTCGCAGGTATCGGTTTTGAATATTTGGCGATGGAATTTAATGGGTGGAGAAAGGAATTAACGATCATCTAGCTAGCTCCACTGTAGTACTATGGAATTGGAAACTTACGTAGAGATCGAAGGGCTTAGTACGTACCTCGTGGCTCCTGACTCGTGACCATCCGACGGAAAAATGGACTTCGGATTGATGGCTACACGGTACGTACGAGCTCTACAGTGTCACAAGATCGATGGATCGTGAGACGCATGCTACAACGACCTAAAGCATGTCGAACATTCCTTTCTGGTCCTTCGATCAAACTAATGGTCAAGTGGCTCATGCTCGTAGCAATACTCATGGTCAAGTGGTCGAGGTCGTCCGGGTCAGTTCTAACAAAATCGAATTAAATAAGTCAGATTTAACAAGTCAACATAATTAGTTCTACCAAATTAAATGTAATTAAGCAGACCCATACCTGTACAATCTATTCATACGAGAGCCAACAAAATCATTGACTTTACTTACTAGACATCGGAAAAACATTGAAGGCTGAGATCGATCCATATACTATAGCAAAAATAACGTGATAGGTACTGTAGCACAGAGTACAGCGCGGATCGCTGATCTCCGAGCCAGAGGATCTCAATCCCGTGTGTGTTGGGATGCGAGGAACAGTGTCATGGACGTGCTGTACGTGCGTGCGCCGGAACTACTTGCTGAGCGGAGCCCACAGAATTATGTTTTAATGATGGACGGGGAAAAGTCAGAGCCGTAGCCGTGCAAAGTGCGGGTCCGTGTCAACCCCAACGCCGACACCTCAACTAGATGCAGCCGGCTTGAACGGCTTGATTGCATTAAACGGAGATAGAATTTTGAGGCTGGATTTCACATTTGGAACCTGATCAGTTTGTCCATCGGCTTAGATTGATGGATGATCTGCTCTGCGTGCATTAAATCAGCAGCGCAACTTGATATTGGTTCGTCGATCACACTGCTCAAATTTAGGACTAGAATGAGTCCCGAGTTGTGGAGAAAAAGGAGTACAAGAGTGAGGCCTTGTATTCGGTTCTCATCCACGCAAGGGTGGAAAACAGCTACTCTAAAAAACAGTGAGTATAAGGCCCTGTTTGGCACAGCTCAGCTTCACTAGTGAAGCTGTTTTTTTTGTTTCAGTTTCACGAGCAGCTTCACCGATGAAGCTAAATCTGTTTTGGAAAATTGTTTGGCAAAACAGCTTCACCAACAGCTTCATGCATGGTTGAGAGAGGGCAATTGTCCAAGATGCCCCTGTCTACCTGACTTGTTCTAACATTTAGAGTTGTATGTTTGTATATGGTCATATGAATTAAAAAATAATATATTTGAATGAGTATGAATTAAAAAATTAAAATAATAAAAAATTAAAGAGGGGCAGTGAAATTTTGGTGAACGGGATGGACTAGTGGCAAATACGTGTAATTTTGGTGAGCCAGAGGGGCAGTGGGTTCCTAGGACTGCGAGCCTGAGGGAGAGAGCTGTGAAAAGCTACTTTTTTCAGCTTCACCTCTCTCCATTCCTTTGTGAGAGCAGAAAAAAAGGAGCTTCACCCGTGAAGCTGTTTGCAAAAAGGGTGTTTGGCAAAAAAATAGCTCATAACAACTCATGAAGCTGTTAGTGAAGCTGTGCCAAACAGGGCCTAAATAGCTGGGAGGTGCTTCTATGTATTTCTTAATAGTGATTTACATAATTTTTAAAGTATAATAAATAGTAAATAGATATTATTTATCTATTCATTTGTTTTGAGATTAGTACTACTCTTGTTAGAGAGAAAAGAATAGAAGCACTGCTCTAAATAGTTTGCACATGGAATGAGTCTGGATATCCTAGTTGAATAGTTTTGATTTTTTTTATGGTTACTGCTGACATGTCACCATAGCAAAATTTGATAATATAAGCTGTACAAGTGACAAAACCACATTGAAATCAGTAGAACCAGCAACTCAGACCACCTAAGGGGGTGTAAATTGACCTGATTTTGTAAATTTAGAGCAACAAGGTTAAATATTCGGTTTTATAGTTTTAAAGGGTTGAGCAGATGTTTTACGAACACCAAATTAATAGGGCGACCTGGTAGGTGCACACTAGTGAAGCCCCCAAATGCAATATGCATACATGGTCAAATGGGCTGGGTTAATTGTGTCGGCCTAAGGCACAGTACTATTGGCCTAGCCTAGGCACGATATGGCACAAATAGTAAACGAGTCATGCTAGCCCGGTTCAATCGGGTGCGCGATGCTTGGGCGGGCACCTTGGCACAGCAGGTCGGCCTGGATAGTACCATGCTGAGGCACATCTCAGCTAGGCATAGCATAGAACGCCATTTACCCCCTCCCCAACCGTCTTAGGAGGCCAGGTCTACTTAGAAGTGTACAGTAACTCTCCTGTAGTAGTGCAATAAAATTGCTTATAGATGACAATAAAATTATTTGTGTTAGGCCAACTGCACTCTTCTTAGTGCGAACAGGTGATTTGGTGGTAAAATTACTTGTGATTGGCTGTAAAATTACTGATGGCTGGTAGTAAAAATACTTATAACTGATAGTAAAATTACTTATGACTGGCTGTAAAATTATTTATAACTGGCAGTAAACTTACTGCCAGTGGCCCCTCTTGGCCATTGCATAGTTGCCCCCTTCCCCTTGGCCTTGTTCTAAATAGTTGTGGCTTGTGCCTTTTGGTTGAAATAGCATGTTGCGGCTGCAATAAGCCACGACTAAAACTAAGGGTGTTCAATTCAGCTTTTAGCTTTTTGTTGATCTGAATTGAGAAATGTTGTATTTGGCACTTTAGAAAGAGGTACCGAGCAAAACCATTGAATTGCATTAGTTCGATCATGACATACAAATTGGATTACAAACATTATAGTTGACATGTAGACATTTGTAGTGTACATAGTACAATAATTAAAATTGCTAGAATTCTACCTACACCAAGCCACCAAAGATGCTGCAATATGATCACATACCATGTCCATGTGGGAAAGTTTGCACCATATACACCTTGTGGCACATCACCTTCCATATGACCTACATTACCTACATCTTGACCTCCGAGGTTAGCAAAATCTATGTCTGGCATCTCACTGTCCAAAATGAGGTTCTACAATGCCATCATTGTGACAATTATTTCCTTCCGCTTTTGGGCATCATCATTAGGAATGTTGTCCAGTATACAACACTTCATCCTGCACATACCAAATTCATGTTTGATGACATTTAAGCAAGGAGGAGTGATGAAAGTTAAAGACCTCTTGCATCCCAACGGAGTGACTGCTATTTTGGAACTCCGCCAGATGGTACCTTTGATTATTGTAAGGAGCTAGGTACCCCAGTCTATTTGGATACCCCAAGTATATGAGGTAATACTTTCCTGCAAGAACCATAGGACAAATATCAATTGTGTTTGTATAAAAGTATAATAGTACATTAAAGATTGTATATATAGCCAACATACCTAGAGACAGATGCGAAAACTGGTCTCCATATTCCATTAGTGTTTCCGGCTACACATGCGTCATACACCAATCCGGGCCATCTAGCACACACAAAAGTGAACCGGGCATTGAAGTCACACACTACGAGCATATTCTGACTAGTGTACCTGAGCCTATTGAAATGCCTAGTGCGCTACTCAAATGCAACCCTGACTTGCACATGGGTCCCATCGAGTGCCTCGATGCAGTTATGAAAGTGTGGATAGAATCTTCATTGCAGTAGCCTTGGATGCACACTCTAGAATGTTGGATCAGCAGGTGCAATGTTCATAGCAGCCAATCTGTTCACACACTTTAGGACACAGGAGAACTTTTTGTTGATAGTTTCCACTGAGTGCTCAAATCGGTTAACAGCCTGTCCGTTTGATTGCGACACTTCACATATCTACAAGAACAATGCAAGTGCTTCTTTAGAGTAAACTTCTACAATAGACTTCAAACTGTAGTTGGCAACAAGAGTGTCATGCAGCCTATCGAACACTGATATGCACATCCTAAACATATTGTAGCATCGTTGGCCAATTATAGTCCTACCCATTGAATTCTAGTCATTACAGGAATTCTCAACAGGGGCCTAGATAGCGAAGACGTGTCGCCATCTAGGCATGCGTAGGTGGCATAGGCCAACAACACGAAGGAGATAGTGGAAACTTCTTCGCCGTTGTTGTCTCCACTGACATCGCCTATCCTGCTCATCGCTACACAAAATGAGTAACCAAGGGATGTTTATTTGTCAAATTTAACAACAAAGCTGGCCCACAAATATTGACTCAATGATATCATGCAATTATCAAATAACGTGAATGATCCAAAATAAATAGTGCATAACATTACATAATGCATGATACAAGAACAAAATTTAGTTTATACAGTGCAAAAAAAACAACTCAAAGTAACATCCAAACTGAAATGTGCAACATGACATGGTGGAAGAAACATAAATAACATTGCTTCAAGCTGGTTCTTCATAAACAACATAAACTAACTTGTACCATCACTGATAGAAAGTAATGCACCTTGAGTCTTTGCCAATCATTTAGTAGATATCATGGGGGTTAGAGCAGGCTTAGAACATCTCTAATGTACTTGCGTTGGCATAGGATCAACTCCCTTGGTTGATGCAAAACTCCAATTCCGAGGAAGTAATGCAGCACTCCTAAATCCTTGACAGCAAAATTTGTATGTAGATGCCAAACCAGGGCATTGTGGCTTGAGAAGAAGAGCTGGTAATGATTAACACCAGACGTATGCCATTTGGGTAGACAAATGTTATCACATAGTCGAGTATGCAAGCCTTCTGGAGCAGTTGCTAGGCCTGTGTGCTCTTTTGTGTTTTGAGGCAAATCTATACCTGCATGATTAGAAGTAGCATAAATAGCAGGAATGGTATCTTGAATAGCATGGTCATTCAAGGAAAGACTGGACGGTTGTAGTGCAGTGGACAAAAGAGGAATAAGGAGAAGGACCTCATCTTGATGAAATGTGTGTGGGAATTGGCAAGTTTGACAGGGAGAAAGGGAAAATATGTTCATCAAAGATCACATCACGTGAAATATAGACACGTCCAGTGGGTCGATGTACGCATTATACCATTTGTGTAAGCTACTATAACCAAGGAAGACGCACCATAGAGAATGAATTTGTAGCTGATGAGCATTATAAGAGCGAAGATTTGGCCAGCAAGAACACCCAAAGCCTTTTAGAAAAGCATAATCATGCTTGGGACAGAATAATTTATAAGTTGGAGTGTAGTAATTTATGATTCGGCTGGGTAACCGATTGATCAGGAAACTTGCCGTTTGGAAAGCATCATCCCAGAATCTCATTCAAAATCTCAAAGGCATAGAGGCTTGAGCTAACAAGGAGAGCCCTCCATGAATGATATGCCTATGTTTATGTTTAGCTGCTCCATTCTGCTGATGGGTGTGCAGATATGACACTTGATGCTGATGTCTTAAAGGGCTTGATATTCATCTCCCTAATCTGATTAAAGGGAGAGAATTTTCTTGCTTAAAAGCCATTCCACATGCTTTTGAAAGTGAAGAAAGACAAGAACAACATCTGAGTTAATTGGATAAACCCATGTGATTTTGCAGAAATTAACAATGAAACTAACATAATATTTATTTCCATTGACAGAGGTAAGGGTAGGGCCCTATACATATGAGAAAATGAATTCAAGAGGAAAATACGAAGTACTACTAGAGACAGGGAAAGCCAATTGATGACTTGTTCCCTGTTGACATGCATTGCACACATTTACAGTGCTTTTACTTAAAGGAACATAAATTTATTCTCTTGTAAAACATGACACATGACCAATGGAGATGGATGCCCAAGCCGACAATGCCACACATCTTGACACAGGTAAGTGCATATTGGAAGCTGGAAGAGGGCGACTTTAGGAATGACTGCATGGGATACAAGCCCCCTCTACATCTTCCTTAAAGAAGAGGTTTCGTCGCCTGTTGATCCTTTACAAGAAAATATGTAGGATGAAACTCAAGGATTTCATTGTTGTCAATGATAAAACAATGAACAGATAGCATATTTCTAGCAATTTGAGGAATGTGAAGAATGTTGTTTAGTTTGAGAGGATGACTAGAAGATTGAATGGATGAATGACCAGTATTAGAGATAGCCAAACCTTTACCATTTGCTACTTGAACATGCTCCTTGCCCTTGTATTTCTCCTTGAAGGATACCTTGTTAGGATCTCCTGTGATATGGTCGGTTGCACCACTATCAGTATACCAACTAGGATCCATTTGATAAGAATGTGTCACCATGGAAGCGGAGTGATTGTTATGGTCATTAGCCTAGTAAAACTGATTGAACTGGTGACAACATTTAAATGCTACATGCCCAGTTTTACCACATACCTGACAAACTGGGCAATTACCTTTTGGGAAGCCTCCACTATTGTTGTTCTGATGGTTGCTTCCACGTCCACGCTCCTTTCCTCAGGATGAGTTGAAGTTCCGATCGCTCTTATTGTTGTCGTTGCTGTAATGCACAACATTATTAGTTGCGATCTCTAAGATTTGAAGCACACTTGTGTTCTGCTTCTTGCGCAACTCATAGCTCAACATGTGAGCATACCTGTTGTTGGACCCCGGGTTTTACCAACCCAAAATCCTCTATGATTTCACTGCACTAATCCCTGGATCAGTAGATAGTGCTCACAGGTATATTGTTGGATCATTTCATACACGATAAATACCATACTATTATAATACCAGAGTTCAAATAGACCATGTCAGGTCGAGTTTATAATAGGGCCGTCAGGCCAAATGTCTACATAACATAAATTGCAGAAGCGGAAGCGTAGACAAACGTGGTAGGGTAGAACCCATCACAGGCAAGCGACTGAGATAACTTACGTGCCATCGATATTGGGCAAAGACCTGACTAATATTGGAACCACTGTCAGGATCCTGGATTTCCGAATCCAGTCCCTCTGTGTATTACAGCACTAGTCTCAAATCAAAGCTAGTGCACATAGTCAACCAGTGATGATTACATAACCAACAACGTTTATTACAATAATAAAAAGTATAGACCGAAAGGTCTCATTATTACAAATGAGGTTTCAAGACCTCACACACTCACAAAACACAGCGGAAGCAAAAGATAAATCCAATGAAGACCCATCAATACGCCACAGGTAATTGACTAGGGAAGCGCAACCTAGTACTCCGGGAATCCTTCGTCGAATCCGCACGCGAAGTAGTCGTAGTCTCCCTCTTGAGCTTCATATTCCTCTGAGTTGATTTTTAGTGCAGCATGTGAGTACATAAAGTACTCCGCAAGTCTTGGGAAAGAAATGCAGTAGATGCAAGGCTTAACAAACTAAGGCTATATGGTTCTTTTGCACAAAGCAATATTTTATTTCAAATAACATTAAATATTTTCGAAGGTATTAGTTTATCAAAGTAATTGTTTTAACTGAAACTAATAAACATTTTATAGTGAAGGTTCTATCCACCAACACTAATTAACCAGCTCTAACCGTTAACCTTCCGACACTCCAACCGCTAGGACAACCTTCCGAGAGTTCCCTCCACTCTCGGGATACCAAAACTCTGTTTTTAAAACAAAAACCAAATATCTACCAAGTGAATGCATTCCTTGCCCGCCCTTGACCGTGGGCACGGCTATTCAAATAGTTTAACACTCTGCAGAGGATGTACAACTTTACCTGAGAGACCATGTGGTTGTGACCCCATGTGAGCGATGAGTAATTGATAAGGGTTTTGGAAAGTTTGAGTTTGATCGGTGCGTTTCGTGCCATGACGGCATTTGGCTCAGTCGGGTTTGGTTAAACGGACTTATTGCATATTATTCTTCCTGATTAGTCGGTTGGGTAATTTTATGCTTGAGATCGATTTATTGATGCTAATGAGGTTTACATATGTCGAGCGGTGCTATGTGATGTGTTTCTTGTCTGGGATGGCTGCAGGACGTCGAGGCGGAGTCGTGGCGAGGCACGAGGTGACCGGACTAGACACAGGCAGTGTCGAGGTTAGAACGGTCGGATGTGTCGAAGACGGCGGAGACTCGAGGTGGTTGCGAGGCTTGGATGACAAGGTACGCGGAAGCTTCCCGAAAGGTGTAGGAGGGGCGTTTCGGTAAAAACGCAAAGCTGCATAAGTGGAAGCGGTTCCGTTCGGGGTTTAGTGGGCATAACGGGTTGGAGACCCGTTAGCCAAAGCCTATATAAGGAGGGGATGTCTCCTTGTGGCTGCATGCCTTCCATGGCTTTTGGTGGTTGTTAGGGTTTGCTTAGTCAAAATGGGCTTTAGAGGGTTGTTTTGGCTTTAGGCTTTAGTTGGTAGGATAGGGCAGAACTTCCTTGGTCTTTCTTGTTGTCCCTGTATGTGTTCTTGAGGGAGGATGTAGGAGTTCTTGATTTCTCCAAGCATGTATGGGATTGTAGGGATGATATGAGTTGATACTCATTGTAATCATGTATCTCTCATCCTCAATATCAATCTGAGATGGCTTTGTTTGAGTTTGATTAAGTTCCTGGCTCTCTGTTGGTTTTTGCCTTCGATGCCTTCTCTGCTTGATTTCTTGATTTTCCGTTCTTGTGTTGATTCTTGCTGAGGGGTGGCAAAATGGGTTGCTCTGTGATGGAATGACATTTCTAGACCATTTGGTCAGCTATTTCCAAGAGCGAATTGATTGAATTGCAAGAATCCATTTCTTTTCAGCTGTGCCCTGTTTTTCCTCTCTGTTCATGTTTCTAGGGTTTGGTGTGGATCCTATTTCCCTTCATGAGACGGCATGAAACTTGGCATGTTAAGTCCTGAGGCTATTAATTAGCTATTCTCAAAGTTTCATGAGCCAAGGATCAAATATTGGAGAGGAATTTGAGTTTTGGTTCAGTTCTTGCAAAAATTTCAAATTTTTGTCATAATATGATATTCTTGCTCTTTGGTTGAAATCTTTTGCTCCCTGAGGTTCCTAAGCTATTTGGAACATGTTCTTGTTCCTGTAGTCTGAGGAGACTACTTTCTTTTCTCCAATTTCCTTGAAATCTGAAGTTTCGAGTGTTTTCTGAATTTCTGTCAGCCTGCTGCCTGTGCTAGAACCCGAGGGGCGGTCAGACCGCTTTGTAGTAGCCGGTCAGACCGGACCCAACATGATGGTCAGACCGGTGTGGTCAGGCCGGTCTGACCGGCGGCAAGGTAGCAGTCAGACCGCCCGGCCACCTGCAGTCTGACCGGCCAGGTTTTTAAGCAGGTGTGTTTCTCCTTCTTGTGTTGGTTCCTCTCCATTGTTTTGTCTCTGTGTTGGTTTGCTAGTTTTGAGGTTCCAGAGAGCTCTTCCCACCTTCTTCATAGCATTGGTTGCTGTAGGAGAAAGCTTTAGGTGTGTACTTTTGGGGGCAAGTTTTTAAAAGTCGACATTCACCCCCTCTGTCGCCAACTTCGATCCAACATTAACCCCAAGAGATAAATTATCCTAACAGTCACCATGCTTCCTTTGGCATGAGGCTCAGATAAAATATCACAAAGCCTTTACCTCACTCTAGTCTAGCTAGACACCACCCGCTAAGGTTTCACCACTGAAGGGTTAAATCCACCCAATCAGAAGCCCCCTCTTGCGCCATATGAGTACAGTAAATCCCTGTCCCTCACTGTGAATAACCAGTAAATCCCTAGCACCCACTTTCCACTGGTGGGACCTAAACTAGACTATCGTAAGTTAATCAGCTAGGTTGTACCCATATAGACTTGGGGTTGCACGGTAATGCTCAGTTTGGACAATCACAAGAGTCGATCCTTAATCGACTAGGGCGGAACATACACTTTACAAAATCTCGTACTAACCACACCAATCCAATCTAACCATCTGCCCTGGTCTAAAACAATTTTCACAATTTATTTATTTATTTTTTAAAAGAACAGCGGCAACACCAATCGCCACTAATTTCCGAATACAAAGATTATTGTAATGAAACATAATCTCCCATTTCAAGGTTACAAAAGTTAAATAGCATGACTAAGCATTTTACTACCATTCTAATATTTATCAAAGATTTAACAATAATCTCATTATTGAGACAAAGGAAATCCTAAGGTTACAAGGGTACATGGCATTCAACTTCAATCGAAGGCATAACAAGATCGGATTATCTAATACCTTATGATAGAAACTAATGTTATATGTAAATAGCAATGCAAGTATATTTAAATTAAATAAAAGCATTTCTCAAACATAGGAGACTTGCCTTCTTGCACGTTGTTTGGGTCTTCTTGCTGCGGAGCGGAGAATTCTTCGGCGATGATGGGTTCTATGCGCGAAAAGACAGAACAAGCAAACCAAATAAATACACATAAATTCAAATAAATTTCAAAAATTTAAAAAAGAGTGCATATTTGGATAGTTTATGATTTTAGAAAAATTTAGAAATTTGAACGGCTCAAATCGGAGTTAAAATGAGAAAGTTATGGCTTCCGGAAGTTTAAAAGGAGAGAAAATGAAAAAGACTAATTTTCGGGAATTATTTTTGTACTGAAAAAGAGTATTTATGATGTCAACATTTTTGAATTTTTGGGCGGGAATATTTTTAAAACAAAAATTGCTGACGTGGCATATGGAACCGAGGTGGCCGACGTGGCATGCCGCGCGGGCCAGCTGACGTGGCACCGGCCGGTGGGCGACGGGGTGGCGCTCGAGCGGGCGCTCGCCGCTGCCCGCGCGCAGGCGCCCGCGAAGGGCGCGGAGGAAGGAAGGCGGCGGGGCTCGGCTCTTACCGGCGTTGGGCCCGGGAGGGGACCGGAGGCGAGATAAACAGTGGCGGCGGTGGTGAAGAGAGAGGAGGCGGCGGAAAGAGAGGAGGTGGCGGAAAGAGAGGAAATGAGGGCGGCGGGAAGAGAGGAGGCTAAAGGAGGGGAAGAGAGCGGCTAGGGGGGTTTTATAGGTGGGGAAGGGAGGTAACGGCTGGTGGAAGAAGAGAAGAAGGCGGCGGCGGGAGAAGGGGATTAAAAGGAAGAAATGGCCGGCGGTTAGTGGAGATTGATTAGGGCAATCAAACGCATACTCAAGCGCGAATTAAAGAGAAGAAACGTCCGATTTAATGAGCTTTATTTCGGCTCTAATGGAGGAAGAGAGAGAGAGAACTAGAGGAGGAAGAAGGTGAGGTAGAAGAAACATGTGACAGGTGGGGCCCTCGCATCGGTGAGAGAGAGGGGAATGAAGGGGTACGGGCCGTCGGATGGGTGGCAAGTGGCAAGTGAAAGAATCAAGGCCGTTGGATTAAATGAAGGAGTAAGTGGCTATGGATGGCTAGGATTAAATCAAAGAGAGAGAGAGAGAGATTCAATCTAAGAGCAACACGTGGCAGCCTGGGATTAAATTGATTTTTATTTTCAGATTACTTTTCAGAAAATACTAGAAATATTTTAAATACTTAGAAAATAATAATTAATGTCTAAAAATTTCAGAAAATTCATAGAATATTCCTGGACCTATTTTAGACTTAGGAAAAATATTTTTAATTTCAAATTTGTCTTTAATAATTTTATAAAATACTTTTTAACATTTAAAATTGATTTTTAATTCCAAAAAATTCTCAAACATTATTTAAAAATTTAGGGAAGGTTGGAAAAAATAAAATGAACTTTTTTGGCTTTAATAAAATATTTAAAATAATTTTTCTTGCTTTAGATTTTTGAAATAAAATTTAGATAAATCCAAATAAAGTTCAAATACTTTAAAATAATTAATTTGAAATTAAATTTTACAAAAAGTGAATTTTTAGGATGTTACAACCACCCACAAGTTAGCCTAGTAAGAGGCAAGACTGCTAAAGGCTACTCTAGTTTCCACCATCTTCATCGCCTTCATCATCTAGGTCTTCATAGTATACATAGTGGCCTTGGTTCATGGACTCTAAAGGGGGGTTAAGAGTGAAGGTGAGCACAACCAAGCGTGCACCGTGAGTCAACACACAGAATGCACATAATTATAGATGCATGGCTAAACAAGGATGGCTTGGGTTCCTTTATTTGCTTAAAGTGACATTTGCAATAACCATGATTAAAATTCCTATGACTTAGCGTTTTACAAACATGCTTTAACGAGTTTGAAATTGTTTAGTATTCATAGCGGTGTAGGTTACATCCATCGATTACATGGTTCCATCCTAGTTTATTCTTTCAGTATGCCCATCTGTTTGGGGGTGATATGTGGTGCTGAAGGTAAGGTGGGTTCCAAATGCGTCATGCAGGCTAGACCAGAAAATGTAAGGTGAACTGGGAACCTTGATCTGAGACTATTCTCTTGGGTACACCATGTAAACATACAATCGGGGCCATGTATAACTCAGCTAGTTTATCTCCCTTGTAGGTGGTCTTTACAAGGATAAAATGGGCAAGCTTGGTCAATCTATCGACTATCACCCATATAGAATCATATCCTGACTTGGTGTGGGGTAAGCCAGTTAAGAAATCCATTTGAACTTCCTCCTACTTCCACTAGGGAATTTGCAGAGGTTAAAGTAGTCCAGCAGGTCTCTAATGTTCGGCTTTGACCCGCTGGCATACATCGCAACAAGCCACATACTTGGTGATATCTCTCTTCATATAGGGCCACCAATATAAGGTATTCATACCTTGATACATTTTGGTATTGCCTAGATGCAGGATGTAAGCTAAGCTATGGGCTTCCTTGAGTATCAGGTCCTTGAGATCCTTCTGATGGGGACAAAGAGGTGTTTCCTATACCATAGGACTCCCCGTTGATCTTCTACCATCTTGGGGGCTTTTCCCTTGGCTATGAGGTGCTTAAACCTCTGGACTCCAGGGTGTCCTTTCTGGGTTGGTACAATTTGCTCCTCAAGAGTTATGTGTACTTCCATGGCAACTAGGGTACCATGTTCTACTAACCCCAGGTTAAGGGCTTCAAGTTCCTTGTAGAGTTCAGGTTGAAGTTTTTGTACCACAAGGTTATTGTAGTGGGGCACTACATTAGCTTTCCCTGGGTGATAATGGACATCCAGATCATAGTCCTTGATTAACTCTAGCCATTTTCTTTGTCTAAGGTTGAGGTCGGTTTGGGTGATGATGTACTTGAGACTCTTATGGTTTGTGTATATATCACAATGATTCCCAATCAAGTAATGCCGCCAAAATTTTAGAGTGTGCACTACTGAGGCTAGCTCCAGATCATGGGTTGGATAATTATCCTCATAAGGACAGAGTTGTCTGGATGCATAAGCCACAACTTTTCCTCCTAGCATAAGCACACAGCCAAGACCTTGGCATGATGCATCACAATATACTTCGAAATCCTTGTGTATATCTGGCAGGACTAACACTAGGCTGATGTTAGCTTTTTCTTCAATTCTTGAAAACTCGTCTCACATGCCTCTGCCCATTCATACTACTTCTCTTTCTTGAGCGTCTCATTGGCTTAGATATCTTGGAAAAACCTTCTATGAAGCATCTGTAGTATCCATCCAGACCTAGGAAACTACACACTTCAGTGTCTGAGGTGGGCTGCCTCCACTCCAGAACTGCCTCTACTTTGGAGGTGTCAACTACTACTCCCCCAGAGGATACAATGTGTCCAAGGAAACTAATCTCATGCAGCCAGAAATCACACTTGCTATTCTTGGCATATAGCTAGTATTCTTTGAGTGTCTCTAGGACTACTCGCAGATGTTCTGCATGTTCTTCGGTGCTCTTAGAGTAGATAAAAATGTCATCTATGAACATACCACAAATTTATCCAAATATTTAATGAACATTCATCAGATTCATAAAGTAGCCTGAAGCATTGGTTAAACCAAACAACATGATTATATATTCAATAGGCCATATTGGGTGGTAAAAGCTGTCTTAGCGATATCTTCTGCCCAGATCTTGAGTTGATGGTATCCTGACCTTAAGTCTATCTTGGAGAAGATGGTAGCTTCGGATAATTGGTCAAACATGCCATCTATACGAGGTAAAGGATACTTATTCTTGATGGTTACATCATTGAGGGCTCTGTAGTCCACACACAACTGGCAATGCCATCCTTCTTTTTAACAAAGAATACTAGTGAACCCCAGGGGGATGAGCTGGGTCTAATGAATCCTCTTTCTTGGAGGTCTTCTATTGAGTTTTCAGTTTTTCAAGTTCATCTACTGCCATTTGGTATGGTCTCTTAGCGATTGGGGTAGTTCTTGGCTTCAGGTTGTTCACAAATTCTATATCTCTATCTGGTGGCATGCCTGGTAATTCTTCTGGAAAGACTTCTGGGTACTCTCGCACTACCGGCATTTCTTCTAATGGCCTTTCTTCAAGGTGATGGATTGCGCGACCCAAGGAGGAGTGATCCATACTAACCTTTATTGCTAGCCCAGGGTACTTAGTGAGTGCTACCTTTCTATTAGCACAGTCTATCATATCCTGATATTTGGCTAACCAGTCCATCCCTAGGATGATGTCCAAGGTTTGAGATTGTAATACCAAAAGGTCTACTAGGAAACCAAACTCTTCCATAATGACTTCTACCTTGCGGCTCACTAGAGTAGCAGTTAAGGGTCCTCCTGGTGAGCTAAGTAACACAGGTCTCTTTAGTCTAAATGTTGGCAGCTTAACATTTTCAACAAACTTCTCAGAAATAAAAGAATGCGAAGCCCTAGAATCAAACTGAACTTGAGCAGGTATTGACTTAACAGAGAACGTACCCATGAGTACTTTGGAGGCATCCTGGGCATCTTTTGCAGTGACATGGTTGACACAGGCCTGGTTTGGAGTTGATGTCATTCGTGAAGCTTGAGGCGTCTGATGAACTTTGCTTGGTGCTGAAGACTGGCCTCGAGATGGGGTGACTCCCAAATTGAACTTCACGGGGTGACTCTGTTGGTCCAGAGCCAGCCACAGCGATTGGCGCCAGTCGTGGGGAGGACAGAGTAAGCCCGAAGTTCGAAGGAGAATGGTACCGAAAAGGCTTCGTCGATGACGGCGAAGGGAAGGAGACGGCGGTCGAGGACGCCGACGCTACGCATCGCGACGACCGACCCGCCATCGGCTCCGCGGCGCTACGACGATCGCCCGCCATCGGCGCCGCGACGACCGCCCGCCACCGCACCGTGGCGGCCCGCCGCGCGGCGGTGGAAGGCGCCTGCGGCGGCCCTAAGCACGTTCCAGCGAGAGCTAGGGGACCTTCGTGGGGCTGTCCGTGACATGCAAGAGGCTCGGAGTGCGCAGGCAGCGCCAGAATCCACGCCAGGATGGTCGGGCAGCAGCGATGCGCGGGGCGAGGAGGATGCGCGGAGGCGCGACGCTTTCACCCTGGACCTCGCTCAAGCCTCTCAGAGCAACAGCACCGGGGAGCAGGAAGGCTCTTCGAAGAGGAAGCGCAAACCCCGGCGTCACCAGCGTAGACCACAAAAGGCCCGACATACCCTCGGCATCGAGAGCGCCCTTCGAGGATGCGAGGGCGAACCCGGCGGCGACGAGCGACCCCGAGCGGAACAAGAGCTACTAGATTCCGGAAGGTGGTGCGAGGTGCACGGTTATGGCGATCACTATACGGCGGAGTGCGCCGCAGTAATGGAGTTGCGACAAGCGGCGGCCGAGCCTCGGGCCTTGCCCCTTCGGCTTCCTGCCGGGGTCCACGAGCGGCACCCGACAGGCAGACCCCCGCGAACCTCAACCAAGGCAGACGCGCGGTGCCGCGCCGTCAGCGTTATCACCGGAGGCTCCTTATCAGGGGCCCCTTTGGAGCAGCCGCAGTCGTGGCTACCGCCCCGCAGCATCACCTTCACCATGAATAATGCTAGGGGCGTGGAGTTCCCTCACCAAGACCCGTTAGTCGTTCAGGCCCATATCGCAGGCCACGACGTCAGGCGCATCCTCGTCGACGGGGGCAGCTCAGCGAACATTCTGTTCGCGGGGCCCCTCGATCGTATGGAAATCCCCCGGAGCCGCTTAGCGCAGCCAGGAGCTTCGCTTCAAGGCTTTGGAGGCCAGCCGCTGGAGGCCATCGGATGCATATCCTCCCGATTCGTTTCGCGGTAGCGTCCGGCGCGCGCCGCGTCTTCGATGTCGTGGACATCGCGCACCCCTACAACGTCATATTGGGACGGCCAGCCATAACCTCCCTCGAGGCAGTCCCACACCACGCCTTCCTGTGTATGAAGCTCCCAGGGCCGGAGGGCGTGATCACGGTCTTCGGGGACCAGGACCTCGCCAGACGAATCGAAGTCAAAGGTTGGAACCCTCATCGCCCGGTGCAAGTCCTCTCAGGCAGGTTCGACGACACGCCCTCCGCTCCAGAATGGACGCCTAAGCCACGGCCCGACGGTGGGGTCAAAAAGGTGCCGCTCAAGGCGGAAGGGCAATATGTGTCCATTGGCGAGGGGCTCCCTGCGGAGGTCGAGCGAGACCTACTCCAGGTTCTTCGGAGCAATGCCGACATTTTTGCATGGTCGCCGGAGGACATCAAGGGCGTAGACCGCGCAGTGATCGAACATCGCTTGGCGGTTCGCCCCGACGCCAAGCCGGTCAAGCAGAAGCTCCGCCGTATGTCCATAGATCGGCAGCAGGCGGCCAAGGCGGAGGTGGCGAAGCTTCTCCAGGCCGGGGTCATTCGTGAGGTTCATCCCCCCGAGTGGCTCGCCAACCCCGTATTGGTCAAGAAGGCTAGCGGAGCCTGGCGTATGTGCATTGACTTCACGGCGCTCAACAAGGCGTGCCCGAAGGACAACTACCCCTTGCCACACATTGACCAGCTGGTTGATGCCACCGCCGGGTGCGAGCTAATGAGTTTCCTTGATGCATACTCGGGTTATCATCAGGTATACATGGCCGAAGACGACGAAGATAAGACCAGTTTCATCACACCGATCGGAACCTTCTGCTTCGTCAGGATGCCCTTCGGCTTGAAGAACGCAGGTGCTACCTTCACCCGCCTCGTTGCACTTGCCCTCGCCGCCCAGCTCGGGAGGAACGTGGAAGCTTATGTCGACGACGTGGTAGTCAAAACCCGGCAGCTCGCTTTACACGGTTGGGATCTTCAGGAGACCTTCGACAACCTCAGGAAGGCCAGCATCAAGCTCAACCCCGACAAATGCGTCTTCGGCGTCCAGGCGGGCAAACTACTAGGCTTCCTCGTATCCGGGCGGGGCATCCAGGCGAATCCCGACAAGGTTGAGGCCATCCTAGGCATGGAGGTCCCCAAGACAACGAGGGAGGTCCAGAGGCTAGCGGGCCGCATGGCAGCCCTACGCCTTTTCCTGTCCAGGGCGGCGGAGCGGGGTTTGCCATTTTTCAAGGGGTTTGCCATTTTTCAAGACGCTTCGTGGGTGCGACGGATTTACTTGGAATAGCGACTGTGCGGAGGCGTTCAACTAGCTCAAGAAACACCCAGCGAGCCTCCCCACGCTAGTCGCTCTGGCACCAGAGGTTCCCCTCTTACTCTACCTGGCCGCGTCGGTTACAGCGGTCAGCGCCGTCCTCGTCTTAGAGGAGGGTGCCATACAGCGGCCCGTATACTTCGTCTCCGAAGCCCTTCAGGGCGTTAAGACGAGATATACGGAGCTGGAAAAGCTATCCTACGCATTGGTCATGGCCTCCAGGAAGCTTCGACATTACTTTTTGGCCCATCCGATCACAGTGCCCTCCTCATTCCCACTGGCGGAGATGCTGCACAACAAGGAGTCCACAGGGCGCATCGGCAAATGGGCTGCCGAGCTTGCCCCGTTCTCCCTGACATACGCCTCACGGACGGCAATCAAATCCCAAGTTCTCACCGACTTCCTGGCGGAGTGGACGCCGCCGACTCAGCCCGCCTAGCAGCACAACGACCTGGTCTAAACACTCACCATCGATGGAGCCTACGGCGTCGCAGGGGCGGGCGTAGGTGCGGTGGTCGTCACACCCGAGGGGCAGCGCCTACTATATTCGGCACGCCTGGCCTTTCCGGCTACCAATAACACAGCCGAATATGAGGCGCTGCTCTTCGGCCTGGCAAAACTCAAGGCAGCCGGCGTGCGGCGGGTGCTCGTCCGTACGGACTCGCGTTTGGTGGCAGGCCACGTCGACAAGTCCTATCAAGCCAAGGACCCTGAGCTGGCCAAGTACCTAGCTGCAGTTAGAGCAAGGGAAATGCACTTCTTGGGCGTCACGGTCAAGGTCATCCTCGCGGAAAATGAACAAGCCGACGCCGCAAAGCGGCGATCAACTGCGCGCCACCCCGAGAGGCATTTTACGGCACTATCGCAGCGCCATCGCGCAGGACAACCGGGATGCGGCCCTCGTTCACCATATTGTCCAGCAGGGCGACTGGCGAGAGCCCATCTTCAACTTTCTACAAGGCATCGCCGAGCCGGAGGACCCCACAGAGCTCCGGCGTCTGCAACACCGCGCCAGGTCCTTCCAGGTGTTTGAAGGGACACTCTACAAGAAGGGGGTCTGCGCACCGCTACTGCGCTGCCTTTCGGCCCAGGAAGGGAAGAGCCTCCTGGCGGGGATCCACGCGGGCGCGTGTGGGTCTCATCTGGCGCCGAGGTCACTAGTCGGCAAGGCATTCAGGCAAGGTTTCTACTGGCTGACTGCCATCACTGACGCTCAGGACCTCGTGCGTCGGTGTCAGGGGTGCCAGTGGATGGCGCGTATCATCCGCAGGCCCTCGACGGCTCTCAACCCCATTCCCCCGGTGTGGCTGCTGGCGCGCTGGGGTGTCGACATAGTAGGACCGCTCCCGCGAGCCCCAGGAGACCTGCGGTTCATGGTAGTCGCACTGGAATATTTTTCCAGATGGCCGGAGGCGGTGGCCCTGGCTAAAATAACTTCGGCGGCCATGCGGCGTTTCCTCTGGCAAAACATCATATGTCGCTTCGGCGTGCCCAGAGAGCTCACTGTGGACAACGGCCTGCAGTTCGACGCCACCCTCTTCAAGGAATTCTACGAAGGCATGAGCATCACACTTCGGTTCGCCTCGATAGGGCACCCCCAATCTAACGGAGCGGTCGAGAGGGCGAACGGCGCCATTTCGGCCACCGTCAAAAAGCGCCTCGTTGGGTTGCCAAAAGGCATGTGGCCGACCGAGCTTCATAGCGTCCTCTGGTCCCTTCGCACGACGGTAACGCGCCCAACGGGGTTCACGCCTTTCAAGCTCCTTTTTGGTGATGAAGCAGTGACGCCCGAGGAAATCAAGGCTGGTTCGCGGAGGGTCCTCGTCCGAGCGCCTGATGAGGAGCGCCGCGTGTCCTTGGATCTCCTCGACGGGGCGCGAGCAAGTGCAGCCCTACATGTCAAAAAGTACGCGTGGCAGACAGTGCATGCCTGGGACCGTTCCATATATCCGCGAGAGTTCAACCTGGGGATCTCGTCCTCAAAATGGCGCTCCATGCGGAGACGGTTGGCAAGCTGGAGTCCAAGTGGGAAGGCCCATTCATCGTGGTGGAAGCATTGCAGAAGGGAGCATATCGCCTCGCCACGCTCGAGGGACAGACTTTTCGCCACACGTGGAACGCCGACAAGTTACAGCGATACTACGCCTAGAGGCATCACGAGAGGTATAGCGGCGTCAGCCCCTGTTGTATGATGCTTGCCCGCGCAAACGGGGGTTCAATAAAGCTCGCTGTTCGCAAAAAGTGCCATTGTCTGGCCACGATGTGCAGAAGTCCACGGACTCTAAATAAGACGTAGCGTCGAGGTCCGCCTCCGCACACGAGAGTCTACGGACTATAAATTAAGTCGTCCACGGACTCTAAATAAGACGTAGCGTCGAGGTCCGCCTCCGCACGCGAGAGTCTACGGACTATAAATTAAGTCGTAGCGTCGAGGTTCGCCTCCGCACGCGCGAGTCCACGGACTCTAAATAAGACGTAGCGTCGAGGTCCGCCTCCGCACGCGAGAGTCTACGGACTATAAATTAAGTCGTAGCGTCGAGGTTCGCCTCCGCACGCGCCAGTCCACGGACTCTAAATAAGACGTAGCGTCGAGGTCCGCCTCCGCACACGAGAGTCTACGGACTATAAATTAAGTCGTAGCGTCGAGGTCGCCTCCGCACGCGCCAGTCCACGGACTCTAAATAAGACGTAGCGTCAAGGTCCGCCTCCGCACGCGAGTCTACGGACTATAAATTAAGTCGTAGCGTCGAGGTTCGCCTCCGCACGCGCCAGTCCACGGACTCTAAATAAGACGTAGCGTCGAGGTCCGCCTCCGCACGCGAGAGTCTACGGACTATAAATTAAGTCGTAGCGTCGAAGTCCGCCTCCGCACGCGCCAGTCTACGGACTCTAAATAAGACGCAACGGGGGGACGCCTCCGCGCGCACTCTACGGAGTATAAATTAAGTCGTAGCGTCAAGGTTCGCCTCCGCACGCGCCGATCCCACGGACTCTAAGTAGGCGTGAAGTCGAGGTCGCCTCGCACACGAGTCTACGGACTATAAATTAAGTCGTAGCGTCGAGGTTCGCCTCCGCACACGCCAGTCCACGGACTCTAAATAAGACGTAGCGTCGAGGTCCGCCTCCGCACGCGAGAGTCTATGGACTATAAATTAAGTCCACGCGAGCGTCTGCGGATTACAAACAAGGCATCGTCGGCCCAAAACACAGCTTACAATAGTAAGAATAAATGGTGCATCGTTCCATTGCAACAACACGAGGTTAAATGATCACAAGCATGAGCGCACAAGTTCAAAACCCTCACCCCCTCCCCGTGGGATGTGATCAACACCTCGCCTTGAGCGCGCCGAGGGCTGTGCGTGCCACTCGCCCTCGGGAACTCCTTCGAGCCAATGGAGGAAGTCTCCTCCCCCGCGCAGTGTTTGTTGTACTGCAACTCTCGCCGCATCCTCCCCGACACGACCCCAGATCCGCCGGTGGAAGTTTTGGAGGCCAGGCTCAATGGAGCGAATGGCGTCCGACAGTGCCTCCGGCCGGCCAGGGAGATCCAGGCGAGGGTTCGCCAGCTCCTGCATGTGCCTACACCCACGAGTGTGAAGCATGCCGAGGGCAAGGCATGCGCCAAGGTATCCGCAGTGCTCCCCGAAAGTCTTGGCGCTGCGGAGCGCAACGCCCGCCCCCTCCTCGATCAGCCCAAGCGTCTCCATCAGGTCCTCCGGCCCGTGAGTGGCGTCGCGCACGTCAACGCACAGATCGCGGAGAGCCTGGTTCAGGGACTCCATTGCCCCCCACGCCGACATGGACGCATCGTCCAGGGCGCGGGTCTTTCCTGCAAGAGTTTCAGCCAGCTGGGCCTTCTCCTCCTCTACGGCGGCAACCTGCTACAGGAAGGAGGTGCGTTCCTCCGCCGCGGCGCGCCTGGCTTCCTCGGCCTCGACTCGTGTGGCTGCCAGGGCACCCTCCAGCACCCGAAGCTCTTCGTCCTTGGCCGCGTGAGCGTCATCCGCTTCACGAAGGCGGGCTTCTAGGGCCCTCCGCTCTCGGACACGGGCCTCGTCTAGCGCGTCGCCGATGACGAGCGCCTGAAAAGCAGCAATAAAAATCACCGGGAGCCCGGTAACGCCGTACGAAACACGAAGAGCTCAGACTCACCCTTATCTCTGAAGCCCGCAGCGCGAGCGCCAAGTGGTCTCCCTCGCAGGATGACAACATTTGCCGGTCAAGGCCGTTGCTGGCGCGCTCGGCGGCTGTGGTAAGCGCGGAGTATCTCCGGCGGGAGAAAGTCCGGCGAGCAGGTTCGACCCTCCGCGTCGGGGGCGGTGGAGACTTCGGCTGCGTCGACAGCGGCAAATACCGGCGCGGTACCCTGCATGAGGTTTGGGACTTCGCGCACGCCCCCGTTGCTCGATCCTTCACCACGCACGGGAGACCTCGTCTCGCCTGATGCCGATAGAATGGCGAAAGCGGTCGGAGAGAGTTTCGCGGTCGAGTGAAGAGGAGCCACGCTTACCTTCCGCCCCCCTCACCACAGCAGGAGGTGTCTGCTCGGCCACCAGTCGGGGCGTGAGCGCCTCGGTGGTCGGGTGGGAGCACGATTCGACAGCGTCAGGCGCCACAATGCCAAGCATGGGGCCTGCAACATTGTAGCGACCCTTCGGAGGCGGAGGAGACTGCATACGGGGGCGCTTCGTCTGAGGAGCCGAGGGCGATTCCTCCGGGACGATAGCGGCCGCGGCTTCGGCTGCGCCTTCAGTCTCTGCCGCGCCGGGTGTGTCCCTAGCCGCAGCAGCACTCTCGGCTGCGGCCCCCTCGCTAGGAGTGACGTTCCCCTCCGGGTTGGTGGGTTCTGGCCTGGTCAAGGTCGCGCCCGTGCGCTCAACAGCGACGGCAGACGGTGCGGGCGGCGGATCCGAGGCGGCGCGCCCCGCCGAGCTGGTCCGACGGGCGCGCCACGGTCGAACGTCCGCCCCTGCCGTCCCAGCGGCCGAAGGGCGGGTTAGTCACGGCAGCATCGGAGCGAGCCCGGCACCACGAAGACGAGGCGTCCGCATGGTCGTCACCGCCATGATGGCCCGGAGTCCCCGCGGGGGTCCCCGCTGGTATCCGGCGCTCCAGCACAGTGATACCCAAAACCTCGCAGGTGCGGTTCACCCGCCCTTGCTTCGCCGTTTGAGTCGCGGCCTCACGCAGCTGGTGCTCCTTGAGTGTGTATGGGCCAAGGAACACCTCAATCGCACGCTCGGCGTCTTCTAGCCGAGCCACTGCACAAAAGACAGCAGGGAGGTCATGCGAGGGCAGTATGAGGTGCCTACCAAATGCCAAGCAACTTACAAGGAGCGGAGGGGGGAAGCAGGCAAGACAAGGACGGGTACACCCCATCCTCTCGGTCAGCGCCCCGTTGCGCGTACTTCCACCGGGCGGAGAGGGGCGCCACCCCATACATCGTGAACTCTTCGGCCAAGTCGCGCATGCTCAGCCGGCGTGCAACGCCAGCAAGCCTCCATAGCCTTCGCGCGTCATCGGCCTCCGGCTTCACGCTTGGCGCGCTATTAAATGAGATCGGTCCTCCGCGGCATAGCGAGCCACCGTGCGGCCCCGCGATGTAATAGAACCACTTCGTGTCGGTGGACTCCCACCCTCAAGCGGTGGTGCGAGGAACAGCGTTGAACAGCACTCTCGTAGCACGAAGTCCACGCTACCGAAATTGGAGACAGCCCCCTCAACCTTCCTGGGTCGGCAGCACGCGTCGTGCAGGGCGGTGAACAGGCTCGCACTCGGACGCCGGCCCTCTGTCCGCGTGGCCCACGTGAAGACAGCTAGGCGCACTATGGCGTTTGGCGTCAGCTGCGCTAGCTCCAACCCATAGGCCCGCAAGACTTCGCCCACAAACTTCGTTGAGGGCATTCGAAGGTCGGCGTCGAAGAATGCCACAAAAACGATCGCCTCCGTGTCCCGGGGCTTCGGCTCCGTCTCGTCACAGCGGGGCAGGCGAGCCCCATCGAGCAACTCGATCTTCCTTTCCCGGGCAAGCCGTTGCAGCGTCTCCTCGGTCACACGGCTCCTCCCCAGCACGCGGGAGCAGCGACCCCCCGAGTACTCCATGGCGTCCCACCGCTTGTCGCCACGCGAAAGCTCCTGCAGCACCCGCTCGTAGTCCCCAGAAGGAAGGGACGATCCGTCCCGGTTAGGTGAGGAGCCGCCGCCGGGATGGTGGGAGGCATCGCCAGGACCGGCCATTGTTCTTTAAGGATTAGGGCAAAAAGGCTATTGGTGCGAAATAAGTAAGGATAAGCGGCAGGCGGGATGGAGCGCCCCCACAACAGCGAGAGCGCTTTATAAAGCCCGCTCGCCTCCTCCATGATCAGAAGCACAGCCAGATTAAAACCGTCGGCACTTGGAGGAGCGTGCTGGGTAGGTGACCGGGCAGCGCGCAGCGCCAGTACACGCCCGACACGCGCCCCCACTTCCCTAGGGAAGCGGCGAGCGGGCGTGCTCACGCAACTGCTCACATCCCCCAACACGCCAGTCATTAACCGCCGCGTGCCCTACATATGGGAGGACGGTCTGCACGACACGACAGCCCGCCCCCTAACAGGCCAGGCGTCGGCACGGTTCCAGCCGCCATTAAAAGCGCACTATCGGACGCGACTATCGCGACCAGGCGCCAGCCTAAATGCGAGGGTCACAGCAAAGTTTGGCTTGTTTTCATGAACTGGTCACCTTCAGTACAAAACACCTTTTCGGGGTAATACGGGCGGGCTCCATCAGGAACCCCAACTGAAGGCAGGTCTGTTCAGGAAAATAGGGCAAACCTTGCCGTCGTATGCAGAAACGCAGCACGAAGGCAAGAACCGTGGATGGCTACTGATGGCAGACGCTAACCAAGCTCCTAGTAAAAATAGACCTCCATCAGTACATCAACATTCCTCAAGCCGCTCAGCGTCGCTAGGGAATGTAGATGCATAGAAGGGGCTCATTTTTGGGGAGCAATTTCTATCCAAGGACGCGATGCAGGAGCAAGGCCGCGCCGGCGCTGGATATATACACCCCACCAATCGGCAGGAGTCCAACCGGCGGAAGGCCAACCGGCGGAAGTCCGTCGCCATATTAAATGGCCACGACGCCTCGAGGCTGGCACCGCACCAAGCATGCTTCGCCACGTGGACAACCAGAAGGGCGAGCGTCGCAGCGCGTCCGCTACCACTTAATGTGTATGCGGCGATTCGGGCCCACTACGCTTGCCTATGTCGGCGCAACGCCTCCGGCTCACTTCGACTGGGCGCCAGCTCCGCTGCCACCCGTTCGAAGGGTAGGGGACGGAGCGCGCGCGCGTCTACTCCGACTAAGCACCAGCCCGAGACGGAGCGCTCGCACATCTACCTCAGCGGCAACCCAGGCATCGGCTTCGACCGCGGCCTCGGACCCCGGGACCCACGGCGCATCAAAGCTTCGCAAGTTCGGAGAAGTTCACAGGACGCAAGGACGGAGGGGGCCAAGGGACTCGGCAACATGGCTTCGGCCCTGTGAAGCCCTTCACCATGAGAGGCTCCTGTTGTAGGGGTGGCCCCCACCTAAACCCAACAGGCCTGGTAGAAGGTTATAAGGCCCAGAGTAGTCCATGTGTAATGACATAAGTGCCCCTGGAGAGATACCCAGATGTAAGGGCATAATTGTAAAAGTACTCCCCATGCATATATACAGAATACAGGCCATGGGGGAAGGCCCATGCCATTACTATCACTCACTCCCAACTCTCCACTACCATCTCTCTCTGTTTGGTCTGTAGCCACAACAGTATTCATACAGGACAAGCATCCCATCCATGTATATCCAAATCAATTGGCACACTTTCTATTCAAAGCTGGCAAAAAAATCATATGGAATTGACAAATCATATCCTGACACCACACGTGTTTTTCTTCATCTAATCTCTCATGTCCTGGTCATTGTTTTCCAGTTGCTGAAGTTCTCGGAAACCAAGTTTTCCATTGTTAGGCTAGCCTAAATCTTATCTGCTAGCTAGGAAAATTTTGAGTTAGTTATGCAAGTAAGTAATTAATAACGCAAGATAGTGTGCCTTGCAAGTAAGAAGCATTACATGGCATGATATGTATCACAGTGCTGAAAAAGAATCAGTTATTTGACTAGCTTGATCATTCTGAAAATCAAATCATAGTACGCGTCATCGTCTTCCCGAATTAATGTTGCAAAAATCTGATTCCAATTCCTTTCAAACTTGCTGCCTTCAAACACGTTATACCAATCAGATGTCGCAATCATTTCAAAACTGTCCAACTGTTCTTGCGTCATACTATTCTCGTATTACACATTTTATAATGGAAATGTTGTCCCAAAGCTTTTTTTCTTAGAACACTGATGTTCCAAATTAAGCTACAGTCCTGTTATTGTGTCCGAAATTTACTATAGATGAAGAAGGATCATGCCAGGATCTACTCTGTCGGGATACTACTGATACTACGCTGAATGGTATCCGGCAAGGAGAGTACAACTTTTTCTTGACACTCTCCAGGTAGTTCTGAATTATTCTGAAGTAAATATGGCATAATACTCATCTATCATGTTGTGGAACAAAAAGAAAAAAACGGTTATTTGACTTTGATCATTCGGAAATTCAAATCACAGGATGTGAATGCAACGTCTGCGGATTAAATATTATAAATCTGATTTCCATCACATTCGAACATGGAATACCAGCAAGACGATGCAATCATTTCATACCAGTAATTGACTTGCCACAACCGACCTTGGTTCAGACTCAGGAAGCAAGACAGCGAAATCAGCAAGTACAGGGAGAAAATGAGGAGTCAATTTAGTTGGCTGACATAACATTCTGTTTGCCTCTTAAATCTCTGATAAGTTTTCTTGTCTAGTTACAGTAAGAAATATACAAAGACATACTATTCTTTTGCTTGTCCTCGGGGGGAAAAGTAAGAATTATACAGATAGCGTATGCAAAACTGTTCTGATATGGAAAATAGGATTGTCATAACTTGGCATCCATTTTCTGCACACATTTATTTTCTGAAAATTTTATAGTGCACCTTTTCTTTTGGAAGGTAACAGCGCAGCTTCACTCTAAACTCGGCTAGTACTGCCTAGTACATTGCTGGTGAGCAACTGCTGAGATGCTCTACCAAGCTGTAGTCTTATTATGACATCCAAAAGAACACTATATATGAAACAGAACCAAGTCAGGGTCTACGCCTTTTGGGATGCTGACAATCTGCTGATTGATATCAGGCAAGGAGAGTGCAATTTTCTTGGCACTCTCCAAGTAGCTCTCAAACTTCTTATGATTGGCCTCAGGCTTGTCCAGTTTATCTGCAACCTTTGGCTGGCCATATTGATGCTTTGATGGCTCTGTGCCAAGAGACAGCTCCTCCCTCATGATGTGGTACTTGACTGCCTGTTTACGGAAGGTCCAGTTACCGGTAATCCAGTCAAATTTGTACAACGGGAGGAAGCGGTGGCCATATGCCGCTATGAACTCAATGGCAGAGAGGATGAATTTGAACTCCTCCTTGGAGAGGTAGTAAGAAAAGCTCAACCTGGTCCATCCTGGCTTCAGTCCACTGTACCCCTGAAAAATATGTGACGGTGAACAGTAACATTAGTGCCTTGTACCGACAACTTGAAATTTACCACGCAAGTAGGCCACTTTGACCATGGTACGGTTTGGTCGTACCTCAAGAATAGCAGACCGAATGCGAAGGGAGAGCTCACTGTCGACATGGAGCAGGAGGTGGCCATAGGGGCCTGCGCAAGCACAGCCTCCCCTCGCCTGGATGCCGAAAAGATCGTTAAGAAGCTTTGTGACAAAACGCCCATGTAGGGGTAGTTTCTTGCGCCTCGCGTTCTCTAACGATGTATCACAACCCGCAGGCTCATCGACCCTATCAAATAGCGATTCCGCCACCGGAGGGTATAGGAGGAAGGAGAAGATCGGTAGGCGTTCAACATTCGTATTTCCTAGCACCCTGACATTCGGGTTGCTAGCTAGCCTTTTCATCGCCATTTCAGAGTACACTCGCTCGCGGAGGCCCATCGTGTCATACCCAATGTACTCCTTGACCCAAAATGCAAGCGATGCACGCATCTTTTGCACTATCGGCGGCGTGCCAGCATCCTCCCGCTCCTCAATGTCGTCGTAGTACAATGTATCCTGCACACCACACACCATAATTTGATCAGGTTCTAGGGCAAGATCATTAACTTTGGAACTCAGGTACTTGACATTGCTGCTTCAATGCTCACCTCCTCATTGAAGCCATTGACATAGGCCACGGTGCCACCCCACACGTCGAGGGAGGCTGAGAATTGAGCCTATACAGCGATTTGTTCATCAGAAGGAAGCCTGGTGTGCCCGGGCCACCGACAAATTTGTGCGGGCTTAAGAAGACCGCATCGTAGCCATCGATTTCGCCGGACTTCATGTCGATCTTTACATAGGGGCCACTGCACAAATGTCACTAGTTAAAGTCTTCTGTGTATGGAATTTCTTGTGCACATGAAACATCAGAAAACGAAGTACTAGTTGGCCAGGTTGAATAATTCTGATCATGGTTATAGAATTTCAAGGGCGAGGTGCTAATCATGTTGAAAAACAGAAATGTCAGAGAAGACCGTAGAAACTACGAATAATTTTCAAATTATTTGCTAGTGCCCTGTAAAGTCAAATATTTCGCTGTCGCAGTGCGCTAATTCACTAGACTTTTTGCCCGTTAATTTCCTCCCCTAATATTAGGATAGAAACACCCAAGTAATTCAGCTTACTTCAACACGCAAACAAGATCCACAAGGAGTCAGCATAGAACTCCAATTCACACCTTTGCCAAGATATACAGATCACATAAGTCAATGTGAGATCATTTTTACAATATTATTTGGGTCAGGTAGGCAGATCATTTTTACAATATTATTTGGGTCAGGTAGGCAGGTGCCTTCTATTGTCATATTTAATGCAAAGAGTAGAAAAATCTAGCTGTAGTACTGGTGAGGTTCAAGACATTCTGTTGGTCATTGATTACATCACATTGTTTACTTACCATCTCTCTCTCTCTCTCTCTCTCTCTCTCTCTCTCTCTCTCTCTCTCTCTCTCTCTCTATATATATATATATATATATATTGTGTGTATGTATGTATGTATATATATGTATATGTATATATATACATACATACATACATACACACAATATATATATATATATATTATATGCAAACAATAAAAAAAGATAAATATATTTTTTCTATTAAAAACTGGACAGTAGTTTATATATCTCATATAATTCATTTGCCAAAATAGGTTTTAATATTTTGAAGGTTCTATATTTACAATATCACAAAAGTGTAGTTTTGGGCCCTTTGGCACTGCAAGCGAGGTTTTCTAAAAAATGGGGTGAGGATTTGGCAAAGCAAATATGAACTTTAATTTCTTAGTTTGTCCAAGAAACACTTAATAGGAGCCTAAACTAAAAACAATGATAGTTAGCTTTCATGTGACCAAGTTTAGACTGTGTCAAATCCATGCATGTCATTTTCCACGAAAAACACAAACTTGCTAGAGTCCAAACTAAGACTTTGTGGTCTCAACTCTCACGTACGCACCTCGCGGCGAAGTCGAAGCACGCGAACGCGCCGTGCAGGTGCAGGACGCGCGCGAGCTCGCGCGTGTCCGTCATGACGCCCGTGACGTTGCTGCACGCCGAGAAGGAGCCCAGCATCGGCCGGTGCGCGTACTCTGTCGAGCTGAGCGCACGGCGGAGCGCGGCGACGTCGACGAGCCCGTCGGCGTCGACGCCGACCTCGACGACCTCGGCCAGGCTCCGACGCCACGACAGCAGGTTGGAGTGGTGCTCGTACGGCCCGACGAAGACCACCCACCGCTCCTCGTCGCGCAGCTGTGCCGCCAGCCGGCCGCGCAGATCGGCGGACGGCACGGCCACGCCTATCGCCTCCTGCAGGCGCTTGATGGCCGCCGTCGTGCCGGCGCCGCAGAAGAGCAGCGCGTCGCCGGTGCCCGCGCCCATGCAGCGCTTGACGTAGTGCGCCGCCTTGTGCACCAGCCGCGTCGTCTTGCTCCCGACGTGGCTGTCCTCTGTATGCGTGTTACCTACACATACACACAAACAAACATGTGAGACACGTGTCATATATACACACACAGAGCCAACCTTGCCAAAATAGTCAAGAACACCACCATTGATCAATATGTGCAAGAAAAGTTCCGAATGAACGCGTGTTTAACTAAGGAGCATGAGTAGTAAGTACTACTGTGGTACTCGCTCCGTTCTTTTTCTATTTGTATTTTTAGTATTCATACCGTTAAACTTTATAAAATTTAACCATAAATAAATTTAAAATTATATAGATTATTTATATGAAAATTATATTATTAGATTTGTCATTAAAAATACTTTCATAATATTACAGTTTTATTAGTATATCTTGACATAAATTTATAAAAAGTGGTAGTCAAAATTGTATCTTAAAAACTGTAAAAAAATTAAAAACAACAAGTAAAAAATAACAAATAGAGTAATAAGTAGTACTTGAGTGTCAGTTTGGCCAAGCTCCGGCTTGTAACTTTCAAATTGAAGCAAAATAATGGGTCTTTTTTCTGCAGCTGATGGCTTATGATTATAATTAAAAAAATTTATCCCTAGAATAAATAATTGTGTGAACGAATAAAAAGTCGTTAAACCGATAAGAATAGGATAACAGTAGCTTCACCTTGGAGCTCGCTTTTCTCGAGCTGCTGCGAGATCGAGCTAGCAACCCTTTTATATTAAAAAAACCGCAAAACGAGTGCTAGCTCATACTATATGGTTGTGCTCACCGTAGTATGGGAGGACCTCTTTGACGAGGTAGTCCTCGATCGATGTAGCGCAGGCTCCGGCCGGACGCCGTCTGGTCGGCGTACGTCAGCGCGCGCCGCCCGAAAGGCGTGTCGAACTCGACGTCCTTGCCGATGAGCTGCGACCGGAGCCACTCCACCTTCTCGTCCGCCGCCATGCCGCCCTTCTTCGACGTCACGCCCAGGAGGCTCAGCAGGGTGGTGGTCATGGCGCCCTTGCTGCTCGCCTCCACCGCAGCGTGGTCCATGGCGCCCGCAGCTTCTTGCAGAGATGGCATTCTCTCCTTAGTTTTGCAAACGTTAGCAATGGAGCAATATCAATGGCAATGGCGGCAATGGATGTTGTTGGCAATTAATGAATGGCAATGGCTTGTGTGTGTTGGCCTGAAGGCTGGCTTGCATGGGCACACATATATATAGCAAATGGCAAGTGGACATGAGTTGAACGGCAAGAAGAAAAGAACAGGAAATGGGGGAGGAGGAATAGTTGTGTAATTTAATGCCTGGTCAAGGGAACTGCTTCTTGTGGTGACCAACTATCCATATATTATTGATTGGTAGTGCTAGTAGAGTATCTTGCTAAGTAGAACTTCTTGCATCATACAATTGGAGGATACATTTTCATTTTTCTCCGACTCTTTTAATGCCTTCCATAGTTCCATGAGACCAAGGTAAGTTGCCGGCACAAAACCTGGAGGACAGGTTCCCTCTCACAGCTATACGCCTAAACAAATACAGGATTTCAGTATGATTTCAAGAAGAAAAAAAAAGACTTGCGCGAAAACAAAATCATATGGATCTCGTGTTGGCTATTTGTTAAATCTAGACCTTGCCCAATTCATTTTTGTGCCAAATTCAACTTTACTTAGGTAGTTCCCTTAAATAATTATCATCGATGTGAAATATACTTTTAGAGCCTCCCTTAAATAATTATGGTGGTGCTATTCTACTCCCAAATGTAGAATAGTTTATTCTACGCACCGGCCAGACAAGCGCGCCCAATCCACCCTTTATGCATCTATTTTGTACAGGAATTAAATCTCAACTAGTGACATGTATCTAACCATGCAACCAACAAATATGAGTTACTTATTAGTTCTAGAATGCTTCTTTTCTTGTTTTAGCCATAACTTTTGACTGGTATATATCCGATTCACGAATGGTTTTTATTGGTAGCTTACTGATGACGAGAGGAACAAAATAATATAAGTCTTACCAAGAAACCATAAATACATCAACACTGTAACAAAAAATGAAGAATGATATAGTAACATGCCAAAAAGAGTGCAACAAAAGTATTGGTCATATCCCAATATAGTAAAACCTCTCTATGCGTTTACTATGTCATTGCAATGGAATTACCGTGACCTCTTTGTGTGCTTATTGCACATCTATTGTATATTTACTACAACCTCTTAATGTTTACTACATCACTAAAAAAGATTTACTCACTAGCACAGAGAAGGCCATATTGGGCATCTCATCACAGACGGTTCTCTGAATTCGTCAGTGTTGCAATTATCATAGATGGTTTTACATGCGATGGATAGAACCGTCTAGGATAGATAATTATCACAAACAGTTCGTATTAATAATCGTATATGAATTATCATAGATGGTTCTAATAAAGAACTATCTATGAAGTCTTCCATTATCACAGACGATTTGTATTAAGAACCGTCTCTGATAATTTATAAACGGTTCTTAATACAAACCATCTATGAAGCATCCCATTATCACAGATGTTTCGTATTAAGGACCGTGTGATAATTACTTATCACATAGTTCGTATTGACTGTTCATGGTTGGAAGTGTCTATGATACATCGCGTTATTAAATACTCACTAGGCCAGTCTCGACAGATCTATCTGCTTTGCATTGTGCTGTTGAAGGAGGTGGTTGGCTTTTGGGAGTTTGGTGAAAGCATACCACATATTTGCATATGTGCTTGTAGATCAATTTATTATTGGTGATTTGAGGTTAGTATTTACTTCTAACTATATGCATTACAATGAAGAGAGTTGATAGCTAGATTTAGATCTAGCTTGGTAGTTTGCTCCAATTTAAGAATAGGTCACTACTCCTAACTTCCTTCAATATATTCTTGCTTGATATATATATATATTGATTCATAAATAATACGTAACTAGCTACTTTACATGGATGATTTATTAAGGTGAATGATAATTATGTGTATGTATTAGGATAACTAGCTATAGGAGCATTAATATGATTTGATACTAATTTGTTACATGTGTAGCGTAGATGGATTGAAGCTGGATGCATGTTGAGAACTGTGTGAGTGAAGAGTACATTCATGGCGTGTCTGCTTTTAGAAGAGTGGCCGAGCAGGATATGTTGAAGAAGGGGATGGAGTATATGTATTGTTCATGCATTGATTACAATAATTTGAAGATGTGCGGATGAAGACGATGCCCGAGTTTCAACTACAAAGTGCGGCACAAAAGGCTCTCTAGGCACAAAACTACCACAGACGAGAAAGTGCCCCAATGCCTAGTAAGATATGTTAAACTACTTAGTTGTCAATAAGTCCATAACTTCATGAGGTCTAAAATAACATGATTGCCGCTTGCAGCAAACTTTGACTACTGAATCTTCTCAAAGCTCCTTTGAAGCAGTCAGGGAGAGAGATATACTATCCATAACCCTGGGAAACAAGTAGCACCCAAGTTGCACGCGAGGCCTTGGGGTTTATGTACCTTGGAGGTAGGGATTCCCAGACGACTCTGAGGCGTATAGGAGTAGGAAGAAATCTAAGACTGAGTGCGAGGAATAGTTGAAATAGGAGATTCATGCACAACTTCGAGGAGAGCTAACTGCCTCACTTCAAGGAGACATAACTACCTCACTTCGAGGAGAGATATATTCATTAAGAGAAGAACTGAATTAAGTCCGCAACCAGTTGCAAGCCATCCCCGTTATTACGGTAGCCAATCCCCCTCAACGCTGGAGTATCTATGCGTCCACACCCTATTCTAAACATAGCGACATCCACTTACCTATTGACGACATTCAGATAATAAACCTCTCTAGATTACTACATAGATAGACCTGGAGGATGCCTTAACTCATCATGTATCGTTATGTAGGAGCCCACACCATGCATCCTTAGAATAAGGCTTGTTAGCTCCATTTTCATTGAGGCTGGGTGGGGGATGGCGTATCTAAGCCTGTCAGGGACGCTGGTGCACGGTGCCCAGCTTGGGACCAGTTTCACGAAGGTCTAGGTGGACATGATTAATGACGTTTTCAGGGCCGTCCGCTGGAGAATCCCCAAGTGAAGAGGTCATGGCACTAGGGGATTGTAGAGACCTAAATATACAAATTTGAACTCTCTTGTGTATTTTGCACTAGTCTAGGATCACACTAGTTCACACAGTGGAATCGTAGATGGAATATCAACCATATTTGCATTTTACCAAAAAACTCTCTCAACGAAAGTCCTCTAAAAAACCCACACATTAGCTCTTAGCCTCTCCTTACTTTCATAGGCTTACATCCAAACCATATCCGCCTCAAATACGAACACACAACTCTATCTCTTCCTCAAATCAAGGGACCCAAAATCCTTCCTAACACGGGTTTTACCATATCTGTAAACCTTCCTATTATAGACTCCTATAACGTCTCCAATCTCACCACGTGACGAAGCCTCTAGGACACACTTTCTATATTCCATCACGCATCACAAACTCCCGTGTCGAAGACTCATGGACCGTACCTCCTTTAGCTTCTCTATGCATCATCATGTGCTCTTGCATAAGCCTAATCACCTCGGGTGACATCTCGACTGCCTGGACCTTAGATTATTCTCTCATAGTCCCGGTCCTCCTCGTCACTAACTGTAACCATCTCCACGCCTCCATACATCATCCACCTTCAATCTCCACATGCTCCAGTATGAGCCCAACCATCTCACGTGACATCTCGACTGCCTGGACCTTAGATTACCCCCTCCTAGTCCCAGTCTTCCTCATCATCGACCTGGTCGCCTCCACTCCAACCTACACATCAAAGACCAATTAACTTTTCCCGGCACAAGTTGTCCACAAGTTGACCGTCATTAGCACACACACTCACACCACTCTTGTCCATCCATAGGAAAGAACAAAACCATCCACGACCTTCAACCAGGTCAACCCAACCACACTTTCCATCGCTTTCCACAAAACAGCTCCAGACAACTCATTACGACCGCTAGCTCAATGAGTACTCGAAAGCAACAAGTACTCAGGAATTACCTTTGCTTCGCTCAAAACACTCGGGCATAACATGCATAACTACCGATGAGAACTATCGAGTACTGACCATCGGCTACCAATCACATACCGTAAGTCTACAACTACGACTACTAACCACTGGCCATCAAGTACTGAGCCCTTCCTGTTACGAGTACCAAACCCTTCCGACTACCGAGTATCAAGCCCTTCTGACTACTGAGTACCACGACCATCTGACTATTGAGTACTTCCATCTTCCAAGTACCAAAATCATCAAGTATTGTTCCTCCGAATACTATTCACCGATCACTGAATACCTACCTAGTACTATAGCACCAACCACCATGAATAGACCAGTCAACCACTTGCCCAACATGAGTACTTGAGGGACTCAAAGATCACAAGAATGAAGCATTCGAATCGATAATGAAGTCTACGAGTACCGACTATGAAACCTACGGTAACCAATCACAAAGCCTTCGGCTACTGAAGATAATGACAACAGATTGCAAAGTCTATGACTATAAAAACAAGACTGCAAAGTCGGGATGGACCTAAGCGAGGATTTGATGTTCATTGGGCTGGTGCAAGGTTTAGACTAGATAATCTAAAGGCTATATAATAATCACTTTCGTCACATACCAAGGAAGCGTGAAATGTCTTATAGTGTATTTGAATATCTCATGTGGGTAAGTTGTATCAACTTCTGCAGAATGTTCAAAACTATTTAAATAGCCGTGCTCACGGTCATGAGCATGCTTGAATGCAGCCACAATGGGTATTGTTTTTCTTTTAAAACTGTTTCACTGAACATAATGGGATGGCATATACGTCAAATCGTGTGTCATGCCCATGGGTGGAAATTGTGCAATGTTCACAGCTGAGGAATGCTACAAATGGATTTCATATACTATTATGGAAGTTATATGAATGTTATTTCATTTCATGTCAATTGCTCTTTACAATTCCGTTTATAAATTATTGCTTATTTATATTGCAAATGAAATTTGTTTCATGCTGAAAATAACTTAGTATAGAGCCTCATCCTTCGATAGCCTTGCATATATGTACAATTTTGCAATACACTATAAGTCTTGCTGAGTACATAATATACTTAACCTTGCTTAAATTTTTGTTGATCAGAGAATGAAGAAGGTTACGTACCCGAAGATGCGTATTTTTCCCCAGCACTGGGGAATTTGATGATGGGTCGTTTTAAGGCCTAACTCCAGTTGGTTGCCTATGAGCTATAGTGGCATACCACTAGATGCTTTTGCTTAATTACTAGTCTTCCACTGTAGTATACTTTTGGCTTTGATATTTTTATTTGGCCGATTGGCCCTATGTTGTAAAGTCAACTATGCATCGTTTATAAGTCTACTATGCATAAATTCAAACGGTTCAGAAACCGTCTGTGATGAGGGTTTGGAACTGTCTATGATAACCCTTTGTGTATTTACTACACCGTTACAAAATATTTTTTACTACACCGTTACAAAATATTTTTTACAATTTTATTGTGCGTTTACTGAACCTGTATAATAGATTTATAGCAGGCTCTTTCTACGTTTACATCACCGTTTACACTTAGATGCACAGCAGTGTATACTATGTGTGTGTGTGTGTGTGAAACAAGGGCACTATAGTATCCAGACTCTATGATTGAGGCTTTCCACATATGATTAAGACTTTCCATCCATGATTGATTCAGTATGCTAAATCAATGACTTCATTTCCAAATTGACGCATTTTCAAATTAATGACTGTTAACAGGTTTGACTGATATATTACACTTGCATACATCTAAAAGCAATCCAAAGGCAGCAAGGCTTGGTGCATATACATATACACACGAGTAGAATGACAAACGATATTCCCACGGCTGGATCAGATTTGGAGAAATTGCGGATCCCAGAATACTTGTAAGTTTGTTTTGGAAGATGCTTTTATACATAGTTTAATTCGAGCAACTTAAATATATCAAGCAAAGCCTACGTTCTCATCACTGGTTCCGTTTCTTTTATTTCTATTTTTAGATGCTATTCATTTATTTCAAATGCGGTTCATTTGATACAATTCTAATATCTCACTGCTCCCACCAGTTAAAAAATATCATATATTTTTTTATAGCTGTGCCAGTAAAATTTATCGAGTACTTATATATTTACTCCATCTGATTTTTTTAAATATCATTTTAGAATACATGCAATCAATCCTTAAACTTTGAAGGCTATATACAGAGAAGAATTTAGATTTGCAATATGTAAATTGATATATATTAGTAGAAAATATTGGATACTGTTACGATGAAACATGTGTAGTGGAGACTGCACTACTACAGAAAACCACATTACAGACGGTTCAGAAACGTCATCACAGACGGTTTTACAACCGCTCGAATTTATGGGTCGTTGATAATCCAAGGTTATCACGAGCGGTTTTAAAACCGTTTGTGATTATCAGATATCACAGACGGTTTTTCATTAAAAACCGTCTTTGATTATCACATATCACAGACGGTTTTTACTTAAAAACCGTCTGTGATATTCCTTCCTCCAAAATCTAAATCTATTTCTGTTTATTCGCTAGCCTCAGGAAATGTTAGCAATGCCCTCTGAAACAAGCAGATAATCACAGACATAAAACATACAATTCACACATCTCATTTCATTTCAGATACATTTCACATCTCAATTCATTTCACAGACATAAAACATCCAATTGACAACGCACTTCATTTGATCACAAACATAAAGCATCCATTTCGCAAATCAATTAATTGAATTGAAATAAAATATCCATTAACAAATACACAATTACAAAAGATCTACACTGCATTTGCACTTAAAAAGGTTCGTTGATTATGTATCTATGGTGCGGAGTGGAACCGGCCTTTTGGCTTTATGACTTGAGTCAGCAAAAAGTACGCCAACTCTGCTCGAATCCGTCCAAGATCAGGCTATTTCAATGGAGTTGACGGGATGTACGCAGCCTGTCGATAGGAATATCAATGTGCGTATATATGTAACGTGATAAGTATGAAGTAATTATGGGAAGATTGACAAATATTGGAATTGGTGATCCTCGAGGAATCGAGGAGTAGTTCCATATGTTGGCAAACGTAGTATCCACATGTGTTGCCTGGCTGCTGCTGGTGGCACTGCAAAAAATGGAATGTGTTAGTTCAAGAGGCTGTTGCATAGGATTAATTAATGTGAAATAGCGAATACCTTAAAATCATGAGCATGTGTCAGCAGGCCTTTGGCCCCGCGCTTCGAGTCACCTCCCATTTCAATGTACATCGCGAACACCCTACGTGATTCGAAAAAGTTAACCTTAGTCATTCGGAAGGAAAGAAAGAGTACAATATAGGTATGTATGGAGAATATGTACTTACCTATCGATTACTTGGCTGACAACTGTGAAGTCCATTTTATTCCTACTTAGGGAATCAAGGTAATATACCTTGTTCTATTTTGGTACAATTACTATTAAAATCCAATGAAAGTTCGATGGAAGGGCATAAGTACATATTCCTTATTGAGGCAACCCATCATCCCGCTGCAATGTACCTCTCGACGAGGGTCAGATCCCTCGATGGTATCATGGCGACCAAGTGAAGTTCTCTCATTTGTATGCATCCCATACCTGTACCCCTTCGTTCCACGTATTTTTAGATCTTCCACCAACGATGCTAGGAACACATCAATATCATTCCCAGTTTGTTTTGGCCCTTGGATAAGTATCGACAAACAAAATACACTTTTGCTTCATACACAACCAAGGAGGAAGGTTATAGATGCAGAGTCACGGGCCATGTGCTATGTCGATCGCTCATGCTCTCAAAGGATTCATTTCATCCGCACTCGGTCAACCTTATATTCCTTGGTTCTGCACCAAAGTTTGCAAAACTCCTATCGATGTTTCTCCACTGCGCGGAATCACTAAGGTGTCTTAGCATTCCATCCTTCTTGCGCTCCTCCGAGTGCCAACGCAGCAGTTTTGCCTCCTTTGGATTTGCAAAAAAACCTTTTCAAACAGGGAATTATAGGAAAGAGTAAAGTCCATTACCGGTCCTTAAACTTTTTATGCTGTGTCATCCCGGTCCATAGACTTTTAAAGTGTGTCATCCCGGTCCATAGACTTTCAAAGTGTGCCATTCTGTGGTAACAACCATGGACCGGGATGACACAAAGATAAAAGTTTAAGGACCGGATGACATGCAACCAAGACCCGTAACGGCTAATTTTGAGACCCAAAGAGTGTTTAGGCACCGGATGACACACTTTGAAAGTCTATGGACCGGAATGACACAGCATAAAAAGTTTAAGGACCGGTAATGGACTTTACTTAAAATACCATGCCACCTTAGCAGGAGGTCCTTTCTTCGCCTCTGTTCCCTCGCCATCATTTGATTGATTGTTACGTTTGTATCGGGATGCGTTGCACACCGGACATACATGCATATTTGCATACTCTTTACGGTAGAGGATACAGTCGTTCGGGCATGCGTGTATTCTTTCTACTTTCATTCCCAACGGACAAAGAACCTTCTTGGCTTTATACATGGTTTTAGGCAACTCATTTCCCTCCGGAAGCATGTCCGCTAAAAGACCTAGCAGCGCCGTGAAACTCTTGTCGGACCAACCGTTGCTTGCCTTCAATTTCAACAGTTCAAGCACGGCCGACAACCTCGTGTACTTGCAGCACGTGTACAAAGGTTTCTCCGAGTCCTCCATCAAACCTCGGAATTTAACATACTCTCCCTCATCATAGTTCTCTTCTACATCGCGAAGCATCTGATCCAGATTATCATCGTGCAACCTATCCGAATCCAAACGACAATCGACATCATCCGGCGGCATGTCATTCACTTCACCGGTGATGTCATCCGGCGGCATTTCATTCACTTCACCGGCGATGTCATCCGGTGGCACATGATTATTCACTTCGCCATGACTGGTCCAACACGTATAATCCTTTTTGAAACCCCTCCGAATCAAGTGCGCTTCAATTTGCCTCGGTTCTTAAACATCTTCAAATTCTCGCATCGGTGCATGGACAAAGCACATATTCCACCCCCTTATTCAACATATCCTCCTCGGCGGCTCTTATAAAAGCAGACACGCCATTAATATACTCTTTACTCACACGGCTCGCGGCATACATCCAGCTTCGGTCCTACGTTACGTACATATATAACAACTTAGTTTTAAAATTTAGATTAACTAATTATTACTACATATATGCCGGCCAAATTTATTATATTGAGACTTAATTTGCTAGCTCAATTCATATTATAAACACAACAGCTATTATATAACCAACAATTTTGCTGAGAGACCATGTGGTCGTGATCCCATGAGAGTGATGAGTAATTGACAAGGGTTTAGGTTAGTCGAGTTTGGTTTGGGTGGTTTGGACCATGTCGTTGCGTGGTGCAACAGGCTCGGTCGGTTTGGCCAAACTTGGTTGTATGGGCTTAGGATGTATATTCTAATATTTCGACAGGTTGGACTTCATCATGGGTAAGCATGATGTGTTTATGCTAATTTACGTTTTCATGTATCGAGCGGTGCTATTTGACGTGTTTCTTGTCTGTGTGGCTGCAGGACGTCGAGTGGAGTCGTGGCGAGACACGGAGGAATGGACTAGGCGCAGGTGGCGCTGAGGTCAGAACAGTCGGGAGGTGTCAAAGACGACGTGGACTCGAGGTGGTTGCGAGGCGTGCGAGGCAAGGAGCGCGGAAGTTTCCCGGAAGGTGCAGGAGGGGCGAATCGGGAAATTCGCAAGGCTGCACAAGCGGGAGCGAGCTCCGTTGGATTTAGCCGGCGTAACGGCGTAACTGGACTAGGCTTTCTCTGTGTGCTCCTCTTGAGTGTTCCTGTGTTCTTGAGAGAAGGATGTAGTGTGCTCTCAATCCAAGCATGTATGGGGTTGTAGGGATGGTATGAGTTGATACTCTGTGTAATCATGTATCTCTCTTCCTCATTATCAATCCAAGATGATTTTTGAGTTGGGCTGAACTCTTTTGCTCTCTGTGATGATTTTCTGTTCTTGCCCCTTTCTCTATTCTTGCTCCCGTGAGATGAGTTCTTGGTGATTCTTCTCTTTTGTGTGTTTATCTCTTGAAAGCTCAGTGATGAAAAAGATTCTTGCCATGATGGTCAATCCATTTTCTAGAGCCTTTGGAAGATTCAACATCTACTGTGATTTTTGAGTCTCTCGTCAAAATCTCTCTATTCATGCTCTTCTTTTCTAGGGTTTTGAGGTAAATCTTGATTCCCTTGGAGAAATGGCATGAAATTTGATCTGGATTATCGCATGGCTATTGCTAACATATCTACAAAATTTCATAGCCAAAGGATCATGGATTCGTTGGGAATTTGAGTTTTAGTGTTTCATTCTGTAGTTGTCAGGTTGTGGCTCAAAATCTGAAATTCTTGAGTTCCCCTTGATTTCTCTTGAGTCTTGGGCTCCCTCTGCTATTTAGTATCTTTTCTTGTTCTTTTGGGCAAAAAAAAAATTGCAGCTGAATTTCTTCTTTTTCTTAATTTGGTGATGGTCTGAAATTGTTACTATGTGCAGTTTTTTTTGGGCAGCAATTCATTTCTTCCCTTTGGCTGCAGCTCTACTCTTGTTGTTTCTTCCTTCCTTGCTGTTTTTGGTGCAGATTTTTGTGCAGTTTTTGTCGGCAGTATTTTGGCTCAAAAGATCAATTATTTGCTCTCCTTTTGACTGCCGATCAGCCTCCCTCTTCGTTTCAGACTTTCAGCTAGCAGTAGCACTTAATCCTCTCTCACGGCAGCAGTAATACTCAAGCAAAAAATCTGCAGATGTGCAGTTTGGACAGCAGAAAACACTCTTATTTTGGCAGTAGCTAGTGAGTTAAGTTTCCAGTTCAAAAGAACATTTGCTGCTCTTTTCCGTTCAGATTAAGTGTGATCTTGGGCTGAAGTCCGTTCAGATCAGTAGACTTGTGTGAGCTCTTTCCCAGAGAAGTGACTAAGTCGCAGATTTTGCTTTCGCATCTATAGCTATTGGAGAGAAGAAGTCAGTGAGAGTACTCGGGGTGGATTTTTTAGGGCTCCATTCACCCCCCCTCTGTCGCCATTTCAGTCCTTCAATTGGTATCAGAGCCGGTTAGCTCTAATCAATAGATCTTAACCGGTCTCTAGAGCCATGGCGACGGACAAGTACTCCACCAAGCCGCCCGTTTTCGATGGCATTGATTACCCCTTCTGGAAGAGCCGAATGGAGACATACATCCAGGCTCGAGTGCATCATCCGGCGAAGGTGAAGGTGCGATATGTTGTTCCTGTCGATGAGAACATCAACGTGGCAAACATGCCCGATGTTGAGGCAAATGCGAAGGGAAGGAACATCATTATCCAGGGCTTGAGCAGAAGCGAATTCGATCGCATCTCTCACCTGTCGTCCGCCTACGATATCTGGGTGACCCTCGACGCATACCATGAGGGCACCACCCAGATTAAGACGGTTCGACAGGACCAGTTCAAGCGCGAATACAACAAATTCGAGATGCTTGCTAGTGAGTCCCTAGACGAGTGCTTTTCGCGATTTCACAAAATCTTGACCAACCTCCGAGCGGTCGGTCTCACATACCCCGACTCGGACAACGCTCGTCAGATGCTCGCGGCACTTGATCTGCGTGTTTGGGAGATGAAAGTGACCACCATCAAGGACACGACAGACCTCTCGACCTTGACTCTTGACGCGTTGTACTCGCGCCTCAAGACTCACGAGATTGACGTTGTCTCTCGTAGGTCGAAGTCACAGTCGATGGCTTTGGTCACTAATCCCACGTTGGCTTCTGGCTCCTCTTCTTCTGATTCTCTTTGCGGATTCTCCCTTGCTGCTCTCTGTGACATAACTGATGATCAGTTAGAGTAGTTTGCGGATGAGCAGCTGGCCCTCCTTGCTCGAAGATTCTCCCATGCTTACAAGGGGAGGAGGGACAGAAAGAGAGGAGGACCAGTGATTTGCTTTGAGTGTGGTGGCCCCAACCACATTCGGGCAAACTGCCCCAAGCTGGAGAAAGGTAAGAACGACTACGGCGGTTCGGGAAAGAACGACTACACCGACAAGAACCGCAACAAGAAGCCTCCAGCTCGTGCACAAGGCAAGAAGAAGTTCCGCAACTTTGGCAAAGTCAAGAAGCTTTTCCACCGCGTCCTCACCGCCTTCGACGACCTCGACCTCAGCGAGGTGGAGGGATGGAGCGACGACGACGGGACGGGTGACCAAGAGCCCAAGGATGGCGGCGACGACTTCTCCGGCATGTGCTTCATGGCCCTCGAGGGCGAACTAAGCGACAGCGAGCTGTACTCCGACTCGGACGAGGTATGCCCCACCTACGACCAACTTAATCATGCTTTTCTTAAGCTAGGTGGTTTTCATGCTAGAGTTAGGGCTAGGTGTACTGAGTTAGAGAAGGAAGTAGATAGACTATCACGGGAGCTTACTTCACTTACATCTGCTCCCTCCCGTGAAAATTGTGATACATGATGTGCTCTGTTGGGTGACATGGAGAAACTAAGGACCTCGCATGATAGTGTGTCCTCCGAGCTTGATATTGTTAAGGTGGAGAATGTTAGCCTGCTTGCTGAGTTAGAGTTGAGTAGGATGGCTGTTACCCTACTTACTACTGATGAGACTACTTCTCCCACCTCATGTGAGGTTAAGGACATTGCTGCTAGAGGACCTTATGCCACGCTCCTTGATATGCCCGAGTCTTGTGAAAATTACAATAACTTGAAGATGAACTTAAAATGAGCAGATCATAAAATTGCTGAACTACAAACTTCTTTACTTGAGCCGATTGATTCATGCTTGAACTGTCCTAAGTTAACTGCTGAACTTGAAACTGTCTCCAAACAGTTTCAAGATATGATTGATCATGATAGGAAGTTGGCTCAGTTTGCTTCTAAGGACCCTGTTAGCTCACCATGCATAAATTGTAACAAACTAAAATCTGACTTGATTGCATTGGATGAGAAATGTGTGAAGCTAACTAAGGATCTACTAGAGAAGCCACAATCTGGTTGTGTTGTGATTGATGGTGTGGGGGAGAAGCCCCAGGGTAAGGGTGAGATGCCTAGAGACGCGAACCAACCTGCTAGTAGTAGGACTGTCCCTCAGAGTCGGCTGTGCATGCACAAGCCATTATTTCCTCTACTGTTGGTTCTTCTTCTGCTCCCTTACCTTCTGCTGTCTCTTCTTCTCCCTGCTCTTCTTGTACCTCTCTCTTTCGGGAGTATCAGTATCTTATGAACACCCTCGAGAGATTTGTAGGCGGCAAGAAAAAGCTTAATCTTATTCTAGACCAATCCAAGATCTGCAAGTTCAATCTGGGTCTAGGATATGATTTCTATGAGGATATGAGGAAGCATCCACCTGCTATTCTCAGACCCATAGTAGGAGGTGTGATCGAGGTCGAGCCCAGGTCTGATGAGGTTAAATTCAAATCAGCGGGTTTTGTCCAAGGGATTTCTGACAGCAAGGTGAGTCCACCTGCAGCTTCGGCCTCTCAGAAGGCGAAGCCATCTCATGCTACTTCAGCCTCTCAGAAGGCGAAGTATCATTGCACCTTCTGTCAGAAGGATGGGCATACGATCGACCGATGCTTCAGGCGCGCCAAGATCGCGCAGAGAGACCGTGTTGCAGCTCTTAGGCGTATTCAGGGTCAGCCCCAGACTTTGAGTGCATCTAAGACCAACACGAGGTCTAGGTTTGCTTCAGATGCTTCAAATGGGTTTGGGCAGCATCGAGGACTTGGTTTTTCCGAGTTTTCTGGTTTTCGTCCTCGATATGCTCCTAGTCGTGACTTCCGTCGTCCTGAGGGTAGATCTCGTTTCCTCCATCGAGATAGCTACCCGCGGCGTGATCAGCTTGTTGCCGGTGTTCCGACTCGCTCTCGTAGCGATCGGACCCGCAAGCTTCAGTGCCGCTCACGGACATACGCTGAGTGACAGAGAGCGTAGGGTAGCTAGAGTCAGTCGTGTGTGGCTACTTCTGCTACTCGACGTGTCATTCAGTATTGGGTGCCAAAATCACTCTTGATTTACCCCAGTACTGAGACTTTACTCTCTGTTTGACTCAGGTTCGCTGGGCAGGGAAGGGAAAGGTTTGGCTCGTAGACTCCGGGTGTTCACGACACATGACCGGAGATTCCTGTTGGTTTTCTTCCCTTGCCCGTGCTCCAGGTGATGAGACGATCACCTTCGGAAACGCTTCATCTGGGCGTGTCATCGCCAAAGGTACAGTGCGCATTAATGATCCTTTCATTTTGAAAAATGTTGCCTTGGTTAGTAAGCTGCAGTATAATTTGCATTCAGTCTCTCAGCTTATCGATGACGACTTTGAGGTGAGCTTTAAGAAAAACAATTGTAAAATTCTTGATTCTTCGGGTAGTCTAATTTGCGAGATTTCTCGTTTTGGGAGGATCTTTCGTGCTGATTTCTTTGAGTCTTCTGGTGATCCTCTCAGGTGTTTAGTTGCTTCTGAGTCCCGCGACCTTTCTTTCTAGCATAGGAGACTTGGTCATATTGGATTTGACCATTTGACTCGAGTTAGCAGCCACGATCTCATTCGTGGTTTGCCGAAACTCAAGATGGTCAAAGATCTAGTTTGTGCTCCATGCCGGCACGGCAAGATGGTTGCCGCTTCTCACCCTCCGGTCACAGTTACTATGACCGATGCACCGGGACAACTGCTCCACATGGATACAGTAGGACCAGCTTGAGTGCAGTCAGCAGGAGGGAAGTGGTATGTTCTTGTCGTAGTCGATGACTTCTCGAGGTACTATTGGGTGTTTTTCTTAGCCTCGAAGGATGAGACGTTTTCACATTTTCGAGGTCTTTTCAGTAGGCTTTCTGTTGAGCTCTCGGGTGCCTTACGAGCGATCCGCAGTGACAATGGCACAGAGTTTAAGAATTCCTACTTTGAGAGTTTCTATGGTGAGACAGGTGTAGAGCACCAGTTCTCTTCTCCATACGTCCCTCAGCATAATGGCGTTGTAGAGAGGAAGAATCGTACCTTGGTCGAGATGGCCAGGACGATGCTTGATGAGTACTCTACATCGAGGAAGTTTTGGGCTGAGGCCATTGCGACCGCGTGCCATGTTTCGAATCGAGTGTTTCTTCGGGCACACTTGCACCATACTTCTTATGAGTTGAGATACGGGCGAAAGCCCAGCGTCTCTCATTTTCGTGTGTTTGGTTGCAAGTGCTTTATTCTCAAGTCCGGAACCTAGATAAGTTCGAGTCACGTTCTTGTGATGGGATCATTCTAGGTTACTCGTCTTCTTCGCGGGCTTATAGGTGCAGGCTGCGAGTCTAGCAAAATGGTAGAGACACGTGAGGTGACCTTTGTGAGGCCGGTCAGGGACTAGGCCGGATATCTCGAGTTCTTTAGAAAGTCCGAGACCATCTTTGTGGATGATGAGGACGATGGAGATGATGGTTGTTTACGATCCAGCTCCTCATCCTCCCTTGAGATGCCTTCTTCCACGGTACCTCAAGGTGATCACCCTTGCCTCTCGCTTCCTCCGAGCTAGTGGCTCTGTCCTGCCTCGTCTGCACACGAGGTAGAGGCCACTTCTTCTCCTCATCCAGGACCTCCCCGACATATCCAGAAAAGGCATCCTTCAAAGCAAATTATTGGAGATCTCTTCGAGCGTGTCACACGCTCTAAGTCTGGCCTTTCTCAATTCTATCTCCATTCTGCCTTTGTTGCCTCCTTTGAGCCCAAGGACGTTTGTCACGCCCTTTCTGATGAGTATTGGATCAATGCCATGCATGAGGAGCTAGAAAATTTCGAGAGGAACAAGATTTGGTCGCTTGTTGAGCCCCCACGAGGTCACAATGTTATTGAGACTAAGTGGGTGTTTAAGAACAAGCAGAGCGAGGATGGTTTGGTTATTCGAAACAAGGCTAGACTGGTAGCTCAGAGGTTCTCCCAAGTTGAGGGTCTAGATTTCGAGGAGACCTTTGCCCCTGTAGCTAGACTTGAGGCCATTAGAATCCTGCTTGCTTTTGCGGCTTCTAAGGGTTTCAAGTTTTACCAGATGGATGTCAAGAGTGCCTTCCTTAATGGCTTCATTGAGGAAGAAGTCTATGTGAGACAGCCTCCAGGTTTCGAGAACGCCAAATACCCAAGCCATGTCTTCAAGCTTTCCAAAGCGTTGTATGGACTTAAGCAGACCCCTAGAGCTTGGTATGAGAGGCTTAAGTCCTACTGTTGAGTCATGGTTTTGAGATGGGTAAAGTAGACAAGACCTTGTTCATTCGCCAAGGCATGGCACCGATCTTCTGCTCGTCAGATTTATGTGGATGACATCATCTTTAGCGGCTCCTCGCATGCTCGTTTCCAGTTTTACGATGTCATGAGCTCGGAGTTTGAGATGAGCATGATGGGCGAGTTGAGCTTCTTCCTTGGCTTCCAAATCAAGCGGACTCGGAGAGTACTTTCTTGCATCGGGGCAAGTACACTCGAGACCTTCGAGCGCCCGATACGAGTGATGGTAAGCGGTGTCCACTCCGATGGCTACATCAGCTTCACTCGACCCAGATGAGGATGGCGAGCCAGTTGATCAGAAGGAGTATAGGAGTATGATCGGCTCCCTCTTGTACCTCACCGCCTCGAGACCGGACATACACTTCTCCGTGTGTCTTTGTGCTCGGTTTCAGGCTTCTCCTCTCGTATCTCACCGCTAGGCGGTGAAACGCATTCTTCGGTACCTTCGAGCTACCACTGACTATGGTATCTGGTACTCTTCCTCTTCCTGTCTGTCCCTTAGAGCTTACTCGGATGCAGACTTTGCCGGCTGTAGGATAGATAGGAAGAGCACTTCGGGCACCTGCCAGTTCATTGGCACTTCTCTCGTTTCCTGGTCTTCGAGGAAGCAGTCCGGTGTTGCACAGTCCACCGCAGAGGCCGAGTACGTTGCTGCAGCCAGGTGCTTTGGATGGCCTCGACCCTGCGAGATTTTGGGTTAGTCATAGATAGTGTTCCACTCTTTTGTGATAACACTTCTGCGATTAAACATTGCTAAGAACCCAGTGCAGCACTCTCGGACCAAGCATATTGATATTCGCTTTCACTTCCTTAGACACCATGTGGAGAAGGGTGATATAGTGCTCCAGTTTGTGGAGAGTGACCACCAGTTGGCTGATATCTTCACCAAGCCATTGGATAGTTTGAGGTTTTCAGCTCTGCGAGGAGAGCTTGGGGTGGTCTGTTCTTATGGACTGTCGTGAGGGGGAGTTTCTATTCTTTACAGCTTTACTATATTAATTATGCTCTTACTCCTTACTGTTGCATTGCATTTTGGGTGTACTTGGGATTAGTCCTCCTAGAATAGATTAGAGTGCTTCTCTTGTCTAGTTGCTTAGACTTCTGCTCTTATCTTGTGATTCTAAGATGCTGCTTATTAGCTGCTTCTTATCTCACTAGGTCGAGCTCACTCACTGCTTGTAGGTTCTAGCGAGGGTTGGGCCACCCTCGAGTAGACAAGGTACGTGTTTGCTCTCTAGTGTGTGTGCTAGATGGTCAGCTGATAGTCCTGGAGTCATTTGGGGTAGATGAGAGTCGGTCTGAGCCATAGTATCTTCTATATCTCATCTATGCTTTAAGGACTACCCGTTTGGATTTTCTTTGCCAGCTTCTCGTTTTTATTGCTTTGGTTCAGGGGGAGTTCATTTGGGAGTTCTAGATCTTAATATGGACATAACTCCACTTGAACTAAAAGTTGCATCAAATGTTGAGGGGGAGCTGGATTTTCTGCATTTCTAGCATTCTGCATGGTAATATAACTACATGGAGCCTTGATTATTATCCTGTTATGATATAATTACAATGCTTTACACTTTGCCATGACTTGTGCTTATTTGCTAGATTTATCATGACTTCATATGTATAGACTAGCTTTTGCCATGATAAGTTAATTAAAATTGCCCAACTTATATTAAAATTTGTCATGCTAGCATTTGAGTTTAGTCTATCTTTAGCTATCCTTGTATGATTCATGCCATGTCAAATAGGTTGAGTTGAGTCTTGAATCTAGGTTGAATCTTAGATTGAGCTATTTTAGTATCTTGATACATCATGAGTTAGCACAATCTGTTAAAAGCAAAAAAAGATCTCTTTTTATGTGCGAAAAAACTGATTTCACCAATTCTTTCTCATGAGACAGCTTGCCATTGCACTAGGCATGAACTCAGGGAAAGTTTTGGATGACCTAGACTATCTTCTTAAGCTTCTCGCTTGAAGTAGTCGCATAAGGCTTGAGATCTAGCACATGACAAATTTTTTTGGTTGGAAACAGCCATAAGCTTTAAAAAGGAAATATTGTCAATTGTGCAAAATTTGCTTAATCATCTACAAATGAAAAGTGCTTAAACAAATGATAAACTCTTGAGCTTGTAGCACTCTAATTGACTCAACACTAATTTCTTGGCTCCACTTAGACTATTGACATGGACTGCATCATTATTGGATATTTTTAGCTAGACTTTGCCTTTTGATGACTTAACATGCTCATAAAATGCATTACATTTCAGATCGTCATCTATGTGTTATAGCTAGGATATACATATCTTGTCATGATCTAGATAGCCTTTCATTGAGTTATGGCTTGGTGTACTTCATTACGGTCATTATGGATAATTCTCATGGCTCAACATGCTTAGATTAATCAAACCTCAGCCATTTCATCCATGTGCATAACTATTCTCTCTATTTGCTCCTTGATGTGTTTATTGCCAAAAGGGGGAGAATAGAGGAGAAAAAGTCTTTTGGGAACATGTTAGAGCTTTGGAGAACAATTTGCTCTTTCTTTATTGCTCTAGTGTTCTTTCTATCGACATGGTCATTAGCTTCATCTTCTTCCTTTGGACCGTGTTGGACTCTTCAAATCAAACTCAACTTCATGCTTTTCTGAGTTTGTCAATATACTCATCAAGGGGGAGATTAAGAGACCATGTGGTCGTGATCCCATGAGAGTGATGAGTAATTGACAAGGGTTTAGGTTAGTCGAGTTTGGTTTGGGTGGTTTGGACCATGTCGTTGTGTGGTGCAACAGGCTCGGTCGGTTTGGTCAAACTTGGCCGTATGGGCTTAGGATGTATATTCTAATATTTCGACGAGTTTGGACTTCATCATGGGTAAGCATGATGTTTTTATGCTAATTTACGCTTTCATGTATCGAGCGGCGCTATTTGACGTGTTTCTTGTTTGTGTGGTGCGAGCGTCGAGTGGAGTCGTGGCGAGACACGGAGGATCTGGACTAGGCGCAGGTGGCGCCGAGGTCGAACAGGTCGGGAGGTGTCGAAGAGCGTGACTCGAGGTGGTTGCGAGGCGTGCGAGGCAAGGAGCGCGAAGCTTCCGGAAGGTGCGGGAGGCGGTCGGGAAATTCGTAAGGTGCACAAGCGGGGCGGGCTCGTTGGATTTAGCCGGCGTAACGGGTTGGAGACCCGTTAGCCATGGGCTATAAAAGGAGAGGAGGGGCTGCATGCCTCCTCATGGACTTGGGAGTGAATTAGGGTTTTGTGAGTCAAAAGAGGCTTTAGAGGTGGTTTTACCTTTGGCTCTTTAGTAGTTGAGAGTGGGTAGGAGAGGCAGAGAGTTGTTCCCTTCGATGACTTTCTCTGTGTGCTCCTCTTGAGTGTTCCTGTGTTCTTGAGAGAAGGATGTAGCTTGTGCTCTCAATCCAAGCATGTATGGGGTTGTAGGGATGGTATGAGTTGATACTCTGTGTAATCATATATCTCTCTTCCTCATTATCAATCCAAGATGATTTTTGAGTTGGGCTGAACTCTTTTGCTCTCTGTGATGATTTTCTGTTCTTGCCCCTTTCTCTATTCTTGCTCCCGTGAGATGAGTTCTTGGTGATTCTTCTCTTTTGTGTGTTTATCTCTTGAAAGCTCAGTGATGAAAAAGATTCTTGCCATGATGGTCAATCCATTTTCTAGAGCCTTTGGAAGATTCAACATCTTCTGTGATTTTTGAGTCTCTCGTCAAAATCTCTCTGTTCATGCTCTTCTTTTCTAGGGTTTTGAGATAATCTTGATTCCCTTGGAGAAATGGCATGAAATTTGATCTGGATTATTGCATAGCTATTGCTAACATATCTGCAAAATTTCATAGCCAAAGGATCATGGATTCGATGGGATTTTGAGTTTTAGTGTTTCATTCTGTAGTTGTCAGGTTGTGGCTCAAAATCTGAAATTCTTGAGTTCCCCTTGATTTCTCTTGAGTCTTGGGCTCCCTCTGCTATTTAGTATCTTTTCTTGTTCTTTTGGGGAAAAAATTGCAGCTGAATTTCTTCTTTTTCTTAATTTGGTGATGGTCTGAAATTGTTACTGTGTGCAGTTTTTTTTTGGGGCAGCAGTTCATTTCTTCCCTTTGGCTGTAGCTCTGCTCTTGTTGTTTGTTCCTTCCTTGCTGTTTTTGGTGCAGATTTTTGTGCAGTTTTTGTCGGCAGTATTTTGGCTCAAAAGATCAATTATTTGCTCTCCTTTTGACTGCCGATCAGCCTCCCTCTTCGTTTCAGACTTTCAGCTAGCAGTAGCACTTAATCCTCTCTCATGGCAGCAGTAATACTCAAGCAAAAAATCTGCAGATGTGCAGTTTGGACAGCAGAAAACACTCTTATTTTGGCAGTAGCTAGTGAGTTAAGTTTCCAGTTCAAAAGAACATTTGCTGCTCTTTTCCGTTCAGATTAAGTGTGATCTTGGGCTGAAGTCCGTTCAGATCAGTAGACTTGTGTGAGCTCTTTCCCAGAGAAGTGACTAAGTCGCAGATTTTGCTTTCGCATCTATAGCTATTGGAGAGAAGAAGTCAGTGAGAGTACTCGGGGTGGATTTTTGAGGGCTCCATTCACCCCCCTCTGTCGCCATTTCGGTCCTTCATTTGCAAATTAATCATCTTCAATAACACTCATGGATTACTTAGACCTAAATTGTAATGCAATTAAAGAAAAAAATAAATTTCATTACTAACCATATCTAGAGAAACCAGGAAAGTATGAATCTTCAAAGCTCAATCTCTGCCTCTTCCCACCAAATAAACTGGCCTGAAATCGCCTAGCTTCCTCCCGAGTGAAAAAGTGCGCAGCAGTGGCTAGATCTGGATCGAAATGAAGACAGATGCGGTCTGAGCAGCGCAATAAATGCCTTAGTGCCATTATCACAGACGGTTTTTAATTAAGAAACGTCTGTGATAACCAGCTTATCACAAACGGTTTTTTATTAAAAACCGTCTGTGATAATCTGGGATTATCACAGACGGTTCTTAATATAGACCGACCGTCTGTGATACTCCTTTTTCCCGCCACAAATACCACAGACGGCTTCCAAATTACAACCGTCTGTAATAGTGTTCATCACAGACGGTTTCACAAAACCGTCTGTGATGAGACGTCTACTATGAGGCTTTCTGTAGTAGTGCTGTATCCATGTTTTAATGCCAACTAAAAAGAAGGGAGCTGTAATAAATATCTGGATTGGATTCGAGAAGATCGTTTTGAACATTTTATTCGTAGGGAAAATTAACTCCCATAACGCACACATGGTTCTAGAAATTTTTACTAGCAAATCAGGATGAACACATATATACTGACGGTCAATTTTGGAAACGCAAAGCAGTGAATTCTGCGTGCATGAGCTCATGTTTTTAGACCGGATATCCACGCACTCCAGTATCGCGGATGACTGCCGATGGAACTAGTCCGATCCGTCCGGTTTTACCGTCTTGTTTTACACCGAGTCCGTCCTTACCTGCCTGAAATTCTCGTTCGGATTCGTGTTGAAAATGAAGGCCACTAAAAGCTGACTCACGTTTTCGCAGCCTCGGAGGTTGGACTTTGAAATCGATCTACAAATTTTAGTTCGAATATGAACATACAATGTGCCTTCCTCTTCTACAATCTGGCACACGTACGTACAGTCTTCGTATTTCTACGTTCTATACTAGTCTTCCCTTCAGTTTCGATATACCCCTTCCGATTTCTGGTATAAAGGTGTATGTCATTTTACACATTGACAAGGTTGACCTTTGAGATCTTTCCTTCAATTCCAGTGCGTCTCGCCCGTAACCGTGTTATAAAGGACCAACCTAAGTGCCCACGCTCCTGGCCAAATTTCAACGAAAGAACACCTTAAAAAACCATATAAGTAAGACGAGCTATGGCCCAAATTAAGTATGGGAGGGACAAAATAGGCATGAGCACGGGAATAGTATTTCAGTGTGCTATCGGAGTACACACAAAATCGCAGTACTCAAGAAAAAAAAAGTTACTACAAATTACTGTACGACGTGGTTAATTCTGGCTGATTTTTGACCGCCCGGACTCTTTTTCAGCTTAATTATTAGTTGAATGTGTCTTAAGCTTATCGTAAGCGCATCAACGCTCGGATTAAGTCTTGCTAGTCACTGCATACTAGTACTAGCTCTTCGTTTGATCAATTCAGCAGCTCTCAAAATGCAAGTCTTAGCCAGTTTAATTTCTTGCATGCATGCATGCGTCCTTTCAACGCTTGATTTTGGCCAGGTCAATAACTACAAAGAAAAACTACATACGACTTTTACGTGTTTACACTCTGGCACTGTCTCCAATATTTTACTTTGATGATCAATTTTATACTTCTAAATATATAAGTAAAAGACTATAATATTATTATATTATGAAAAAATCTTTTACAAAAAATTTAATAGTTTACCATTTTCACATATCTAACCTAAATAGCATTTTATATATTAATGGTCAAAGTTAGTGAAGATGTGTTACGCCAGCTTCCTATACGTCATGTATTTCCTGAACGGAAAAGTACTAATTTACCATCCTTGAATTTCTGTGCAATGCCGGTGCTGATCATACGACCACGACCACGACTGATGTGATTGTTCCGCAGTTAGAGGAAATGTGATTGTCGGGCGCATATGGCTCACGCCATTCCTTATAGGAACTTATTGCTAAATGATATATTTTTTTAAGATAGAATTTATAGATAAATCATAGTATAAACTATATCAAATTCAGATATACCGACCAAAATCACATGCGACAATTGTGAATAGCCCAGAATTCAAACACCACAGCAGTAATCCATAAGCTATAGCCCAACAGAACCCACCCCTTAATTTGTATGCATAGTAAATGTGTGGATCATTGAACATAAGTAGGACACCTTAATTATTTCTCATGCTAGATGCGTTCTTTTTGGCTGTGGCCGATACCTTTTAGTTCTAACGCGAGTGCTCATACGAATGAACAGAATACCTATATATAAGCCGTTTCAAAAATGGTGTCACAATAAGCCGCTTCAAAACGACAGCAGAGAAACTGTCCTATTTATTTATTTATTCAGAGGAAGACATAAATCATAAGTCATAAGCTATAAGCTGAAAAGTTTACACGAAACGAACATGCTAGTAACTAGGATCGATTATAGCTAGGGGTGGGAAATGGATATGAATTATCCATATTATTTGGTTACCGTATTCGATAGGATACAATACAATATAGATTTTTCCATCTGATTAATAATTTCTCTCCTATTCGTATTCGTATTCGCATAAAAAATATGGATGCAAATATGGTATGGATTTTTACTATCTGAAATATTATTTTATTTGGACTATTCGTATCAGTTGGATAAGTTTTTTTAATTAAATGTGAATTCGTGTTTCTTTAGGTAAAGTCTATGAATTAGAATGATTAAACGCGATTGTACGAGGATAAAATATCACTAATATCATCATACTACATAAATAATAAAGATATCTGGATCCGATCGAATTAAGTAGATATTCAATTTGAATTTATATTCATTACAATATTCGATTCGTATTCATATTCGATAATATTCGAAATCGTATTCTTATTTGTTTGTAAAATATGAATACGATAAGGGTACCATTCAATCATTTCCGATACATTTTCACCTCTAATCATAGTTAGCAGTGCAACTGATGACTAATCTGTGGTCAGCCCAAGACGCTTTTAGGGTTTTTAGGGTTTTCTATTTTTAGAAATTCCTAGAAATTCATTTGAGCTCTAGAAAATAGCAAATAAATATAAAAAATCTCAAAAAAATCCAGAAAAATCCTTGAAGCACAAGGAACTCAAATAAAATACTCTTAGCAGATGTTAAAGTTTTATTTAGTCACATTAAAACCTTTTTAATTCATAAAAAATTCCATTTAAGTTTGAATTAATTCCAAAAAATGTAAATGGTGAATTTTATTTTAAAAGCATCAAAAAGATTCTGAAAATCAAGTTATTACACACAGCCACCTGAGTCTGAGGGCCTTAGCAAAGTGCTATAGGTCCAAGAGATCGATTCCTCCCAGGTGGGTTGGTCTGTTGACTTTATCCCAGTAACCTTACATTTGCCACCCGATACTTGTTCTGATCATGCCCAGAGGAATTGACATGTCTGCTTGTTGAGGGATTTGAGCACACATTTTGGTGCTTTGATGCCGTAAGAAGGTAGGTGGAGTGGGCCATTAAGACTAATTTGGTGAGGGTTTTCATGCTTGCAAGGGTAAGTAATTTGTCATGCCATCCAGCTAGGCGGCTGGCATACTTGTCTTCTAATACTTGGAAGTCCACTCGATAGAGTCTTTTCAGTGCAAGGGGTAAGCCTAAGTATTGCAACGGGAAGGTTGTATGCACTGATGGCAAGTCCTGCAGTGTGATTTGAAGGTCGACTAGTTAGAGACCCGTGCGTTGCAACGAATCATAAAAATGGTGAGACGGAACTTATTGCCTGGCCAACTTCACACATCAAACATTGTAGAGCAAGCGACAAAGAGAGAAGAGTGGCAAGAATGCGCGAGGAGATAGGGAAAGTGGAGGAGGTAGGCGGTTGTATCGAGAGAGAGAGGAGGAGGAGGAGAGAGATGAAAGGTCCAGATCAAATCGAATGGCTGTAGAGAGGGAAGAGGAGAACGCAACGACAACTACCAACTTCTCTTTATATAATAGTAGAGATATGTTCGCAACTAATCAACACCACTCGGCTTTTTCGTAGATTAGTTTACAGCCCCATTGTATTACTGAAGTTCTGTAGGATCCAGATTAGATTGCGGACGTCTTTCTATGGTGGCACAAGAAAGATGACTACGTGTCTACGTCATCCCCATACAAGGATGTTATTAGGGAAAACTCAACTTTGATCGCTCGATATCATAGCGCATCAACGTTGAATAACGGACTTAATTTTTTCAGTTGACAGCTGAAAAATACTGCACTAAACAGTACTACTACTACTATCCCACTAGTGGTACAACTTCGACAGTTCGACGCGACAAGCCAAGTCCAAAAAAGAGGCGGAGATCCACAAACAAACGCGTCGGTGGCATGTACGAGCGCGTCGAATCAGGTATACTTGGAACCCGAAAACCACCAGCGTCCTATACCTACCGGCCGGTCGGTGGTACGTGCATCATACACGCCCAGGGGCGGAGCTGGGCCTCGGGCTGGGTGGGCTATAACCCGAGACCTAGCAAACTATCTCACACTACTACACCTCCCTAAGGCTGGAAACCCTAATACCAAAATCCCCAATCCCAGCACCGCAGCACGGCCCTCGCTTGCGCGGCTGCGCCGGCAGCTGCCCTTGCCTCGCGCGGTCGCGCCCCAGTGCCAGCGGCCGCCCTCGCCTCCTCCTCGCGCCCTCGCGTCCCCGCCTCCTCCTTGCGGCCTTCGGTGCCGCCCTCGCCTCCTTCGGCTCTGCCTCCTCCTCGCGGCCTCCGGCGCTGCCCTCGCCTCCTCCGGCTCCGCCTACTCCTTCGGCTCCGCCTCCTCCTCCAGCTCCACCTCCTCCAGTCCTCCTCCGCCCTCCGGCTCCGCCTCCTCGCGGCCTTGCCTCCTCCTCTGGCTCCGCTGCTCCGGCTGCCGTTCCTCTCGCCGTCGCCGGGGCCAGGTGTGAGCAGGGCCGCAAGGGGCAGGGGCGGAGACGCGGAGTGAGCAGGGCTGCAGCGTGCAATCTGCAGGACAGCAGGAGCGGACGAGCGGTGATATAGAGGTAGACCGGTGGAGTTTAATGTTTAATGTTTGCTATTGAGTAATGTTTAATGTTTGTGATTTAACAAATGATTAGATGGAAATCCAAATCCAATCGTCCCCAATCCTGGCCCTCGGCGGCTCAACCCTCCCCAACAGTCGTGCTCCCCTCCACAGCTCCAAAATCCAAATCCAATCGTCCCCAATCGACAGGTCATCGCCTCACTTGTGAAAATCCCTCCATTTTTTTTAGATTGTGTGTGTGTTTTGGAATTTGGAATAACCGTAAGAATTGGCTATTGGTGGGGAGATGGCGAATTGATATTAGGGATGGGCCAAATAGCGAATTGGTCATTGGTAGGAACTGGGGGAGATGGCGAACTGATCTTATCATATTAGGGATTTTGTATGACACATGATAGTTACCAGTATGAGTGTATGAATGTATAATCTGTATGAGTATGTCATGTTCATTGTTCAAGTGTTCCTAATTAGTTATTTCTGAATCTCCTGAGTCCTAAACTCCTGATGGACCATGGTGGACTAGTGTTGGAATTGACAAACTAATTGAATTGAATATATGGTTCAAATTATGACTAGTGCTAGATCTGAAATTAAAGGGGTGCGAGGGATGTTGTATGAGTGTTGAAAATCTAAAATATTGAATGCTATGTGTTTTGCTGTTATCTATTTAGGAATTAGTTAATTAGGTATACAGAATGAAATATTGAGTATTGAAATTTGTATTTGTGACATACTTATATTATGCCGTGGTATAGGTCTAAATTCACATTTGTTCTTAGGCTGTTAGCCTGTTCCCGAGACACGATAAAATCCTGGATCCGCCGCTGTACACGCCGATCGACTGATCCGACGTCGATCGCAGCATGCAGCAGCTCGCGCGTACGTACGTAGCTGAATGCGTGCGAACGACTTGATGAGTTACAAGTTGGAACGCCGCATGGAAATTGGAAATGTTCCGCTCACTTTTAACCGGACCGGACTTCGCTTATTATACGTGCGTGCATGCGTGCATGGTCGTCCCCAAGTGCACATGCATGTACACTTCATTTGGGCAGGTTGAGCCTGACTTTCGTAGGTATCGGTTTTGAATATTTGGCCATGGAATTGAAAATTTACGTAGAGATCGAAGGGCTTAGCACGTACGTCGTGGCTCCTGACTCGTGACCAGTGACCATCCGATGGAAAAATTGACTTCCGAAATGATGGCTACACGGTACGTACGAGCTCTGTAGTGTCACAAGATCGATCGTGAGACGCATGCTGCAACCACCTAAAGCATGTGGAACATTCCTTTCTGGTCCTTCGATCAAACTAATGGTCAAGTGGCTCATGCTCGTAGCACTCATGGTCAAGTGGTCGAGGTCGTCCGGGTCAGTTCTAACAAAATCGAATTAAATAAGTCAGATTTAACAAGTCAACATAATTAGTTCTACCAAATTAAATGTAATTAAGCAGACCCATACCTGTACAATCTATTCATACGAGAGCCAACAAAATCATTGACTTTACTTACTAGACATCGGAAAAACATTGAAGGCTGAGATCGATCCATATACTATAGCAAAAATAACGTGATAGGTACTGTAGCACAGAGTACAGCGCGGATCGCTGATCTCCGAGCCAGAGGATCTCAATCCCGTGTGTGTTGGGATGCGAGGAACAGTGTCATGGACGTGCTGTACGTGCGTGCGCCGGAACTACTAGCTGAGCGGAGCCCACAGAATTATGTTTTAATGATGGACGGGGAAAAGTCAGAGCCGTAGCCGTGCAAAGTGCGGGTCCGTGTCAACCCCAACGCCGACACCTCAACTAGATGCAGCCGGCTTGAACGGCTTGATTGCATTAAACGAAGATAGAATTTTGAGGCTGGATTTCACATTTGGAACCTGATCAATTTGTCGATACACCTACTCTGCTCTGCGTGCATTAAATTTAGGACTAGAATGAGCCCCGAGTTTTGGAGAAAAGGAGTGTACAAGCGTCAGGCCTTGTATTCGGTTCTCATCCACGCAAGGGTGGAAAACACCTACTCTAGCTAAATAACAGTGAGTATAAATAGTTTGCGCATGGAATGAGTCTGGATATCCTAGTTGAATAGTTTGGATTTTTCTGGTTACTGCTGACAAGGAGATGTCATCGTAGCAAAATTTGGTCAGATCTTTAATAAATTCAGTTTACACCTCTATACACTGATAGATGGAACCCCAAATTAATAGGGAGACCTGGTTAACTGCTGACAAGGGGATGTCACCGTAGCAAAATTTGGTCAGGTCTTTAGTAAGTTCAGTTTACACGTCTAGACACCGATAGATGGAACCCCAAATTAATAGTGAGACCTAGTAGGTGCACACTAGTGAAGCCCCGAGATGCTATATGCAGACATGGCCAAATAGGGTGGGTCAACCGTGCCAACCTAAGGCACAGTACTATTGGCCGCATGGCATAGCACAGACAGTAAATGAGCCATGCTAGTCTAGTTCTATCGAATTGCCATGCTTAGGCGGACACCTTGGTACGGCGGGTCAGCCTAGCACAGGATGGATAGTACTATGCCGAGACACGGCTCGGCCAAGCACATCACGGCACGCCATTTACTCCCCACCCCAACCCTCCCAAGAGGCTAAATCTGATCAGAAGAGTGCAGTAACTCTCCTGTGGTAATGCAGTAAAATTGCTTACAGATGACAGTAAAATTATTTGTGATAGTTTTACAGCACTCTTCTGAGCGTGAATGGGTGACTTGACAATAAAATTACTTGCGATTGGCAATAAAATTACTTTTGACTGGCAGCAAAAATACTTAGATATGCAGTAAAATTACTTACGACTAGCAATAAAATTACTTATAACTGACAGTAAAATCACTTTCGATTGGTAATAAAATTACTTGTGACTAGCAATAAGCTTACTTACGACTGGCAGTACACTTACTGCTAGTGGCCCCTCTTGGTCATTGCCTAGTTGCCCCTTGCCATTGGCCTTGTTCCAAATAGCTGTGGCTTTTGGCTTTTAGATGAAATAGCACTGTAGTGGCTGCAAGAAGCCACAGCTGAAACTAGGGGTGTTCAATTCGATTTTTAGCTTTTTGTTGAGCTAAATTGAGAAGCGTTGTATTTGACACTTTAGGAAGATGTACCAAGCAAAACCATTGAATTACATTGGTTCGATCATGACAAACAAATTGAATTACAAACATTACAGGTGATGCATAGACATTTGTAGTGTACAGAGTACAATAATTAAAATTGCTAGAACGCTACCTACACCAAGCCACCAAAGACACTGCAATATGATCACATACCATGTCCATGTGGGTAGAGTCTGCACCATATACACTCTGTGGTATATCACCTTCCCTATGACCTGCATTACATACATCTAGACCTCCTAGGTTACCAAAATCTATGTCAGGCAACTCACCGTCCAAAATAAAGTTATGCAATGCCATCATCATGATAATTTTCTCCTTCCACTTTCAGGCGTAATAGCTAGGAAGGTTGTCCAGTATATACCACTTCATCTTGCACATACCAAATGCATGCTCGACAACATTGCACAAAGAAGACTGATGGAAGTTAAAGACCTTTTGCATCCTAGCAGAGTCACTGCTATTTTGGAACTCTACCAGATGGTACCTCTGGTTACAGTGCGGAGCTAGGTACCCAGTTCTATTTGGATACCACGATTCTATGAGGTAATACTTACCTGCAAGAACCATATGATAAATATCAGTTGTGTTGGTATATAAGTACAACAATACATGAAAGATTGTATATACAGCCATCGTACCTGGAGGTGGATGCGAAAACTGGTCTCCAGTAGTACACGTGTGTTGTGTACCGATCCGGGCCATCCAGCACACACAACAATGAACCAGCCATTGAAGTCACACACTGTGAGCATATTCTAACTAGTGTACTCGACCCTATTGAAATGCTTAGTACGCTACTCGAATGGAACCATGACATGCACATGGGTCCCATTGAGTGCCCCGATGCAATTACGAAAGTGTGGATAGAATTTTTGTTGCAATAGCCTTGGATGCACACTTTAGAATGTTGGATCAGCAGGTGTAATGTTCGAAGCAGCCAATCTGTTCACACATTTCAAGACATGTAAGAACTTTTCCAACAGCCCAGTTGTTTATTTCAAAAATTTTACAAAAATTAAATTTAATTTAATTTAAAATAAAATCACGTGTTCTTTGGTTGCTTGAATTTTAGATGTTTTATTTGCCTGTTTTCATATTTTTTTATAAAAAAGGCTCTTCTTAAAAGCAATTTAACTAAAAACATTAAAATATTATTAAGTAAAAGATAATTTGGATTTATATAAAAATCCAATTTAAAATTAATTATTTTAAAATCATTTGGCTTTTATCTAGATTTTTTTGTGATTTTTGGATTCTAAAATCAATTTCAAAGCTAAAAAGTGTTTTTGTAAAAATTAAATGATCAAATTTAAGTTGAAAATATTTTTTCTAAGTCTCAAACATCCTCAGGAATGTTTGTGCATTTTTCTAGAATTTTTTTACTTTATGTGCTATTTTCTAAGTGTTTTAAAACTTCCTAGTATTTCTAAAAATTAAAAGGAATTTTAAAACCCTCTCTCTTCTCAGGCTAACAAGTGTCACGCCTAGATCCAATCTTTCACACCTGATTTAATCTCAGCAGCTCTCATCCACTTACCCCTTCGTTTCTTAGCCGACGGTCCGGATTAAATCCACCACCGCTAGATTTAATCCCGGCCCTCCATCTTCACTTATTCTCCTTCTCTTTCATCCGATGCCTGAGATCTATTCCTTGGCCACGCATCACTCATCCAACCACCCGCCTCTTTCCTCCTCTCTCCTCTCTCGCTGACATGCGGGACCCACATGTCAGCCCTTTCTTCCACCTCCCTTTCTTCTTCCTCGTATCGCTGCCATTGACGCCCCCGCCTAAGCTCTTTAATCGACTATTTCTTCTTGTTAGCTCAAGCATTCAATGCCATTATTGGCCACTAAGCTGCTTGAGTCATTCCACCGCATTTTCCCCTCTTTTAATCTCGTTAAACCCCCTCTTTAAGCACCACGATTGCCAGACTTAATTCCGGTGAGTAACCGGCGGCCGTTTATCATTCCTCGCCTATAAAAAACCCCTCCCCGAGAGTCTCCTAACCCCTTCGCTCTTCACCCCTCTTCCAATTTCCCTCACCAATGGCCGAGAGCCCTTCGCACTATGCCTCTTCGGTTCGAGTCACCAGCGAGCCTCTGGTGAGCAATTACCGACACCTTGGACATCTCCTCCCCATGTCGAGGCCACACTCGCCTTCCCTACCATCGTGCGCTTGTCTTTCGTCCCTTGGCCGAGCAAGCCCAACGCCAGAGAGCCCCGACCACGATGTCCTTGCACCGCCGTAGCCTCGTCTCATCGCCGATCGCCCTCCGATCATCGCCGAGCACCGTCGAAGGTACCAAGGGACTCCCCATCGCCTCCTCTTGCTCTTGAGCCCCTGCCGCCTGCCGAAGCACCGACGATCTTTGGGTTCCGAGTGCCGCTCCACACCGGCGAGGCCATGTCAGCACACAGCGACATGGTCGCCAACATGGCTGCCACCTGGTGCCATGTGGATGCCACCTCAGCGGCCGTGAGCCACGCAAGCGCCATAGTGTTCTCCTTGCCACCTCAGCTCCCCTTTGGTTCCTGGACCTGGTCCACGGTAGACCGGGCCCACTAGTCAGTCTCAGTCATCTCAGGGCTGACATCATAAAAGCCATTTTCCCGTACAAAAATAATTTGGCCGAAAAAGAAATCCTCTTGCTAATGTCATAATCTTCCTTTTTCAGAACAAAAATAATTCCAGAAAATCCGATCTATTCTTTTTCTCTCTTTTCAAACTTCCAGAAGCCTATTCTCCTTCATCCTAGCTCCGATTGAGCCCGTTCAAATTTCTAAATTCTTCAAAAATTCCAACTTATCCATTCCTGTCCTCTTTTTGAATATTTGAAGTTTATTTGGTAATCCAAAAATTTAAATTTCAAATTCCAAAACCCAGTTCTTTTTCCAAGCCTCTGTTTCATTCAAAATTTGTAGTTCACTTCCAAACTTCAAAATCAAATCTTGAAAAATTCAAAATCTCCATAAAAATATCCATTCTATTTTTCTGGGTCCAAATATTTTCTTGGCACTTCTCTTTTTCTAAAAATAATGAGATTTCCCTCCCCTAGGCCAAAGTCTTCTTTTGTTCAAGCACGCTTAACTCCAAAGTTCTCACCACACCCAGTGCCATAGATTCTTTTCAGACATTTGGACTTCCCTTTTAGCCTAATATTTCTTCTTTCTTCCTTTGCTATTCATCTCCACGCATCAGACCAACAAACATTCTGTTCTTCCGCTAAAGCCGCCATGAACCATACATATAGGCAAGCAAAATCAATTCCTTCCACCAAATTGATTGGCATGCAATAGAAACCTCTCCCACCTTTGCTAGAAATTAATTTCCATCAGTTTTGGGCTGTTTGCATCCTTGTTAGTGCTCTTTAAACATGAAAAAAGCTGCCACCATAATTCCAACCATTACTTCAACATTCAATTCCCGCCATTCTCTTCCTCCTCTTAGCCTATAAATTGAATCACAACCTCCTCTCCTCATCCCCACTTGTGATGCACACTAGCAAACTAGAAATCCAGCCAAAAAGAAGATTTCGAGAACTATTCCTTCGTTTGATGTTTTCCAGTAATTTTCTTTCCAACCGATCTTCCGATGACTTGTTCTTCATCATCCAAACTCCAATCCATTGATTCTTTTTCCTAAATTCATATAAATTCAAAATATATCTCTCAGTATATATTTTATAATTTTATTTTTTGGATTTGATTTGAATTTGTTTGTTTTTATTTAGTTACCTGCACGTGCAGATTACGCCTATTCTGGAGAGTTCGATTTCGACAATTCGCAGCATCAAGACTTCGAGCAAGGCAAGTTACACCTTTGATCATGTTGTTCCTAGTAATTTAAATTATTTATATTATTTTTAAATTATTATGCATGTGTACTTTTATTTAAATTAGTTCAAATCTAATTTAAACCTTAGTTACACTAAATTCCTTTGTATATGGCCAAATTTGACATTGGACATCAACATGCCTTGTCACCTTAGATAAAACTCTAGTTAATACACTAGTATGGACTAGAGAAATTTTGTATCAAATGCTTAGACCTGCTTAGACATAATTTTTGTTTCGGGATAACCTTTTCCACATAAAATGATAAGCTTTTGAAACGTACTCTTAACTTCGGTGAGTCAAGAAAGACTATGAATTATTTCAAAATAAAATATAAAAACTTGGTTTAGACTTAGACAAATGGTTAGGTGGTGGGGTGCTTGCTGACATGCATTATTGTTTGGTGACACAATGTTGATTGCCAGGCACAAGGGGTATGTGGTTGGTGCCTAAGCCAGTTAAGGACCAGTCTGTGAGCTACTATTGCAAAGCCTTTTCGTACTACTACAAAGCTGGTATGAGACAGTCCTGGCTAATTAATTTACAAGTCCCAACTTGAGTCTCGCTGTAGGTTGAAAGTGAGCGTGGCGTAGGCCATGAGAAGTCTAACTCGACTCAAGAGGGGGCTCCAACTTGTGGATTCAAGTTGTGGTGAAACCTCAGTGTTGGCTTAGCCAGGTTGAAGGCTTTGCATTGTAAAAGCCTTGTCATGATCTCCTCGCCGCACACCTAAGGAAGTGTGTTTATCCGGTAGTAACATGTGATGATCATGTCTTGTGGGTAAAGGCTGTACAACCCCTACAGAGTGTATAATGTATCCTAGATAGCCGTGTCCATGGTCATGGGCAAGCTGAGTAAAGCTTTTCATGGATTAGACTTTGTTTTTCAAAATGGTTTATGGATGCCTATGGATAGGTTGGTCTTTGGTCGGAGTCTACACTAACGATATTATTTTGTTAAAACCTTGTTACTATGTATTGTATCAAATTCAGCTTTTGAATCTACTTATAATATTTACTTTAAATTTCGCTTTATGCTCAATTAACTGTACTATGCCTTCATTTGTTAATCCTTATGCATGTATTAACTCTGTTAAACCTCCTAGTATAACTTGTGGAGTACTTTATGTGCTCATGTTACTCAATTCATCATTTTTCAGAGGACGACTTCGACTTCGGTGAGGATCAGAACATTTTGGCCACATCTTACTATCGTTTACCTGTGGGTAGGCTCAGTGGGCTTCTTCCGCTTCAGGTTTTCCTTCCGTTGCTTATATTTAATTTTGGCTTGTGTGCCATTGATGTACTCTTGGCCACCAGGCTCATATTCAGTTAAATAAAGTTGGTCATTGTGCATGATATTTGTCTTTGTTATCCACTGTGTGCACTAGCTGATCTTGGACTAGTGCAATTAACACAGAGGTTTCGGAGTTATTGCTCTGGGATTCAACAACTTTCTATCAATAGTTCCTACTAAGTGCTCAAATCAGTTAACAACCTGTCTATTAGATTGTGGCACTCCACACATCTGAAAGAACAGTGCAAGTGCTTCTCTAGAGTAAACTTCCAAAGTAGACCTCATATCGTAGTTGGCAACAGGAGTGTCATGTGGCCTATCAAACACTGACCTACGCATCCTGAACATATCGTAGCGTAGCATCGCTGATCACTGGCCAGTTGTAGTTCTACCCATTGAATTCTGGTCATCACAGGAATTCTTGGTGGGGCCTAGACAACAAAGATGTGTCATCATCTAGGCATGCGTAGGTGGTATAGGCCAACAACACGGAGGAGCTAGTGGAAACTTCTTCATTGTTGTTGTCTCTATCGCCATCGCCTGTCCCGTTCATCACTGCACAAAATGAGTAACCAAGGGACGTTCAGTTGTCAAATTTAACAATGAAGCTAGGCCCCCAAATGTTGACTCAATGATATCATGCAATTATCAAATAATCTGAACAATCCAAAACAAATAGTGCATAACATTACATAGTGCATGATACAAGAACGAAATTTAGTTTATGTAGTGTGAAAAAACTCAAAGTAACATCCAAACTGAAATGTGCAACATGACACAGTGGCAGAAACATAAATGACATTTCTTAAGACTAGTTCTTCATTCGATCCCATGTTCTCCTGATCCACCGAAGCCGTCTCTCATCCGTTTTCATGGTGAGGAAGCTGTCACGACATTATTTCTACATGAAGAGCTAGCTAGCATAGTAATGCTCATCGGTCTTCTCGCTAGCATTGGCTATCTTCAATTTCTTCCCTCGCTGGGTCGGGCATAGGGGAAGCACACACCCAATGCACATGTGCTGGTGGTGTGTGTCTTCTCGTACAGGTGGATGAGATGTTTCAGCTAGGTCCATTTGGCCAGTCTGCCTATAAGCCCCACGCATGACAAATAGCAACACACCACGTGCAGACTATGGACCAGTGATTTCGTGAAGTGTGAAGGCCCACCTCTCCTTTTAGCCTTCACTGTGGCCTATGGGGTAACTAGGCAATGGGCTACGACTGCATCCTTGAGTTGTTGTCCATATGTGCTCACCTAGGGTCTGCACTTTTTTGTCCATTTGGGTATTTTGATGTGTTGCAGGATACTGCACTTCCGTAGATCATGATAAGCACCCCAAACTTGACAAGAGGCTTTTGGTTTAAATTTCTTTATTAGTCATGCCGTGATGCTACTAGAGTAGGCATATAAGGACTTTTGGTCTTTATTTTTTATTTTTATTTAGTTAATTTTTCCTTATGTTTATTTTTTCACTTTACTAGTACCTTTTGGTTTCTTCATCTAATTGCCTTGATTTGTCACCCACCTAGTACATTCACCTTACCCTACTACTGAGACATTGTTAATATACTATTGTAATATTGGAACCAAACACGTGGAACATTGGCTCATTCCCTTTATGACTTAATATACGAACATCATCGATAAACTATTGGAACACTGGAACCAAATATGTGAAGCATTTTATTTTATCTACTAGAACATCTAACATCTACCTGATTCATCCCCCTACCTAATTCAAAAAATATACATCACAACATCGATCTTGAACTAATGGAGTATCGTCAATGAATTGCTAGAACATTCAAACAAAATGTGTGGAACATTATGTTTAATCAAATGGAACATATGATATTGCAAGATCAGTATGGCGAGTCAAAGGGGGGTAAATGACTCTTTCAAAAACATTCCCTAGGTTTTAATTCTATATAGTGGAAACACAAACTTATAAGTTCATCAAAGCCAAAAGCCAGAGATCACAAAGATCACCTAAGACTCTATCTCAACCAATCTAACTATCAGCCAACAAGCGGTCTGACCACCCGCCGAACTGACCGCATTGGTCTAACCACTCAAGTCTGACTAGTGGCGAATTTGAACGTTTAGGTCATTATGGCCTAACCGCTCACTGAGAAATAGTGCAGATAGCACTGCACATGATACAAGAAAAGAGCAAACTCTCAAATCACTTACCCAATGCAATGAAACTTGACACAAACTATCCCTAGGATATTAGGAATCTATTCCAATCATGAATCATGAAGATTGATGCCAACATTACTACCTTTATCCAAAACAAGGAAATCGAGCAAACTTAAGAACTTCCTCTAGATCGTGCCTAACTAGAAATTATCTGATCTCCAAGCAATATCTCTACCTCTTCCTTGGCACCAGGGAAGATCAAGAAGAAAGAAATCCAAATAAGAAAACCTAGTAAATCAAAATCACAATGAAGGATCTATAGCACAACTCACTTGGATAAACTTGGATGTTCATTTCACTTGGAGTGGAATGTTTCACAGCCACTTCCTTAGCACAGTAGAGCTCTAAGTGTAGAGCACACACACAAAATGCTCCAACACAAAAAAATCCTAACCCTGATCTCTCTTAATGTATATCTCTCTTCACACACAAGGGCTTATATAGTGAAGGCTCTCATCTCCCACTTAACCCTAACAACTAGCCACTCCTTCGTGGATCACACCAATTACACATGGAAAAACCTAATAACACATACACGAATAGGTTTTACTCTCACACATGCTTACACGCTTTTCAAAGTGTGACATACACAGATCCAAAAGCCCAATAATGCCCTCAAAGATGTGACCTAAACCACTTAAGGTAACGTTGTGATTTTGCAAACTGCAAATTCATCCAGTATTGGGCAATTTTCTGAATTGCCACCTACTGATCTTCATGAATATGTGATGTCTAATGGCTCATCGCCAAGATCATGCACCTGCAATGATGCCATCACCACTTGAAGCACCCTAGTCAAATTGGCATACCATATCACACCATAGTCTATGATGTCCAATTACTTACTGTCAACGTCGTACGTCTACTATTAGGAGCATCACCACCTAAAATGCACAAGGCCAATTGGCACACCACATGCACGCAATTGCCTCCTCATGATCCTTGCCTTTCCCGAGTGCTTCTTAACTTGAGATGATGCTAAACCCAGAATTATGTGACATGCCACGATATTAGGACCCATTTTGTAGCCTCAGTCTTACCATTGACCACAACAATCATCAAGCACTTGCACATCTAAGTGCAAGCAATCGATCCAAGCACAACTGACATGCACTTGACTCTCATTAGCACAACATATGCATGGACACACCATGACTTATACTTGCATGGACTCCATCGTGATTCACACCAAAAACCAACTCAACTCAGCAAAATAACAGAGGGTTGGTTTGACTGATGCCACCAAGCTGGTCAGAATGCCAAGCACACTCTGGTCAAACCACCATGCAATGGCCAATCATACCACTCCCAAAACTTTCGCACAATGCAACATAGACATCTCTAAAAAATAGCTACCAATAACTATGAGCTGGTACTATGCACGCCGGTCAAACCGCCACCATGTCTGGTTACACCACCACACCAGGCCTAGTCAGACTACAAGTCGGTTACACTATCTGCCAGTCTAATCGCTAGCCATAGGCCGATCAAACCGTCGCCACTCTAAAAGCAAAAACCAGAGGTAAAATAGCACAAAATCAAACTCAATTAATGACAACAAAGCAAAGCAAAGTCAAATACTCATCACTTTCATAAGGTTGCCACCACATGGTCTTATAATATCCCCTTTTGATGAGTAATTTGCCAAACACCCAAAAGGCAAGAATTTGAGTTTGAATTTTAGACAATTAAGAAAACAAATTGCAAGAGCCACTAGTGCTCCATTTTCAAGAGAAAGAAGGAACATGACCACAGTGGCAAGAAATGAAATGGTGCTAAGACCAAGAAAGAACAAGTTTTCACTAAGAGCTCCAATCCATACTAGAACTCCACAATTAGTACAATCTTGCTCATAGTCCAAACAGAAGAATAATTATTCATCTTGACCATTGTCATAGCAAGACAAAGCATCAAAAGAGCAAAACAAAACAAATGCAATGTAAATGATCATTTATGACTCAAAATGCATTTTTCTTACACAAAGCTCATTTTACTCTTCTGCAACCTCACTGAAGCCATTCTCCCTCTCTTTAGGCATTCTCTCCCTTTTTAACTTCATTCTAATCATTTTCACCCTATTTAGAATAATACTAAAGTTTTCCTTGATCATTCTCCCCTTTTAGCAAAACAGTAATCATGGGTCAAGAGGGCAATGCAAAATCACAAATACTCATGCTCCCCAAAATTGATGCATGATATTGTATGCATGAAAGAAGCAAAGAAAGAGCATGTATATATGAATGAAAATGCATAACCTACAAGAGCTTTGAAAATTATCCAAATTGAGGTTCAATCTAAAATGATATCGCTTGAAGCCACAAAATACGTACAAAGCTATATAGATCATGATAAAGCATATATAACAAATTTAAGCAAAATAGCACAATTTAGAGTATTCAACTTGATTTCAAGTTAAGTAAGGCTTCAAAAATGACAAGTTTATCTAAGGTTATACAAGTATGATCTAAACTATGTCAAGAAGGCTAAATAAAACTAAGAAACTCAAGTTAAATCAATTAAAGTGCTAAAAGTTTAATTTTAGCCAATTATGCTCAAATAATAGATTAAAGTTTTAGCCAATTATGCTCAAATACTAAATTAAAGCCAAAATTTGAGATTTTAAAGATTATTTTAAGACTTATCTTAGCAAAGTAAGTCTTGAACTAGAAGCCATCCACAACAATCTCCTAAGTTTCAGCTATTGATCATATTTTTATAGTCTATTTTAGTAAAGCAAGTCCTAAACTAGGAGCCATTTACAACTGCCTCCTAAGCTTCAACCAATTGAATTATTTTTATTTTCATTGATCCCAAGCCATTGTCGATTGTCTCAAGCATTACACTTAAAAGAATGGACTTGGCTATACAAAATTCAAACTGATCAGTTCATGCCAAGGCACGGCAATAGTCTCATGAAGAAGAATTGCTGAGATTCACTTGCAGAAATTCATATTTTAGCACAAAAAGATCATTTTATCAAGTTAGACACTAGTTCAATGAGCAAGACATGATTTACCAAAGAACTAGCAAAACATTAAATAAAACTCACTATATGACTCAATATTCAATAAAACATTTTTTGACATGGTATATATCATAAAAAGATCACTAGAGAGTAACTAGTCAAAAGATCCATCCTTGCAAACTTAAAAGTTACCAATTGTAGAAATTGATACCACTTATGAAATTTAGTTCAACTTTGCAAGTTAAACTAGCAGGGCAAAGACTTCATACATATAAAAGTATAACAAAGCTAGCTAAGTAGGCATAACATAGCAATGAGCAATATCAAATTAGAATTACATCACAATAGAGTAATAGCCAAAGCTAATATCTATATGCATATCTTACAATGCAATGCCATGTATATGTGATGTAAAAAGAAGCAAGAACATAAAACTCTCCCGAATTACAAAACCACTTGCAAAAGAAAAGCAAGAGATAAAAATAAGAAAAAAAACTCTTGCAAGAAGGGAAACCTCTACACCATATGGTCCCAAGCCCAAGAAAAGCACACTACTAAGGAGCGAATCAACCACACTAGCTATCCCTACAACTAGACGCTAGTGAAAGAAGCAAGCTCAATCTAAATAGGGTAAGAGATTCTAGAGAACCTATACCTAAGAAAGACACAAAACAGAAGGTATGACTTACAACACCCTGAATTGACCTAAAAATCCTGATAATCCAAAATGCTCTGCAATACTGAATATGGAAGTAAGGAATTGACAAAGCTCAAGCAATAAACCTGAGTTACACTGCTTGGCAGTGAGATGTAGTCGAAGCTAGAGCAAGTTGCATTCTGAGAAGTGAAATCCATCACTAGGTGCCCAAAGTGAGATAGGAAACCCAAAAAGGCTGATACGATCCACATGATCTCCTCCTCATCTGAAAAAGCCTACATAAAAAATAGAAGCATGTGCCTCTGTACTAGGGTTAATGAAATAAGACATAGAAATTCAATACTAAGATACATGACCACTAGGAGAAAATAAACCAATATAATAGTTAGCATGATGCATATGAAGGTTTAAACAAGAAGATCCAACAACAAGCTTGAAGGCACACCGCGAGGGGACAACTTGATGAAGACAATGAGTGTCATCTCTAGAAAAGCAATGAATATCATTCTTGAGAGCTCCATGTGGTGATCAACAAAAGCACCAAAGGAACTCAAAAGTCTTCATTATAGATACCCAACCTAATGGAGAAAATGAGGTCTACCCCTCGAAAAACGATAAAAATCCTTCCTCGGGGCAACACGTGGACCAAAACCTAATCCATGTGTAGGATCGTGTGGCACAATCAGAGGGGGCTGAATGATTGCCTCTGCTTTTTGATACCTGAAAACAAATCTCAAACCAGAAGAATATATAATCTAAATTACCATATATAGGTTTTCACCACAATTCATTTGTCTGCTCGCATGACCTCCTTTATGCATGCTCGATAAATGCTTTGACCGTTCAACCGCTCGCTATGACCACCTTTGTACGTGTTCGAAATGTCCCTCCACTCGAAAGCTTTAGCCGCTCAAATGCTTTGACCACTCGAACAAGAACACATTGAAAACAACACCGTGCTCTGCTTGGTTGGATTGAGCCGACGACTAAAGACACCGAGCTCGTGACACACAAGATCGTGATGTGTTAGCATGCCTCCGAAGACACAAGAAAAAGATGCTTAGAAAACATGTCGGCGACGCCGACTAACTTTTCTTGAAATAGATCTGATCTATTATTTTTGGATCATGTTCTGTGACTACAAAGCGACCTCATGGCACCCCTAAAAACTCTAGCACAAAAAGCCTCCACATAGCCACGGCTAAAACCCTTAGTCTCTATCTGCTTTTATATACTAGAGCCCTAAACCGTGTTCACCTTAAATACGGACTCAAAACCTTATCTCTACTGAAACCCAAGGGACCTGAAACCCTTCAGAACGCGGGTTTCATTTAAACTCTTAATCTTTCCAGATATAGACACCCTCCACAACTCCTAACTCTCTATGTGACGAAGCCTCCAGGATAGCACCTCCTGTATCTTCATCACACACCATCACGTCTCGTGTCGAAGCCTCCAGGACCACACTTCCCATATCTTCTCCATGCATCATCCTTACGTGTTGAAGCCTCTCGGACTACACTTCTCGTATCTTCTCCACTCATCATCACCTTTAATCTCCATGTGCTCCAACATGAGCCTGAACACCTCGCATGACATCCTCGACTGCTTGGACCTCAGATTTTTCCATCCTAGTCCCGGTCCAACTCATCACGAACCATGACCGCCTCCACGCTAACCTGCACATCAAAGACCAAAGAATATTTTTCTGGCACAAGTTTTCCACAACATGACTGACATCAGCACATACACGTATAACTCACCCTCATCTATCCATAGACAAGAACCAAACCAACCATGAACACCAACCAGATTGTCCACAACCACAATTTCCAGCTTTCCAGAAATCCACCTTAGACCACTCAAAACAACCAGTCTGACCACCAAGCACAGCCAGTCAGACCTCTGACCTTACGCATACTCGAAGCCTATGAGTACTGACCACAACACCTTCGACCACTAATCACCGACCACAATTGCAAAACCCACGATTGCAAAGCCTTTAACTACCAACTAGCAAAGTCTACGACTACCGAGTACTAAGTCTTTCTGATTTGAGTACCTAGTCATTCTGACTATCGAGTATCAAGTCCTTTTAACTATAGAGTACCAAATCATTCTGACTACCGAGTACCAAATCATTCCGACTACCAAGTACCACGACCATCTGACCACCGAGCACTTCCATCTTTTGAGTATCGAATCCTTCAAGTACTGTTCCTCCAACACTGTTCACTGATCACCGACCACCATGCATAAGCCAGTCATACCACCGGCCTAACACAGAGTACTCGAAGAACTCGAGGATAACAAGAATTGAAGCACTCAAACTGACCATGAAGTCTACAAGTACCGATCATGAAGCCTATAGCAACGAATCGTAAAGCCTTCAATTACCAATTGCGAGGTCTATGACAACCGATCGAAAAGCCTAAGATAATGACAGTAGACCGCAAGTCTATGAGTATTGAGTATCGACTGGTAAAGTCCATGACTATGCAGTATTGACTAGTAAACTCTACAACTATCGAGTATTGACTAGTAAAGTCTACGACGTGGAGTATCGACCAGGTACTGTAGCTACGACCATAAAAAAGTATTGTAGCAGATGACCTTACGACCTTCGATCGGTTCACTATAGCTAAGACCGGTTTACTGTCGCTTATGACCGGTTAAATGTTGCTTACGACTGGTTCACTGTTTGAGGTTGAAATCTACGATTACCTACCATAGTCATTGTGTCAAGGTTGAAATATCGTGGTTGATTTGCTGCGGTCAATGCCAGACGTGGTCGAAGTCTGACATGGTTGAAGTCTGACGTGGTCAAAGTCCAATGTGGTCAAAGTCTATCATGATCAAATTGGATGTGGTCGAAGTTGAACATGGTCAAAGTTTGTCGTAATCGAAACCAGACGTGGTCGAAGTTGGACATGGTCAAAGTCTAATGATTCCAGTTCTGTAAAAGAGCACCGACCGAAACTTCCCAAACACAAATTTCAATACAACCCAAAAATCAATTATTCGTCATCAATAAATCCACGACCACCACATGGTCTAACACCATAAAAATCAAGTCCACGACACCGTCCAAAGCCACTAGAAGGTGGATTAAAGAAGCCGTCAACAAAATGAGTCATCGGGCAAGGCTCTTTAATGTTCATGTCATGAGAAAAACTATAAACACTTCGAGACTTCAAAGCACGGGATCAACACATGTGTTTGGCTCTCCTAAAGCAAAACTCCACAAGAAGCCTATTTTTCTCACAAAATGAGTAATAGTTCAAAGGTCTAGAGGTAGACACAGTCCTGGAGGACAAAATACAACTCTTTCTCAAAGGAGAAGTCCCTTAAGACAAACAATAAAAGCCACCACCACTTGTAATGCTTGTGTCGGTACTAAGTGCACAAATGCTATGAGATGGGCAATGTGTGTCCCTAGAAGCTTGATGATGCACTCGACGCTCGTGTTTGAGATGGTGGAAGCAAAACTCAAATGTGTGTCCATCTTTCTTACAAATGGTGTAATAGTACTTCTTCTTGGAAGATGTAGCACCAGGGGACGAAAAAGCACCATTGTCATTAAAATCCTTTAGACAACACAAGAAGAACCAAAAGAGTTATAAGACTTAGCACTCATTTCATTGCATACTTTTTTCAAAGACACAATTACATCTCTCAAAGAATTGCAAGATTTTAAAAACGACAATGATGCATTCTTAGTAAGCTTGGAATTCAAAGCATCAATTTCAATATTTGAACTAGCATAATTCTTGCAAAAAGGTAAATCATCCATAAGCAATTTCTTATTCTGTAAGCACATGCTACAAGGGCTAGCTCTAATCTCAACAATTTCAACCCTAATTAACATTCTCTAATTGCTTAAGATGAGTGGAAAGCTTCAATTTCAATTTTTCATTGTTAGTTTTAGAATTTTTTTAATTATTCCACGTAGGTAGAATGAGCCAATTTCATATTTTTGTTTTCAGCATTCATGATTTTACAAAAATTACATTCATTGCTAGCCAATGACCTAAGATTGCCTATTTCTACCTTAACACTATCAAGGTCATAATGTAAGAAAATACAAAAGTCACATGGCATATAAACCTTCAATTTCAATTATTCATTTTTAGATTTTAAGCATGCAAAATGTTTATTCATATTATTCATATCCTTGAGCAAAACCTCACATGATTCACATGGCAAAGGATATTTCAACCTAGCAATTTCATGAGACAAATCTCTATTGTGTTTTTCTAGCCTTCCTACTTTCTCCTTAAGCATAATCAATTTGGTTGCTAGATTCAATGAGCTCTCAATGATTTTTTTCTTCTTGCTCAATTTACATGACTTGAGTAGATGATCGTCCTCGGTTGGCTTATCATGATCATCCTCGATCGCTACTACACAATGTCGTGGCTCTCCTTCTCCTCCTTAGAGTCCAGAAGCTTCTTATCACTGAAACTAGGACAATTGATAGCAAAGAATCCACCACAAACTTTGCAAAGGATTTGTTGCTTCATTGCCTTCATTTTTAACTTAAGCTCAAGCCACTCGTCACAACAAACATCATCAGCAAGGGAATCCTGACAAGAAAAAAAATTACTCACAAGTTCTCATACTACTCACCATGCTCAAGATCGGTTAAGATCTAGAAAAAACAAATAGAGCTCTAATACCAATTGTAGGATCGGTATGGAGAGTTAGAGGGAGGGTTCAAAATCTCCCCTAGGTATCAATTCTACACAGTAAAAATACAAACTCAGAAGCCCACTTAAGCCAAAAGCCAGAGATCACAAAGATCACCCGACACTTTGTCTTAATCAGTCTGACCACCGACTAACAAGCGGTCTAACCAGTGGTCAAGAAACAATGCAGATAGCTACCGCATACGATCCAAGAAAAGAGCAAATTCTCTAACCATTTATCCAAATACAATGAAACTTGATACAAACCCTCCTTGGTATATCAGTAACCTATTCCAATCATCGATCATGAAGATCGTTGCGAAAATTCTGACCTATCCAAAATAAGGAAAGTTGCACCAAAACTGGGCAAAAGAGTGAAACCTTGATCTACTTTTACTCATGAGTCTTAGATGATCTAGATGACCTTAGATGGATTCTCACATGTCATAGTAGGTTGGATCACAGCACGAACTCAAGCCAAAACCGTCACAAGAGTAAAATCTCAAAATCACCTCTCTCTTGAAGAAAACCTGGCAAACTTAAAAACTTCCTCTAGGTCATGCCTAGTTGGATGGGATATGATCTCCAAGAGATATCACTACCTCTTACACATCCTTGGCGCTAGGGGAAGATCAAAAAGAGAGAAAGCCACTCCTTAATGGATCACACTACTTACAAATGGGAAACTCTGTAATCCAAACACAAACAGGTTTTACTCTCACACATGCTTGCATGCTTTTCAAAGCATGACTTACCAGGCTCTAAAAGCCTGATAAGACACTCCATCCTCACAGACATGACCTAAACCACTTAGACTAACGCTGCGGTTTTGCAAGCCATCAATCCACTTGGTATTAGACAATTTCGTCAATTGCCACCCATGATCTTCATGAATATGTGATGTCCAATAACTCATTGCCAAAATCGTATGCCTGCAACGATGCCATCACCACTTGAAATGCCCGAGTCGAATTAGCACACCACATCACGCCATAGTCTGTGATGCCCAATTACTTGCCACCAAGGTTATACGCCTGCTCCGAGGAATGTCACCACTTGAAACGCACAAGGTCAATTGGTACACCATATGCAAGCAATTGCCTCCTCATAATCTTTGTCTTTCTCCAGTGTTTTTGATACTTCACCCGGACTTACGCAACACGCTACGCCTGAGAATCCCTTCCGTAGCCTCAGTCTTGCCACCGACTGCAATAAGCATCAAGTACCTACAAATCAAAGAGCAAGCAATCGATCCGAGTACAAATGATATACATTTGACTCTCATTAGCACAACATATGTATGGATACACTATAACTCACACTTACATGGACTCCGCCATGACTCACACCTAAAATTAACTCAACTCAATAAAATACCACAAGGGTTGGTCTGACTGTGGCCACCAAGTAGGTCAGACCACCATGCAATGGCCGGTCAAACCACTCCTAAAACCTTCACAAAATGCAATGCATACATCTCTAAACAATAGCTACCGCCAACCATAGCCGATCAAACCGCTGGTCGGTCTGACTGCTAGCCACAAGTCGGTCATACCACTGCCACTTGACAGAAAAAAAAACAGAGGTAAAATGACACAAAATCAACCTCAATCAATGACAGCAATGCAAAGAAAAATCAAATAATCATTACTCTCATGAGGCTAATACTATATGGTCTAACAAATATCATCCCATTTCATCTCCCTAACTGTCTACTTTCCTATAAAACGATTTAAAGACTGGCACAACAAACTGCTATATTAAAAGTATTAGTTGTGGAATATTAACATTTTTTATGGTAAATTCCCAAGTAAAATCCAAAGAAAAGGAAGAAATATAAAAGGAAAAAAAAAAGAGAAACTGTTTCGTGCCGGCCGTCTCATGAATGGTGGAGAGGGAGAGGGGGCGAACAATAAAATAGCCTACGTTCACGCAAAACAGCTTGCGCACGCGAAATGGGCCGTCCCAAGACCCACCCGGTGGGCGGTAGCTGCCTAACGCGAGTTGGCCCCGGTGAAACCACTCCTTCCAGCTGGATGCAACCCAGAACACCGCACGTGCGTTCCCAATAAAGTGGGTTGGCCAAAGCCTACCGTCCCATCAGGCCATACGGTGAGTTTGAAACCAGAAGACAAGGGCTTTGCTGTCGTGCGAGCCATCCGTCCTGGTTCCATCCCTCGGTCAGGGTGTTTTGTTTAGTGAGAAACAATATAGTCGTACTCTTAAATTTATTTATGATATCTACTTAAATTTTAATGTATGTTTTAGTAGCACGTGTGTGTGTGTGTGTATATATATATATATATATATATATATATATATATATATATATATATATATATATATATATATATATATATATATATATATATATATATGTATGTATGTATGTATGTATGTATGTATGTATGTATATATATATATATATATGTATGTGTGTGCATGCACGCGCACATGCGTATATAGTGTATAAGTGATGTGTGTGAGTGTATATACTCTTAGGGTGTGTTTGGTTGCTGCATCTCCTTCGTCCCGGATGGGTGGATCCAGTATAATATGAGAAAGAGCCTGCTTGGTTACCAGTATGAGCGGATACAGCTGTATGAGCGGATGCAAAAACGCGCCCTCATCTGGATGGGTGGATACGCTCAAAATGAGCTTCACTAGCCATCCCGGATGAGTGGATGCAGTGTATCTTATGCGGTCCCACGTGTCGACCTCTCGAGTTTGGTAGATCGCATCCGCTCATACAGCAACCAAACAACATCTCGCTTTTTTGTATCCGCTCATACAGCCTCACCAAACATCTTCTTTTTCTGAAATACGATTCCACTCAGCCTGCATCCACTCAGCCAGGATATACGATGCAACCTTCATCCACGAACCAAACACACCCTTATGTAATCTAAAAAAAGAAAATGGAGGTACGCATCGCGAGCACAATCCCGTGTCACCGTTTTGTTTTGCGAGGAAAGACAGCTTTATTAGTTAGGGTAGGAAGTTATTGAAATCGTTTGAGTAGCTGCTAACACAATCAAGAGCTGAGACTTGCCACACAGTACAATGAACACTTCTCTTAGCTACATGTGCAAGTTCATGAGCTACCCTATTCAGTGGCGGATCTAGGAAAATTTTTTGGAGGAGCTGAAGTACCTTCAGCTCGACCTCAGCCCCATCTACATTATACATCCATGGCTAAAAATTTAGGGGGGCTCCAGGGGGGCTCCAAGGGTCCGGTAGCAGTAGGGGGGGCTCGAGCCCCCCCGCCCCACCGCTAGATCCGCCCCTGACCCTATTACACTCTTTCCTAACCTTTTGCACGCGAAAATCTGGCAATAGCTGCAACATCGCCTTGTTCTCTCGAAAAAATAGCACCGTTTCTTGACCTGTCCTCCAAAGCAGATTGCCGAGCTGCAATCAGATTAAAGCATACTTGTCCTGGTCATACCGATTTAGTTATTAGAATGATACATTCTGCTACGGTCTATGCCATATACCGTTTTAGATTTAATATAATAATACGAGTATATATATTTATAAGTATATATTTGTTTAATTATATACACACCAAATGTTATTTATAATATTATTATAAATACACAGTAGTAATATCAAATATAACATATAGTTCAATAGATGATATTATTAATTCCACCGATATCAGCCGGTATTGATCAGTATTAAAATCGGTATGGCCGGTATTTACCAGTATTTGAACTAGTACGGAATGTAGGTATTTTGTATCAATTTAGGTGCCAGTCGGTACGGAATTGTCGGGACCCCGGATTTCCGAACCCGGACCCTCTGTGTATTACCGCACTAGTCCCAGATCAAAGCTAGTGCACACGCTAAATGCAAATGGATAAACATCACCAACAACGATTTATTACAATAGTTGAGAGTACCGACCGAAAGGTCTCATTATTACAATAGAGGTTTAAGACCTCGCACACATAAAACACAATGGAAGCAAAGATAACTGATGACGACCCATCAATACGCCACAGGCAATTGATCGGGAAGCGCGACCTAGTTCTCCGGAAGAATTCATCACATCCACAAGCGAAGCAAGAGTCGTAGTCACCTTCTTGAGCTTCAACTTCCTCTCGAGATTTATTTTTGAGTGTAGCATGTGAGTACATAAAGTACTCCAAAGTCTTGGGAAAATGCATAGATGCAAGGCTTGACAAAGGAAGGCTATATGGTTCTTTTGCACAAAGCAATATTTTAAATTCAATTACTACTAATTATTTTCAAGGCATCAATTTAATAATGTAATTGTTTTAGCGAACTATCAATAATTCTATAGTGAAGGTTCCATTCACCTACACCGCTTAATCAAGTCTATCTCGACCAAGTTTAAAATCATGCGGGTTCCATCCACCCTCTCTGCTCCATCCGCCAGATTCCTTTCCGAGAGTTCCCTCCACTCTTGGAATACAAAACTTGCAATTTTAAAACCAAAACCAGAAATCTACCATGTGAATGCATTCCTTGCTCGCCCTTGACCGTGGGCACGGCTATTCGAATAGTTTTACACTGCAGAGGTTGAACAACTTACCCACAAGAGATAAATTATCCTAAAAGTCAACACGCTTCCTTTGGCATAAGACCCGGATAAAATATCACAAAGCCTTTATCTTACTCTAATCTAGCTAGATACTACCCACTGAGGTTTCACCGCAGTAGGCTAACCGCCCAACCAAGCCCCTCTTGCGCCATATGAGTACAAGAAATCTCTCCCTCACTGTGGATAACCACCATCCTCGGCACCCACTTTCCACTGGTGGCACCTAAACTAGACTATCATAAGTTAGTCACCTAGGTCGCACCCATATAGACTTGTGGTTGTACGGTAGTGCTCACCGACAAACACAAGCGTCGGTCCTTAATTGACTAGGTGGAACATACACTTAACAAGATCTCGTGCTAATCGCACCAAGCCAAACCAACCATCCACCCTAATCCAAATCATCTTTCACATTTTATTTTATTTTAAAACAACAGTGGCAACTCCAATTACCACCTAAATTTCTGAAACAAGGCTATTGCAATAAATCATCCTTTCCCATTTTCAAGATTTCTAAAGTATTGAATAGCGTAACTAAGCATTATACTACCATACTAACATCAACAAGTAATTATAATACTCTCATTAATGAGACAAAGGAAATTCTATGGTGACAAGAGTACATGGCATTCAATTTCAATAGAGGGCATAGCAAGTTGGAATAACTAGTTCCTAAAGATTTGAACTAATATTTTATGTAAATAGCAATGCACATAATTTAAAATAAATTGAAAACATTTCAAATCATGGGTTCAAGATGATCAAAGGAGACTTGCCTTCTTGCAGATTCTCTGGGTCTTCTTGCTGTTGAGTGGAGTGATCGTCGACAACGTTGGAATCTACGCGATAAAAGACGAAGCAAACAAAGCAAATAAATACAAACAAAATCCAAAAAAAATCCAAAAATTCAAAAGAGACCATATTTGGATAGATTATGATTTTAGACGAATTTAGAAATTTGAATGGCTGAAATCGAAATTAAAATGAGAAAGTTATGACCTTAGGAAGTTTTAAATCGGAGAAAAAGATTGTCTTCGGAATCAACGTGGTCCAAGAGGAAGATACGACCACGCTATCGCAATCGGGAGGGTTACGACCATCAGAGACGTGATTAGAAGAAGCTTCGGCTACGACAATGCAGTCGGAAAGACGACCGAGAGGTATTACGACTACGTAGCCGAGCCTACGACCACGGTCGAACTGACGACTACCCGGTTGTTTACGACCACGGTCAAATTTACGACTATGCAAGAGAATTTACGACCACGTGGCGAAATTACGCTCACGAAGTCGATTACGACCACGAGAATGGCTTACGACCACGTAGTCGAGATTACGACCACGGCAAACGAATCGGGAAGAGCTACGACCACGGCAAACGTAATCGAGAAGAGCTACGACCACGGCAAACACGATCAATAGGGGTTACGACCACGGCAAACGCGATCGGAAAGAGGCTACGACCACGGCAAAAGTGATCGGAAGGGGCTAAGACCACATAGTCGAGCCATCGACCACGCAGAATGGTTTACGACCACGTAGTCGACTTACAACCACACAGAAGATTTACGACCACGCAAGGAAATTACGACTACGGCCACAGACTGGTCTACGACTACGACTACACAGAGAACCTACGACTACGGAGAAGACTTACGACTTCAAAGAAGACTTACGATTACGAAGCCATCTACGACAACGTAGTCGGGTTACGACTAGGAAGTCGTTTACGACAACGTAGACATTTACGACTACGCAATCGTGTACGACCACACAGATGCAAACGACCACGGTGAATTGAGCGACTAAAACCGAGAGCTGCTACAGGTCTTACGACCATGACTCAAAGTGATCGACAACGAGTTTAAGCGGTCGTATGGTATTGCGAGATTTCGAAAAGGACTCTAACATGGTCGCACAGATTCTAAGGGTTTGGATTTGATCGTAAACAATCTAGGGCGGTCGTAAGACTCTCACGACTACACGATCTACGACCATACGGATCTACGACCACACGGAAGGTTTACCTTCGGAAATTGGTTGGCGCGGGGTGGTCGAGGGGAATGGAGATGGTCGAAGATGCGATCCCGATGCGAGTCGAAGTCGAAGACGGGTCGGAGGGTTCGCGATGAGCGAGACGGCCGCGACGAAGAAGAAGAGCGGCGCGACTCGAGTCCAAGCGGTGACGGGCTCCGGCACACGATCACGACGAAGACGGGCGAGGTCGACGGCACCGCTGGTCGGGACGGTGGCGCACGACAACCATGGAGATGGGGCGGAGGAAGAGGAGGCCGAGGGGTATATTTATAGGACTCGGGAAGGGGTGAGGCGGCGGGATTCTCACCAAGACCACGGCTTGAGATCCTATTAACACGGAATAAGGCAACGGAGCGCGCAGAGTTTGAAAATCAAAGAGATAAGGAGCTCATCTCTTCGAATTCAAATTCTGAACGAATCGAATGAAGAGATAGAATTCGAGTAGGATTCGATTGCCGGTTCTCGGAAAGAAGAGAAAGGAAAGAGAGAAGCGGCCGATGGACCAGTGGCGACGTGGACGACATCCGTCCGTCCAAGTGTCACCAAGGAGGGGTTGGATTTTTATATTGATTTTACAATTTCAAAAGGCTAGGAAATTATTTAGGCCTCGAAAAATATGAAAATACCTCCAAAATTCCAAAAAATTCACGAAGCTTCGATCATATTTTGACTAAACATAATTATTTCCAACTACTGTTGGTAAATTATTTTCATAGTTTGAATTACCTTTTAATTTTTAAAAATAGGTTTTAAATTCCATAAAATTCAGGAAAACCAAATAAAATCCAATTACTTTAAAAATACTTTATTTGAATTTAAATTTTTCCAAAAGCAAATTTTGGGATGTGACAAACCTACCCCTTAGGAAGAATCTCACCCCGAGATTCGGATGGATCGGGAAAGAGGTCGGGAACTCTTCTTTAGATCCTCTTCACGCTCCCAAGTCGCTTCCGATTCGAATGGTTGCTCCACCGCACTTTACGTAACTTGATGACCTTGTTTCGCGACGACGCTCGATTCTGCAATATCTTGACCGGATATTCGGATAGGTGAGGTCCTCCTTCACGCTTATTTCATCTAGAGGCATCCGCTCTTCGGAACTCGAGACACTTTCTTAGCCGAGACACATGGAAGACGCCATGCACCTTTGACAGCTTGAGGTGGAAGCTCCAACCGTAAGCAACTTCTCCTCGCTTCACCACAACAGAAAGGGTCCAATGAATCTGGGAGCTAGCTTTCCATCGACTCCAAAACGCCTCATTCCTTTGAGAGGTGACACCTTCAAATAAACATGATCCCCAGGTACAAATTCTAAGGTTCTGCGTCGATTGTCCGCGTAGCTCTTCTGTCTGGTTTGAGCTGTTTTTAATCTGTCCTGGATTAGACGAACTTGTTCTTCTGCCTGTTTCAACACATCAGGTCCAAACACTTGTCCTTCTCCTGTTTCCTTCCAGTACAACGGTGTCCTACACTTTCTACCGTATAAGGCTTCGAACGGAGACATTTGCAAACTGGATTGATAACTATTATTGTAGGAGAACTCGCATAGGGCAAACTCGATCCCAATTAGTCTTGTTTGCCAAGACACAAGCTCTCAACATGTCTTCCGAATTTGATTTACTCTTTCTGCTTGTCCATCCGTGTCTGTGGATGATAAGTCGCATCAAGTTTAAGTTTGTGCCCAAAAGTTCATGTAGCTTTGCCAAAATCTCAAGTGAATTGAGTTCCTCGATCCGACACAATCTTCTTAGGAACCCCATGCAAACTCACAATTCTCGACATGTACAACTCGCGAGTCTATCGCTGAATAGGTGGTCTTTACGGAATGAAATGGGCGACTTTCACAAGCGGTCCACAATAACCCAAATTGAATCATGCCCGATTTGGTTCTCAGAACCCAGCTTATAAAATCCATACCAATTTCTTCCCATTTCCACTCGTGGATCTCGCAATGGTTGCAAAAGTCCAGCAGTCTCCTGTTCACCTTTATCCGTTGACACACATCACACAAAGCTACGTACTCTGCAATCTCTCTTTTCATACCGCCACCAATATCTTTCTTTGAGATCTTGGTACATCTTGGTACTCCTGTGGTGAATTGAGTATTTAGCTTCGTGAGCTTCTTTCATGATCAACTCTTTTATCTCCTTCTTCTCGTGCACAATAATCCTTTTTCCAAACCAGACGGTACCTTGTTCATCCTCTGAAAATTCGTTGCTTTCCTTTCTTCATATTATCCTTGATCTCCGGACATACTTGTCCTCCTTTGAGCTGCTCGATTTGATCCTCTAAGGTTGGTTGAACTTCCAAAGTGGCTAGGAAACCTTCTTCTACTACTTCTAAGTTGAGCTGCTGAAATTCTTCTTGAAGTGCTGGCATACTATCTTTAATCCATAGCTTGGTACAGTAACTCTTTCGACTCAAAGCATCAGCTACCACATTAGCCTTTCCTAGATGATAATGTATCCCAATATCATAATCCTTTATTAACTCAAGCCATCTCCTTTGCCTCATATTGAGATCGGGTTGAGTAAATATATACTTCAAACTTTTGTGGTCTGTATATATCTCGCCTTTTGTGGTCTGTATATATCTCGCAGCGATTACCGATCAAATAATGTCTCCATATTTTTAGAGCATGCACTACGGCAGCTAGCTCTAAATCATGGGTTGGGTAATTCTCCTCATGAGGCCGCAATTGCCTTGATGCATAGGCTACCACCTTTCTTTCTTGCATCAGTACGCAGCCTAATCCTTGTCTTGATGCATCACAGAAGACTTCAAAATCCTTTCTAATATCTGGAAGTGTTAACACTGGTGCAGAAGTTAACCTCTTCTTCAGTTCTTGGAAACTATCTTCACACGGCTTACTCCATTCAAACTTCTTTTCCTTCTTCAGCAACTGGGTGAGAGGTCTCGCGAGCTTGGAGAATCCTTCAATAAATCGACGATAGTAACCTGCCAATCCAAGAAAACTTCTGATCTCGGATACCGACTTTGGCTGCGTCCAATTAAGCACATTATTTACTTTCTCAGGATCTACGGATACTCCTCCCGCGGAAATCACATGACCCAAGAAAGCTACTTTCTTCAACCAGAACTCGCACTTGCTAAACTTGGCGCATAACCGTGTTCTCTAAGCTTTTCCAAAACTATCCTCAAATGTTCTGCGTGCTCTTCCTCATTCTTGGAGTATATCAGAATATCGTCGATAAACACAACCACAAACTTATCCAAATATTCCATGAACACCTTATTCATCAGATTCATAAAATATGCGGGTGCGTTTGTCAAGCCAAATGACATCACCGTATACTCATACAATCCATAACGGGTAGCAAAGGTTGTCTTTGGTATATCCTCTGGTCTTATCTTCAATTGGTGATAACCTGACCGAAGATCAATCTTGGAGAAGACACATGAACCTTTCAACTGATCAAACAGATCATCTATCCGGGGCAAAGGATATTTGTTCTTGATCATCGCATCATTCAGAGATCGATAGTCTACGTACATGTGAAGACTGCCGTCTTTCTTCTTTACTAGCAGTACTGGTGCTCCCCAGGGTGACGAACTTGGTCTCACGAAACCTTTATCTTGTAACTCTTCAATTTGCTTCTTAACTTCAGCCAAATCATTCGCAGACATTCGATAAGGTCTCTTTGATATCGAGCTGTACAGTACCAAGTTGATGACAAATTCAATTTCTCTGTCGCGGCATTCCCGCAAATCTTCGTGAATACATCCGGTATTCACTTACAATAGGTACCTTTTCCAAGGCTACTCCTTCACACTGCTCAATCCACACCTATTCTGGGAAGACGTGTTTGACTTATATCTCACTTGAACTCCATCCGAGTTAGTAACACTGACGGCACGATCAACACAATCTATCTGTCCTTTATACTTGGTTAACCAATCCATTCCAAGTATCACATCTAAACTCTTAGAGTCTATTATAATAAGGTTCGCGAGGAACTTGACTCCATGTATATCCACAGTTGCACTAGGGCACACTGTGTTAGTCCTCATTTCCTTTCCAGGGGATTGGACTAGCATAGGGGTCTTTAGTTTACGCACATCCCAATTATATTTTTCAGCAAAATCTTTTGACACGAAAGAATGCGAAGCTCCAGAATCAAATAATGCTGACGCAGGTACTGAGTTGACAAGGAACTTACCCAGAACTACGTCGGGTGCATCCTGAGCTGCTTCCGCGGTCACATGATTGAGATGTCCTCTGCTCACTGCTTGTGGAGCCCTTGGAGTCTGAGGTGTCCCACGGCCTTGTCCTCGCATTCGGGTTTCATGCGGTGTCGTCCCCAAATTGAAGCGAACTGGGGTCACAGCTGGGCGCTTCTGAGGACAGTTGCTAGCATAATGCCCCATGTTTTTGTAGTTGAAACACTGCACTCCTACTGCGGAAGTCCGGTTTTGCTGGGGTTGAACGCCATTGCCTATCCAGGGAACTTGTGGGTTTGGGCGAGGTCCAGTGAATGGAGTCCTTGGCACATTTGGTTCTGAGGTTCTATGGAACTAAGGTGGATTAGGGCAGAATCGAGAACTACTTGTGCCTCGCCGAGCTTGAAACTTTCTCTTCTCGCTTTCATACAAAACTGACGTTGAGCATCTTCTTGTACAAAGGCCTTGTTCACCATGTGTTGGAAGGTTGGAAAATCATTCGACACTAGCTGCACCTTGAGGTTGGGGTCGAGTCCCGCATGAATCTCCGATCTTGGTTGCCTCCGATGTGATCTCTTGACGCATACCATGCACCGGGTGAACTTGTTCGTATTCGAAACGCTGAGGTTTCCTTGCTGCAGTTGGTAGAATTCTCTTTCTTCATGTCCATTATTCCCGCAGAATATGCGCAGCATGAAAAGCCTCCACAAATTCATCCCATGTGATAGCTTGTGCATTCCGATGAGCGCGCGGTAATTTTCCCACCAGTTAGCTGCAATTCCTTTGAGTTGGTGGGCAGCATACAACACCTTTTCATTGTCATTGCACTGGCCTAGGACCAACTTCCTTTCCACATCCTTAATGCAATCATCTGCCTCCATGGGATCTACGGATCCAGAAAAGTAGGAGGCCTTGTCTCATAAATTCTCCCATCTTAGACCGGGAGCTTGGTTGGGTGCTGCATGAGCTTGCTGCACTTGGTTTTGAGCTAGGGCCTGAGTAATTGCAGTTGCATGGCCATCATTTGTTCTAAGTCAGGGGCTTGAGGAGGGGGTGGCGGAATGTTGTTCTCTGGCTGAGGGTTGGCATCACGGCTGTTGTCAAGATTGCTCCTTGTGTTCACCATCCGGCGGTTTCAGTTAGCACAAGGTAAGAGGGAATTAGCAAAGGTAAGAGATTGAGGAGACTAAGTCACATCCCAAGCCAACACACAAGGAAGAAGCAAGCAAATTAACTTTAGCAAAAGAACTTTTATTGAAATCAACCTAGTTTTAAGAATGGTTGTGCCACAGTTGCACTTAGGCTTGGTACACCCACCTAATACACAAGCAAGTAATATATATAAGCGTTCTAAAATCGTAAGACTTTACTTGGGTACTACAACTAAAGAACTAGTCCTCGCTCCTTCATGATGATGCGCTTCTCCAGTGCTTCTCATACGCAACCTCACCGAGCTGCCTATAGAAATTACAAAGGAAAGGGGTACAATTACCATTCCAAAAGGAAATGAGTAGATAGATAAGAGAGAATGCCATGACAAAGGTAAGGATAGAAAGACAAGAAAAGACAAGGATAGCACATTATTAAATTTTTATTTTATAAAATAAATTTTGAAGCTCTTTTACTAACAACCATTCTAACTAGGTCACGCCCTACACCAAATTGGCTCGATACCATCTCTGCTGGGACCCCGGATTTCGAACCCGACCCTCGGTATTACCGCACTAGTCCCGCATCAAAGCTAGTGCACACGCTTAAACAGAATGGATAAACATCACCAACAGCGATTTATTACAATAGTTGAGAGAACCGACCGAAAGGTCTCATTATTACAATAGAGGTTTAAGACCTCGCACACATAAAACACAGCGGAAGCAAAAGATAACTCGATGACGACCCATCAATACGCCACAGGCAATTGACTGGGGAAGCGTGACCTAGTTCTCCGGGAAGAATCCATCACATCCACAAGCGAAGCAGTAGTCGTAGTCACCTTCTTGAGCTTCAACTTCCTCTGGAGATTTATTTTTGAGTGTAGCATGTGAGTACATAAAGTACTCCGCAAGTCTTGGGAAAATGCATAGATGCAAGGCTTGACAAAGGAAGGCTATATGGTTCTTTTGCACAAAGCAATATTTTAAATTCAATTACTACTAATTATTTTCGAAGGCATCAATTTAATAATGTAATTGTTTTAGCAGAACTATCAATAATTCTATAGTGAAGGTTCCATTCACCTACACCGCTTAATCAAGTCTATCTCGACCAAGTTTAAAATCATGGTTCCATCCACCCTCTCTGCTCCATCCGCCAGATTCCTTCCGAGAGTTCCTCCACTCTTGGAATACAAAACTTGCAATTTTAAAACCAAAACCAGAAATCTACCATGTGAATGCATTCTTTGCCCGCCCTTGACCGTGGGCACGGCTATTCGAATAGTTTTACACTCTGCAGAGGTTGAACAACTTTACCCACAAGAGATAAATTATCCTAAAAGTCAACACGCTTCCTTTGGCATGAGACCCGGATAAAATATCACAAAGCTTTTACCTTACTCTAATCTAGCTAGATACCACCCGCGAGGTTTCACCGCAGTAGGCTAACCGCCTCAACCAAGCTCCCTCTTGCGCCATATGAGTACAAGAAATCTCTGCCCTCACTGTGGATAACCACCCATCCTCGGCACCCACTTTCCACTGGTGGCACCTAAACTAGACTATCATAAGTTAGTCAGCTAGGTCGTACCCATATAGACTTGTGGTTGTACGGTAGTGCTCAGTCTGGACAAACACAAGCGTCGGTCCTTAATTGACTAGGGTGGAACATACACTTAACAAGATCTCGTGCTAACTGCACCAAGCCAAACCAACCATCCACCCTAATCCAAATCATCTTTCACATTTTATTTTATTTTAAAACAACAGTGGCAACTCCAATTACCACCTAAATTTCTGAAACAAGGCTATTGCAATAAATCATCCTTTCCCATTTTCAAGATTTCTAAAGTATTGAATAGCAGGACTAAGCATTATACTACCATACTAACATCAACAAGTAATTATAATACTCTCATTAATGAGACAAAGGAAATTCTATGGTGACAAGAGTACATGGCATTCAATTTCAATAGAGGGCATAGCAAGTTGGAATAACTAGTTCCTAAAGATTTGAACTAATATTTTATGTAAATAGCAATGCACATAATTTAAAATAAATTGAAAACATTTCAAATCATGGGTTCAAGATGATCAAAGGAGACTTGCCTTCTTGCAGATTCTCTGGGTCTTCTTGCTGTTGAGTGGAGTGATCGTCGACAACGTTGGAATCTACGCGATAAAAGACGAAGCAAACAAAGCAAATAAATACAAACAAAATCTAAAAAAAATCCAAAAATTCAAAAGAGACCATATTTGGATAGATTATGATTTTAGACGAATTTAGAAATTTGAATGGCTGAAATCGGAGTTAAAATGAGAAAGTTATGACCTTAGGAAGTTTTAAATCGGAGAAAAAGATTGTCTTCGGGAATCAACGTGGTCCAAGAGGAAGATACGACCACGGCTATCGCAATCGGGAGGGTTACGACTACTGTAGACGTGATCAGAAGAAGCTTCGGCTACGACAATGCAGTCGGAAAGACGACCGAGAGGTATTACGACTACGTAGCCGAGCCTACGACCACAGTCGAACTGACGACTACCCGGTTGTTTACGACCACGGTCAAATTTACGACTATGCAGTAGAATTTACGACCACGTAGCCAAAATTACGTTCACGAAGTCGATTACGACCTCAGAGAATGGCTTACGACCACGTAGTCGAGATTACGACCACGGCAAACGTAATCGGGAAGAGCTACGACCACGGCAAACGTAATCGGGAAGAGCTACGACCATGGCAAACACGATCAATAGGGTCACGACCACGGCAACGCGATCGGAAGAGGCTACGACCACGCAAACGTGATCGGAAGGGGCTAAGACCACGAGTCGAGCCATCGACCACGCAGAATGGTTTACGACCACGTAGTCGACTTACGACCACACGTAAGATTTACGACCACGCAGGGAAATTATGACTACGGCCACAGACTGGTCTACGACTACGACTACAAAGAGAACCTACGACTACGGAGAAGACTTACGACTTCGAAGAAGACTTACGACACGAAGCCATCTACGACAACGTAGTCGGGTTACGACTAGGAAGTCGCTTACAACAACGTGACATTTACGACTACGCAATCGCAGTCGACCACCACGCACGCTAATGACCACGGTGAATTGAGCGATCAAACCGAGAGCGCTACAGTCTTACGACCATGACTCAAAGTGATCAACAACGAGTTTAAGCGGTCGTATGGTATTGCAGACGGTCGAAAAGGACTCTAACATGGTCGTACAGGATTCTAAGGGTTTGGATTTGATCGTAAACAATCTAGGGCGGTCGTAAGACTCTACGACTACACAGATCTACGACCATACGGATCTACGACCACACGGAAGGTTTACCTTCGGAAATTGGTTGGCAGCGGGGTGGTCGGAGGGGAATGGAGATGGTCGAAGACGCGATCCCGATGCAGAGTCGAAGTCGAAGACGGGTCGGAGGGGTTCGGCGATGAGCGGAGACGGTCGGCGACGAGAAGAAGAGGCGGCGCGACTCGAGTCCAAGCGGTGACGGGGCTCCGGGCACACGACCACGACGAAGACGAAGGCGAGGTCGACGGGGCACGGCGGGGTCGGAACGGTGGCGCACGACAACCGTGGAGATGGGGCGGAGGAAGAGGAGGCGAGGGGTATATTTATAGGACTCGGGAAGGGGAGGCGGCGGGATTCTCACCAAGACCACGGCTTGAGATCCTATTAACACGGGAATAAGGCAACGGAGCGGCACAAAGTTTGAAAATCAAAGAGATAAGGAGCTCATTTCTTCGGAATTCAAATTCCCGAACGAATCGAATGAAGAGATAGAATTCGAGTAGGATTCGATTGCCGGGTTCTCGGAAGAAGAGAAAGGAAAGAGAGAAGCGGCGGATGGACCAGCGGCGACGTGGGCGACATCCGTCCGCCCAAGTGTCACCAAGGGAGGGTTGGATTTTTATTTTGATTTTACAATTTCGAAAAGGCTAGGAAATTATTTAGGCCTCGTAAAAATATGAAAATACCTCCAAAATTCCAGAAAAATTCACGTAAGCTTCAACATATTTTGGACTAAACATAATTATTTCCAACTACTGTTGGTAAATTATTTTCATAGTTTGAATTACCTTTTAATTTTTAAAAATAGGTTTTAAATTCCAGAAAATTCAGGAAAACCAAATAAAATCCAATTACTTTAAAAATACTTTATTTGAATTTAAATTTTTCCAAAAAGCAAATTTTGGGATGTGACAGGAATGATATTGATAACTTTGGATTAAAGTATTATAGGCAGCCGGATCCATCCGAAGCGAGCTGCATGCCTTCCATGCACGTTAGCACGTCCGCTTCCTCGGCATCTCCACAGACCACAGGTCTTGAAGAATCTCCAGGCCCAAAGGCAGGGGCGGACCTACCCTTCGGGCGAGGCCGGGCGACCGCCCAAGCTCCATCGCCGGCCAGACCCCCCACCCCCACGGCCCCTCCTCCTCCAGTCCAGAGGCCGAGTCCGCAGCGCTGCTGCTACGGCAAGCCGGTCGGACGCCAAGTCGCCAACGACATGCACTGGCAGACCAGCACTGCCCCACCAACGGCGACCCAAGATTCGACATCGAAAGGCGGCGGCTACTCCAAGATTTGCCGCCGCGCCATGCGCGCCGGTGCCATGAGCCCCGAGCCCCGACGATGGCATCCTGACGAGCTCCACCGCAAACTCGCAGAAGGTGATGGCCGACGCCGACGCGGTGGTCACGAGCAGTGCCGCTCGACGCTTCTTTGATCGGTGCATCGAGACCACATCGTCGCGAACTCTTAAGGCGCGTGTGCGAGTTCCCGGCAACAATTTGCCTAATGTGACGTGTTGGACATATTTCGCTGTGAGCCACCAAGCAAAGTTTGAAGAAGTATCAGCGTTTTGGTTGAGTGTCAGTCAACATGCAAGAAGTGGCGCAGTAAGCGCACTGAGCATGAGAGTGTGAGCATGGGAGTGTGTCAATAACGTGCAGTTTGCACGAAGTCAATCCTTCCGCTCATTCTCGATCCGTGATCCGATTTAGGTGCTAGAATAAATAGCATTAGCATTCGGTTGTAAACAAACTCGCATGTATTCTCAAGATATTCAGAAAGTTTTGTTGAGACATTGAGTAATAGAATTTACAGAATTCAGTTTCTGATCTTCCTTCCACAATTCATTACTTTGCCATAAGAACTACAGTGCTCGCTCGGTTCTGAAATCTGGGAGTGCTCTGTTCTGCTTCAATTCTGGGCACATTCCTGGTGTTCTCTGTTTACATGAGGTACTTCTTGGCTGTTGTACTAGCTAATGGTTAAATATGTTGATTTATTTTAGCGTCAACCCTTTGTTATGCTTGGATGGTCCTGCAATGGAAACCTGAACGTAAGAACACGAAATTATCTTGACCTTTTTTAGTGACAAGCAAGAAGTAGCCAATAGCCATGATGTGAACTATGATGACTAGTTTTATTGGATCCACACCTTTGTCCTGTAAAATGTTGCTGTGGCAGTGGCATCTCAGTGAAAGAACCAGAACATCAATTAACTCTAAATAGTATAATTAGCAATAATTAAAAGATAATCAAAATTTTTGCAACTCAATAATTACAAGAATGAATTACAACATTTAGCTTTGGCTTCAAAAAAATAGAAATAATTATTACAATTCCTTTCCAATTACAAGAATTGTGCATGCATAAAAAACTAATTTCTAAGATAAATACTAAATTAATTATTGCATTACTCTTCCATGCCCTGTAACTGTGGATTAAGCTTCATTAGTGAGGTATTGTTTAATATCCTACCGTTATCTACATATGTTTAGATTCGAATTGTAGTTATTACTTCTATTTTGTATCATATACTCTTATTAGTGCGATTGCAATGTAGTTTGGTCATGAATTTTTTTGTTTTTTGGCTAATACTATTTGCTTCACGCTTACGAGTCCACCCTAGCTATATTTTATCCCTAGGTCCGCCACTGCCCAAAGGAGCACACTGCCCTGGCGGTCCCGAGCTACCATACCAACACTCGCTTCTCTTGTGGAAACAGAAAAGGCACAATCTATATTAAAAACTTTGATCCTGGAGCAAACATACATATTGCAAATAAACGGAGAGAACACAGGAAAATTTCTGAATTTCTCTATTCTCTTATTTGCTCTCTTTTTCTTTGCTTTTCTCACAAAAACTAGCTACAAGCCTTCTCAATATATATGCTAATAATCTTCTACTAGCATACATATTCGGACTTCAAGTTAGGCACAACTTCAACTTAAGTTACATACGAAGACGGTCTTAAACTCTAAGTCAAGATTATTTCTAACAATCTACAATTACCTTTGTCCACCCGTCTAGTGCTGCTTCCCAGTGCATTTTCAGAGCTGTGAGGGCCGGCCGTGAATCAGCTGGCGCTCCCCCCATCCGAGCACCTGTTTTCGTTTGCCATCATTTTTGTTGGGTCGTGCTGGATAAGCAACAGGGACTCATATAGTTTTTCAGAAAAGCAACCGAGCCCATCACTGTAGCCTATCCTTTCGCATGAATAACATCATTCCTCAGATGCCAAGCCCGCCACAAAACCAGGAGAATATATGCCTTCGATTCCACCGGCACATGATCCAGCAACGGCAACAGCTAATACCAAGTGGCCTGATCTTGCAATGACGACGATCACACGAACATAGATGACAACTCAAAGATAGCAATACAATCCGAAGACGAGGCAGCCTTGCGTCAAGCACACGACCACAACAACAGCAATCACACCATAACCCTCACAATGATCCAATCCACACAACCAACATAGAGGCAAGCATACAGAGAGGTTGACCATGACCTATCAATCCAAGCAATCTTAAAGAAATCGCAAGAACAACGAAGGAGATAACTCTCCAACACTACTGCAAAAAAAGTCATCATAGACGGTTCAAAAACGACATCACAGATGGTTTCAGAGCGGTCTAAGTTTATAAGTTATTAATAATACGAGGTTATCACAGATGGCTTTCGAACCATCTATGAAGCAGACCATCACAGAAGGTTTTTAGTAAAAATTGTTTGTGATAGTAACCATCTGTGATATATGGTTTATCACAGATGATTTTTTTAATTAAAAAATATCTGTGATATATTAATAACACAGGCAATTTCAAATACAAACCATTTGTGATAATCCATATATCACAGACGGTTTTAACTACAAACCGTCTGTGATATATTAATATTATAGACGGTTTCAAATATAAACCGTCTGTAATAATCCATATATCACAGACGATTTGTACTAAAAACCGTCTGTGATAGTCGACTCTCATAGATGGTTATGAGTTAATAACAATCTGTGATATTATTTTCTGTTATTAAATCTATTTCTATTTGTTGGCTAGCCTCAGAAAATGCTAGCCATGCCCTCTAGAACAAGTATCTTCAACATAGTGTGTGTGTGTGTATCCAATTCATATTCATTCATTTCAGAAACAAGAATATCCATTTCACAAATCAATTAATAGAAATAAAATAAATAATCATCCATCCATTAACCAATACACAAATGAACAATTAAACTCAATCTTATCCTAGTGAAATTCACTCTACATTGTGGAACTCTCTATCTTTTTTATGACTTTAGACACTAAGAAGTACGCACACTATCCTCGAATATGTTTGAGGTTGGCATGTTCCAACAGAGTTGTAGCGATGGACGGAACCTATCGGTAAGAAGATCAATGTCATGTATACATCTATAAATTGATAAGTACAAAATTTATCACAAGATTGACAAACCTTAGGATTACTTTTCACAGAACTGATGAGTAGTTGCATGTTGTAGCAAACATAGAATCCATATATGTTGTTGTCCCGCGGCTACTGGTGGCACTACAGAAATAGAATTTATTAGTTCGAGAGGCATTACTACTAAGTGTTATATAGGATTAATGTGTACCAGCAAATACCGAGAAATCTAGAACGTGTCACAGGGCATCGATCCCTCCCTTGGATTTCCGTACCTTCGCAATGTATGTGGAGAACGACCTATGTAATTCCAAAATGTTAGCCTTAGTTATTAGGAAGGAAAGTTACAATAGAGTTATCTATGGAGAAAATGTGTTTACCTATCAATAGATGTTGTAATGCTAACCTATCAAAACATGTGCATGTAGGTTTGAGAAGTTGTTTTGCAAGCACATATAGAGATTTTTGAAAATTTTGGTGGAGCTTCTTTTGTTTATTGAACTTGAGGGAATTGACAATACCATAATTAAACTAAACAAGATAGAGATTGCAATTCATAGTGAGTGACATAACTTAACTACATTTCCATGTTCAACATATTACATAGCATGTCCACATAGCACACAACATAACTCCCCTTTGTGCGCATGTTTAGGACAAGCTTCTTTGAAATGACTTTAAAACCAAAAAAATTCTCAAAACTCATTTAAGTTTATTGCAAGAATTACTTGTTTTTCAAAGTCGCAACAAGAATGTACAACTCGTTTTTCTACAAGTAGTATATTCAAAATTCTATCCTTCACTCATATTGGTTAAGTTGTCATCAATTACCAAAAAAAGGTGAGATTGAAAGCATCTACATCCCTAAAAATTGTTTTTGGCAATTAATGACAAAATATGAATATGAGACTAACATGTTTATCGTGTGTTTGAAAGGTTTAGTCCTAGTGACGAATGCGACAACTTGGAGATGCATGCTAAAGGTTAACATGAAGATCAATATGGTCCAAGACAAAAGTATCAATAACCTAGGATTTTTACTGGTCTTAGGAGAAAAAGGTCAGAAGACCGGATTTTAGGTTAGATGTTGTACTATTAGGAGGGATCATGACTAATAGCTTGACAGCATATTCTTGTGCCATTTGGATCAACTTAGAATCATGCATGTGCCAATTACACATTCTCAGAAAAATTGGTAGTACTGGAGTTTACTTGGCGGCACTATCGCATTACGGTATGACCGAGAGGTAGTGCAGTACTACCGTGCCCCGATCAGACCGAATTTTTGTTGGCGGTATGTACCATAAAGGTACTTTTGGATCATATATGCTCCCCTGGAAAACGGTAGTACCATAGTTCAATTGGTGGTACTACTACATCGTGGTATGGCCGCAAATCTTGAGTGGTACTACCGTACTCCGATTGGACCGCAACTTAGTTGGCGGTACGTTATTTCCAGAGAGGGCTAGTTTTCGTCCTCAAGAAAAGCGGTAGTACCGCATCATAGAAATGAAACTACCACATTTTGAACAGCAGCATTACTGCACTACAAATTTAACGATTAGTTCCAAAGCATTTAAGACGACTGTTACAGTCATTACTATGCAGGTGTGGTAGTACCGACCAATGAATGGTAGTACCGCCGCATTTGCTAAAAATTCAAGAATTTGCCCTCTAACGGTTGAATTGGTTGGTGGGTGTGACATCCCAAATTTTCAAATTTTTTATTTTCAAGAATTTAATTTCTGTTTTCATACTGAGCCTAGAGTAAAAACTAGTAAGATTTGGAAGAAATTGTGTTCAAAATGGGTTTGGTTAGTTTTATTTGAGTTCCTTGCATTTTATTAGAATTATAGGAATTTTTTGGGATTTATTTGGATTTTCTTGCTAATTTTCAAGCTTTATTCTTCTTTCTCGGGTTTCTGAAAAATCAAAAAGAAAATGAAATACCTCTCTCCTCCGGGCGACGCGTGGACAGCCCAGATTGAGCCACGTCCCATGCGCCCCAGCCCATCCCCGCCGTCCGCCCACCCCGCCTACCCTTCTTCCCTGCTCGACACGTGTGCAGCCCGAATTTCCCCGCAACCCCGCCCCCCCGCCCCGGCTGATCTCACCCGTCCGCCGCCACTTAAACACCCTAGCCACCCGATCCACTCCCCGCCACGCGGCACCATCCTTGCCGTCCACGCCGCCTTTCCTCCCTCTCTCTACGCACGGACCCCCACCTGTCAGCCGCCACTTCCTCCGTCTCTCCACGCCCAGGCCCGCCTGTCGGACCCTTCTCCCTCCCCGGTCATCCCCTTCCTCGCGCCGCAACCATCTCCGCCCTTCCTGGCCTCCTCCCTCTCTTCCGCGCCGCACGTCGCCCACGTTCTCCCACAACCGCCACCCCACCTCCCCATTTCCGCGCTCACACCACTTCCCCTCTCCTCGCGCCCACTCCTCTCTCCCCGCACGGCCTCCCACAACCGCCGCCCACCTCGACCCCTCCGCGCGAGGAATTCCCGTGCACACGTCCCTCTCCGCCCCTTATCAAGCCACTTCCAAGCACCGCCTCCTTCCGCACCACCTCCTTCCGCCCTCGCTCGCCTCTCCCGAGCACCACACCGCCCCAACGATGAGCTTCCCTTTTTCGAGCGCAGCCAGCCACTCCGGCAAGCTCCCCTTGCTGCTCCGGTCGCCCCCAAGCCTCGTCAACGCCACCTTCAGCTTCGCCACATTACCCCCAACCTCGCTCGCCCCTCGGCCGGGCCTCAACCCCACCGGAGTGCCGTCGCACCAAGAGCCGCCCGCCGCCACCTCTGCCTCCTCGTCGCCGACTGTCTCTGAGCACCGCCGAGCTCCGCACCAGGTAACACTAGAATCCCCACTGCCCCTCAGTCTTTTGCCACTCGCCGTCGGCCGCCGTGCGCCGGAGCGCCGTCGCCGACGCGCCCGAGCGCCACCTCCGGCCGGCGCTACCTCAGGTGCCTGCGTGGCAGGTGAGGTGGCGCCACGTCAGCGCTAACTCGGCTCCTCTTCGCCCCGTCAACGCCGCCCCACCTCCCGTACCTCCTCGGCCGCCTCCCTCCTCCGTGGACCTGGTCCGTAGACCAGGGCCCACCTATCAGCCTATGTCCGAAGATTCCCTCAAGGCTGATGTCATGTTGACGTCACGCCAATGTCATAATTCGGATTTTCCCGTAGAAAATTAATTCAGCTGAAAAGAAAATCCCTATTGATGTCATAATTCCTATTTTTTTAGAAAAATAATTCCAAAAATCCAGTTTATTCATTTTCTCTGATTTTTAAACTTCCGAGAGCCCGTTCTTCTTTATCCTAGCTCCGATTGAGCCCATTCAAATTTCTAAATTTATCAAAAATTCCCCTCTATCCACTTCTGCCATCAATTTAAATTTTTTAAGTTGTTTTAAATTTATTTTGAATGTATTTGAATTTAGTGGGTTATTTTCACGTGTAGACTACGACGATTCGGGAGATTTCTTCGACGACGACTCTCACCCCATTGCACAGCAAGGTAAGTCACACTCCTTGATCATGTTGATCCCAAGTTTCAAACAAAATTTATGTTGTTTTAAATTAATTCTGCATGCCTACTTTTATTCACTATATTTCAATTGAGTTTTAAAATCTAGTTAATGCATGTTTGATATTACCTCCTTGACATTGTATACCCTTATATCTTGTCACCCTAGGATAAACTCTAGTTAGTACACTAGTATGGCTGGAGAATTTTGGTAGTAACTGCTTAGCCCAGCATAGATATAACTTAGGTTTGAGACACTTTTTTCACATGAAATGATAAGCTTTAAAATATATTCTTGACTTCGGAGAGTTAAGAAGGATGACAAAGTATTTTTGAAACAAAGTATAAAACCTAGTTTAGACCTAGGCTAATGGTTAGGTGGTGAGTGCAGGCGTGCACTGTTGTTTGGAGACACAGTGTTGATTGTAGTGCACATGGGTATGAGGTTGAGCCTAAGTCAATTAAGCACCGGTCCATGAGCTTCTGTTGCAAAGCCCTATCGTACTACCACAAGGCTGATATGGGACAACCATAGCTGAATAATTCGTGTGGCGTAGGGCATGAGAAGTCTCACTCGGCTTAAGAGGGGGGTCCCATTCTGGTGGATTCCATACTGGGGTGAAACCTTAGAGTTGGCTTGGCCAGGTTGAAGGCTTTGCATCATAAAGGCCTTGTCATGATCTCCTCACCGCACACCTAAAGAAGTGTGTAATTCACATGGCAATCCGGGATGATCGTGTCTTATGGATAAAGTTGTACAACCTCTGCAGAGTGTGTAATCTGTCCTGGATAGCCGTGTCCACGATCATGGGCATGCTGAGTGAAGTTTTTCACGTATTAGACTTTGTTTTCAAAATGGTTTATGAAAACCTGGTGGATGGATGGAATCCATGAGTGGTTGGGAACGTGTGGATGGGTTGAATCCACACGAGGTCTTTTTGGTAAAGATGGTTCGGGTGGGATACCCGTGGTTAGGTTAGTGTTTGGTCGGAGTCTGCACTAACGGTATTAATTTCGTTTATAAGTACAGTTTTCACTTATAGTATTACATTCAGCAATTTCAATATAGTTACTGTATTTCTTTAATTGCAGTTTCATGCAAAATAACCCTAAGAGCCTTCCATTGATGCCATTATCATTAAGTTGCATTCTCCGTGTGATTTGCGGAGTACAATTTGTACTCACTTTACTATCTCATATCAGAGGAGGATGACTTTGACTACGGTGAGGACCAGGACGAGTAGGACGCGTCTTACAGTCGAATGCCTGTGGGCAGGCTTGGGCTTCGCTATTTACCAGTTTGCTGCCGCAGTTATTTACTTTATTAGTATTGCCAATGAGCATTGATGTAAGACTTGGCCATAAGAACGTACTCTTATGTTTAATATATATTTACTTTGTCATTTGTGCTCGATATGTATCTTTGTTTCGCTGTATGCACTAATTGTTATTGGACTAGTGCGATTTACACAGAAGGTTTCGGAGTCGTTACTCCGGGGTCTGACAGTGGGGGATATAAATTCACCCCACCAGCTTAAGGACATACAAAATTTACTCCATAGAACATCCTTGAGCAAGTAGTGCACCTCAAACACCTTATTTACTCCATTTGCTTCATTTGAGGTAGTTGAGCTAAATTCAAGTGCATTCATGCCTAGATTGATTCTTAGCACTTGAAATCTGTTAAGCAAATATCATGGTTTATTACTCTTGATGTTTGCCGGCACCTAGACGGTTTAGCGGGAGTGTGTGCGGTGATCTCTTCAAGAAGATTATAAAGAGGCCCAGTGGCAAATTTTGAGTGGCTTGGTGTTCACCATCTCCAAAGTATAGGAAGAACGACCACTAGTGGAATCAACGAGTGAGGCTTAATTCATGGATGTAGGATCGGAAATGGCAACAGAAAGGGGTGAATGGTGCCCTTTTTAAAATTTGCCCCCGAAGTATCCACACAACATCTCCTCTCCAATAGCTACAGAAGCTATGAAGAGGTAGAATTCATGCTCACTAGAACCTCAAAGCATGCATAAAAGAAAGCAACACAGAGTGCATCAGGCCGGTCTGACCGCAGTGTACCGGCCGGTTAGACCGCCTGCACCAGGCTGGTCAGACTGCTCGACCCCGGCCGGTCAGACCGTAGTTGATCGGCCGGTCAGACCGTAGTTGATCGCTAGGGTTGGCGGTCAGACCGCCAAGTGCAGTCCGATCTGACCGCCATATAGAACCCGGTCTGACCGGTCCCCTGAAGGCCGAGGAAGCAATGTGCGGTCAACTGAACTTTACTGCACAGTAAAAACTAAAAGTGCGGATTTCAGGTAAATTGATGAAATGCTGCTATTTCTCTTTGTCCAACTGAGCAAGAACTTATTCTAAACAACATCAAGGCCTCAGGAAACAAAGGGATTCATCAAGAGATCAAGAAATAAAGATTTGAGCTGAAATCTGAAAAAAGAGTAGAGAGTGAGGCTAATTTTCAGATTTCTCATGATTCTTCCATCCTTTGCTTATGAACTTTTGAAAACAGTGAGGAGATGATCTCAGATGAAGGAACCACACCTCAAATTCAGATTAGCATCTAGAAAACCAAAGGGCCAAGTGTCCTCTGACATCAAACCCTAAATAGAAGAAACAGAGGAAAAGGTGCGAAGGATTCAGAAATCATTGAATCTTCCATTTGCTTTCGGGAATGGATTGGTCATATGGCCATGAGTATTTTCCCATCACAGAGCAATCAAGAACCAGCTTTTCAAGCAAAAGATTCAACTCAAATTCATTTCCAACAGAGAATGACAGAGAGTAAACTGAAGAATGCAATCCATCACAGAGTAAGCAAGAAATGGAAACAACCCAACACAATCCTTCTCATATTGATATAGAGGAAGAGAGATGAATGATTACAAATGGTTTAGCTCACATCCATCTCACTACATGCTTCTCACTGGAGAAGAACTCACGCACACAACACAGAGCTCACACCAGAACTCCCACTGCTACCTCTTGCTTGGCTGAACTACCCTCTACTGCCTCCACCTCTCCACTTATGAAGGCAAGAGCTCACACCAAAGAAGAAATACAAGAAGTGGCATACACTATCCACTCAAACCTCACACACACATATGAGGTAAAGCTCAAACCAGTCCATTTTGGAGGGAAACCAGCCTCTCCACTCCAAACTTGAGTCAATTCTCCAAATTGCTCTCAAGCACCTTCCCGGAAGCTTCCCACAACCGGCACCTTGACCGTCTGGACCTCGACTCCTCGCTGAGTCTAGTCCACTTAACGAACCTAACGAGCTGAGCTTGAGCTTTTCAGAAAAGTCAGTTTGCATATTCTACCTAACGAGCCTAACGAGCCGAGCCGAGCTTTTTAACGAGCCGAGCCGAGCTTCTCTTTTAGCTCGTTAGTTTAACGAGCCGAGCCGAGTCGAGCCTCCTCTCTAACGAGCCTTCACGAGCCGAGCCGAGCCGGCTCAATATCCACCCCTACTTGTGGTGTCTTTCCTCGCACACCTCCCACTGGACGATATCTTCTCTCTTTAATCCTTGTAAACAATTAGTATTCCTACAACCATAAATTGACAGCACCTTTGTTCTTATAACAAAACTAGACAACTGTTACCTTATCATTGCCAAAACAATTATAGGAATTCGCTTATTCCTTTCTGATGGCATCACGAGGCCCTTTGGCCTTTGTACATCTCTACTGCATGATGAGCCCTTTAACCCTTTACCCGTGTCGCCATTTTGTCGCGCTGCGAAACAAGTTCAACATGCATGCCATCCCGTGATGGCGCCGCCGTCGCCATTCTCTGTCGCACTCTTTGTCGAACAACCCCGTGCTCCAAGCCTCGACCCGTTCGAGACATCTCTGCCTTCCGCACGAGGGCCATCTATCTCGTGCGCCCATTGGTGTGCGTGCGTACTATCGGGCGGGGGAGACGTACCAACTGCATGCCCACGTGACACGATCCATCTATCTCGCGCACCACTTGCCCAGTGTATTTTTTTTTGCTATGACTAAAAATTTATAGGTATAATTAGTGATGTTTGTGTAAATAAATTGAATATCAATAAATTATTTCAAAAACTGTTTTAATAAATCGTTTTAAAAATAACGAAAAATTATTCTATTCATTTATTTAAAAAACTATAAAGTATAAAGTATAAGGTAAAAAAACCGCGGCAGCCGTTTCGACCGCTGATCGAGGATGCCATGTAGATGGTCCCAGCCACTATGCTAGTCTATCTGCTGAGGAAAGGCATAGGTTCGACCGTCCTACAGCTGCCATCCAATGTAGAGATACCTCGATCTGAGGAATGAATGTCACGCACGTACCGTACTGCTAGCACTTTGCTAGTTCGAATTGTGCTCTTCATTGAAGGTTGTCAGAACAGCAAGATATAACTTTGATAAATGAGATAAATCGGCAAGAAATGACAGCCAGATGTTAGTTGAAGGTTGCTAGCTCGAATTGTGCTGTTAATCTAGATAATTGTTGTTTCGGACATTGACATTGGCATGGTCCGCAAAATATAGCTTTGACAATCAATTAGTATCTACAGTAGACGCACTTACTCACCGCCGTTTGCTCTGTTCACTGATCTTGCCTGCAGTTAGTACCGCACGGTATGGTAGTTGGTCTCTTGATAAATCTGGACGTGGGATTGCATTGCAGCCCAACAACCAGAATTAACTATTAACACTTGCCTACATACGTACTATACCTCATATGGATAAATCCGCACCACGCAGAGACAGGCCAAATCGACGCACTACTACTTAATTCAGAGTACTTGCATTGCTCAATGCTGCATGTTCTCCTCGCTACAAAACAGTTGTTCTCTCCATTCATTTTTGCTTGTTTTTGATTTTCCACTGTCTTCGAGAACATTGTACTAAAATGTACTTACAAAATTATAATATTATTATAGTATTTTAACGACATATCTAATGATATAATTTTTGCATAGTTAATTTAGATAGTTTTAAAACTTGGAATAGTATAGATACTAGGAAGCAAAATAAAAAAGAACGGAAAGGGTAGTGAACAACCGGATCGATCAAACAAAAATGCAAGCTTAGTTCCACCAAAAGTTCCGGTCAATTTCTAAGTAAACTCTTAAAATTTATTGTCCATTCCAGACAAAAAACAATATGCAATACAAGGAAAGGGGGAAAAGTATCTTCCTCAGTATTTCATTTTCTGAATTAATTCACTCATTCCCAATAAATGTACAGGTATTTGTGAATTGTCATGACATGTCATTGGTCGATCAGTTTGTATTGAACGCCGAGCACACATCCCTGATCTCGCCGGCGTCGCCGGTGATGGCGCCGATGCTGCCCATCTTCACCATGGCGTCCACGAAGTCCTGCTCGAAGCTGGAAGCTGCGGAGCCGAGGTACGCGCCGACGAGCGCGCGGGTGGCGTTGCTGCCGTCGAGTGCGGCGTCTGAGGCGATGACGGCGAGGCCCGACCGGATGTTGCGGAGGATGGAATCGTCGAAGTCACCCTCGCTGCCGCGGTCCAGCGGCACGCGCGTGTTGAAGTCGCCGGGCGCGCACCGGGCCTTGAGCTCCGCCAGGAAGGCCGCCGGGATAGACGGGTCCGACCCAGCGCCGCCGCCCGGCAGCGGGTAGCTGTACAGCCGGTCCTTCACGAAGAAGCACGCCGTCGTGCCGATGGTGTGCGCCGCTGCAGTTGCATTCCATGAATGAAGCCATGCACGCCGTCGTGTCAGTGTGTGACAAATATCCAACTACATACCTGTGAGGAGGACGAGGTCGCGGTCGTCGAGGCCGCTCGCCGCGAACTTGGAGCGGAGCACCTCGATGGAGTCGCTCACGTCCGGCAGCACGTCGGCGTCGCGGAGGTTCGACGCCAGCCCGTCGCGCCGCCCCGTAGGCACGTCGAACGACGGCCCGTTCGTCTGACATGCATGCGTCAAAAAAAGGCATCGCGTCAGTCGCATCACCTGCAAGGCTGCAACAAACGTGCAAGGACGCGCGCCTCTATGTACAACGTGTGTATATCTATCTTGAGTACCATGGCGATGGCGTCGCGGGCCGCGAGCGTGATGATGTCGGCGCAGGAAACGACGCCGGGGCACTGCTCCTCAAGCTCCGCCTTGGCGGCGTCGACGACGTCCTGACCGCGAAGGCCCTGGTGCTTATTGTTGTTCACCTCCGCATCGTTGCTCGCTCTCGTGATCAGCACCGACGCGTCGCATCCCTGCATGCATCGCCGCGCGACGCGACGTGCCGACGTCGCCGGAGAACAAGCACATCAAGCACTACCCTGACTTTGACGCGACTAAGTACCAGAGTATACGTACCCTGACGAAGCAGTCATGGAACTGGAGGCGTACGAGGGCGGGGAGGATGGTGGGGTCGGAGGCTGCGGCGTCCTGGACGGCGGAGGTGACCATGTCCTCGGCGTCGGGGCAGGAGTCGGAGTAGAACCCCACCTGTAGCTGGCCATGGGAGAAGCCGATTATTTCCAGAAGTAGCAAGAACACCATTGCTAGTGCTGCAGCTGCCGCTCTGAGCGCCAGGATGCTGATGGCCATTTCTTCCAGACTCAGAGCTGGCACAAGACAGAGCAAGTGATGGGACTTGCATAAATGAGGACACAGTTTTATTTATAGGGTTTAACGTGGCGAGAGTTTGGATCGAGGGATGCTTGCGAGCCAGGAATTTATTGATGCGGTACACGACCAAGGGTGCAATCTCACACCAGGATGGTTTTTGATGAATTGCTTGTCTAAACCAAAATGTCAGCCTCTAAAAGCAATCTTAACTGCATATAATAAAAGTAACTAAAGGTATTAGATAGCAGAGATGAATTCAAGATGCTGTGTATGCACATACACATGCCATCAATTTCTGTACTACATTGTGCGTTGGAGCAGTTTGTTAGTCGAATTCGGAGGCTTGTTAATGCAAGGAAGAGTACTGAATTATGAGAGGAAATTAAATGGGTCCTTCGTCACTCCAGAAAAGCTGCAAGGTGTAAACTAGGAGCTGGATAGGCCCATTTACGTACATGATCTGGCTGTCCATGGCCACATTTACTTGCATTTCTCTTTGTACCATTTTTGTGATTGAGACTTCATATAGGCATAGCTGGCCTGATAGACGTCGGTTTTCAAGTTGTGATCTTTAGATCAGTACAATGCAAACATGAGCCACGATGCATTATTAAGGGCATGTTTGGTTAGTGCCTAAGCTTGTCATACCTAAACTTAGGCAATGTGTGGCTGCCACAGAAAGTGTGGCTAATAAAATCGAAGCCACACTTGTAGCAAAGTTTGGCAAGAAACTGAGTCTATGACGTGTAGGGCAGGGTGCTAAGAAAGTGTGGCATGCCACAGTTGCGTCAGTGAACCAAACAGCTACCTAAAAACTATGGCACACCTAACTTGTGGCTAAGCAATTTCTGGTCATGAACCAAACAGGCCCTAACTTCCTTCACGCCTTATGTGCAAAAGAGTCGGTGCTATTTATATGCTTTGTACGCTGTAGTGAAAGCATATTCTGAACTCTCATGTCTGAAGCGGTTTGATTACGACATGCTACTCAATACTGATTTCAGGTTTAATGTGTCAAGATATTGCTTGTAAAGGTGCCTTCTATTCTACAAGCCCCACAAGGCCACAATTCAGTGTTGACCAGAAGTTACATAGAATTTTATGTTGAGGTCCATGGTTCAAATGCTAGAAATAATCTGGTCGTAGAGGGCCTATAATCAAATGAGAACTATTCACATAAATGTCACTGTAGTCACTTTTTTTTTCAAATTTAACCCTCAAACATTTGTTTTTGTAAATCTAGCCCCCTCCGTAGACCTACCGAGATAGAGGAGCTCGGCAGGCCGCCTGCCGAGCCCCCATGCTTGGTATGTGCTGACCGACATTGTGCAAACAAATATTAATATTTAAGTAGTGCTAATCGTAATTAATTAGTATAAAATTGTATTTAACTAGTGCCAGTTAAAGCATTAAATTAATAGTATTTTATTTAGTGCTTTATTTAATTAGTGCTAGGTAAAGCACTAAATTATTCGTATTTTATTTAATGATTTAATTAGTACTAATCATATTTAATTAACGCTAATTGTAATTGATTAGCACTAATCATATCAGTGCTAATTAAGCATGTATAGTATTTTATTGCACTTGCAAGGTGGTGCCCAATCTTGCAAACATTTCACATCACAGCTTGCACAATGATTTTTTTAATTAGATTTGAAAGTATTTTATAGTGATTGAACAAATGAGCACTGCTCTGAGGAAATCACAGTTCATATCTGTACTTCCAATATTTCTTTTAAGAATTAACTTCTAATATTGATGATTCACTACTGTGGTTTTTGAAAGTACATGTAGGCATTGATATTTTATTCACATAAAATTAAAAGTCTTTCGTAGGATAAAATTCAGGATTTACTCCTCCCGTTACCGTCTCGCTCTAAAGATAAGATAGGGATTACGGGTGCATCACGCACCTCACTCTTCTCGCTCCCGTCATGCGCATATATCTCTCCCTCACTTTTTCCACCGCTCGCCCCTCCTTCTAAAAGTTACTTCTTTCAGCTATTACTATTTATTTTCAGTCAAAAGTCATAAATCACAGCCAAAAGTCATCACCAAAAGCCAATACAAATGCTCCCAAATAGGACAAGAACTAGAGCTAAACTGATATAGATTGTAACTTGTTAGAACAGATTAGCAAGTAGAGGAGGTTTTTGTTAACACTAGTCACGATGATCAAAGTGCATATAGCTAGTCACTGAGGCAGGCTACCTTATTACAAAGCTTTTGGAGGTTTTTGTACAAAGATTTGTTCAACCGTTGTGCTGGTTAGTACTTATTACAAAGCTAGTAGCTGAATATTCAGAGGCAAACGAATGCATATATTAAATTGTCAATGATTCCAATATTTTTAAAGTACATTATTATTACCAGTACTAACATTTCCTAGATGTTGCCAGGCAACTGTAGGTTTAACACTTGGAAGCCTTAGGACAATAAAATTAAATGTAATAATTAGGAGGCTTTATAATGGCCAAAGTAACATGGCTTGTATGATTGAATCTTATGGATAATGCTATGTAATTAAGCATAGCAATCATGCACATGATTAGCACTTAATTAAGCTCATGGTTAGTCTTAATTAATTGTGATTAGTATTAATTAAATATAATTAGCATTAAATAAAATATGATTTATTTAGTGTTTCATTAGCACTAATTAAATATAATTTATACTAATTAATTATGACTAGTACTAATTAAATATAATTAGTACTAATTAAATGCACTTGACGCTAATTAAATACTAATATTCAACTGCACAGTGGTGGCCAGCACACACCGAGCATAGGGGGCACAGCAGGCGACCTGCCGAGCTCTCCTAGCTTGGTAGGTGTCTGCCGAGCTCAGCAGGTCTACGAAGAGGACTAGATTTGTAAAATGGATATTTGGGTCCAAATTTTTTTAAAAATAATTGTCTCCGGTGACATTTATACGAACTAGGGGTGGGCACTTTAAACCCGAGAACCAAACACCGAACCCGGATAAACCGAATTGTCGGTGTTGTGGCTACAGACCAAACAGAGAGAGAGATGGTAGTGGAAAGTGATGAAGATAAGTGTCATGGCTGGGGTCCTCCCCATGGCTTGCACTCATATATATATGCACATGAGGGGTGCTTTTACGCTATACCCTTACATCCGGTTATCCTTCAGGGCGCTTATGTCATTACACATGGCCTATTCTCGGCCTTATAATCCCTGCCCAGCTCGCTGGGTTTAGGTGGGGCCACCCCTACGACAGAGCCTCTCATGGTAAAGGGCTTCACAAGGCCGGCCATGTCGCCGAGTCCTTGGCCCTCCGTCCCCGCGCCTTTGTGAGCTCGCCGATGCATTTGACCCGGTTGTGCGGCGGCGGGCGCGATGCGTGGTCTTGTGGCGCCCACGTGGTGAAGCGTGCTCGGCGCGCGGGCCTTGAGGCGTCGTGGCGCCAATGTGACGGCGGACTCCGGATCTGGACTTCGAGGCGCGCGCTCGCAATCGCGCGACCTTGCCGCTGGTTGGGTGCTTTTGCCGACGGTTGGCTTGCCAGGCGGTATCGCGCATCGCGCCGTGCCTTTTCGTAAGTGGAGCGTCGCGACGGTTTCGAGTGCACACGGTGGGGTGTGGACGGTTGCTCTTACGCCTCGTAGCTGCCCCGCCCGACGCCTGCGCTTGTGCTTCCATCTGTTGGCATGCCTCCACGCCGCGACTCTTCGCCTAGCGAGGCCGAGTATAAATATGCCGCGCCGGGGCCGCCTAGACATCCTTTGCTGTACACCCCGTACCTGTTTATAGTTAATTTCTCATATGCCGGAAAAGTTTTGTGCACCTGTGTTTGATGACCGCGTCGACCGGCGTCAATGCCTACGAGCGCCGGTGGACCAAATTCGCCCGCTCGTGGAATGCTTCGCCGCTGATGCGGAAATGGCAAGGCGACTTGCTCGTGAGACGATATGGAGTCATCCATAAGCTCGCCGTGCGAACGAGCATATGCCGGTGTGGCGATTCATATCGCCACGAGATCATGTCCGCTCTTGCCGCAACATTGACCTTTGCCTGCTCGAGTTATGGCGGTGGCGTGTCTTTGTCCGCTTCTTGGTGGCGCCGGTCGGCGAGACGCGCGCTCCGTCCCTACCCTTCGAACGGGTGGCGCGGCCGGGCGCTGGTCGGCAGACGCGCGCGCCCCCCCCCCCCCGAACGGGTGGCGCTGGCCGCGCCTGGTCGGCGACGCGCGCCCGCCCCCACCCTCCGAACGGGTGGCGGCGCGAGTCGGCGCGACGCGCGCACAACTTGGGCTCTTTGACGCGCCTTGCGCTATACTGAGTTCCTTGAATCACGCCGGTCCTCGGCCCGACAGGTTAGGTTCCGTCGCGTCGCACCCGACGCGCCCGGCACGCGGCGCCTATGATCGCTGGCGGCGGGATGTGGACGGTTGCGTGTTTGCAGCCGCTCGCCTCTTCCCTAGGCAAGGGGGACACGGGGCGGGCAGCGAGTGCCGCCTGTGGTCGTGACCTTCCAGCGTTAGGTGGGGCGTTGCGCTGTACGGGCGCTTATACGACTGTGGTCGCGACTCGTGCACGGACCTCCGCGACCCTTCGCTTTCGATTGCGGGGAAGCATGCGGGGCGGGCCTTTACACCGCTGCGGTTGCATCCTGCACGCGGATCGTTGCGACGCTTCAGTAGCGGCGGTATGGGCGAGGCGGCTTGAAATAGCCCCCCCGTAACAGCGTCCCCGCACCTTTACGCCCTCTTTCCTGTTTGCTCGGCCTTCCCCACCTTCGCGCTATCTTCATCGTATTAGTCTCATCGTGGGAAGCGATGGCCTCCAGCAGCGAGCGCGGCTAGGCGGTTGGTGGTCCTGCCATTCGCCGGCGATCCTCGCCGTTGGAGGTAAAATACGCACTCCAAGAGCGCGACCCGGCGGCAGCTGACCAGGAGCGGGTGGCGGCAGAGGAAGGCACGTTTTCCGGCGAGCTATGCCCCTCTCTCGTGACCGAGAAGACGATCCAAGGGCTCTTGCGCGCGGGAAGTTGTTCGGGCGCCAGGACGTACGATTGCCTGCCGGCGACGAGACGGAACCGCATCCCGAGAGGTCGGAGGCGGTCGTATTCGTTGCCTTTTTCGAGCGGGGCTCCGGATCCCAGCGGCGAGCGTGGTGGGCGACGTGCTGCGGACCGTCGGGCTGGAGCTGGCGCAACTAACTCCAAACGCCGTGGCCCGGCTCGCGGTGTACAGCTGGGCCTTGCGCTCGGGGGCATGCTGGCCCAGCGCGTCGCTGTTCGCCTACCTCCATGAGGCGCGATGCCAGCCGAAGGGCCGGAGGGGCGGGACGCTGTCGAGATTCGGTAGCGTCTCTTTTACTCTTCGCTCGTCTTGCAAGAAGCTCTTCCCTGCGAACTCAACTCGCGCGAAGTGGGAGTCCTACTGGATGAAGCGGTGGTTCTACCACCGTGTGGAGAGCGGGAGCGGTCTTGCGTGCACGGGCCGGCCGATCGCGTTCAAGCCTTCGCCCGGCCGAACGCTCGATGATGAGGACAAGCGGAGGGTCAAACGGCTCGTAGGCATGGCCGCCCGCTTCAACATGCGCGACCTTGCCGAAGAGTACGTGATGTACGGCGTGGCCCCGCTTGCCTACGACTGGCATCTTGCCGCCGAGAGGCGTCGAGATGACAATGTTTCGCCGTGGGTTTGCTCGCTCACGCGCCGCCCGTCCCCGTAAGCCTCGATTGCGCCTCCTTTGTTGACGTGAAATGCGTTGTATGCTGATGCCATTCTCCCTTTCTTCAGGGATTTCCTTGGAGGAGGCGGAGCAAGCGCGCGCGTGTTCCTGGTCCGTACATCGCCAGGGAGCACGAGCAGCGCGCGTCTGCTGTCGCCAAGGCGGGGCTGGGGCGACTAAACCGCGTGTGCGAGGTCCTGGGCCTTGCCGCGCCGGACCGTGTCGCTCCAGCCGATGGTGGAGCGAAGAAGAAGAAGGCCCCGCTCGAAGAGGGGCCGCAGCGGGCACCGCCGCGCTCGCCGCTAGTGTTTCGAGGACGCGCGGACGCGAGTCGACCGCGAGGTACGCCGATTCGGGCTTGGGTGGAGCAGGCGCCGAGGGTGAGGTGTCTTCGGCAGGCGTCCCGGACGGTGGGTTTGCCGCGGGCGGCCGGAGGGGGAAGCCTCACCACCCGCCGGAGTCGCCGAGGCGGATCCCGTGCGGACCAGCCGATGCCGAGGTGGAGGCCTCGACGGCGGCGCCGCGGTGCCGAGGCGCCCGCGGGGCACACGTAGCCGTCTTTGTCCTGCCAACAGCAGCTGGGACCGAGGTGCCCCTTCGACGATCGCCACCATGGAACCTTCGCCGGCGCAGCGGCCGTGGGGTCTTCCCACCACGGCCGCGGGGCGGTGGCGCCGCCACCGCCGCCAAACGGCCATGTGTGCGCCGAGCTCCACCGACACCACGGGGTTCGCCGTGGCTACGCATCCGGCTTGTGGGATTCCGCGCAAGCACCGGGGCCCCGTGGCCTATCGCCTTCGCCTCTCGCCACACCGCCCGCCGCGCAGGACAGCCGTCGCCCTCCCGAACGCGAGGCCTCCGCCACGGCGGGACCATTTCTTCGCTACATCAAGGTATGGTGACTTAGCTTACTCGTGTATGCTTTTATGCCTTGGGGTGATCACCGTATCCTTGTTTGCAGCGTTGCTCATTCGGAGGGGAGCACCCGACGAACACGGGGCCCCGAGCACGTGAGCCTGCGGACTTCGTGCCGCCTCCGAGACGCCGAGGGCGTGGCGCGGATTGCAAATGATGCGCCACGAGCGCCGACCCGCAAGTGCTGCAGCCTACGGTGCGGGCGCCGAGGATGCTTTCGAGGTGTCCGGTGAGGTAAGTACTCATGCGACCACGCTGAGTTTAGCCGAGTTTGCTAAGTCTCGCGCCTTCTGCAGACACTTGTCTTTGGGGCAGCCACGCAAGCGCCTATGCTCATAGCCAAAAGCGCTCGAGGATAGGCTGCGTGCCGCCGAGAGCTGCGCGAAGCCTCGCGCGCCGCTCGCCAGACGCCGCATCCACCACCGGAAGTCGAACGCGCCGGCGGGGTGCACGCCGAGGGGCTTGTTGCGTCGGTGCAGAGTCGGCCGCGGCACCGCTGAACAAAAGTTCGCGGCGGAGCGGGACGGGCTCTGGAGCAGTCGCCGCGCTAGAGAAGGAAAAGGGGAACTTGCCTTGACTCTAGCGAACGCAACCGACGCCGGGCGACGCCTCGGTGATTGCTTGGGACGCCATGCAAGCGCTGGAGAGCCATCTTCAAGGGTGGTGGCGGAGGTGCCGGACGCGCCGGTCCGGCGAGTTGTCTCGGGCGCTCCGCTGATCGAGATGCCGCCAACGCCGCGCGCGACGCGGCGACGCCCTCGGCACCATCCACCGCGCGTACACCTCGGCTCGCTTGGTGTGCGCGCTCCTCCGACCGCCGCGGCTACGCATGTCACGGGCTGAATGACCCCACCGAGATGACTGGCGGGGCGGAGTAATGTCCGGCGCCGCTTCGCTCGCTTCGCCGTGCCCTTGGGCCCTCGCGACCGGATCTCGGGATCCGTCGGGCGGAAGCTGTGACGGATCGAGCTCCGGTCGCTCACGGGGCGGGAGCCTCGGCCAATTTCTGGACGGGGTCCCTCGACGCGATGATGGCGGCGCTGGGCCCTCCGAAGGCGCCGAACCCGCAGGTCTAATGCCGCGGCGCCTAGGTGTAGGCGTGCGTTGTACTGTCCCTTATTTTTGCTAATAAAGTGCACACTTTCTGCATGCATGCTGATTTTCACCTATATCCCGGCAGTTGCCTTGCCGGGCGGCCGGCGGCGACCTTTCAACCCGACGACGCCGACGGCGAAGGGTCAAGATTCGCCGACTTTTGGGCGAGCCAACCTTCGCCGAGCGAGGCCCCGACTTTGGCGCGTGTTAAGGACGAACCCGCGGGGTAGCGGCTTAGAGCGGCCGGGATGTTGGCGGTCCTTTGTATATGTGACTCTTCCGTAAGCAGATCTTCTGGCATTTTAAGTTGTGTGTCGCGTCTTGCGCCGCTGGCGTTGGCGGCAGTAAGCTGCGTGGTTCCGTAGAACGGACAGTCCGCAGACTGACGTATGCGGAGGCAGACCTCCGCGGTTTGCCTTGCTTTATAGTCTGGAGACTCGCGCGTGCGGAGGCAGGCCTCGACGCTACGTCTTATTTAGAGTCCGTAGACTCTCACGTGCGGAGCTAGGCTCGACGCTACGTTGTATTTAAAGTCCGTGGACTGGCGCGTGCGGAGCGAGGCTCAATGCTACGTCTTATTTATAGTCTGGAGACTCCACTACGTCAGGACAGGGTTTTAGTAACACAGCTATGTGCTACTATAGCCTAAAAAGATGTTATCAGGTTCGCATAACACAATTAATAAGTGATCCTATAGCCCATGTTACTGCTGCATGACCTATAGTAGCACATAAATAGTGTTCCAATACATTAGAAAAGGTGTTACAATCATTTCTCTAGTAACACATATTAGATGTTGCCATATGTCCTAGTAACACCTTCTATATAATATGGTCATATAATGTTACGCTTTACTATAATCCTAGTAACACGTATCAAAGCAATGTAACACATATTTTAGTACACTAGTAATGACTTTTGACATTCTTGTAATTGCAGAAACACAATGGGATATATAATCAGCAATATCATTCAGATTTTTTCTTTTTTATTTTCAGAAACATATAAAATATTTAACACCACATATCTCAAATAGTCAAATGACATGAATCAATATGGCACAAACCATATTGCATACAGAAGCACGTAATTGTCATTTACATCAATCCATAACAATAAGTACAATTTCAAATGATGGAATAGAAAATGTAACTATTTCCATATTCTTCAGGAATTATTTGTCGCTTGGTCCATTGATGAGATGAACAACATTCATTTTCCTTGAGTTAAAACCGATCATCCACTTCCATTTGCACTAATACAAGTCTTGAATGTACCGCAGTGGACCAAGGTAAAAATATTTCGTTATTATCCATAGAAATTAACATGAATTCTATGTATGAAGCATCAAACAAGGCCTTTGTTAAGCGAAGAAGTTAAATCAAAATGAAAGAATTGAATATGTACATCGATAGATGCAGCTTGAAAGGCCTTATAACCTCACAAAAGCTAGTTTCAAATAGACTCCATTATTTTGTTTTCTTTTGTAGCCAAAACAAATATAGTCTAGACGATAGTGCAACATTATTGGCTCAAGGAAAACAAAGCTAAAAAAACTAACAATTAGAGCAACAATACAGCTTTCCCATGGGATTGAGAATTGTTATAAAAAGTAAAATCTAAAACAGGAGATATTCTAGCAACTGCACGAAACTAGTCAAATGGTGGATGAAAAAAAAATCGAATAAACTTTTTCCTATGATAAATGCAGGATGTAACACTACACCTTTGACATCTATTTTCAATGAGATCTGAATTTGCATTAAGTTTTACCTGAACCCCTGAACTAAAATCCTGAAGAAGGCCTTTCAAATAAAGAACATGAGTTTTGACTGTTTTCTTTTTTCCATCTCTCTGCAGTTAAAAGCAAAATACAATTATAAGTCATGGAAATAATTGGAATTGAAGCAGGTACAATACTACCACATTAGTATGCTCAGTACCATATTAGTGTGCTCAGTTCAGTAAAGCAGGTGGGCAGCATTTACCAAGCCTACGACTAAACCACTCCAATGTAATCACTGCTTTGTAACATGTTTTAGCTCCCCACTCATATTACTGAAGATCAGCAACAATCTAGCTATTGTTTAGTATTATAAGTAAATCCGCTCATAGCAGTGACATATGACGGGTAGTTAAATGATATATTAACATTAACTGTAAGAAATATATCTGTCAGACTTCAAGCTCCATGTTATTCTAGTTTTATTGAATCTTATGCGGGACAAGCACGGGACAACGATACACCGGGAGGGCACACACTGACCAAAAGCACAGACTAACGGATCACAATTAACACTACTAAGAATACTACTAACAGAACATAAATTGCACGCTTATCACAAAGCATATATCACAATAACAAAACAGAGCACAATAACATACTCACGATCTCATACATCACAATTGCATAATTAATGAACCATCACATGACAATATCAACAGATCACGATAATACTAAATTTAAACATCACGAGATCAACGAGAATGGCATATAGCAATTTTGCATACACAATTAACCATCAAACGCACTTGCACAATGCACAAATTAATCCACATTCAATTAAAACATTTAGAGTCGAAAAAATAAAGAGAAATGAGTAGAATCGATCGAGGAAGCGGATGTAGCGGTGATGCCGAGGTGAAGTTGGGGCGTAAGAAGTCGCCGCCGTCGAGGTCGGTGAAGACGCCGTGGAAGACGGTGGTCGGAGACGGCTCGGCTTTGGTGCCGCGCGATCCAAGGAGGAGCGCGGTAGAGGAAGAGAAGCTGCGCGCCGAGGTAGTCGGGAACAGGACGGCCGAAGACGAGATGGCGCGGCGAGTAGAGAAACAGCGGTGGATGGGCAAGGAGAAAAGGGTGCAGCGCGTGGAGAAGCGGTGCGGAGTCAAGAAGAGAGGAGGGAGAGCAAGGCGGCGGCGCCAAGATGGGAGGCGAAGTAGATGGGGCGGCGCTTGGTGGCGGAGAGGATGTGAGATGGTGGCGCGGTGGTGAAGAGAGGTGGTGGAGGAAGGCGGAGAAGGGGAGAAATGGCGGGTGGCGCGCGGCGAGAAGAGCAAGAAGGGAGGCACGCTTGAGATGCGGTGCGGAGGAGTGGTGGCGCGCCGAGAAGGTGGGTTGGCGGAGTGAAGAAGAGAGGAGGAGGGCCGAGCTGAAGAAGAGAGGAGGGAGAGAAAGTGGCGGCGGTGGATCTAGGTGGAGAAGGAGCGGTGGAGGGTGGTGAAGCGGCGCGGTGGTGCGCATGCGCGAGCTGCGGCCCGGCGCTCGCCGGCGGCCGGACGTTGAGGAGAAGGGAGGAGGAGCAAAGTGGGGAGAAGGGAGAAGAAACCGGGCTCTCCCTCTTCCTCAGGCAGCGGCGGCGGCGGCTTTGAGGGGATGGGGATTTTCGGCAATTTGCAGATTAGTCCCCATAGTTTCTAGGGTTTGCAAATTGACCTTCTCCCTTTTCATTTCTTCCGTTCTAACCCTCTCAAACTCCGATTTCGCCGCGAAAGATCCTACGCGTCCGCGACGATCGCACAACTATACGAGCGTCCCAAAATGCCGAATTTGTCGCTTATGCGCCGATCGCGCGCCTGCGAGAAAATATATAAAATGTAAAATGGTCCATTTCGAGCAATTAAATTTGGAAAAACATGTAAATGATGATAAATGGTCCCAAATACGAAAAATAATGGGGTAAAATAATGGATAAATATGTATAAAAATGACGCATGTCGTGATGGACAGAAGAAAAACACGCATCATCATTATCATGCAACAAAATTAATCAATAAAAAACAGACAACTCCATTGCCTCCAAAAGTTAGATTTTTTTTGCATTCCCCCTCTGCATGCTACCACTACCTTTGGCAAAAACCCGTTCAGTGAGTTACTATTATTCGAAACTCCAATAGGCACCGCACATGTACATTTTTCACTTTGAGATCTCTTCAAAAACATGGCATAGACATACCTGTGAGATACAAAGATACTGGATCTTGTTTCAGATGCCACAATGGAGGCGATATGTGTTATCTACAGAGTGTCAGTGCAGCTCGAAGAGGCGCCGTTGGCTTTGGGAGAGAGAAAGTGATACTTGAGGAAGGGAGAGAAGGAAGGACAGAAGAGAGACTGGCACCAGGAACATATGTGAGGATAGCGGCGCTAGATCAGGAGCCCACAGTTGAGGTTTTCTCCCAATCGGTTGGTACATGCATGGTATATGTCTGGTACTTTGGGGTTTCGGACTTAGTACTCATGTGTACTATGTTTAATACTTAGGATATTAGACATGTGACACCAGAGTACTAGATCTGGTACCTAGGTATATCTGTGGTACCAGGTGTGGTACCACGTACCATCGAGGTATCAAATATAGCAAGTACTTGATCTCATACTAGATCTAGGGAGTTGGAGTTGCCGACAGGTATCGTGTGGGGAGGCACGCGATATCGAGGTAGAATAATGGTGTGGGTGGCTCGGTGATCCTATCTATTCTACACCCACACCACCAAGGACGTGTGGTCGCCTCTCTATTAATCAATAAAACCTCGTGCCCTTGATTGTCAACCACCGTGTTATATATGGAACATGGCTATGTCGCATGTGAGGAATGAAGACGTTGTTGACACCTTTATTGGACAGAGATACGAACACACAAAGTGTCGTGTTTTCCGACAACAATACCAAACAAGAGTCGCCAGAAGGTCAGACTGGCTCCTTATGGGTGGTTTAACCGGCCAACACCCGATGGTTTGACCGGCCTACTAGGGGTGGTCTGATTGGTCAGGTAGGGTTTATCGTTGCCTACCAGTTCGATCGACTTAGGATATTAGGTCCGATCGGCCTACCGGCGCCGTCTCGCCGAGCGCCGACGCCGCACCCCGGCTCCCTCCCGGCCTCGCTGACGCCCCCGCGCCGCCCTCCCTCCTCCCTCGGCTCCCTCCTCGCCCTCGGCGCGCCGGCTCCTCCCCGGTCCTCGGTGACACCCCGCCCCGGCGTCGTCTCCGCTCGAGCGCGACGCCGCACCCGCTCCCCTTCCGGCTCGCCGACGCCCCGGCCTCCCAAAGCGCTGACGCCGCGCCGGCGGTGAGATTTTCTTCTTGTTGCTTCAATAAAAAAATGTTCTTAGTTCGTGCTTCAATCAAATGTTCGTGCAATTTGTTGGATCCGAAAGTGTGCAAAAGGAGATGAATCAAAAACCATAAGCGAAAAAGTCTTGGTTCATGCCATTTCATTAAAGCATGTGTTCCATACTTCCATTTGTAAGCAAATTTTGATTCAAAGAACCAAGGAATGAATAGATTTTAATCTCTAGCTTTTGGTTTTAGGTAAAAATCTGTTCTTGATCGCTCTTTCTCGCTCGGGAGTGTGGTGGCTACTTTGTTTATCACACCAAGTTTGACTTCGATGAGCTTCGAGAACGAAATTTCCAACAGGATGGCTTCAGTCTCGCTCCAAGATGGTGCCTTTGAAGGCTTGAAGAATCTTTGTTGCGCTATTGCCGATGATCTTGTTATGTAAGCTCGCATGAGCCGCAGAATGACAATGCGATTATAACGTGTGTGATGGACCGATAGTCCATTGTATATGCTTTTGCGAATGAAACTGCATTACAAACACGGTGTGATGGTCCATTTGTTATGTTTGGCGCTTGTGCCTAAATACGTGAAGTGTGAACATATGTTTGAACATCCGGATCGGTTTACCTAAAAATTCAGCAGAGCTATCCTATATAGTTTTGATGATAAAATAGTTTTGTTATTTATTTTGGCTTTTCCTTGTTTTTTGTTTAGCTCACAACTCAAAGTGAACCTGATTTTACTGTTTTGTGTATGGCTTGTTCCATCAAGTTTGATACTATTGCAGCTTCGATACAAATATATAATCGTCTATGAATATGTATGTTCTCTCCATGGAATTTTTTGATCAAACTCTTGTAGAAACTTTAACATAACATACATTTTTAGCTCTCAAATCTTAGATAACTTTAGGTGCCACATAATGCTTTTAAACATATCTAGTTTACAACTGAATAAAAATCAAGATGAGTAGTTGTTCCCATTCTAAAGATACTAAGTTTCATCTGTAGTGACTCGCTAACCACCTTAGTAACACATATTATGTGTTCTCAGAGTAATCTTACTGTAACATTGTTTCACACTTGATCTTTGGATGTGTTACAACTTTTCTGTGCAACACATATTTTGTGCTACTGTGATATTTCTCTGTAACATAATTCTTCATGTGTTACTGGGTTGTGTTACCATAGCCCTGTCCTGTAGTAGTGCTCGCGCGTGCGGAGCTAGGCTCGACGCTACGTCTTCTTTATAGTCCGGAGACTCGCGCGTGCGGAGCTAGGCTCGACGCTACGTCTTATTTAGAGTCCGTGGACTATTGCGTGCGAGCTAGACTCGACGCCACGCCTTCTTTATAGTCCGGAGACTCGCGCGTGCGAGCTGGGCTCGACGCCACGTCTTATTTAGAGTCCGTGGACTATTGCGTGCGGAGCTAGGCTCGACGCTACGTCTTCTTTATAGTCCGGAGACTCGCGCGTGCGGAGCTAGGCTCGACACTACGTCTTATTTAGAGTCCGTGGACTATTGCGTGCGGAGCTAGGCTCGACGCTACGTCTTCTTTATAGTCCGGAGACTCGCGCGTGCGGAGCTGGGCTCGACGCCACGCCTTATTTAGAGTCCGTGGACTATTGCGTGCGAGCTAGGCTCGACGCCACGCCTTCTTTATCGTCCGGAGACTCGCGCGTGCGGAGGTAGGCTCGACGCCACGCCTTATTTAGAGTCCGTGGACTATTGCGTGCGAGCTAGGCTCGACGCCACGTCTTCTTTATAGTCCGAGACTCGCGCGTGCGAGCTAGGCTCGACGCTCACGTCTTATTTAGAGTCCGTGGACTATTGCGTGCGAGCTAGGCTCGACGCCACGCCTTCTTTATAGTCCGAGACTTGCGCGCGAGCGGCGCCCCCGGTGCGGATTTTGTTTATACTCGTGGACCCGCCACCTTGGCGACGGCGGTGCACACGCTAACGGGTGCGTCTTTGGTTTATACTCAGTCCCGCCCCCCTGGCGACGGCGAGTGCACACGCGAACGCGGCGTCTTGGGTTTATACTCGATCCGCCCTCCTGGCGACGGCGAGTGCACACGCGAACGTCGCGCTTTGGTTTATACTCGAGTCCCGCCCTCCTCGGCGACGGCGAGTGCACACGCGAACGTCGTCTTTGGTTTATACTCGATCCCCCTCCTGGCGACGGCGAGTGCACACGCGAACGCGCGTCTTTGGTTTATGCGGCGGAACGCGCGCGCGGCGCGGCTTCGGCTCGCGCGTCGCGCCCCAAATTTGCATGATGAAGAAAGATTAGCGGCAAACGGCGATCTTCATTACATCCCGCTTGCGCGGGCAAGCAATTACAAGGAGTGGGTGTACTAACCGCTTGCCCCTTGGTGAGGCCGGCCTTTGGTCACCGGACCTTCGCGTTGTGACTCGGCTCTAGGAGCGCCGCAAAGCCAGCGTCGCGGGCACACGTACCGTGCTCGATCGCGCGGGCCATGTCTTGGTCACCGCGGACGGTGATGATGGCCCGGGACTGGGATCTTCATGCATAAATAGCCGTGATGTGGTGCTCGCGCCAAGAAGTTGAGGATGGGGCGCCCCAGTATGGCATTGTAAGGATACGGGAGGTCGACCACGTCGAAGGTGGCATCTTCGGTTCGCACATTGTCATCTCGGCCGAAGGAGACTTGAAGGCCGATTTGGCCCAGCGCCCGCAGGGGCTGTCCCCCGAAGCCCTGCAGTGTGATTCCCGAGGGCCCCAGGCAGCTTCGAGGGATCCCCATTTGGTCGAAGGCCGCCGCAAATAATACGTTCGCGGAACTACCCCCGTCCAGCAAGGCGCGCCCCACATCGCATCCCGCTATGGTGACCCGGATGACCAGGGGGTCCTGATGAGGTAAGTCCACACCTTGGGCGTCATCAGGTGTGAATGTAACCTCGTGCCGCGCCCATTCCGGCGGTGCTTGCGCTGGGTATGCCGCCACGTGATGTAGTCTTCGCGCGTAGGCCTTCTGCTGCCGCGCCGAGGCGAATTCCAGCGCAGAGCCGCCGGATATGACATTAATGACCCTGCGGTAGGTTGCGTCCGGGGCCTGCAACGACAGGAGGCCCTCCCGAGGCTGCTGTACGTGAGCTTGGATCCGCAAGGTGCCTTCCTGGGGTTGCATTCCCTGCGCCTGTACCTGCATCCCCTGCGCCTGTACCTGCATGGGGGCCTCGTATGGGAATTGGACGTGGGCCACCGCAGGCGGGCGCGCCTCCGGGTTCCTGTCCCTAGCGACGCTGTCGCGGAGCGCCGCGATGGAGGTGCAGTTACGGGTATCGTGATTGCCGCGGCCGTGGACTAAGCACCACGATCCACGATGCCGGTCGTCGTAGTCTCCACGACCCTTATCGTCGCGGCCCACGCCACGCCGCGCCCGCCACGCGCCCGGCCGCCTCGGCCGCTGGAGCACCTCGTCGGACCCGCCGATGTCGAGGACGTCACGGTTTCGCCTCGACCTTTGCCGCCGCGCTGGGCTGATCGGACGACTCCTATGCGAGTTGTCCTGCGCGGCGCGCGCCCCTCGACGACTCGCCACGCTTTCCCTTCAAGAGCCGCCCTTCGACGGATCTTCGGTTTTTGCCGAGGTTCCGGCCTGGTTAGTGTCGGAGTCGTCACCTTGCCTTCGCCGCGCGTCTTCCTCCGCCCTGGCATATTCTTCCATCTTGTCGAAGAGCTTCGCCACCGTCTTGATCGGCTTCGCGCATGTACTCGACCATCGGGCGGACGAAGGCCCTGTATGGCTGCATTGACGATGGTGGTCTCGTTGACGTCCTTCACTTGACATCGAATCTTGGCGAAGCGTTTGAAGTAGTCCCGGAGCTTCTCCGAGGGTTTTTGCTTCACGGCAAAGAGCTGGTCCGCATCGACCCGGTCGACGTAGTTTCCTTGGAAGTTGTTGTGGAGGCGGACGCGGAGCTGCTCCCACGCATAGATGGAGCCCGGCTCTATGGTAAAAAACCAAGAGAGCGCCACTCCTTGTAGCGCGAGGGGGAGTCCCTTTGCCTTCGTGGTGTCATCTCCGCCGCGCCGATCGCGATTTCAGATATCGCCGCACGAACTCACGGGGTCCGTGTCGCCTTTAAACGAGTCGATGGCGCTAGGGAACTTGAAGTCTTCGGGCCATGCCGCCTGCTGCAGCCCCGCCGAGAGCGGGGACTCCGGATCCACGCGTCGCAGCGGCACGCGGCTGGACGTGGGGGCTTCGCGACTGTCCGCCCTTTCCGGCGCGGGCTCGGACGCGGTTGCTGGCGCAGCCGGCTGACTCCGAGCCTCTTGTATATCTCTGACGGCTCCGCGAAGGTCCCCCAGCTCCCGCTGGAACGCGTTGAGAGCCGCCAGCAGGGCGCTTTCCATCCCCGGTGCGGGCGGGGTCGCCGGTGCTTCCGACGGGCGGGTCGGCGCGGGGACGACCGCATCGCGGGGTCCCGAGCTGCCGGTCGCTCCGTCGTGGCTACCTCGGACCGCCCGGTCCGCACCGCCGGCGAGGGTTGCAGTGGGAGCGCGCGTGGTCGGCCGCCGTCGCGTCGGCGGGTCGGCCGTCGCCGCACCGTGTCGACGTCTTCGACCGCCGGTCCGTCCTCGCGAACGCCGGTGGCGGGTTGGTCGTCGCTGTGCCGGTGGCGGGTTGGTCGTCACCGCGCGAACGCCGACGCCTCTCGCCACCGCGCTTGCCTCGCCACCCGCGTCCGCCGCTGCCGATGCCGAAGCTCTGGTACCCATACGACGCTCCGGCCCGGCCGCCTTCTTTCCCTTCGCCGCCGCTGAGGAAGCTTTTTTTGGTGCCATCTTTTTCTTCGGTCTTCAGGCTTGTCTTCGTCCTCCCCACGGACGGCGCCAACTGTTGTGGCTACAGACCAAACAGAGAGAGAGATGGTAGTGGAAAGTGATGAAGATAAGTGTCATGGCCTGGGTCCTCCCCATGGCTTGCACTCATATATATATGCACATGAGGGGTGCTTTTACAGTTATACCATTACATCTGGTTATCCCTTCTGGGGCAGTTATGTCATTACACATGGCCTATTCTGGGCCTTATAATCCCTTGCCAGGCCTGCTGGGTTTAGGTGGGGGCCACCCCTACGACAGTCGGTCTATTCGGGTTTCGGGGTTCGGGTTCGGTCAATATTTTGATTTAGTTCGGTCTTCGGGTTCGGGTTCGGTCTTTGGCCTACAAAACCCGAATAGACCAAATAACCCGAATTATTTGATATGTCTCTTGTCTCTTGAATTCATGAACTTAATATGTGATGTATGTACTTATTTGATATGTCTATCATCTATTTACTGGCTGGCTACTCATTGCTTTATGCATGAATTTTATTTGTTTTGTTTAGCTCATTACAATTTACAAAGATTTTGAGGGGTGACAAGGGTCCCCATCTTATTTCAGTCAATTCGGTGGACCGAATAGACCGAACAAAAAATTCGGTCTATTTGGGTTCGGTTCTTGTTTTTTTTCTGAGAAATTTGGTCCTCATTTTTTAGAACCCGAATTTTTCAAAGACCGAATAGACCGAACCGAATAAACCGAAAAGACCGAATGCCCAGCCCTAATACGAACAGTTCAAATGATTATCATCTTTAAGGACTTATTTTCATGATCAGATATGTTAGTATAGTAAGTCTTGACTTCTCTTCTGAGTCCTGATTGCTAGGCAATGTGAAATTGTCAATACTTGTTTGCTGCACAAACACAATGCTTTGTACCAAGTTGAATTATTTCTGAATGCCAATATGTATCATATTACTTTTACAATACAAAATGGAGTGCCACTTCCCGTCATAAATTCAGAAAGAACGTAGGCGCCGATACAAAAATAGCTAAAGTACTCGTGTCATGGTGTTGCTGAAAAGATGTAACACTAGATCATTATACGCTTATTTGATACCTACAGCAACGTTACATAATTCATTAACTTAATAGTTTATAATTAAAAAAAAGTAGTTTGCAGTTAAAAAGAAATAGAACAATTAGCCAAGGACGAAGCATATATATCAAGTCTAGAGATAAGATGTTCTGGTAAAAATTTATCAATTCAGTACGGCAATTGTTACCATCCTCGACGCAGGATCGATAGCAAATGCTGTCTTCCATACTCATGCAGGCATGTCCACTCAAATACGAAGTCCCCAAGCATCGCTCTTCCCAGAAGGACACCAAGAAAGAACAATAAACTGAAACTAGAGCAAGCCAGGGCTACAACGGCAAGGGAAGTGAGGCACCAAAGGGAGCCCCTCTGCCCTTCCCCTTCTTGCTCTTCTCCTTCTCCACACCCTTCTCTTCTTTGCATCCCCTGCTTCTTGCTGCTGTTTAAGTGACTGACGCCTTCCTCTCAAGAGCACCAATGCAACCTAGGCCAAGAACCTTCTCAATTCTTGAAATCTTGGTACCTCTCTCTTGAGTACACTTGTTTCGCTCTGAATCTCCTATGATGTTGTTTTGTAGTTGTGAATTGTTTATATAAAGTGAGAGGTTGGTTATGTGATAAGATTTGTGGAAACTTAGAATAGTCTACCATGGTTACAAGGTTAGCTCTAGAAGGGTGCTGTTACCGTGGTGAGCAAGGCTCCTGCAGAATAATATAAGGTTTTTAATAGGTGATTGTTATAAAATGCACAACAAAATTAGATGATCGATCAAAAGAATGAAAGACGAGGATTTAAAGTGAAAAACCCTTGCAAAAAACTATGGATGCACAAAAACGAAATTCACTATATGATAAGACATTTACAATAAAACTCTTCCTATTCATATGGACTACTAAGTACATATATAACGCGAGAGAAATGAATTCCGCGTGGAGAGAAAACTGAATCAAAGTCGGTTACTACAGATTGACACCACATCTAATACAGCTTGCGCATGGACCTGGCACCGGTCATACCATGTCTGGTATGAGACGATGCAATGTCCTACACAGACATAGTATGAATTTGAATCAAACTTTAACAATCTCTACCTTGAGCCGAATTTCCTCCAGTAGTCAAAAAAATGCAATAAACTCCTCCAATTAAATCGGGATGAACACCTTCTACACCGAAAATCTATCGAACTAATCTCCAACAAGAAAGTCTAGAGCAGTCTTATCCAACACTTCTCTCGAAGCAAAATTGAGCAAACATCAGCAGATCTAAACACGCAGCTTTCAACAAAGCAGATGAATAAATCTGGGCCTTCAATAATTTATAACCCTAGCAAAAATTTGAGTGTGCAACTGACTTCTTGAAACAAATAATCAATCGTCGAATGGTATAAACTAAAACATCATATGTAGTGCTGGATAGATAGCGAAGAACTCATATCATGGAATCTGATATGTTCCACCTGGTACATAAAACTCGGCAAAAATACTCATTAAAAGAGCAACTTGCATATGTGGCATTACGTTAGTCAAACTGCCGATTTCTAAGGTAATTAAATTCCATAACATGGTTGAAACTGCTCCTATAAAACTGTCTAGATGAAAGGAACTCTTATGCCATCAATGGAGTATAGATTATAGTGGACCCCTCATATCGAGTTATGACAACTGAACAAATATTGTAGTATCTATACAAAAACAAAACTCCTTACACTTAAATCCTTCATCTCAAACAGAAATTGAAGTAAAACCTTCACTTCAATAGTAAAACTCCGCAAAGCATCATACTAGCTGCCGTCAATGTGTCATCAAACTTCCTGAGAATAGAATGTTGCCAAGGCCTCCATTTTGGTTGCACAATCAATCCAAATTGCAACATATCTAAATGGTGATTGAAATATCAAATTCAATTGCCTCCATAACTAACATTGAGATTTTCAAAGTCTTTTTGATGAAGTGTAGCTAAATTAACTCGTCATATTAAAAGTCTATAACTTTATCTTAGATTTCTCTTCTGCGGATCTTTGCCGTAGTAAGTCGTGGAAGACGGTGGAAAACAAGCCACTTTCGTTTGTAACTGGATGTGTATCCAACAAAGACTGCGTGTATACTCATGAGTTCATTCTGTTCTTTCGCCTGACCATTGGGAATGAACAAATAGTCAACAAAAGCTTTGACGGCCAACTCTCAAATTTTCTGTTGTTTAGAGCAAGTCCAATAATAGAGCCAAGTGTTTGGCTATAAGTCAAGTTATAAGAGCCAAGTTAAACAATAATTTGTCTACAAAAAGTTTTTTATTATTATGTGGTACCATGTCTCGCATTCCCTTTCCTATTCCTCCTCACATACATTTATTATTTAGGTCCACCACTGCATAGGCTCCCGTGCCCAGCTTGTTGCTTGCATGAGAGCCAAGCTCTCATCTCTCTCCTCTCTTCTCTCCTCCACATCAGCAAAAATGCTGACTAGCTTGCCTATAAGACCATTATTGTACTTGCTCTTAGATGGATTACTATTTACTGATGCTCTTGCATTCATTTATGGTGTGAGTTCTAAGGCCAGTCTCAGTGGGAGTTTTATCTGCATTTAATAGGCTGTCACATAGGTATTTTTGATGATATGGCAACATTTTTAAGAAGAGAGAGAAGAAGTGAGTTTCATCTAGATGAAACTCTCTTGGCACGATTACCAACTCTATATGAGTCATGAAATTAAATGTCTATGAAACAATAGAATGAAACTATGCATTGAGGATGGATGTTTCATCCATGTTTCATTTCATTTTACATGATGTGGCAGTCTTGGAAACAACACCATGAAACTCTCCACTGAGAATGGCCTAACAATTCGTGCAAGCCCATTTACTGGTTTTACTTTGAGATTTGTGAGGTTCTATGCTCTAATGCAAATGAATCAAAATGTTGATAAACCGTTTTAAAAAGACTGTCCTAATAAGCTATTTCGAAAAGACGATAAAAAATCATCTAATTTATTTGTTCGAGAAAAATCATATATTATAAGCTATAAATCGAAAAAACCTACATTTGTAAGCTGTTAAGCCACCGTATAAAGCCGTGTTAGGTTTCAGGAATCACATCAGGCACTCTTCGCTGAATACCTACACCATGGATACCTCATGATGACAGCTTTGATAAGTTACATGTAATTTTTTTCTTAGCCAGCTCCGTATATGGCGCTGCTTATTTTGACTTGAGTTTCTAGTTTATTTTTTATTATTTCTAAATTTTATCTTTTTCTAGGTTTTTGGTTTTTTAAGCTTTTTTACCTGTTCTTTTTCCGTATTCATTTGTATTATCCGTGATGGGCTAACATATTTTTTTATTTTTAAATTTAATTATGTTAAACAAGCCACCATCAACTACAGTAAAATTTCAGTCAGCATAGTTTAATTTCAGCCATAAATCATATTTTTTCAGCTGAACTAAGCAGGTTGTATATATGAGCCAACAATTATGAAATCCGTCTCTCTCAGGGCAGCTCATAACTAAAAGGATGTGCCTGTTCTTTTTGCTACGGTTTATAGCTTTTGGCTACAGTTTGTGGGTTTTGGGTTGTTCGTGTGAGATATTACAGAGTAACTGAAACTTACGTGCAGTTTTTGCCGATATAAATTAAGTCGGTATAGTATATACTGTAATTAATTAGTAGATCCTATCTTTAAAAGACACTCTATTTAAAAGTTAATTACTGTAAAAAAATAAAATTTGAAGTCAAAATTTGAAAAAAAAAAAACAGGCCCTATAAAGTACTCAGACTTTTGTTTTGTTTCAGTTTTTGTGTTTTTGGCTTGAGATGAGGAAACCAAAGCAAATGTTAAAAGATAATCCTCGGGTAATCCGATGTAGGATGTTCTTTCTGCATTATTCTGGGTGGAGCAGTAGTTTCCACCGTGACCTTATTGACGACGAGTTGCATGCTGCGGCCATGGCGAGGCGTGATGTCTACATGTACGTATCTTATATATCCTTTCACGTACGAAATGATAGGAAACTACGAGATAGGTGTTTTCATGGCCGCACTGACTAAGAGCAACTCTAGCAGGGCCTCTACTTGAGCTTTCCTCCTACTTTTGAGGATCGAGGGGTAAAAAACTCACTTCAGCAGGGCCTCTACTTGAGACCTCAAAAGTAGGGGCCTCAAATCTCCCCCTCGAGCCCTCATTCCTGGGGGTCCAGAGGGAGCCCTTACTTTTGAGGGCTCAAGTAGGGGCCCTGCTGGAGTGAGTTTTTTGCCCCTCGACCCTCATAAGTAGGATGAGGATGAGGGTGGGTCCTATGTGTCATCCCCTCTAAGAATGAATTTGAGGGTCCTGTTTTGAGGGCTCCTGCTGGAGTGTAGCCCAAAAAACAGAACCCTCAAATAAAAAGTAGAGGCCATGTTTTGAGGACTACTGCTGGAGTTGCTCTAACTGTTCCGGGGATTTGCTCCGTTTTCTTTTTAATTTTCAGCGGCTTTTACCCTTTCACTCCAGCAATCATTATTTATTATATTAATAAACCGTAGCCAACGCAGCTGCCTACTTATGTTGGATTAACGCAGTGTAGAATACAAGCCGACCTAGCTCAGTGGTAGAGCGCGTGGCTTTTAACCACGTGGCCGTGGGTTCGATCCCCACGGTCGGCGTTCTAGTTAACCGATTTTATTGTCTTAAATAAATTCTAACTGCTGCTCTTTTTTCTAAGATAAATTTTCAACTACCTCGCTCTTATTTGTAGGCACACACAAACTTCAAAGAAAAATAATTGATATCTTTATGTTCCAACCCAGAATACCGATTCCTCATCGTGGGGGAGAGCAGTCTTAAAATTGAATTAAATAGGACCTACATTACCGAGCATTTTAAAATTTAATAAATAGGATCTACGTGCCGAGGACTTTGCTGGAAGCAGTATTTGCCGATTGCTACGTGGACAGATTAGTCACGGTCATTAAAGACCGTTAAATTTTTCCAAACATTATACAGTAACAATGCTTAAGAAAAAGAGAAAAAAATAGTGACCAAATAAAAACCACCTCACCGCAAAAACCAATATTCAAGACTAAAAAACAAAATGCGAATGAAAACCTCCTTTAAAAAAAATTCAGGTAAGCAGCGTTACCCTACCAAACCATGGTTTATTGTTTTAATTTCGGGATCAGATGGTACAATGACGGGGATGCCCCTGTTGTCGTAACAGGCTTGGTTGGGGAGAGCACCCCTCTCGCAGTAAATTTGCGAGCTAATACCACTCATCATCTCCCTTTAACTGCCTGAAGGATCATAATTTCTACGGGCCGCACCCCGGCCGCTTTTAAAGCCCTCGCTTCCACGCGCTCGCTTCCTCCTGCCGGTGTGGGACTAAAAACCTCCGTTTCTTACAGTGGCTACCTATAGCAAAAGCAAAACCAGACATGGGCTGCCCAGGCCCATACAAATGGGCCTGCCATTCTACCGAATCGCACGCGGGACCAGCTTAATTGAGAGATTCTGCTGCTTCTTTGAGCCGAGTTCCATTGGCAAATCAAAGCATTGCTTTCACACCGTACAATGGTATATTCCGTTACTGAATGCTCCTTGCTGCTTGTTTCTTCCGTTGGCAATCTATATATGTCGTCTTGACTGCAAATTGAAGTTACAAGAGCTCAAGTCCAATGCCGTGTTTCAAGATTTGAACAGATCATACCAACATTTATATGGTCAGCTTATTAGCAGCAGCGCTTTATAGGATGTATTCTCTGTTGCTCCTGTCAAGAGCTGACAAAATGTTGAATTCAGAAACTGATTCTGGAGGTAATTGCAGATACAATCACACGAATTACTTCCAGGATTGCACACCGACAGTTGTCTTTCTTCTTTGAACGACTTTTTTTTATTAAGGAACACACCGACAGTTGTAATAAGGAATGAACGAGTGACATTAGGTATTATCATCTCTCTCTCCCTCTTCCAGAAGAATGAACGCCATTTGCTATTACTTTCCTTCTGTTTCAATAGAAGACGAGATTAAATGACCTATGAATCCATCTACTGTTGCAGAACCAAAACATCCTAAAATTTGCGTATCTTCTCTAGTTTCTTTCCTTCCTTTAGTTCTAATGTTCAACAATCAATCATACACTCATCAAGAAGCAACCATGAACCATCCAATGGATGGGTTGGTTGTGTTTGGAAGCCTTTGTCCATTCACAAACGATCGGAAGAGACTGAGAGCTCGGTCATGAGCCGCCGCGCCACGCACCGTTGCGAAGGTCAGCAGGCTCCCGTACTCTGTTACCCCGCCGCCAACCTTCAACCGAAAAGCAACAGATGTTTTGCAACAGTCAGCAAAATCTCCCCTAACTTCAGGCTCAAATGCTTCTAGGTAGCATGTTTAGAATAGAAGCATCTACCTTACCAAATGTAATGCAAATTCATGCCCATTACCATTAGCATTTTGGTATATAGAAAAGCAGTATACCTGGCCTTTGTGGAACCAAGCACGATATGGGACTGTGACATGAAGCCCCATGTCGTGAGCCAACTCGCGCACTACGGTTCGCGAGCCCAAGAGGGGTACCACCGAGTCTTGATCACCACTGCAGATCATCACATGAATAATTTATAACCATATCTCTGCTGAAGCAAGAATGTTCAGCTGAATGGCACAGTGGAACAAAAATATCACACTACCTGCATACCCAAACCGGTATTTTGTATTTTTGTGCTCGATGTTTCTCTGGAGCAAAGTCAGGATGTTGATGTTACCATCAGTATCGCTATAGTTCAGCAATCTGCCATAAACTGTATACTGTCGGTGCGAGTTTGAATCATGCAAAGATGGCTTGTCTTATTTACTCTGATCTTTTACTTTCATGTTCTAGGGAAAATATTCATCATAAGATGAACTATTCAGTGAACTTCGTCCATCTAAACATGTAGAAGTGGATGCACTTACGAGCTGCACATGCTCCATCCATACGGCAAACTTGTTCTGTTAGCATGGAGAGCATGCTGTACTTCTGGGAGCTTGAAATGGAAATATCTTTCGTAAGGCATGCAGACACCAACTCCCACACTAATTTGGGTCACCTACACTCAACAAAGCATAGTTGTACATTAAGAATGTTCTAAAAAAGATTATGTGCTAATGAATCGCCCACCGACTATTATGCACCATGGACACCACTATTTGGTTGAAATTAGTCCGATTTTGAATGTTTAGGGTGTTAAATATCCAATTTCATAGCTGTTTTGCTGCTTTTGTTTATGGGTTGTGTTGCTGTGTGTGTAGCATACGAATATCTCTTCCATTGGACATCAGGCACATACAAAGTTGGGTATGTAGCTTTGCATGCGAGAGGCACGGGGTTCGATTCCCCCATCTCCATTTTACAATTTGTATTATTTTATTACAACCTATTTATTTTTTTAACTCCACGGTATATTTCATAATTTGAGCATTTATGAGCTTTGTGATGATCCAAAATTCTATTTATTTTTTGAAATCCACCGTATATTTGATAATTTGAGCATTATGAGCTTGAGTCAGCTGATCCAAAATTTGAGTGAGCAGCATAAGCTTGAGCTACGTACTACCATTCAATTCCGCTCCTAATCAAACGCTCCAGCTGCTGCTTGAATGAATATGAATACTTTGCTTCTCCAATAACGTTGCATTCAAAATTTCAGGCTCGTCCATATTTTTAATAGTAATAATTTATATAGAAACTTGTAGGGACAAATATTTATATATAATTTTAATCGATATAAATAAAATTGATGGAGTGTACACTACAATCAGCCCACTTAAAAAGACACTATGTTTAAAAGCTATTTACTATAGGAAAATAATTTTTAAAAGATAATACAAACAAAGCCAAATGTATCCATCACATACAATGCACATTTGCACTCTTCGATTCCATATCCATTTCAATCCACACGAATTACTACTGTAAAAAAATCTCACACAGTCACAAGCCAAGAAGCCAAATAAATACAGACTTTTGTGTTAAATTAAAAGGCCAATGTGTACAGTGTACACACATCTAAACAAGCACAGGGTAAATTCACCAAGCAGACGACAGGTCAGCAGCGGCGAGCGGCAGCCTGCCGCCGTTGCGCCGCGCCAGCGCGAGGGCCACCACGACGGCCAGTGCAACGAGCAGCAGCGCCACGAGCCCCACGATAAGCCACATCCTCCTCCGCCGCGCGGCGCCCCGCAGCTGCCGGGCCTCCCGAAGCTCCCCTTCGGCCGCGCCCACCTCCTGCGCAGCTGCCGCGACGTGCCGCTCGACGTCGCCCACGCGCACGCCCTGGGACTCCACCAGCGCGGCCATGTCCAGGAACAGCTGCTGCAGCTCCAGGAGCCCGCCCTCCACCTCCTCCGCCTCCGAGGAGGACAGCATGGCCGCCCGCACCGCCGCGACGGTGTCGGCGGCGCCGGCTCCGCCGCTGGCCACCAGGCGGTCCAGCTGCTCCTCGGTGGGAGCCTCGCCGGCGACGGTGAGGTAGCAGTGGGCCGCGTCGCCGCGGCGCTCGGCGGAGACCTGGCGCCGGAGGGCCTGGACGCCGGCGGTGAGGTCCTGGAGGCGGTCGCGGAGCCCGGCGGCGGTGTGGGCGGCGGGGGCCGGGGCGCGGCGGTCCATGGATGCCAGGCGCGCGCGGAGACGGCGGGCGGTGCCGAGGAGGCGGACGAGCGCGGCCTGCGTGGCGGCGCGGGACGCACCCGGGCGGAGGAGGGACTTGGACGCCTCGTGCGCCGACTGGAGGTGGGACAGCTCGTCGCGCAGCGCGGCCATCTCGTTCTTGGCCGTCTCCGCCTCCGCCAAGAACGCCTGGAGCTTCTCGTCGCCGGGATCGCCGGACCCGCCGCCTTGCTGCGCTTGCGCGGCCGCGGCCGCGGCGCCAACGAAGGAGTCGGTCATCAAATCGTTCATCTTGATTCCTTAGCTGAACTGGGAGATGGTCGTGAGATCGATCTGGTGCTGTGGAGTTGCTCAAAAGGCAAAGAGATCGACAGAAAAAAATCCTTTTAATCTTTACTATATAATTTACTATATAAAAGAAGGAGTTAGTGGTTGGTAGAGCCTCCCACCCCTTCTCATCTTTACTATCTAAAAAGTTTCTCTCATCGCTTCTCATAAAAACCAGCGTGGTGTAGGTGAAAACGGTCGGGTTAATCCGACCGATCCAAGACCGAATCCGATTGGTACGAATCCGACTAGTCTGAATCGGAGGAAAAATATGGGTTAGGATATGGTAACAAGAATATCCGTCCGAATCCGAATATCCGTCCAATCCGATACATCTTCAAGTTTGATTTCGTGTTAGTGCTACTATTTGACGTTTCATTTTCTTCGCAATGGTAAAATAAAATCTTCCACATCGCCTATTAAATAGTAACATCAAGTCGGTCGTCTACTTCATTTATCGCCTCGTATGCATTCCTTACAAACAAGTAGGTGCAAACGAAATGGGTTAATCCCGACCGATCCGACATCGATCGATTGGTACCGAATCCGATTGATCCGAATCCGAGAAAAATATGGGTTAGGATATGGTAACAATATCCGTCCGAATCCGACCGTTTCACCCCTATTGACAGTGGACCGACTAAAAACCACTGCTCGAATCTTCTCCCACGTAACCCACTACCCCGCTCCTCCCCGTTCTCCGCGTCTCCCGCCTCCACCCCGCGCGCGCCGCCTCCTCCTCCCCTCCCACGCCGCGCGCCGCCTCCGCCTCCTCCCCACCCCGCGCCGCCTCCTCCTCCTCCCACTCCTCCCCGCCTCCTCCTCCGCCGCTTCCCTCCATTCTCCTCTCCAAACCCGTGACACCTCCACGCCATGGCCATCGCCGACGGCAACGGCAGCGGCGGCGGCGCAAGCGCCTCGCAAGGCCATCCGCATCCGCGCCGCCACGTCCCCAAGAGGAGGTCGCCATCTACCGATCCAAGGCGCCCTCGTGAGTCCTCGCCCCATACTTTCCCGCGTCAAAGCTGCGTCGTTGTTCGATTCGTTGTTCTTCTGGGGAAAAGGTTTCTACTTGTTTCTGCTCGGTGCGGATGAGGAAGTCGGGACCGACGTGTCGTCGAGGTACGACACGCGCGCTCGATGTCAAGCCCAAGACGGCGGCCAAGCGAACGAGCGGCGCAAGGAGAAACGGCAGCAGTAGGCTTTCATATCCGTGATTGCGTCGCCATTGATGTTAGGGAAATCGTCGAATTTGGTTGAATTGACTTGGATATACGCCGCAACCGCACTCAGCGCCACCTTGATCGGCACGATGGCGGGCGATCCGCCAGCGGCAATGCGCGCCATGGCTCTCGCCGGGCAAGGATCCTCTCGTCGCCGCGCACCGTAGTTCCGCGATCGCGCCAAGACCGCGTGGGCGGCCTCGGGAGATGTTCACCGGCCTCGCCCGCCGCAGGAGAGCCGCTCGCCGACTCGCCCTCCTCGAGGAGCAGTCCACCAGATGTTTGCGCGAGTGGCGGGCCGAGCTCAGCCGCCTCCCGCCTCCTCCTCCAGCACCTCTCCGAACCCTAACCTCCCTTACGCATAGATTAGTGTTCGCTGCGTTGGCTATCTCTCGACCGGTCTTCCGGTGTGTTGCGAGCTCGCAGGGGAACAACCGGGTCTCGGTCGCCGGCGGACACGCTGCGGTTGCTACAATCGGCGATGGCCGACGAGGAGGACGACGCTACCAAAGAAGCCGGTGGTGCCCGATCACCGCCGCCGATGCCGCCTTCTCGCCGTGAGCCACGCACACAGTATGGGCGGTCGAATCTCAATCCCAAGATGCAAGTGCGGTGGAGGTCGTGGCGGGCGCCATCGTGTCCCAAAGATCCTGGATCGAGAAATGCGGGAGATATTGGAGGAGAATTACCTTTTGTTTCTAACGCGATGTTCAATGATCAGGTATCGCTCTTGTTGAGTCCCTTTTTCAGTGATCGATTAGACATCCTTTGATTGTGTCATTAATCATTAATCACGTAAGGGAGCTTGTGAGTGAGACTACTAAGTGGCTGGCTTAGTGTTGTTTGTGGAGTTCACCCTTATTGATCAGCTTTATGCCTTTATTGTTTGCTAATACATTAGGATGTGACGATGTGTCAGCTCACTTAGTGTTGTTTGTGGAGTTCACCCTTATTGATCAGTTTTATCGTTTGCTAATACATTGGGATGTGACTTTTCTATTCTTGGATAGTGTGTAACCCGCAAGTAATTTGTCACTTGTATCAAGGTTTTGCTAAGGGACTTTTTTCTATACCTTTATTGGTCAAATTGCATTACCGTTTGAACTGTGGACCAAGCATGACGTACTTTTTGTACTACATACAGTGTTTTTGTTCAATTTCTGTTAGCTATTCTCTAAAAGATATTAATTGGAATTCTATATGTATTGTGTGAAATTGCATTTCAGCAAAATAATTCATTCAATTTGGTTCATGTACCATTATGTTTAAGTAACAGATTCACTCTTTGATGATTGGACTACTTATGACCCTTATTTCCTTTTTTTTGGATAGTTTGGTTAATATATTGCTAATCAAATTGAAACTGTGTTAATGTTAAGAAAAATCTTGCCAACATCATATGGCTGTAAGTTTATGACCTAACTGGGCTCCTTCCAATTCTATCTTGAAGGATACAACATAGCGTGATTTTATCCATCTTTTTTTGTCAAAAAGTTAAGTTTTGTACTCATATACCTCAGTTTGGATCAAAATTGTGAACTAACTTCATGCTCCTTTAGATGAGATTATGAGAACAGGTGATCACCTTGATTTAACTCGAGTGTCCAATACTGCAGTGCTGTACTTCAGTATATGCTAGCATAGACAACTCTATTGGTCTATGACAAGCAATGTGTTATAGTATTATATGTCTAGCTTTCTGAGGAGCACAAGTCACAGCAGTATAATGTGTTATGTGCTTGACCAAATTGTAAATGGGAACTAATAATGGCCTCCAGAAGGTCACATGTTGAGAGGCCTTATTTGATTTTTTATGTCTCCAGTAAAAACAGGCTGGCTAGCTTTATTTTAGTTGTCCAAATGTCCTTTTGAGTTTCTGGCCCAAATTGGTCGATGTACAAATTTTAATTTCTAAATTTTTGTTCCTGCCTTCTCTGATATATCCTAGGTACCTTTCTGATATAATGAATGAACATGTATACACTTTATGATGCTTTTGTTGTACTGGTATTCTTTACTCTTTATATGCCAAAGATGCACGCAGTTGTGAATCACACAATGTGTAGGTCAATACGTGTATGCATGCCATTGTCTGTGCATCACTTTTGGTCTATTTGGTGGTTGTAACTTGTAATGTCTGTTCATGTTAATTTTGCTTTTTTCTACCGAGAGCTTTAGTGGGCTTTTTGTCTTACCTTTGATTGCAGATGTACTATATAGACCATGAACTCAGTATTGATGATTTTCTTCACAATGATGATTACAAGATAAATCTTCCTGGATCAAACCCAGATGGCCTCAATAATCTGCAAGGGATTGGTCACCGAACATCAACGCTTGATTTGCCATTAGAACCGCCACCACCTAATTCATATGTTGATGCAAATAACTCGCACAAAATACTGCAGATATTTTTTCCACATGCCGACTTGCTCACAACAATGTGTCCATCGCCTTCTCAATATTTGGGGCGAAATGTGCACTCTGGGACTGTGGTCAACCAGTTCGAGGATCAGAAGTGTGTCAAGATTACTGCAACCCTTACCATGCTGGTTTGGCTTTGAATGATGCTGGCTTTCTAGGGACAAGGCCTGTGATGCATCCGAGGGGTATTGATTTGAAAGATGGCCCCCTGTTTGATGCTCTTTGTGCAAAAATCAAAGGAAAGAATGTTGGTATTCCTGTATGTGAAGGGGCTGCAACTTCAAAATCACCTTGGAATGCACCTGGTAAGTTTGGTTGTGTAAGTGTTAGCCTTTCAGGTGAATAGTTCTATTAGTAAATTCTTGTGCTAATTTTTGGCTCCTGTTTTTGCAGAACTTTTCGATCTTTCTCTTCTTGAGGGTGAGTCTCTTAGAGAATGGTTGTTTTTTTGACACACCAAGAGGGCATTTGAGAGTGGCAACCGGAAGCAAAGATCATTGCCAGATTACAACGGCCGTGGATGGCATGAATCGAGGAAGCAAGTGATAAAAGACTCTGGGGGTTTGAAGAGGTCCTATTACATGGACCCACAACCAGCCAACAACTATGAGTGACATCTTTTTGAGTATTAGATCAATGATTCTGATGCTCTAGCCTTGTACCGGCTTGAGTTCAAATCTTCTGATACTAAAAGGAGTGCTAAATCAAAATTTTAACTACAAAAGGTTTGGCTCAAACACTTTGCTGATACACCAGTGAGGCCACGCCTTTGCTGATACACCACCTCACAAGTGCACAGTTTGATATTCGTAAGAAAGCGGCTTACACCCTGCGCAAGCTGTGTTGTCCTAGCAGGAAGTGCTAGACCCCCAAATATAGTTGTTGAACATTTAGTCTCGATCATAAACAGTTTATATGTATATTCTAAAAAATTTTACCACCCATGAATTTGAAAACATGTAGTATGATAAATTTTAAAAATCCGTAGCAATGCACGAGCATTTAACTAGTAATTAATTAATGTGATGGTGATGGCCGGATCCAGTAGTCGGCACGTTTATTTTTTTTTCTCCTCTTAATCAAGCGTAATGGTATTATGGGACAAGCAAATACTCGAGAAACAGAAATAGCTTCTCATACTTGAAATTACCTTTTAACAATCTGCAAAATTTCCCATTATACTTTCGCATCAAACTGATGCAAAAACACCATTCCTTGCTGCCTTGCATCATATATTATTCCGATGCATTATTACAAGTCCAACACCACTATGCCTCCTAATTATTAAAAGGAGCACACAACTCTAGGGTCTGGAGCAAGCATTCATCAAGATGGATCTGAGGCTTCTCGTCTCGGTCGCGACGCACTCACGGTCAAACAGAGCAGAGACCATCGCGACGCCTTTGAGATTGGGGAGACCAAGCTCCATCACTGAACCTGCATTTGCGGCGTTGATGCCGCCAATGGCAACAACAGGCAACTTCGAAGCCAAGCAAACGGTCTTCAAGCCCTCAAACCCCAAGGTGGGATTGTTCGCCTTTGTGGAGGTTGGGAAGACGCCTCCGCAGCCAATATAGTCTGCGCCGTCGTTCCAGGCCAGCTCGGCCTGAGCTCTAGTCTTGCATGAGACACCGATGATTCTTCCCGGTCCTAGGAGCTCCCGCACTTCCCGTACCGACATGTCTGATTGACCAACATGGACACCGTCCGCATTGCATGCCAAGGCAATGTCTACGCGATCGTTGATCAGCAATGGCACTCCACTGGGCTTGCAAATTTCCATGCAAGCCTTGGCGGCTTCCAAAAACTCTCTTGTTTCAGCATCTTTTTCTCTGAACAATAGAAATGAAAAGCACATCAGTGAAATACAATGAAGAGACCGCATCACAAACAGAACTGTAGTTGTTTTGACGAACAGACCTCAATTGGACAATGGTAGCACATCCTTCAATGGCAGCTTTTATGGCATCTTTTATTGAACGACCCCACTTCTTGTTCATCCCAGAGTCTGTCACTGCATACAGGAAGAGGTGATCTGGATTGAACCTTGGTTGTGACCCCATATTGTACGGAGGACACTTGAGCCTGAAAAGGTGGTCGAAAGGGCCTTGAGGTCCATTTCCAATGATAAGATCTTTACTGTGATGAAGAGCAGATTCCACAAAGTTCTTTGCGGCCTGCACACACACACACACACACACACACACACACACACACAGAGTAAGATTCTTTCAACTGTGCACCTGAAAAGATAAATATAGAACCACTCAAGGTTCAGGAAACCACTAGGAACTGATTTGGCTACCTAAGACTGGTATTTGATAAAGCGGCCAAGGATTAATATCTCATCTAATACAACGCTAGTTACCATCAGTCACCTACTAATTTTCAAAACCTCGGTTTCCATAAAAAAAATCAAAACCTCAGTACTAAAGTGTGACCCATCATATGGGACTATGAGTAGGTAGCGATTTTTTCAGCACACAACAGTTTCAAGTAAGGTACTACTGCAACAAGATTAGGAAAACCATTTCAGTCTATGTCATGTTAGTTGCCAAAGAATTATTTTCCTAGTGGTACCATGAAGAAGAGTGGAACTTAATCTTTTGTTTCATAAAAATCACACAAACATATACATTTTGCCTCAGTTTCATCACTGTTCGCAGGTATCAGTGGGTAAAAAGTACTCGAAGTGGAAGACAAACCTGAACAGCATTCAGCATTGTAGTACCTTTTGCTAATTCAGCAGCTATACATGAAGCTAAAGTGCAGCCAGTTCCATGTGTGTTACGGGTCTTTATACGATGCCCACGGAGCTCAATGAACTCCTTACCTGATGAAGCAGTTCAGAGCTTATATGAGGCTATTAAAAGAGCATGAAGGAGTCATGATAATGGATGAAAAAATAACCCTATTAAATTATAGAACCCATACCATCAAAAAATACATCAATTGCATCTGATGAGTCTGGCATATCTCCACCTTTCACAAGCACATATCTGCACATGGTAAATTTGCATCAGTGAATTACACATAATTCATTTTAGTGCTTGAAACCACCATGGATTTAATTAACAATAGGAATGTAGTGATTGCATCCTTAAATAGGTCATTCAATAATGCAATTAGCAATGTCAATATGTCATAAGTGCAAAGCTTTTCAAGGCACATGGTTAGAGCTGACAAGGTTTGGCACTCATCCAAGACAGGCTTAAGAATACACGATAAAACACTCCATCTCACGCAAAACCTTATGAGAGGTCCAAAACGTAGGAACTACCAAATGTTCTGTAAATTTAGACATGACAAATCAACCAGAGTAAATAACACGAAATTTTATCACAGCTACATTAACCAGTTTGCTTCAACAGATGTACTTAAGGTTCATATCTATGGATAAAGGCACTGGGTAACATGGCTGACATTTACCAATAGAAGTGTAACATCTGGATGTACAAATACAGGATAGTGCACATGTAGTCTATGAGAGTAAATAAGGTAAAAGCACTTTAGAACAACAGCATAAATTCATGGAAATACGAAATGCATACTTTGGACCAAATTTGTAAATGGATTCTGCTGCACTCCGCATGTCAGAAACTGTTCGCAATGATACATCCCCAAGTAACCTTGATGCTTCTTTCACATTTGGAGTGACTATATCAGACATAGCAAATAGTTCATCCCTGCTCCAAACAATTGCAACAGTATCTCAGTATGTGCTATAAGAATATGAGATTGAGGATGGAATGGCAACACCACTCCATGCAGAACTTATAAATACACAACAAAACAAATATTAATCATGTACCTATATTTGGTGAGAGTAGATGAATCTGAAAGAGAATGCCCACTTGTGGACACCATAACTGGATCCACCACTAAAGCTGCTTTCAAAAACATAAGTCGTAGTAAGTAAATAAATGGGCTGAGATAGCTAGTATGTTTAATCAAACAATCGCAAACAATGTGTCATACCTTTGACCGGAAACTTCCTGAGACTCTCACACAAAACTTGAACTACTCCAGTTGAAGGGAGCATTCCTGTCTTCACCTAATCAACCCAAGAATAAGTAATGAACATTGTATAGTTACTCTTGCTCAAATGGAATCAATGTACAGTAAATTGTATCACATCACTTCTAACTCCAGATTCATATGACGGCATCTAATAGTAGGATGATTAGACAATCCACAAGATTTCTTGTAGACAAGCATAACCGTGTCAACCAAAATGTAACTACTTCACACACACACACACACACACAGTGTCAACCAAAATGTAACTACTTCACACACACACACACACAAAGAATCATCTTGCAACATAGCTTATAGGAATGCAACAACAACCTGCCATCTGTGACTATACAATCATAAACAGCCAGTAAACAGTCAATGATACTGCTTACCAGTGCCAAATGAGAATATATTGAAACATTCCATTGTCATCGAGAGTTTAACCCTGAACACCTAATTTGTTGCAGAACTAACTACGTCAAGCAGCAGTCTTCAAACTTCTTCCACGACAGATTACCAATACCATGCTTCGGTTTCTGGCTAAGTAAGTTTGCAACACCTAACATACATATGCTCAGCTTGGTAATTCAAAGCAACAGTAGTTGTACCTCCACGACATCATCTCTGAGCATCACACGTGCATCCACATCAAAGAGCAGTCAGCTCTTCCAATAACTAACACCGACTACTAACTAAAACATCGAAGAGCATTAAGCTCTTCCAATAGCTAACACCAACCAAGATGCTAGTAAAAAACCTTCGAAATTGGCATCACAACTGAAAGGGAAACAAGGCTCACCACATCCACCGACATGTCCGAAAGAACCGACTTGAGCTGCTCCTGGATGAACTCCTCCGGCACAAGGTGGACACCCTGCACCACCACCGAATCAATTCATTTCTTGATCAGATTGAAGCGAAGAGAAAGAATTAAAAAGAGAAAAGAAATGAAGATATTAGGCAACCTACCTGGACGCCGGCGGTGTTCTGCGCAGTGACGGCGGTGACGACGGAGGAGCAGTAGGCGCCGAGGGCGGCGCAGGCCTTGATGTCAGCCTGGATGCCGGCGCCGCCGCCGGAGTCGGAGCCGGCCACCGTTAGCACGTGCGGCCACTGCATCTCGCGTGCTGCCGCGGCGAGCCTGCGGGTCCTTGCAGAACGGTGGGCCAGTAGGGAGGAGGGGAAGAGGGTGCAGGAGCCGTGCGGGCGAAGGACTAGTGGTTTTGGTGCGGACGCCATCGCGGAAGTGGGGAAGTTTCTGCCTGTGGATCGACTATAGTTTCTCTTTGGAGAAAATTGAAGGTTTGTTCCACTTTTGGTTGGTACGAACTCATTTATCCTATAGTTAGTTTTATTAATATTTTATTTTATTTTTAATTTATACTTAATGATTTGTCTTCTTTAGATTTTTAGCTTATTTTTTACTTTTTCTAAAGCTAAATAATCATGTGAAATGACTAATCTGTCCTTAGGGAAAGACTGATCTGGACGAGATGATGATGATTCTCAATTTCATTTCCTAAAAAACTCCTGCTCTGCTATACAATTGGAGACAACTACCGGAAAACGATCAAAGCAGCAGTTAAAATGTTAATGGGACTATACAAACAGAAATCAACAGCATATGAAACATGATTAAAAAAATTAAGAGAAAGAAGTAAAGCATTTGAATGTAAGCACCCAGGGCTAACAGCAATGGGCTATAATTACTAAATAATACATGCTAAACAGTACCAGATAATGATCAGAAGTTCAAAACACAAATCAACATCTGCATCTATGATGCTATTCCTCAACAATACAGAGTCTAGCAGTAAAATGACAATTTGACTACGTCTCATTTGCGATAGTATCACAAACAGGTCATGAACATCACAAAATAGCAAAATATAGGTTCTGGACATCACAAAGTAACATAAGATAGTTTATCATCACATTTAGATCTTTCTTTTGTTCCTTAGGGCCATCATCTTGGAAGTGGTTGTGATTGATGGCTAAGAATGTTCCTTAGAAGCTATTCCAAGAGCAAGTTGCTTGCATAATAATTTGGTAAAAACTTGCATGTTTGTTCAACAATATGACAGAAATTAAACTTGTATATCACCTTCTTGTCGCTAGACTTGGGCTGTCATGCAAGACGACATAAATGTTGAGAGAGGACCTTGTGGGAGTAGTGGGACTTGTAGTGCCTTCAACAACAATTAAAGTGCTTTCACCGTCGGTTCTTGCATGTTCTTCCTAGTTTTCCTTTTTCTGAAAAAACACTTAATTAAATGAGTTAAGTTAATAGTTATCTATGGATGCAATAGTTATAATTTCTAACAATACGTTTTCTTCGTCCCATTTAGTGGACATCCAACTTGCCTATGTTCCACCTCACCATATCTTTTGCATCTATTTTGGGTTCTCAAGTTAATTGATTTCTTACCATTGCTACCCTTATCGAGGCATCCCTTAATCCTCAACTTCCTAGGCCTTCCTGCAGATCTTTTTGCAAGTGGTGGAAGTAAAACAAAGCCTAGATCAACCTTAGGCCACTGAGTTCGATCTGTCAATGGTTCGACTGCCCTTCATAAGCTGTCCTGAACCTCTCAAGTGAGTAGTAGTCATGGACATAGTCTTCTAAGTTGACGTTTCTCTTTTCAATAAAAAAAATACAAGGGCATGATCACATGGCTTACCTATGTGTTGCCACTCAAGGCAAGTGCATTCATGTGAAGCTATCTTAACAACATGCCTTAAGTTGTTGTTCAATGTGTCTCTAACTTCAACACCACCGTGATGGGATTTACCAACCTTCAAATGTCTAAATCCTCTAGTTCTCATTTTTATTTGTTGTATGATAGCTGATAGCATTCTTCCTTGCAGCCTTTCCCCAATCCTTCTCCTCTTGTCAAATAGCACTATGATTTTCTCCCTGATCTTGTCTACTAGCTGATCAACTGGCATATCCTTTACATCCCTCACCCAACTGTTGAAGCACTCTGCCAGATTGTTGTTGATATAATCACACTTAATCTCTGTGTTGAAGCTGCACATCATCTGCAGCAGCTTGTGGTGTCTTTGCAGTTATGGAGCCATCTCAGGGCATGCCACAAGCACCTTGTCCATGTGGTGCTCAAATACCTTTGGCCTATATGCCCTAGCAGCAACCACATGTGTCCAGAACTATCACCATGAAATTTTTTCACAAAATTGTTCATGAAGTGCCTAAAGCACTCCAGCTGCTCAGCTTGAGGGAAAACCACCTTCACAGTATTTTCTAATCCCTTACATGTATCTGTACATATAGCTTGTTTTGGAGGATCTCCAATTGCCCTATGTAGTTGCCTCATGAACTGTGGGTCCATGAACTTATATTTTGTTTGTGGTTCTTAAATTTACTTTGTTCATCTACTTTTATGTTTCCATGCTAGATAATATTTTTTTGTTTGTGCCCATCAATACATCATTGTAGATGAATCAGAATATTATATGGATGAATGATGTAGAGAATGCATTTATAGGCAAAAGCTTTATGGATTTTCCAAAAATAAACATTTCCTATGAAATTTTGTTTATAATGAAGATATATTGTTTTTCCATATCCATCTTCCAAAATTTTATATAAACAAATCCTTATACTTTGAGAACTATCCATTTCGGTTCCAGTACTTCAAAAATGTGTATTTCTTGTGAATAGTCATTTCCTTCTAATAATTCCACATTAGTTTGAGGAACTGCATGCTCTGATCCTTGCCAAAGGGACTAGAATATTGAGTGATGTAGAGCATTCAAATGCTTTTTCTTGCAAAGATATTTATATACATGTGCACAAATTAATCGTCTATTTTTTTTTCTATGATCTGTCTATGAATGCTAATACTATGACATTGGTTATTAGGATACCGAACTTGCATCTGCACTTGCAACATGGTCCTACAACGATCTTATTTCTAAGTTTCTTGAATACCACTCACAGAAAGGGACGTAAAGTAATAAACATCAATGTTAGTATTGTTTCTCCAATTATTAATTATTTGCATATATGTAATTCTATTTAGTCATGAATGTTCTGTGAACAACATTTTGCTTCATACTCTTCCTTGATATTTTGTAGGGGAACTGATTAATAGTTTTATACATGGTGCCCAGTTAACTGCCTATGCGCACATATATTTGCTGATTTGCTCTATATGGGTTTAATTGCATGTAGTTTTCTTATTTGCACTTTTAATTTATATGTGAGCAATTTTTCAACATCTTAGTTTGTCTTGTTTACAAATGGACATTGAGGAGGAATGCATTTGTGTTCTCTTCAGAAGCAAGCATTTCGGCACAATTATTAAGGTAAGATAAATTACCAAGTCAGTCTTCAATTACTTTAATAAGCTTGTTGTGCTGGTTTTATTTCTTTCATTCTATCTATATAGTCTAATGGAGGCCTATATGTTATTCAAAATGATTTGAGTTTTCTAACCAGCTATATTGCTATGGTGTGGCAAAGGTTAGATGAGGTATGTCATACCCCTTTCCATCATTGTTGTGTTTGATTGAAACGTATTTACCGATTTATTTTGTTCTCAATTGACAATTATTAGGTGAATGGAGGTGGTCATTTATGACTAGCAACTTTACACCAATTAAGCAATAGTTTGTTGTGACTTCTTCTGTAAGTGCAGCAATAATAAAATACTATAATTTTTTATTTGGCACTTAGTGTCAACTAATTTAAATTAGATGATGTCTACAAGAATATCGATTGTTAGATTTGATTTATATGATATATGCTATCCGCTATTAATGCACTAAATACTTAGAAATAACATGACCTAACTGAAAGACTTACAATTACAAAATACTACTTTATTAAAACACGAGCGCTATTACACGTGTACACACACTTCTTTAGGGTTTAAGGTTTAGGTGGCTATCCTCTTCACTCTTACTTTCCTTGCCTATGTAGCACTCTTCTCATATGTTCATGCCTACCTACCTAGGCTACCGTTGAATTCTTGCCACATGGCAAGATCCACATGACCACACCCTTGATATAAAAAATATCTTAAATCTAGAAAGTTCACTCTTAATATCTTGCTCTAGAGCTTTCCTAACATTGCCATGAGGTATGGTTAGATAATTTTGTTCTAGAATATTCATAGGAAAAATCTCCTCCTCTTGATAGCCTTTGAGAATTCTCTAGAACTATGAAGTATGTATTACTAGTTTTAATACTCCCCGAATGCAAACTTCTTTTCAAAGTTATTTTGCCAACCATTCCAAGAGCCTCTCGAAACTTCTCAAACTTTGCCTTGATGAGACACTCCGTGAGAATACCTGTAACTTATTCATCTGTCTTTGTAGGCACCATCTTGATATCTCCTTTGAGGACTTTTCCCTGATATAATGGTAGTGTACTTATATATGTTTTGTGCTTGCATAGATTATCACAGAGAAGCCTTACTTGATACTTTGTCAGCTGGTGGTGATCCTCCATCAATTGCTTAAGCCAGGTGCTTTCTTGTGTCACTGTTGCTGCCAACCGATACTCTGCTTTAGTACTTGATAATGCCAAAGTGAGCTACCTCTTACTGCACCAAGATATAACCCCAGACTGAAGAGGTATTGTAAGAATAAGGAGGCCGACTAAAGGGGGGTGAATAGACGCTTTTAAAAATCTCTTTGGCTAAAACTGAGTTTTAGATGCGGAAACGTAAATCAAATCGGTTTTGCTCAATTAAGGCCTACTTCATCTAATTTCACTAAGTGCACCAATAAGCTAAGAATATATCAATGTTTGCACTTCTAGGATGACAAGCGATCAATTTAATTTTAGGGATGTAAATTGCACAAAGTAAATGAGCACAAGTAAGCAAACCGTAAGATTGACACACAAGTAAGCCCCATTTGTAGATCGACTAGTGTAAAACCTGGGGTTGTTACGTTGAGATGTGCATGAGTAAGACATCAGATATTTGGCCATCTGTATGTTGTAGTCAAAATTATTTTTACACGATCGTAGTTGTGCTATAGAAGATGTGGATGAAACAAAGAGCATTTCAATATATGGGGTAGGGTTTATTCGTGTCATGTAATTTAATTCGTTTTTATGAGGCTTAGAGTAGGAGGTGTAATTTCATTAATTTCGCTATGTTTTGAATATTTTGGGTTGTGTGACAGGTATGTTAGCTCAACATGCTTTCAAAGTATATCACGGGAATGGTGAAGATCGGGAGAGGCCATATGGGGTTGATTTGAGCAGTTTTTCATAGACCACCTTATTTCACATAGACCCATATTATACTAAAATCGGGGCGGTGTTGTTATGGCTGACTTGTAGCACCAAATCGAGCCTAGCAACTCGACCAAGGTATCCCCACATCCATTCCACATCACCTTCCTCACCATTGTAGGACCACAAACATGCAGCCCCAAATCCACATTCACCACGGGGGTCAAGTAGGATCTACAACTAGAGTAGAGGAGGAAGAGTACAAGGAGTACCCTACCTGAGAGAGAGCTCATGATAGCGTTAACCATGCTCGCGGTCAGCTACCCATGTACACTTAGTGGCCTCCACCTTGCTTCTCGGCGCATGAGGAGGCCCCAAGCTCCGTCCTCGCATGCCCACCTTGAGCAAAAACTCACTCCATGGATCACAAACAAATTGAAGAAAATAAATCCCCAAAATTGAAACCCAAATAAAAAATGAAGGCAATGAAGATAAATCGGGGGAGATAGATAAGGAAATAGCGAGAGGATTCAAATCCTAGTGATAAAAAATGGGAACTGTTGTCATCATGGGTGAATCCACCTGGTTGTAGGTCGGTGTGGTGATGGCCAGCAAGACCAGTGGCGCCACGGGTGGTAGCGGTTGAGCGAGCCAAAGGGGATGGCAAGGAGAGGATGAGAGAGAGAGAAAGGGTAACATTAGGGGGCAGCGATGGAGCCAGCGATGTTCCGTTAGGAGGCAGGCAACCTGTTGGTCGGGAGTCAACAATGGAAGCGGTAGCGGTTGGCAGCGGGGCAGAATCAAGGAGTGATCAACAGGAGGAGAGCTTAGTGTAGGGGGAGGGAGTGATAGAGAGGGGAAAGGGGTAATGGGCTGAGGCCTATTGCGTCGGTCGGGAGAAAGGGGAAATGATATACATGTGTGTATATATGTGTATGTATAGATATGTAGGTAATATTTAATCGGCAATGAATAGTTATTGATTACACTAAAATAATAAAACCACATATTCTAACATCAGTAAGAATAGCAGCAAACAATAAGTTCACAAAAAATAAAAATTAAATATAAACATGACACTTGACTTTTAATTGATAGAAAGCTGCCATTGGATCATATTGACGTAATGTGCTTTGTGTTTTGTAAATTAAATTGTAGCATATGCACTAAATGTAGGAAACAAACCGAGTTAGGAGAAAGGACTCTACCTGAATTCACTTGGAACTAGGAACTGTTACCATATTCCATGCAAGTATGCCTTTGATCATTTTGATTGGAATAACTTCACGTAAAAATTATTTCCCTACTAGATTAATGTCACCATTTGCATAAAATGTCTTTTCGCTTAAATTGAATGAACAATAAAGGTGAATTAGCAGGCTCAATTGATGGAGCAATTGACCTGCAGTTTAAGTATTTGGTGGGCAGATAGTGCCTTTGGGAAGGTGTAGAGTGGAAGATTAGGACCCTTTGCGTATGGATATGATATAAAGACTTACAAACTTTCACCCGCATAATATGATGTATCTATCATATCAACCATCGTCCTATTTAATATGGGCAGAATAAGTTACTCTATCAAGTTATTATATACTCCACATGGTTACATAGTATACTTAGGGAATTTCATGGACAAGGCCTCAAGTAGACCCAGGGCCATAAAGAGTAAGCCTAGTGCATATATTTAGCATATTAGAGTGTTGGGTGAAGGTATGTCTAGCCTGACCAATAGCTAAGAGTATCCTAGCCAGGTGAAGGTATAATATACGGAAATTGGTATTCTGATTTGAGCATCGCATATAAGGAAATGTGAAGAGCCCATCGCAATCAAAATCAGAGAAGGCATGGGTAAAGTGATATAAGCCTATGCAGTGCTATATAGACCGTAAATTGATGCTTGTCTCTTGGATTGGAGGCTACAGGAACTGTCCAGGAGTTGTCTTATCATGCGAGTGATCAGTAGAATTCTAAATTAAAATCTAAAATATTATCCAACATAAAAACACTTATTTTTGAGATGATGTGAGATATGATAGGATCCATTGAGATGTTGATTAATGTTTATAAAGTTGCATATTTGCTCTTAATGCTTATTGAGTACTTTCATACTTACCCTTGTTATTAATCTTCTTTATTTAGAGACTAGTTAGTTTGAGAATCTACTTTGTTCAGACGATGTCTACAGAGGGCAACTATGCCGAGTGGGATGGAGTTGACTTTGAACACCATGTGTACGAGATGGATGCCTTATATGAGACATGGGACGAGTAGCAGGCCACTAGTAGCTTGTATGCGAGACTCAAGGTACTACAGCACGTCTTTATCTATTAGCTTAATAGTTTTAGTACTTGTATAATTATTAGTTAGAAGTACTTCTGTTTTGGTAGTGTGGTAATAATCAGGCAAATTGTTTAGACCTGTTAAAGACATTTGCTATGCATGGTAATGTTATTGTAATATAACTATATTGTCTCTAATTATTATTCTGCTGTAATACTTTAATAGCTTATCATTACTATTATAAAAGAACGAGTTGGTGGTCGTACGTCTATTTTTCTCTAACTGCTCTATTTCTTCAACTTTTTATCACTCTTCACTTTCCAACGGATCAAAGTAACCCCCTTCCATAGCATGATTCTCTATACATCCAATGAATTCCGTTGCAATGCACAAACATGTAACTAGTTATTCGATAAAACATTAGTTTTATCGAGTAATAATCCATTGACTAATATCATTGTCTTTAGATAATGACATGTGTCATCACAATATACTAAGAGCTTGTTCTTTTTGGCTGCGGCTAATAATTTTTGCCCCTAAAGCGAGTGTTTTTGTGAACGAACTAAATACCGATAAACCGCTTCAAAAATGTTGTCCCAATGAGCCATTTTGAAAAGGCATTGGAGCCATTGAAAAGAATAGTGCCTAAAATAAGAGTAAATTACACCGTGGGTTCTCGAATTTGTAATGAAGTAGTACCACTTAGGTCCTTCACTTGAAACTAATCTAGCAGAGCCCTCCCTAAACTTGCAAAACTGTCACTTAGGTCCTCTGGACTCACTTAGATAAAATGCAAATGTTAGGCTAAAATAAGGTACTACGATGATGTTGATCATTACGTGCATGTATTGATACCAAATAGCAAATCTCACCCAAATTGCCAAAGCCCGCTACAAGAAAAATGTTATTCAGTGCACCATTCTTGGTGACGCATCGACAAAATGTCACCTAGATTTTTTTAAGAGTAAATTACACTTTGCACCAGGTAAATTGTCATTTATTTTATTTTGCACCAGGGTGGAACAAATGTAGTTTCGCTTTGCACCAGCCAGGTGAGTTAGGCTCAAACCGGTTGGTCTCCTGACATGTAGGGCCCATAGAAAAATCAGCCACGCTGAAAGAAGTCGACGTGGAGCCATCATCCAGGTCACGCAGGGGACTAAAGAGCCAATGAGACTCGAATTGTCGAACCTGACTGTTCATCATCCCTCGTGTACGGGTAGAGACAGCACGAGTCGAAGTCACGGCATCGAACGTGTAGAACGGCGGTGTGCTACGGTGAGGAATCTTCGCCAAGAGGACGATGGTTGGTCCATGAGCTAAAGTCACCGCGTCGAAGGGGGTCAATGGCAATGTGCTGGGGTAGGGATTCTTTGCCACGAAGATGATCCCTTGGTTCAATCTTGATGAAAGGTGCGCAATTTGCTCTCAACTAGTGTTCTGTAACACAACATTGGATGATTGAGACGTATATGGATTGGTTTGATGGGGGATTTCGCGTTCATGGGTAATGTTGCGTTTTGTAAGCATGGAATGAAATATGATAGCTACTCATTATATGCTACAGTATCAGGATCACTCGAAGCTAGGTTACAGAACGCGACATTCCCCATGAACGTGAAATCCTCCATCAAACCAATGCATACACATCTTAATCATCCAACGCTATGTTACAGAACCCTAATTGAGAGCAAATTGCGCACCTTTCATCAAGATTGAACCAGGGGATTATCCCTGTGGTGAAGAATCCCCACCCAGCACACCACCGTTTAGCCCCTTCGACACGACGACTTTAGCTTGTGGGCAGTCATCTTCTTGGCAAAGATTCCTTATCGTAGAGCACCGCCGTTCTGCCCCTTCGATGACGCGACTTTGACTCACGCCGTCTCTACCCATACATAAGGGATGGCGAATAGTCGGGTTCGACGGTTCAAGTCTCATCGGGCTCTTTAGTCCCCTACATGACCTGGACGATGGCTCCACGTCAGCTTCTTCCAGCATGGCTAATTTTTGCATGGGGCCTACATGTTAGGAGACCAACCGGTTTGAATCCAACTCACCTGCTGGTGTAAAGCGAAATTATATTTGTTTCACTCTGGTGTAAACTAAAAGTATATGTAAACACCAGTATAAAGTGAAATAAGTAACAATTTATCTGATGCAAAGTATAATTTACTTTTTTTAATGTTGTTCTTTCGTGATTCTTGCGGGACTCTTCGAGAAATGCTATGATATTTCTACACATCGTAACACTTCGAATGGAGGGCTTCTTAAGGTCAACCTCATAAACCCCAACTCACGGACGCGTCCCTCGTGCGACTCATGTCATCCTCCCCTATCATCTCCCACCTTCCCCTCCGAACACAAAAAGGCAAATTTCTACTCAAAAAAGTGTCGAATAAAAACTTTCAAATCAGTAAATTTCAGACCGAAGATAGTTCAAATCTAGAAATTTCAAACTCGGGAAAAATCAAATCGAGAAATTTTAACATGGGAAATTTCAACTCGGAAAAAAAATAAATCGAGGGGCGGTCGCGCAAACGCCCAACTATCGGTGGCGCTCCGCCTCCGGCCATGACCCTCTGCAGCGGTGCAGTCACCCAGCGCAGGCATGAGGTTGTGGACGACAGCGCAGCGGCAGAATGCTAGCTCCCGATGGCACATGAGTTCTTTTTAGCTTTTCAGCACTTTTAATTTTTGACTTTTAACTTTTGACTTCTCTTAATAATTATTATTTATTAGACTAATAAATCACAGACAAAAATTATAAACCGTAATCAAAAGAACATATGGCTGGATTCTTTTGGGCTGATAGCTCATAGCTTATGGTTTAAATATTTGAATTCTACCGTACAAGAAAATAGTCGTATGTGATTTTAACCGGTACAGATAAACTAAATGTATTTTTGCTATAATTTTACTATTGACCCTGCCTTAAATAACACATAGTTTAAAACATAATTACTTAATTACTATAAACAATATAAATATAAACAAACAAAAATGCTGGTTGGAACCCACAGCGGATAGAGATGGCTTCGATGCGATCCGACGCGAACAGCAAGCAGCGTGGGCGAGCTTCCGCTGCCATCCACGTGTTGTGAGCGGTGAAGCAGCGAACAGCCTGGGACTCTACCTCTCTCCACGTGTCGCACTTTGGTTGCATCCGCTCGAAACACGTGGTGAGGGTGACCCCAAAAGAAGGATTTCGACTTCTTGGAAGTGCCATGAGCTAGTTCTATTGGTGACCCTTAAAGTGTCATTTGTTATTATTTAATTTTTATTACTATTATAAAAGAAGAAATTGATAGTTGTACGTTTATTCTACTCTAACTGCTTTATTTCCTTAATTTCTCATCATTTTTCACTTTTCAACTAATCAGAGCAATTATCTTCTATAGCATGATTCTTTATATATCTAATGAGTTCTGTTGCAATGCATATGTACGTAACTAGTAGAAGAAAAAGAATAAATGCATCAAGAATATTAAAAATGGACATCTGGTGAATGATGATCTGGCAAATTTGTAATGTTAATTTAATTATTAATTTGCTTATTTTTATTTTTAAAACATCATGGAAAACAAGTATAAAATATACTCAGTTATTAACTTATCATCAACATAAATTACATATTTCCAAAATAGCTTTATTTTTTGTACTTGGAGTGCACCATTTTCTTTTATCATGCTGATACAAATTTTGAAAAAAAAGAGAGAATAAATACCATGACAGTAAGCCGCCAGGTTTTTTTAGGGGAAGCTATAAGCTTTCATTAAAAAGGACGAGTCATGTATACATTCTGCACTTATGCTGTGAACTAGAAACTGTGGGTAAGAGAGCAACCAAACTTGTGAGTCTCGTTATGTACAAACGTATTTAGCACAACAGTGAGCCATAAAATTTGCCGTTCTCCTACAAATTGAACAACAAAACACATAAAGCCATAACTAAGTTCATAAATTTCATGAAGGATTGCACCGATTGCAAATTTGTATCTTTGACGATTCTCCTAGAGATCACCAATTTCTGACAATCCAGTTCCATGATCACCTGACTAAAGCATTTTTGACAAGCGAATTTCACACCATCATGGAACGCCAGTCTTCGATAATCAATATGTTTGAAAACCGAATTTTTTGTACGGATAATCCATTTTTTATTCGAAATTATATAAATATACCCGCGGAAATTTTTTTGCAAAAATAGGCTCCAGTCGCCTAATGGTTGGGCGATCGAGACTTCGCCCAACCGCATCGCGACAATGGAGAGTCTACGAACGGTTGGGCGATTAATTGCAGTCGCCCAACCGTTGGACGCTTTCATTGTAGTCGCCGAACGGTTCGGCGACTGCGATTCAGTCGCCCAACGGTCCGGCGACTGAAGGTGGATATAAGGCCGCGCTCGGCGGCGAGGAAGCGCCCCACTGTTCTTCCGTTCGGCCAGCGCAGAGAAGAGAGGGGAAAGAGGGAGAGGGAGAGGAGAAGAGAAGGGGGAGGAGGAGAAGGAGTGCGCGTTTTTCAGGTAAGTTTTTGGTGTTATATATTTTTGTTAGTGTAGGAGATTAGTTTAGAAATATAGTTTAGAAAATGTAGTCTAGAAAATTAGTTTAGAAAATTAGTTTAGAAAATTAGTTTAGAAAATGTAGTGTAGAAATATAGTTTAGAAAATTAGTATAGAAAATATAGTTTAGAAAATTAGTTTAGAAAATATAGTTTAGAAAATTAGTTTAGAAAATTAGTTTACAAAATGTAGTATAGAAAATATAGTTTAGAAAATTAGTTTACAAAATGTAGTATAGAAATATAGTTTAGAAAATTAGTTTAGAAAATGTAGTCTAGAAAATTAGTTTAGAAATATAGTTTAGAAAATGTAGTTTAGAAATTTAGTTTACAAATTTATTTTTCAAATTTTGTTTAGTAAATATAGTTTAGAAATTTAGTTTACAAATTGTATAAACTAAATTTTGTATACCATTTATAATGCATTATTGTACAAAAAATAGTATTTAAATGTACATGTACAAAATTTAATGTTGCAATTATTGTACAAATTTAGATGTAGAAAATTTAGTGTTGAAATTTACATGTAGAAAATGTAATGTTGAGATTATTGTACAAATTTAGATATAGAAAATGTAGTGTTGAAATTTAGATGTAGAAAATTTAATGTTGCAATTCTTATACAAATTTAGATGTAGAACATTGAATGTTGAAATTATTGTACAAATTTTCCAGGTATGGCTCGTCTTTGGGCGTGACTCGGAGTGGCGGTTGCGCCGTTGGACGAGCACGTGGGCGCTCTCATCGCGCTTCCGCCTAGTCCCGCCACCGGGAGCACGGACGACCCGCCTCGGTGGGAGTGGTCCGACACGCACACCTCGCGTGGCACGGGGACTCGACCCTCGTTGGACCGCCAGTTTGCACTACTCCAGCGTTTAGTGCGGCCGTAAGTTCGCTCCGTCTGACCTTCACTTTGTTTGCGTGTTGCGGAATGCCGGGCTACTCCTCTTGCCGGATGGTGCAGGCCACGGGCGAGGATGGAGGCGCTGGCGCGCCGGGCGGGACGAGGGCGGGGCGAGGCGGGCGGGAGCGATCACGACGCTTTCGCTCGACCGCTCCTCGCCGACGGCTTTGGTGGACCGTTGGCGGCCCGAGACGCACACTTTGCACCTCCCATTCGGGAGATGACGCCGACCTTGCGGATGTGTCCCTGCTCCTTGGGCTTCCGATCGCGGAGACGCCGCCTTCCTACCGAGGCCCGCCCATCCGGCGCGCCGACCGCCGCCGATTCGTGGTGTCGCTCCACCGCCGATGACCACCACGTGTTCGGAGAGGAGCGGACCCATGGGCCGACACCGAGGTGGCTCGAGCGATCATCGATGCGTGGTATATAAAATCGATCGTGTCTTCAAACTCTTATTTGTGGTATTACGTACTAATAACAACTTTTTGCATTCAGTGGAGCGCATGGTTCCGCAGCGCACGATCGCCAGGTCTCGCGGCACCGGAGGCGTGCGTCTTTGTGGTTGTTTGGTTGGGTGCTTTTCACCACCAGCCACGGCAACTTCGGTGGATGCGCGCCTCATCGCTATGCGAGGGCGATCGCGACGGCGAGCCCCACTGTCACCGGGATCGGCCGTGCTTGCCGCGACGCATCGCGCGGCGTGCGATGCGTGCACGAGGTCAAGGCAAACTCGATCCTCACGGGCTGTCCCCTTCTCTCGTAGCTTGTGGTCGCTCGAGCGCTTAAGCGCTCGGACGACTGTCTTTGACGACATGGGGCCGTCACGGGCCCGAGATGTATTCGAGGAGGGGGAGACGCCGACCGCCGACGATGGGTTCTATCCGTGCCGTCGTCGAGTAAGTGTTATCACGATCTACTATTTCTTTCGCATCGACGATCGTCAATCTAAACAACTTATCTTTCTTGCGTGTACAGCCACGCGCGCGTGCGTGTCACGCGGCGCACGGGTCTTTGTGGAGCAGCTCGACCGCATCACATCCGACGACGCGCGCGGGAGCCGACGATACGGCAGCAGCAGCCCGTGCTCCTGCCGGTCTGTCCTCACTTTGTCGGCGTGTGAGCTTTACTGCTCACCCGCCGGAAGCTCGTATACCTCATCTACGTGGAGGACTACGCACCCCGTGGTGATGCGGCGATTCGGCTACGGCGGCCGGTTCTGTACGGTCGGACCATCGCTTCGCGCACGTGCGGGTGAGTGATCGTTTGTGGTAAATATGTACATACTTACTACTGCGTTCGCAAGTATCTCACATTACGTAATGGTTCTATATGCAGGCACAGCGCGGAGGGAGTGAAAAGAGGGACGAACTGGTCGTTGAAGATGCATCCCTGGGTCGAGCAGTGGGAGGGTGCGCTCGACGACCGCGTGGAGGAGGACCGCCCGTACCACAGCACGGAGTACGCGGAGTACCTTCGCTGGTACCAGCCACGCACCGCACTCGTGCTCGTATATGTGGTAGATCCTTCTGCCACACACGTCGCCGCTCCGACGGACACGTACCCCGCGCACTTCGCGTGCGACGCTCACCTCACGGTACGTTACATGTCATTTCAAAGATTCCCGAATGGTAATGTCGTTTCGATAATCGACCATTTCATGTCTTTGTGTCCAGGCTGACGTCGGTTCTGCCCTATGTGCCGACTCCGGCACAGTACTTGAGAGGCTCACCAGTGGTGGGCAGCTGACCCATGACGAGGGCGTCAGCTTTGCGCGTCGGATGCATGAGGGGTGTAGACGTATTGTTAGCCTCATCGTCCGCACGAGGCTACCGGCGGTCTCCACGCCCACCGCTCCGCTCGCTCGTCCACGGTGCCACCCGACCAGCGTGGCACTACTCGTGCACCGACGTGGACACGCCCTCCACCGCCTCACCCGGAGCAGCCGGGGTTCAGCTGGCGGGGCCTCCTACACCGGTTCACTTCACGCCCTACGCACACCCTGTCTTTCCCCTCGATGGCGCCACTACGGTACGCAGAGGGTCTTATATCGTGTTTATCCGAAGATGACATGCAACGAACTAACGATATTAATATTGCGGTAGTTACCAGCAGACGGCGTCTCCCGTGCCCGGAAGATGTGGACCGCTTTTTCGCGGAGTGGCCCGGCAGTTCTCGACGCAAAGACCGAGGTTCTCTCTGTCGCTGCCCTCCCGGTGCCGGAGGGCACACACCGAGGTGCAATGACTCCACCAGCGCAGGGGCGGGATAGACACCCTCCCGCTGTTTACTTTTTCGAGCCCCGTAACCCGCTGCACCGAGGAGGGCCAAGCGAGGCCGTATGGGAGGACGCGGCGCGGTGACGGGCACACCAGGTGACGAGTGAGGCGTGCTGCAGATGCTATATATGTTATGCGTGTAATGAAAAACATGCGGCATGTTACTCTCAGTTATATTATGAAGTTTATTTAAATTTACATAGTCTATCATCTCTCTCCGCACATAAACTATCTCACTTAACAGTGCATGTATCGATCGTTTTCTACTCAATCTTTCATAAAAAAAATTTAAAAACTTTTTACATACCTACAATATACAATGAACATAAAATTTTATTACAACTTCACCGTATTTTTTACCGGTTCAACGTTACAAAATTCACAAAATTTAAAACAATCACGGGGGCTACATGCAGTCGCCTAACGGGATGGCGACTGCATGCTAGTCGCCTAACGGGATGGCGACTACCGTTAAGTCGCCGAACGGAAAAGCGACTTAATGCAGTCGCTCCACTGTGCAGCGAGATATATTGTGTCGCGGTCTGGTTGGGCGAAAGTCTCCAGTCGCCCAACCATTAGGCGACTGGAGCCTATTTTTGCAAAAAATTTTCACGCGGGTATATTTATGTAATTTTGAATAAAAAATGGATTATCCGTACAAAAAACTCTTTGAAAACCTCTGTATAACTTGCTCCAAGCGTCAAGAAAACCATTGTAAAGCCGCCAGGTTAGAACTTAGAAGTTGTAAAGGTATTCATTTTGAACTGAGGAATAAAATTAAAAAACACTGAACACTCTCTAGCTGTTGGATCAAATCTTATCGTATCTCAGGTAGAGATGGCAACGGGTAAATACCCATCGGGTATTGCCATTCCATACCCGTACCCGCTAGGTGTAAATTTACCCGTTGGGTTAACCCGTCCACACGCGGGTAGAAAAATTTACCCATACCCGTACCCGCGCGGGTATTACTACCCGACGGGTAGCCCGTACCCGCAAGCATACCCGGTTCAACACATAAGAATATCATCAATTTAGACATTCATTAATCATACATGCCAAGCACAAAAACGTCTAATGATCAAAATTAGTACATCACATAAACATACTTGACATGACCATATCAACATATGACAAACAAATAAACAATCAACAACAAGTAGATAATAAAATTAACATTTGAGTGGGATGTCTAGTTGTCTAATGCGGGTATTCATTACTCATGGTAGGCGGTATGGGTAGTATATACCCACACCGCACCCACCTACCCGGCGGGTAGAGGATTTCGCCCAATAACGTACCCATGGGTACATAAAATTTTCCATACCCGTCTCTTTATCGGGTAAAACCTATCGGTATTCGGTATCGGGTACCCATTGCCATCTCTAATCTCAGGCCTCTTCTTTTCGACTTTGACTTTTGGCTTTTTTTTACAATAATTAACTTTTAAACGGCGTATCTTTTAAGACTGGTTCTATAATCTGATTGTAGTAGACGCTACAGCCACTTTATCTATATCGGTCAAAATCATACGAGAGTTTTTTTACTCAATACTCTCTCACAGCTTCTCTATTAACTATAGTATTCTTCAATCAAAACCAAAAACCACCCGCTGCAATAAAAAAGGAAGAACTTCGTTTTGTATTACTGCTATTGATAATTAGTTAATTGCCGCTTCAATTTTCTTGACCGGATTTCTTTCCCAACCTGCAAGAGAAGTCAAAAGACTAGAGGGAGGTGTATGCTTCATCACATGGAGAAGAGGAGATTAGGATAATGCTGGAAACTGCGGAGGCCGGGGGGAGATATATGAGCTCATGAATCGTGGGCATGCAGTCTTTCACTGAAGGGCACTCACTCACGTGTATATGATTGCTGAATCTGAACTCAAATCTAAATCGCTAGATATGAAATTGCACCCCTTTTTACTGGGATGAGGCCGGCTGGCTTGGCAGCCACATAATCAATTTGAATCCGTAATGAACTTGGAAAGGAAAATACCCAAAATGAACTGAAAGTTGATTTATTGCACGGAGAATTTTTGCAGTTGTCCTGAAACCTCAGACTAGTCCTGCTCGGTTGAGCTGAAAAATAGTGGTTTATAACTGAAATTGCACTGTAACTAACTGAAATTATACTATAGCTAAAGGTGGTTTATTTGGCGTAATTAAATTTAAAAACTTTTAAAATAGAAAAAATATGTTAACTCATCACGAACAATATAAACGAATACGGGAAAAAAAGAACCGGTAAAAGCTAAAAAAGCCAAAAGTTTAGAAAAGCACGAAATTTATGAATAATGAAAAATAAGTCAGAAGCTAAAAATTCAAACTAAAATGAGCGGGGTGTAAAAGGTGTTCGCCTAACCTCGAGGAGAAAACAACCCCATTCTATTGGCAACAATATATTGCGTTTTTTTTCCTGTAATGAAGGTTGGATGCTTGCAGCACTGCGGCTGTAAGGACGCACGTGATGACCACGGGGTGGGTGAATGAAATAACCTTAACACTTAATTAACGCTAACAGTAGAATTAAATTAAATTAATAGTAATTAAGAAGCAAATAAAATAATTACAACACAGTGGAGTACAAAAAAACTGAAGCAAAGCTCTTGCAAGCCAAACAATATTATTACAAAACATGAATAATTACGAAAATACAATGTGCATCTCAAAGTAAATAAATTACAAGTATTGCATTAAAATAGAAAATAATAAAATTGCATTTGCATCATTTCCATTGCTTTGCACATTCCTTTGCATGCTCAGTGAGTAGCCTTCCTTCTGAAGACCAAACCAAAACCCGGTGTTTTTCTTTTGTAGTCCGAATGCAAAGAGTGAAAACAATCAAAGGGAGGATAAGAGAAATAAAGGTAGTTTGTCTTCAGAACCCGTTCGTCTTTAGAATGCTGAATCAATTAGTGCTCATCTAGATACCAGGACCGTCCAGGGCCAACCGACACCTCTCACTTAAGTGTGTCTCATCATTCAGTGAAAACTAAGCTAACACCCACTGTAATTTAATTTTTACTGACTTACCTCGCACAGTAGTAAACCAACCACAGTGCCAAAGCCTCCCAATAGACCAAAGGTCCTAGTGTTTTAACCATTGCACAGCCAGCCAACAGAGCAAAAGAGATAAGACAATTGCACAGTTGGCCAGTACACAGCCAAGCAAGAGGGGAATAGAGATAAGACCAAGCAAATAGTGCACGACCAGAAAGGCAAACCATTTCCTTCATAAGTAAGGCAGCCAACCGAGAGCATCATACAGAGCCTTCACTTCCCATCCCCAACTCATTTTCCTCCTCAACCAAAAGCCAACCCAAGGCAAAGCAAAAGACCATTTGACCATTGCATTGCTTGGCCAAAGGCAGAGAACAAGCCAAGCACAACCACCACCCAAGTTCATGACCACACAAAGATAGTGAGGAGGAGAAAGGTTGGAAGAGAGGAGCTAAGGGTGTTGGGGAAGATGGAGAGACAATGATGGCCACGGAGGCGTCGGACCATCGATGACCGTTGAGACCACTTCCAACTGACTAAGACAAAAAGAGGCAGCAAGATGACAACACCCGGCAAGGACAAGATGAGGCTGACCGAACCATCGAACATGTGAGGACGATGTCATGACTACCATGATCTTCATCATCGTTCATTTTCTTTTCTAGCTTGACAAGCAAGTAGGTCCCCTCACTATTCCATTTTGCCTACTGTCCACGGCAAAGCACAAACACCAGGACACACGCCACATAGCGAACTGAACTAGCCAAGTAGGATGGCTGAGAAGAGGAAAAGCTCTGTACCTCGGCTAGTAAGGCCACAATGCCATGGCGGCGAGCCCACGGAAAACCACCATGTGCCTTTAAGGGATTGCATAGTCCCCGGCGCATGCAACCCGCCAAGTACCGTCATAGCGGCATAACCGCTGGCCTTTTTCAAGCCGTTGCGTATTCAGGTGTATAAAGACAAGCTAAAATGGTAACTAAAATGAAAATGCATAAAGAATGGGTAGATTAAACCACCTTAGGTAGGAAGGGGAAGAAGTCAAATCGGCAGAGCTGGCACCGAGATCAGCTGGGGAAGAGCAAGTAGGAGTGTTGTAGGAGTCAAGAAGCCATAGATGTTGCAGCAGGTCGAAGCCATGGTGCTCGGCTATGGCCAAGCCAAGCTCACGGAAGCCAAGCTGGCAATGACCGCCGTAGAGTTCGAGAGCCAAGGAGGAGTTAAGGGAGCCGAAGAGGGGAGCCGGGAGGTCGGTGACGAGGCCATTAATGGCGACACACCCAAAACCACTCGAGGAATCAAACTAAGCCACAATAGAGCTGGTGCAATTGAAGAGGAAAGTCAAGGGGAAGTACCAAAGGACTCATCGGCGATGAGCCTGGGCTGGCATGCTCGCGGTGCCACCTGAGCCAAGAAAACCTAGCCGAGACCGAGGGCGAATGGAGAGGAATCGAGAATGGAGGGACATTGGAGGTGGCGCGCAGGGAATCAGTGGGGTTGAGCCACGGCGGTGAGCCGCTTACCGGCAGCAAGGCTTAGTCGACGTACCCAGAGCATATGCAACAGGCGGCAATGGGACATTTGGGAGGAGGAGAGAGGGCACCATAGGGGAGGCGTGCGTGCATGTGGCTAGTGGTGTGGTGTGTGCTTTGTGTGTGTGTGTTTGGTGTTTGGATTTGGTGTGAGTGTGATTGTTCTATGTGTTGTGGTGTTCTATGTTTTGTGTAGGGTGTTGTGTTTTGTGTGTGTGTGCAGGATAGTGTTAGCACGGCATGCATACGAGCCAACGAATGCAAGCATAAGTCAGATGACCACTCCATAGAACTAACCGATCAAGAGGAAATAAAAGTAGGGAAGGAGCGAAATTAAACAAATGGTGGATAGAATGTAATTAAATAAAACCCGCTAAAATCCACCCAAAAGGGGGAAACTGATGTATAAAATTAAGAATCACCCAATAATTAAATATTTTAAATCATAAGCCCACTCTATAATGTAAAAGGCGAACCGACACAGACAAAAGTAGTGGATCTGGCCACGGTTGAAATCGAGGTTTTCTACAATTACGAAGACAAGATTATTCTTTGGTCACTTGCCCAGTTATCTTAAATGGTAAAAGCTACATTATTGCAATGTATATTATTTATGTGCATTAGAAATATATTTCAAAACCAATTCGGATGAAAAGATGAAAAAAAGAGATAAGAGTAAAAGAGCAATCCAACTAAGAGGAGCAGCTGGGCTATATGAGTTAAATACTAGGATGGTAAATGATGCCCTAGTTAGGAAAGAGAGGAAAAGGTTGCAGCCCTTTACATATGGCTATGACATAAGGACAAACAAACTTTCACTCGGAAAGGGGGCCGTACTGAAGTGTCAGCCATATTCCTATTTTTTTATGGGCAAAAAATGCTATCCTGTTACGTTACCATTTCATTCCACAATGGGTAAGTAGCTTAATTTGTGGAGGAACCTAGGACTGGTTGAGAGTCCGAAAGTGGAGGATCCAAGGAGCATATATTAGCACTCGTAGAGTGTTGGGTGAAGGGATAACCGACCCAATCAACACTATTTAAGATTGTTGCATGTTGGGTGATGGTGAGACACCGCCCTAGGTCACCGACGGAGAATAGTTGGGTAGACATTTAATAATGTAACATGAGAAAACGTTCCATACTCTAGACTTGTCACTTCATCAAAGGAAATACGGGATACCTAGTTTCAAGAGAGCTTCAAGTAGCTCTGGGTACAGTGACACAAGCTTGCGCAGTGCAAAATAAAATCATAAATTCATGCTTGTCTCCTGGATTGGAGGCTATGGAGACTACTAGGGGATTTTCTTCTCACCGAATGACTAGTAGCATTTTTAGTAATTAAAATTGGAAACTCCAGTTAATTTGGTAAACTAGTTTCTAAAGAAAAGAGATGATGAGGACATCACGACTGGACCAATTACGCGAGCACGAGCTAAAAAGATTGATCAACATGTGAACTCGCTCCTAATTAAATTTGGCTTAAATCTATATGAGAATTGGCTACTACCTAATGCTAGTATTTTAATTGGTCTCAGGTTTTTGCATGAGGAGATGTTGGATCGCGATGTCAAATTCATGAGCTATTTTTGGAAGACTTTGTGGGCCAAGCTCGGGACAAAGTTGTTATTCTTAACAACTTATCACCCACAGACGGATGGACAAATGGAGGTGGTGAATAAAACACTTTCAATGCTACTACGAACAATGATCAAGAAGAATATCAAAGAGTGGGAAGATTGTTTACCGTATGTAGAGTTTGCGTACAATAGGGCGGTGCATTCTACTACTCAATTGTTCCCGTTCGAGGTGGTGTATGGTTTTAAACCAATCATGCCACTTGATTTGCTGCCACTTCCACTACATGAACGAGTGAATATGGAGGCATTCAAACGTGCTGAATATGTGAAGAAGATTCATGTCAAGACTAAAGAAGAAATTGAAAAGAAGGCACATTATTATACTGAGAAGGCGAACAAGTCAAGAAAGAAGATGTTATTTGAACCGGGTGATTTGGTTTGGGTGCATTTACGCAAAGAATGCTTTCCAGACAAGTGTAAGTCCAAGTTAATGCCGTGAGGAGATGGTCCATTCAAAGTACTTGAGAAGATCAATGACAATGCATATAAAATCGAGCTTCCGGGTGGTGATTATGCTGTGAGCTCTACATTCAATGTTGCTGATTTGTTACCGTTCTTTGGACTGGAAGAATCAGAGTCGTGGACGACTCCTTCTCAAGAGGGGGAGGATGATGAGGACATCACGACTCGACTGATTACGCGAGCACGAGCTAAAAAGATTAATCAACAGGTGAACTCACTCCTAATTAAATTTGGCTTAAATTTATATGAGAATTAGATACTATCTAATGCTAGTATTTTAATTGGTCTCAGATTAATTTACATGAGGAGATGTTAGGATGCCAAAACCAGAAGAAATCAACCGAGCAAGAAAATCATGCACGTGCATATGAATCGAGACAAACAAAAAACAATGGAAAGAAGTATATGCATGCATGATCGGACCACTTAATGAAATTCCAAGTCAAGTCTTCACTTAGTGCATGCATGCATGGGTCTACGGAAAAAAGGAAGCAAAGAAAGAATTAACAAGCCAATACATGCATGTCTCCAGAAGGATGCCACGTAGCAATAGAATAGAATAGAAGGTGACAATGTGCATGTTGCTTCTATAAACTAATAATCCACCAGTTCAAATTATTTTACATCCACCTAACAATTACCTGCTCCACAGTCATGACCTTAACTATGTCCACACCACAATATGCACCCAGAAATACACCATCATAAAAACGTGCGCACCAGATTAACTCTCCTCTATTATCTCTCCTTACTCAACCATATCCGACGGTCATCCTTCAATGGATCTACAGCACCCTCCACCCCCCGCTCGACTGCGCGCCCCCTCCCTCCGCCTCCCGCGCCTCCTCCGCTCCCTCCGCCTCCCCCTCCTCCCCGCGCCTCCCCTCCTCCCGCGCTTCCTCCTCCTCCGCCTCCCCGCGCCTCCCGCGCTTCCTCCGCTCCTTCGCCTCCCCGCGCCTCCCCTCCTCCCGCGCCTCCCCTCCTCCCGCGTCCCTCGCGCCTCCTCCCACCCGCGCCGCGCCGCCGTCTTCTCCTCCCCACCCCTCCGCTCCGCCGCCGCCTCCTCCTCCCCCACCCCTCCGCTCCGCCGCCGCCCTCCTCCTCCCCCCCGCGCCGCCTCCTCTTCCTCCTCCCCACCCCACCCGACGCCAAATCCCCGGCGATCCGCGCTCGTGTTCGATCGATCTAGGGTTTGGCGCGGCCGGCAGAGCTAGGGTTTGGCGCGGCGCGGCATGGAGAGCCTGGTCCTCGCCTGCTGCTCCGCCTCTCCCCGCCTCCTCCTCTCCGCCGCCCGCCGCCGCTTCCTTCCCTCCCCACCCCGCATCGCCTTCTCCCTATCCCGCACCGCCTCCTCTTCCGCATCGTACATTTCAATCTTGCCAAATCTGTACGTAGTAGTAGCCATGCTTAAACATTTTCATATTTTAATGCATCTAAGTTGTTTTTTTATATTGCTTGCAGGCAATATGCTCAGAGGTCCCGTGTTCGAAAGCTCCAGTATATTGCAGAGCTTGAGAGAAAAGTCCAGGCATTACAGGTGACCTCACGACAACAATCGGTTTTTTTGACTGCTCCACAATTTAGTGTTATATTTGACACGAAAATATTCATGCTGAATAATGCAATCGAAGGGATAGAAGTGTTCGCTGAAATGGAGTTTCTTACTCAGTGAGAATATAATGTCGGGCATGGAAAATAAAACCTTGAAGCAAATGTTTGAGAGTCTAACTCAGAGCAACTAATTAAACACTGTAAGTATGCTCCCATATGTGTTTGATTTTTCTTTTTTGGAGTTCTGCACTCCAAACCGCTAATAAAATCATTTTGGTAATCGAATTAAGTTTCACAGATATATTAATCACTATAACAACATTTACATGTTTGCTTCAGACATTAACTCAAGTACAACTCTTTCATTAATTGTAGAGACAATCACATGTTCTCTTCATAGTATATATTTTTTCACACTGTACATTCTTTGACGCAAATGAGGACTGTAACATGCATTACTTTAGTAAGTTTGAGGACTACCAAGCACATGCATACACAATTTTCTAAATAATGTCTTGCCCATAGTATAAAAGTACTCTGAAATATAGAATTACTTTAGTAAGTAATCGAATTAAGTTTCACAGATATATTAATCACTATAACAACATTTACATGTTTGCTTGGACATTAACTCAAGTACAACTCTTTCGCTTAATTGTAGAGACAATCATCATGTTCTCTTCATAGTATATATTTTTTTCACACTGTACATTCTTTGACGCAAATGAGGACCTGTAACATGCATTACTTTAGTAAGTTTGAGGACTACCAAGCACATGCATACACAATTTTCTAAATAATGTCTTGCCCATAGTATAAAAGCCTGCTCATGCCTGAGCTGTTTTGTACCTGACATTTCCATCTTTTGTGCTTTACCAATGAGACCTTATGGGTCTTGATGCCATACAAGTCTTCACGTCCAGCCTGTAATTAAATGTAATCTATGTAAGTTTAATGAACTATTTTAATACTCTACATTTTCCTCTTCCTTTGCCAGGGCCTCCCAATATTTGCCATTGGTGTTGGTTTAAGCACATATGACAAAGCTTCGGTAATTGCTCATATACTTCTTATTTATGCAAACGGCATGTTCTCACTTTCTGCTGTGCATATACACACTTATGAGTTTTAATAGCTCGTCAGGTTGCATCCCTGTCAATTAGAGATCAAGTAATACTCTGCATTACCAACTTTAGTGGTTGCTCTGCCATGTACTTTTCTTCTCGTTCATTGAAGATTATTGCTAATGTTGATTCTCTTTTATGTGAGCTACACTTTTACAATTTTTTTAACCCATTTATACGCCTCATTGTTTTCCTATATGCTAGCAATATTGATTTGAATGGAAAACCTGAACTGAAAGTCAAAACGCTAGAAATTTTATTTATTTGATGAGGTGGATGTAAGGATGCTTATGGTACCTTTGCCTCTTGCTTTTCAGATAAAAGAATGTGGATCCTTTTAGAAGTGAGAGATGTTTGAATTGTAAAGATTGCCCTTGCTGGGAATTGTCTTAATATTGGCACAATGTCAAGGGTACCAAAATGGAAGATCGAAAAGGCCAAAGTTAAGGTTGTATTCCGGCTGCAATTCCATGCCCTTGCTGGGAATTTGCTTGATTTCGCTGTACATTGCAATTCCTTTGTAACACATAGACACAAGGTTTCTATAGGGGAGTAGGCTTTGAAAGGCACATGTGGTCATAAAAAATGATTGCATTTGTTTGTTCTTTAATATATATTATTTTGTTATGTAAGGTTTGAACTACCTTCGGTAATAGAATGCTTCATAAATTTTTATCAGGATGTAAAATGACTCCTAAGTTAATCTTATTTAGTCATGTTTCTTTTCTTCATATGTGATCAAAAGGGCTTCAAAATGATTTATTTGACTTGCTTATATGGTTTGGGTTTCCGTTGCAACGCACGGGCACAGGACTATGTCTAAAAGAGTTACGGACATATTCATGTGTTAGTAAACTTCTTTTTATATGTTCTGGAGAACTTTTCTTTTTTCATTATAGATCATCTGTTGCTTTAATACAGGGCTCTTCATCCATTTCAAGCGCTGATCTTTTTGGACGTGATGTGGACGATTCTAACATGGACGTAAGTGCTGCAGATCTCATCAACAGAATATCTTTCCAGGTAGTCTTTTTGTAAATCATCACCAGTATGTTATCCGTCGCATATTTGGCTTCTAGCAACCGGGATTATTGCATACTTTAATACAGTGAAGACAATTCAAAGATTGCATGCAGGGATGATCCATGTAACTTGCACAACTAACTTCTCTCATTCCTCGAATTGTTCTCGCAGCTTCACAGATCTGTCTTCCTCAAGAACATGGTGGAGAGACCGGAAAGAAGCTGACATCTATAGCCTCCAATATCATGTCACAGAGGGTGTTGCCCTTGTATCAGTTAGGTATCAGGACTATGAATTGGGTGAAGTAGATGCCAAAATCGATTTATTGGAGAGATGGCTATCGGTTAGCGAGTTGTTTGAGCAAACATATATGGATTTTGCCCAAACTTCATAATAAGTTTTAAGGGGGATGATTACATGGTATACTTCTACATTTTTTTGTGCAGTTATCTTGCTTCCCTTTGGACATATTCTTAATAACCTTTGAGACAGCCAAGACCTATGACCCAACAGCTTTGAGGTTCAATTGGAATGATAGAATAGAAGTACCAAATCACGAGCGCCATGAACTTCTCTTGCTGATGATATAGATTCAAACACACCTTTCTCTGAATTGTATGCTAATTACGATGTTAAATCAACAATTTTATTTGTACAAAAACGACAACTATAAATGTGTTCAGGAACTTGATGTGAGGAAAAAACACATTTACCCTGAGCGCGCTCTCTCTCTCTCTCATGAATGAATGAAAGTTCTCTCAGTTATGCTCTTCTGCCTGTTGATCCACTGAGCTCACAAATAAACCTGCTTCCAGGGTACTGCTGCTGTGTTTTAGATAACTATGATTTACACACATCAACATTTTTCCTTTTATAATTGCTAATTTACTTTTGTTTGTACAGGGAGCCAACTGCAATATGGGTCTCATTAAATGTTCCTTGCGGACAGCAGCCTGGTCTATACGAGGGTGACGAATTTTTTACTGCTGCGAGGCTATTTATTACTGCTGCGAGGCCAGAAGCAGGGTAGGCTTGCCTTCGCTGCTTTAGATTTGGTTCTGTAATCCATTACAAGTGATTATAATCTGATCAATATTGCTTGGACATGAATAGAATGTCAAATTCTAACCACTGATGCAAGTGTTCGTATGGCATACTAAACAAGAGATATCAGTACTCATATTCAATGTAATAGAGAAAACATAAAAAATATTGGAAATATTTTTTCATAATTACAAGTTATTATAATCGATCGGTTTTGCTTGGACATGAACAGAATAAAGAAATAGGTGGAGCCTACCTTTACAGCATTAGATGTCTATAATCCGAGTATTATTGATTAATGCAAAATCTATGATGAATATGTTTCTAACATTGCAGACATGTAATCACTCATAAAGTTGAGATGCTGATACTATAAGGGTGGTTTTTTGATGGATTCAGATATCTGCTCATTCTTATGTTGCATTTATATTCCTTAAGATGTATCGCCTGATACAGTTATTGTTTTGGTTCCAGTTTTGACTTCCACCTGAGAGTCTCTTTCAAAGGGTGGGGATCGATTAGGTATGAAGAAACTTTCGAATCGGTTGCCTAATTCAGATGGTTGTTTAGTTACGTTATGTTGTTTACGAAATCATCGTCCTGCAAGTAGCGTTGATTTACATTGCTTTTGTTTTAGGCACAACTCTGTTTCCATATATGGCCTATGCAATATAATTTTGGTATCACGAGAAGGTCTTACAATTTTGTGATAACGAATGTGAGGAGCGTAGGCTGTACTGTTCATTCAAATATCACTTTAGTAGTCCAATGATGTTGTCGCCTCAAAGGATCAGTCGTTATGTGACATTCATTATGTGACAAAAATATTTGGTTATACAATATATGAGACGTGAATCTTAATGAATCTGATTGTTCGTTTTATTTTTTACAAATTTTATCTTGTTTTGTATTTTGCCGTAGCGTTAGCACGGGCACACTACTTGTTGTGAAGGTTTCGACCATGGTGAACAGTGAGGTCGAGAAGAGGTACGACCACTTCCCAGAGAAATCGAAGGTAATCTGAAGGCTTACGACTGCAACGAAGTTTGTACGTGGTCGTACGGAGTCTACGACCACGTTGTAAGAGGAGTTGCAATCACGTTGAAGGCTACGACCACGGTGTAATTGATCGTAAGGAGCAGTGACTTCAGCGGGAAGATCTGAGCGGTCGTAAACGTGGTTGTAAGGACTTACGACCACGGCAAAGCTACAGTAACTTTGCATGATGGTCGTAAGGAGGAAGATCGTGGTCGTAAAGCTAGTGGCGCGTGGTCGAAGGCGATCGACCACGGCAAAATCGAGCAGTGTGATTGGGAGCATCTACGACCACGAACACGCAAAGTCGAAGGTGGTCTGAAGACGTACGACTGCAAAGAAGAAGATTAAACGTGGTCGAAGGAGGCTGCGATCACGTTGTGAAGGTTTCGACCATGGTGAGCAGTGATCGCCAGCATCACTGCGTGGTCGTAAAGAGTTGCGATCACAGTAACTCGAGAGCGGCTGAAGGAAGACAGTGCAGCGATATAGCGGAGCGGTCGTAAACTGATACAGTGAAGTTACGACAACGACTCAAAGCGATCGGTGCCAAGTTTGAGTGGTCGTACGGCGACGTAAGCACTCGGAATCGATCATAAACGACTCTAAGTACCCCTCTATAATACACCAAAATTTTCTTTACTAAATCCACCCCCCTCAACCACCCCCACAGTCATGCCTAATCTAAGTCCACCCAGATTTGTCCATGATCTGCATCTAGATTTGTCCATGATCTGCATCTCGCCGCCCAGCTCGTAGAGGCAGGGGCGGACCCACAGGGTATGCCGGGTGGGCCATTGCATACCCTGGGGCCCAGCAGTAAGTCATACATAATATAGATATTACATGTAAAAACAAAAGAAGAAAAAGCTTACTGTGTTTCATATTTCTTTATGTGACAAAAATATTTGTTTTCTTTGTAGCCTCAAGTTTAAACAATGTGGGGATGAAGAAAGTCGTCGGTGGGTGAGTCCAATGATGTTGTCGCCTCAAAGGATCAGTCGTTATGTGACATTTATTATGTGACAAAAATATTTGGTTATACAATATATGAGATGTGAATCTTAATGAATCTGATTGTTCGTTTTATTTTTTACAAATTTTATCTTGTTTTGTATTTTACCGTAGCGTTAGCACGGGCATACTACATATATAGCCATTCAAAAATTGGCTTTGAAAGCAGGGAACAAAACATGTATGGCCATTCAAAAATTCGTTTGGTTGATTTCGTGTGCATCCCTAAAATGCCACCGTGGCGTTAGCACGGACACTATACTAGTGTTACTAGCCTTATAGGCGCGGCGTCACGCCGCGCCAGCCACCGTGTGTACCGAAGTAAAAGAGACGATAATTCGTGAGAAGTTTTTTTAAAAAAAATCGAGGGCACATGTGTATTTTCAGAAAAGCCAAATGTCAAATTTAGAAAACCGCGTGAGGAGCTTTTTTAAAAAAAAATCGAGGGTACATGTGTATTTTCGAAAAAGGCAAAGGTTTTTTCCGTAAAAAATCGAGGACCTGTACGTAACTAAACGAGGACCCGAATGTAATTTAGAAAACCGTGGGGCGCTATCCTGCAAAGTATACAAAAGTGGAGGGGTGTTTTCAGAAAAAGCACTTTCAAAAAAACCGGCAGGGGTCTTTTCGGAAAAGGCAAATGTCTAATTTAGAAAACCGCGTGAGGAGCTTTTTTAAAAAAATCGAGGGTGCATGTGTATCTTCAAAAAAGTCAGGTTTTTTTCGTAAAAAATCGAGGACCTGTACGTAACTAAACGAGGACCCGAACGTAATTTAGAAAACCGTGGGGCGCTATCCTGCAAAGTATACAAAAGTGGAGGGTGTTTTTGAAAAGCGCTTCCAAAAAACGGCAGGGCCTTTTCGCGAGAATCAAGGACCTTTACGTGATTTCGGAAAAATAGAGGGGCTTTTTCGCATAAGAGGTCGGCCGACCGTACGAAGATTCCCCCACCACGCGCCGGCCGGAGCGCGCGCAGGGGCGACGTGGCGGGGCTCTCTGCGCGGGGAATCCCGGGGAGTAATACAGGTATGATTTTATTGCGCATGCTGGGATGCAGACTCAAAGTACTATTCGGAAGTTCTTTTTATTATTTATTTATTGCTGAGTCGGTCACAGACATTACGGTTCGGATGTTTTGCTTAGTTTGGTTGTTGAATTCCAGTCCAACCGGAGAGTACTTTGAGTGGGACTCGGGTTACTCGGGTGTCGATGAAGCCACGGGGGATGAGGGTGATCGTGCTGAGAATCAGGGTGAGGTGGACACCCTATACAACAGCTAGGACGAGTAGACAGCCAATGGCATTGAGTAGTCGAGCGATAGGGTATTTAATTATCCGTATCTCCTTTTGTATTTAAATAATTATACTTAAGATCATAGCTCTACGTGGCTAACCGTTGTATTAAAGCATAATATCTAATCATAGTTCGGCTGCACAATTATGGTAAAACTTATTATTTCTTAATCCGTTGGGATTAAGAGTAATCCGTTGCCCGATGTCATATTCTGAAGATAATGACATGGGCGTCTTGGTGAGGATTGCCCTAGAATTTACTTTAAACTTAAACTATATCATAATAAAATTCCGCTCACCCAAGCAGACTCTAAGACGACGATGTAACTGAACATCAAAAACCTAGGAATACCTTTTTTTAAAAAAAACTAGGAGTACAATTTCTCTTGCTAGGTCACCCCCTATCCCTAGCAGCTAAAAGATCATATAATTTTTTAAAATAAAAAATAGAGGCTACAATTACTATGAGATGCGCAAATAAATTAAAAAAATATTTGAATTTTTCGAGTACAACGTGGGATGCACACGTATAATACATATGCACAAACCACCACAATGTACATATGCGAGTGTGACTACTTGTAGACGTCTGGAAATACGGAGTTGATAATAAATCCGTGACCTCCCACTTTCACGGGCCTGAAAATGCGTAACTTCTGAGAAGTTTGCCGAACGAAGAACATTCACGTCAAGGGCATGCATGCAATTAATCGGGGCGGTTGGTGAGCTAGATGCATGGTTCATGTTGTACAGTGAGAATGAATGGTTTGTACTTGTTGGACCGAAATGGCAACAGAGAGGAGGTAAATGTTGCTATCACAAATCCCCGTAAGTATCCACTTTAAATTTTTTCTCCGATAGCACCAGACGCTATGAAGGAGTTATGCTCACTTGAAACTTAAGCACACAGAAGAAAAACGAGACAGAAGAAATGATATTAATTTGGTCGAGGAAGCAGTTAAAATAGTTTGATCTTCTTGATTTGGCCGAACACAATACAGAGCCAAAGAAGAACTTTGCCAAAAAGCACTGGAAACTCAATCGGCAAATAATGCAAACCAATGGGTGCTGCTACTGCATGAGTTCTTTGTCACCCTAGAAAATTTGGCACTCAAATGCCTGAGAGCTGCTGAAAATGCAAAGCTGTCGAAAATGCAAAAGAACTATTCTTTCCAACCAAAAGTCAAGAGACAAAAAGGTGACAAAGACTGCAGTTGTAACAAGAAATGAAATTACTTTCTTGTTGGCCGAGAGCAGGAGACAATGATTTCAATGCTAGTTCGGCTTGCAGTGAACAGCCCCAAGCAAAAGCAAAACCAAGCTGCAATTTTTTTGTTTTGCAAACTGCAGAACACTGCTGAGACCAAAGAGAAAAAAACTGAAATATTTTAACTAGCCGAACACTACAGAAACCAAGGAAAGAAGAACAAAAAATGCTCAAGTCTTCATGTAGTAACTAGGAACTTCAAAATGAAGTACCCACGGACAGAGTGCAAAAAAAAACAATTGGCTGGAAGGATTATCAAAGCAGGAGCATGAAACAAGTATGTAGTGCAGCGTTCTTGCCGTGCGCAAAGCATTAGACAAGAAATGACACACGGCAGAGAAGTTTCAAAAGCCACTGCCGAAAGCAGTCAATAACCAAAGAAGGGACTGATTAGACTGCTTTCACTCATCCTGTGGAAAAGTTTTACTGCTGTCCTGAAGACTGAAAAACAAACCATTCGCAGCCACTGAAAACCGAACGCAGTAATTACTGAGCAACAGAGTCAAAACTGAAAACAGAGAAAGAGTGCAACGATCATTTGAGAAGGAAGCTTGCGATATAAATCTTTGCTCTTAGGTATGATCTGCCCAAAGAGCCTTTTGGCAATACCTAGTTCTGAGCACGAAGGGTCTGTAGATAAAAAGCCAAGCAAAAACTTAGAAAGCACAACACTCAAACTCTAAAATGAAGAACAAAGAAGCACAACACTCAAACACAGAATTTCATAGATTGAGACAAAGAGAGATGAATGATTAAACAAGAGGAATGATTACATCAGTTCACCCCATCTCACAACTCAAGAAGAACACCCAAGATAAAACACAAGTGCTGCCCTAAAAACAATTACCACTCATGTATGGAGAGAACCTAAATAAAACCCTAACTTTCACACACCTATCTCTCAATTTCAGCACTAGAGAGCACCTCTCTATTTATAGCCTCCATAATGGGTTCACACCACGTTTTACCCATTAAGCCTCCACCAACTCATGGCGCTTTATCCACAATCCACTTCCTTTAGTGTAGCTTTGCGTATTCACCAAAACGCCTCTCGCACACCTTCCAGGAAGCTTCCTCATTTCTTGCCCTCCAAGCCACGCAGCCACATCGAGTCCGCGCCGTCTTCGGCACACCTCGACCGTTCTGACCTCGGCACCGCCCGCGCCTAGTCCGGTCATCCCGTGCCTCGCCACGACTCCACCTCAACGTCCTGTAGCCATCACAGACAAGAAACAAATCACATAGCACCGCTCGAAATATTGTAACCATACATTAGCAGCAGAAGAAATACTCAGAGCACAAACCGATCGAACCGAAAAATAAATGACTTAAGCACGTTCGACCTAGTTCGACAAGGTCCGACCGAAACCGATTGCACCGCGCAATGACATGGTCCGAACCACACAAACCAAACTCGACTTTTCTAAAACAGATGTCAAATACTCATCACACAACCGGGGTCACCTCCACATGTTCTATCAATCTCTCCATTGATGAGTATATTGACAAACCCATAAAAAGCACAAAGTTGAGTTTGAGTTTGAAGAGTCCAACATGGTCCAAAGAAGGATAATGAAGCTAATGACCATGTCGACAGAAGGAACACTAGAGCACCAAAGAAAGAGCAAATTGATCTCCAAAGCTCTAGAAAGATCCCAAATGATTTTTCTCTCCAATATTCTCCCCCTTTTGGCAATAAACACATCAAGGGAGCAAAAGAGAGAATATGACATGGCAATGGATGAAATGGCTGAAGTTTATTTATTTTAAGCATTTAGAGTCATGAGAATTGGCTCACCGTCCTCATCTGGGTCTAGTGAAGCTAATGTAGCCATCGGAGTGGACACCGGCTTACCATCACTCATATCGAAGCGCTTCAGGAGGTCTCGAGTGTACTTGCCTTGATGCAAGAAAGTACCCTCCCGAGTCTGCTTAATTTGAAAGTCAAGGAAGAAGCTCAACTCGCCCATCATGCTCATCTCAAACTCCGAGATCATGACATCGAAAAACTGGGAAACGAGAGCATGCGAGGAGCCGCCAAAGATGATGTCATCCACAAAAATCTGGACGAGCAGAAGGTCAGTGCCATGCCGACGGATAAACAAGGTCTTGTCTACTTTACCCATCTCAAACCCATGACTCAACAAGTAGGACTTAAGCCTCTCATACCAAGCTCTAGGGGCTTGCTTAAGTCCATACAAAGCTTTGGAAAGCTTGAAGACACGGTTTGGGTATTTGGGGTTCTCGAAACCTGGAGGCTGTCGGACATAGACTTCTTCCTCAATAAAGCCATTGAGAAAGGCACTCTTGACGTCCATCTAGTAAAGCTTGAAACCCTTAGAAGCTGCAAAGGCAAGCAGGATTCTAATGGCTTCAAGTCTAGCTACAGAGGCAAAGGTCTCCTCGAAATCGAGACCCTCAACCTGAGAGAAGCCCTGAGCTACCAGTCTAGCCTTGTTTCGAACAACCACCCCATCCTCACTCTGCTTGTTCTTGAACACCCACTTAGTCCCAATGACATTGTGACCTCGAGGGGGCTCAACAAGCGACCAGACCTTGTTTCTTTCAAAATTTTCAAACTCCTTATGCATGGCATTGACCCAAGACTCGTCAGACAGCGCATGACAAACGTCTTTGGGCTCAAAGGAGGCAACAAAGGCAGAATGGAGACAGAAAAGTGACGTGGCAGACTTTGAGCGCGTGACACGGTCAAAGCGATCTCCAATCATCTGCTCAGAAGGATGCCTTTTCTGGATATGTCGGGGAGGTCCTGGATGAGAAGAAGAAGTGGCCTCTACCTCATGAGCTGAAGAGGTAGGAACAGAGCCACTAGCTTCCGAGGAAGCAGAAGGCATGGGCTGATCACTTGGAGCTGCGGTGGAAGAAGGCACCTCGAGGGGTGGATGAGGGACTGGATCGGGTAGATAGCCCTCATCTCCATCGTCCTCATCATCCACAAAGATGGGCTCGGACTGCTCTAAAGAACCTGAGATATCGGGCCTAGTCCCGGACTGGCCTCGTCGAAAGTCGCCTCACAGGTCTCTACCAACTTACTAGACTCGCAGTTCCAGACCCTATACGCCCGCGAAGAAGTCGAGTAACCTAGGAAGATACCATCACAAGATCGTGACTCGAACTTGTCTAGGTTCCCGGACTTCAAAATGAAACACTTGCAACCAAACACACGAAAATGAGAGACACTGGGCTTTCACCTGTATCTCAACTCATAGGAAGTGCGATGCAAGTGTGCCCGAAGAAAAACTCTGTTCGAAACATGGCATGCGGTTGCAGTGGCCTCAGCCCAAAACTTCCTCGGTGTAGAGTACTCATCGAGCATTGTCTTGGCCATCTCGACCAAGGTACGGTTCTTTCTCTCCACCACGCCATTCTGCTGGGGGACGTACGGAGAAGAGAACTGGTGCTCTACACCAGTCTCATCGCAAATCCTCTCAAAGTAGGAATTCTTGAACTCCGTGCCATTGTCACTGCGGATCGCTCGTAAGGCACCCGGAAGCTCAACAGAAAGCCTACTGAAAAGACCTCGAAAATGTGTAAACGTCTCATCCTTCGAGGCTAAGAAAAACACCCAAGAATACCTCGAGAAGTCATCGACCACAACAAGAACATACCACTTCCCTCCTGCTGACTGCACTCGAGCTGGTCCAACGGTGTCCATATGGAGCAGCTGTCCAGATGCATCGGTCATAGTCACTATGACCAGAGGGTGAGAAGCGGCGGCCATCTTGCCGTGCCGGCATGGAGCACAAACTAGATTTTTGACCATCTTGAGTTTCGGCAGACCACGAATGAGATCGTAGTCGCTAACTCGAGTCAAATGGTCAAATCCAATTTGACCAAGTCTCCTACGCCAGAAAGTCAAGTCACAGGACTCAGAAGCAACCAAACACCAGAGAGGATCACCAGAAGACTCAGAAAAATCAGCACGAAAGATCCTCCCAAAACGAGAAATCCCGCCGACCAGACTACCCGAAGAATCAAGAATTTTGCAAGCATTTTTCTTGAAGCTCACCTCGAAACCATCATCGGTAAGCTGAGAAACGGAAAGCAAATTATACTGTAGCTTACTAACCAAGGCAACATCTTTCAAAATGAAAAAATCGTTAACTCGCACTGTACCTTTCGCGATGACGTGCCAGATGAAGCGTCTCCGAAGGTGATCGTCTCATCACCTGGAGCGCGGGCTAGGGAAGAGAACCAACGTGAGTCTCCGGTCATATGACGAGAACAACCGGAGTCTACGAGCCAAACCTCTCCCTTCCCAGCCCGGCGAACCTGAGTCAACAAGAGAGTAAAGTTTCAGTACTGGGGTAATCAAGATTGATTTTGGCACCCAATACTGAACAACTCGTCGAGTAGCAGAAGTAGCCACACATGACTGACCTCTAGCTACCCTACACTCTCTGTCACTCAACACGCCAGAAGGTCTGTGTGCAGACCCGAAGCTGTTGTTTGGCTTGACTGCTATGGGAGAGCGAGCCGGAGCACCAACAACACGCTGATCACGCCGCGGGTAGCCATCTCGACGGGGGAAACGAGATCTACCCTCAGGACGGCGGAAGTCACGACCAGGAGCATATCGAGGACGAAAACCAGAAAACTCGGAAAAGCCAAGTCCTCGATGTTGCCCAAACCCATCAACAGAAGCAAGTCGCGCGATCTTGGCGCGCCTAAAGCATCGATCGATCAGATGTCCATCCTTCTGACCTTCTGAGAGGTAGAAGTAACACGGTGAGGCTTCGCCTTCTGAGAGGCCAAAGCTGCAGGTGGAATTACCTTGCTGTCAGAAATTCCTTGGACAAAGCCCGCAGACTTAAATTGGACTTTCTCAGTCCTGGACTCAGTCTCGATCACACCTGGTGCTATGGGTCTGAGCACGGCAGGTGGATGCTTCCTCATATCCTCATAGAAATCATATCCTAGACCCTGATTAAATCTGCAAATCTTGGATTGGTCTAGAATAAGATTAAGCTTTTTCTTACCGCCTACAAATCTCTCGAGAGTGTTCATAAGATACTGACACTCCCGAAAGAGAGAGGTGCAAGAAGAGCAGGGGAAGAAGGAGTAGCAGAAGGTAAGGGAGCAGATGAAGAACCAACAAGAGAGGAAAGAATGGCTTGTGCACGCACACCGACTCGAGGGACAGTCCTACTACTAGCCGGTTGGTTCACGTCGCTAAGCGTCTCAACCTGACCCTTGGGATTCTCCTTCCCCACCTCAGCAATCACATCACAATGAGTTGATGGCTCCTCTAGTAAGTCCTTAGTTAGCTTCACACATTGTTCATTCAAAGCAACGAGTTCAAGTTTTAGTTTATCACAACTAATTCATGGTGAGCTAACAGGATCCTTAGTCGCAAACTGAGCTAGTTTGTTTTCACGATCAACCATCTCTTGAAATTGCATGGAAACGGACTCAAGCTCAAGCGTCAATTTTGGACAGTTGGTGGAAGAAACAACAGGCTCAAGTAAAGAAGCATGCAACTCAGCAATTTTATGATCTGCCCTTTTTAAGTTCAATTTCAAATTATTGCAGTTTTCACATGACTCGGGCAGATCTAGGAGCATGGTATAAAGACCTCTAAAAGCATTGTCCTTATCCTCACATGAGGTGCAACCAACAGTCTCAACAGTAGTAGATGAAGAAGGAGCTACCCTACTCATCTCAAGCTCAGCAAGAAGACTAATGTTCTCCACCTTAAGCGTATCAAGCTCAGAAGACAAACTATCATGCGAGGTCCTTAGTTTCTCCATGTCACCCAACAGAGCACAGCATGTATCACAATCATCACGGGAGGGAGCAGATGTAAGTGAAGTAAGCTCCCGTGATAGTCTATCTACTTCCTTTTCTAACTCGGTACACCTAGCCCGAGCTCTCACTACAAGAGATGTGTCATTTATTGACATTTTATTTCTGTCATAATATATGAAATTCATGTCACAATTCAAGATTTGTGACATACAGTTGACGAAAATCCAAATGTCAAAAAACACGCGTCACGAATTTATTCTGTGACATCAGTATATTTCATGTCACAAATCTATGACATCGGCTTTCAGTGTCACAGAGGTTTATGACATTGGTTTATTGTCACAGGTCCTTGTGACATGCCATGTAGGCAGATGACGTGGTGCTGAGTTGGCAGGTCAAAAAATGTCACAGCTACGAACGCTCGCACGACTCAACGACCGACCGACCGCGAGAGGGAAAAGAGAGAGGTCGAGAAGCACAAGAGTGGATCTAGAAGCACTAGGTGGGTCAAGACAGCAAGGGGAAGGTAAACAGTCGTCGGCTCGCTAATCCGCACAGGACAAGAAGACAAATACATAAAACTACCACTGACAATGGCATTTATCAAACAATGAGAATAACAGATGACCACACAAACTAAGAACATAACACAAGTACTATTAAATTTGAACGACACAAACTAACATATTAAAAGATAACAAATTCTCATCCACTATTCCACATCAACATATATCACAATGACAGAACAAGGCATCTCCACTGATCACATTCACATATATCACAATGACACACAAATTCTAGAATCAAGCTACCGGCAACATTAACATAAAGTAATTCTGGAACAAATTAACATAGCAAAATCACAAGCATCCATCACAGTTCGCATACATCACAGTAATTAATTCGCAATTAATTTGAGCAATGTATGATGAACAACAAAGAGAGAGGGAGAAGAATTGAGCTAGACCGAGGGGAGTTGTAGAAGTAGAGGGAGTTGTCGCCGTCGGTGTCGGTGAAGAGGTGGCGGCCGGCGGCGGCGGTGAAGGGAACGCAGTGGAGAGGTCGTCGGTGCCGTGGAGTAGCAGGGGGCGGCGCTGATGGAGGTCGGCGGTGCTACGGTCGCAGCAGAGGTGTCGTCGGATGCATGCGGTGGCCGGTGAAGGGAGCAGTGGCCCGGTGAGGGGAAGTAGAGAAGCGGAGGCGTAGATCTGCGGCGGAAGAGCAAGGAGGAAGGGAAGGCTACGGTGGCCGGAGAGGAGAGCGGTCGCTGGTGGAGAAGGGGGATGCGGCGACGGAGAGAGATGGCGCGGTGGTGGTTGGCCGGAGAAGGGAGCGAGGCGGTGGATGCGGCCGGATGTGGAGGAGAAGGCAGAGAGGAAGGAGAGTAGAAAGGGAAAAAGGTGGCGCGATGGATCTGGAGGGGCGGCGCTCGCCGGTGGAAGCCGAAGAGCGGCGGCAGTGGAGAAGGGGATGAAGGATAGAAGAGATGCAGTGGCAAGGGAGAGGTGGAGAAGCGGCGGCGTGGCGACGAGATGAGCGGAGGAGCGGTGGGTGGAGAAGAAGGGATTAGGGAGGAGAGGCGGCGGAGAGGAAGCTGGTGGCGCGCCGGCGAGCTACGGCCCAGCGCTCGCCGGTGGCCGGTTTTGGAGGAGAACGGGGGGAAGAAGAAGAAGGCCAAGGGGGGATAGAGAAGAAGGATCGGGCTCGGTTTCTCCTAGGCGGCGGCTGGGGTTTTTTGGGAGATTAGGGTTTTCGGCAATTTGCGATTTAATCCTCGTGGTTTCTGGAATTTGCAATCAAGTCCCTCCCCATTTGATTTCTTCTTAATTAGCCTCCACCGCCCCTTTTTTTTGTTTATTCCGCCACCACCCATCAAGACATGACCCCATCAAAGGTCCGTCCGCCCCACCATCAATGGCTGTGCTTTGCCACCATCAAAGAAGGTCGGAAAAAAAGAAAAAATGGCCCATTTCAAAAAAAAAATAAGAAAGATCAGTGGGCTTTATATGGCGGGGAAAAAAGAAAAAAATATGGGCCCACTGACCACGTGGCACCGTACGCCAACATAGAAAATAATGTTTAAAAAAATGCAACAAAAGTTTTTTGTGACACATAAGTTTTGTCTTAGATTTATGACATTGCAAATTACCACTATGACACAACAAATCTTGTCACTAGAGCGAATTGGACATGCATCATGACATTTTTTGTGACATGCATAATATTTTTGTCACTAAGTCGAAATGCCTCAAAACAAACGTCATAAACTGGATGATTTAATGACATCTAGACCTGTTGTCATGCCAGAAATGTCAAAAAATGACACATCTCTTGTAGTGTCTAGCGTTAAATCCACCTAGCTTAAGAAAAGCATGATTAAGGTGGTCGTAGGTGGGGGATACCTTGTCCGAGTCAGAGTACAGCTCGCTGTCGCTCAGTTCGCCCTCAAGGGCCATGAAGCACATGCTGGAGAAGTCGTCGCCACCCTTGGGTTCTTGGTCAACCGTCTCGTCGTCGTCGCTCCATCCCTCAACCTCGCTGAGGTCGAGGTCGTCGAAGGCGATGAGGACACGGTGGAAGAGCTTCTTGGCCTTCCCGAAGTCGCGGAACTTCTTCTTGCCTTGTGCGGGAGTTGAGGGCTTCTTATTGCGGTTCTTGTCGGTGTAGTCGATCTTTCCCGAACCGCCGTAGTCACATTTGCCCTTCCCCAGCTTGGGGCAGTTTGCCCAAATGTGGTTGGGGCCACCACACTCGAAGCAAATCACGGGTCCTCCTCTCTTTCCGTCCCTCCTCCTCTTGTAAGCATGGGAGAATCTCCGAGCTAGGAGGGCTAACTGCTCATCCGCAAGCTGCTCTAACTGATCATCAGTTATGTCACCGAGAACAGCAAGGGAGAAACCGCAAAGAGAATCAGAAGAAGAATCGGAAGCCAAATTGGGATCGGTGACTAAGTCCATCGACTTCGAATTCGACTTGCGAGAGACAATGTCAATCTCGTGAGTCTTGAGACGTGACTACAGCGCATCAAGAGTCAAAGTCGAGAGGTCCGTGGTGTCCTTGATGGTAGTAAGTTTCATCTCTCAAACACGAAGATCAAGTGCAGCGAGCATTTGTCGAGCGTTGTCCGAGTCGGGATATGTGAGACCGACCGCTCTGAGGTTGCTCAGAATCTTATGAAAACGCGCAAAGCACTCATCGAGGGATTCACCAGTGAGCATTTCAAACTTGTTGTAATCTCGCTTGAATTGGTCCTGTCGGACTGCCTTGATTTGGGTGGTGCCATCATGGTAAGCACTGAGGGTCTCCCAAATGTCGAAAGCCGACGTGAGGTGCGAAATGCGGTCAAACTCGCTACGACTCAAACCTTGGATAATTATGCTCCTTGCCTTTGCATTCACCTCAACATCGGGCATATTCGCCACATTGATGTTCTCATCGGCAGGAACAAGATACCGAACCTTGACCTTCCTCCAGATGGCATATCCTTGAGCCTGAATGTATGTCTCCATCCGGCTTTTGCAGAAAGGAAAATCAATGCCATCAAAGATCGGAGGCTTGGTCGAGTACTTGTCCGTCGCCATGGCTCTAGAGACCGGTTAAGATCTATGGAAAAGAGCTAACCGGCTCTGATACCAATTGTTGGACCGAAATGGCAACAGAGGGGGGTGAATGTTGCTATCACAAATCCCCGTAAGTATCCACTTTAAAATTTTTCTCCGATAGCATCAGACGCTATGAAGGAGTTATGCTCACTTGAAACTTAAGCACACAGAAGAAAAACGAGACAGAAGAAATGATATTAATTTGGTCGAGGAAGCAGTCAAAATAGTTTGATCTTCTTGATTTGGCCAAACACAAGACAGAGCCAAAGAAGAACTTTGCCAAAATCACTGGAAACTCTATCGGCAAATAATGCAAACCAATGGGTGCTGCTACTGCCTGAGTTCTTTGTCACCCTAGAAAATTTGGCACTCAAATGCCTGAGAGCTGCTGAAAATGCAAAGCTGCCGAAAATGCAAAAGAACTATTCTTTCCAACCAAAAGTCAAGAGACAAAAAGGTGACAAAGACTGCAGTTGAAACAAGAGATGAAATTACTTTCTTGTTGGCCGAGAGCAGGAGACAATGATTTCAATGCTACTTCGGCTTGCAGTGAGCAGCCCCAAGCAAAAGCAAAACCAAGCTGCAGTTTTTTTTTGCAAACTGCAGAACACTGCTGAGACCAAAGAGAAAAAAACTGAAATATTTTAACTAGCTGAACACTACAGAAACCAAGGAAAGAAGAACAAAAAATGCTCAAGTCTTCATGTAGTAACTAGGAACTTCAAGATGAAGTACTCACGGACAGAGTGCAAAAAAAAACAATTGGCTGGAAGGATTATCAAAGAAGGAGCATGAAACAAGTATGTAGTGCAGCGTTCTTGCCATGAGCAAAGCATTAGACAAGAAATGACACACGGCAGAGAAGTTTCAAAGCCATCGCAAAGCAATCAATAACCAAAGAAAGGACTGATTAGATTGCTTTCACTCATCCTGTGGAAAAGTTTTGCTGCTGTCTCAAGACCAAAAACAAACCATTCGCACCATCAAAACCGAACGCAGAATTATCGAGCAACAGAGTCAAAACTGAAAACAGAGAAAGAGTGCAGCGATCAAGTGAAAGCAGTCTAATTTCATAGATAAAAAGCCAAAAGCTGTAATTTCATAGATGAAAATGCAAAGCTGCCGAAAATGCAAAAGAACTATTCTTTCCAACCAAAAGTCAAGAGACAAAAAGGTGACAAAGACTGCAGTTGAAACAAGAGATGAAATTACTTTCTTGTTGGCCGAGAGCAGGAGACAATGATTTGAATGCTAGTTTGGCTTGCAGTGAGCAGCCCCAAGCAAAAGCAAAACCAAGCTGCAGTTTTTTTTTGCAAACTGCAGAACACTGCTGAGACCAAAGAGAAAAAAAACTGAAATATTTTAACTAGCTGAACACTACAGAAACCAAGGAAAGAAGAACAAAAAATGCTCAAGTCTTCATGTAGTAACTAGAAACTTCAAGATGAAGTACTCACGGATAGAGTGCAAAAAAACAATTGGCTGGAAGGATTATCAAAGAAGGAGCATGAAACAAGTATGTAGTGCAGCGTTCTTGCCATGAGCAAAGCATTAGACAAGAAATGACACACGGCAGAGAAGTTTCAAAAGCCACTGCCGAAAGCAATCAATAACCAAAGAAGGGACTGATTAGACTGCTTTCACTCATCCTGTGGAAAAGTTTTGCTGCTGTCCTGAAGACTGAAAAACAAACCATTCGCAGCCACTGAAAACCGAACGCAGTAATTACTGGGCAACAGAGTCAAAACTGAAAACAGAGAAAGAGTGCAGCGATCAAGTGAAAGCAGTCTAATTTCATGGATAAAAAGCCAAAAGCTGTAATTTCATAGATGAAAATGCAAAGCTGCCGAAAATGCAAAAGAACTATTCTTTCCAACCAAAAGTTAAGAGACAAAAAGGTGACAAAGACTGCAGTTGAAACAAGAGATGAAATTACTTTCTTGTTGGCCGAGAGCAGGAGACAATGATTTCAATGCTACTTCGGCTTGCAGTGAGCAGCCCCAAGCAAAAGCAAAACCAAGCTGCAGTTTTTTTTTGCAAACTGCAGAACACTGCTGAGACCAAAGAGAAAAAAAACTGAAATATTTTAACTAGCTGAACACTACAGAAACCAAGGAAAGAAGAACAAAAAATGCTCAAGTCTTTATGTAGTAACTAGGAACTTCAAGATGAAGTACTCACGGACAGAGTGCAAAAAAAAATTGGCTAGAAGGATTATCAAAGAAGGAGCATGAAACAAGTATGTAGTGCAGCGTTCTTGCCGTGAGCAAAGCATTAGACAAGAAATGACACACGGCAGAGAAGTTTCAAAAGCCACTGCCGAAAGCAATCAATAAAAAAAGAAGGGACTGATTAGACTGTTTTCACTCATCCTGTGCAAAAGTTTTGCTGCTGTCCTGAAGACTGAAAAACAAACCATTCGCAGCCACTAAAAACCGAACGCAGTAATTACTGAGCAATAGAGTCAAAACTGAAAACAGGGAAAGAGTGCAGCGATCATTTGAGAAGGAAGCTTGCGATATAAATCTTTGCTCTTAGGTATGATCTGGCCAAAGAGCCTTTTGGCAATACCTAGTTCTGAGCACGAAGGGTCTGTAGATAAGAAGCCGAGCAAAAACTTAGAAAGCACAACACTCAAACTCTAAAATGAAGAATGGAGAAGCACAACACTCATACACAGAATTTCATAGATTGAGACAAAGAGAGATGAATGATTAAACAAGAGGAATGATTACATCAGTTCACCCCATCTCACAACTCAAGAAGAACACCCAAGATAAAACACAAGTGCTGCCCTAAAAACAATTACCACTCATGTATGGAGAGAACCTAAATAAAACTCTAACTTTCACACACCTATCTCTCAATTTCAGCACTAGAGAGCACCTCTCTATTTATAGCCTCCATAATGGGTTCACACCACGCTTTACCCATTAAGCCTCCACCAACTCATTGCGCTTTATGCACAATCCACTTCCTTTAGTGTAGCTTTGCGTATTCACCAAAACGCCTCTCGTGCACCTTCCTGGAAGCTTCCTCATTTCTTGCCCTCCAAGCCACGCAGCCACATCGAGTCCGCGCCGTCTTCGGCACACCTCGACTGTTCTGAGCTCGGCACCGCCCGCGCCTAGTCCGGTCATCCTGTGCCTCGCCACGACTCCACCTCGACGTCCTGTAGCCATCACAGACAAGAAACAAATCACATAGCACCGCTCGAAATATTGTAACCATACATTGGCAGCAGAAGAATTACTCAGAGCCCAAACCGATCGAATCGAAAAATAAACGACTTAAGTACGTTCGACCTAGTTCGACAAGGTCCGACCGAAACCGATTGCACCGCGCAACGACATGGTCCGAACCACACAAACCAAACTCGACTTTTCTAAAACAGATGTCAAATACTCATGACACAACCAGGGTCACCTCTACATGTTCTATCAGTACTTCTGGAAAGTGTGGTACTTATACAAGCAAAAGTTTAGGTTCGATTTGATTTCTCCTTGAAGCAAAAGTTTGTATTGGATGTACATCTACCGATGGTCAAAGATTTACTGCACTAGAGTAGGAAATGCTAGCTAGGACAGAATTACAGCGCGCACTCATATCTACAAGGCCTTAAACAACCCAGCTCTAAATTAAGATTTCAGCCAGCCAATTCAATGTTCAATTTGTGGAAAGTATTCTTTTTTCTTTGCTCTGTCCTCCTACTGCAGAAAGAAAATATTGGTGAGGAGTAGCCAAATGCAGCTGAAGTTTTATACTCTCCTTAATTTCTCCTTTGTGTGTGCGCGAGAGACAGATCTTCTCAATTTCTTTTTGCTGAAAAGAATAATGACACATAAAATTAACTGGCGCCACAAAATATAAACAGGAATCTTCGATGCTCGACTGATGTTCCCCTCGGTCTAGGGCTGTAAAAAAAGCTCGAAACTCGCGAGCTACTCGAGTTCGGCTCGTTCTAGGCTCGGTTCGAGCTCGGTTCGAACTTTAAACTAGCCGAACTCGAGCTTGATCTCGAACTCGCGAGCTTCACCGAGCCGAGCTCGAATAGTTCGCGAGCCCCAATTCGAGCTCAAATAGTAATACATATTAATTCTTACCGAGCTTACTCGAGCTGAACTCGAGCTCGAGCTTTTATTATTGTTAAAAATTAGTGTATATTTGAATTATTTTGACTGTTATCGAGCTTACTAGAGCCGAGCTCGAGCTTAAAATTTTCTCATTATTGAAAAATAGTGCATAATAAATTATTTTAATTGTTACCGAGCTTCAACGAGCCGAGCTCGAGCCTACTCGAGCTTAGGCCGAGCCGAGCTCGAGCCCCGGTCCAAGCTCGGACCCCAACTCGAGCTCGGCTCGAACTCAGCTCGAGCTTCTACCAAGCTCGAGCCTGGCAGGCCAAGCTCGCTCGAACTCGGCTCGTTTACAGCCCTACCTCGGTCCTTTTCTACGAAAGCAACCAAACCGCCTACATATATGCACGTGCAGCACAAACTCTCCTTCCTATATCCCTTTCGTTTTCTTCTCACTTATTTTGTTTTTTCCGGAATGGGAACAACCAGTTAGCATAACTTGTTTCTCCAACTTTTCAAAAACTAAAATACACAAATCTTAAAATATACTTAATTGAGTGTTTGCCACCCCAAAACATGGCTTTATAGGATTAGCCTTTTTCATATGATTTAATCAGTCTTTTCCCACTCCAATGATAAGATCCTTCATATTTTTGCCACATTACGAATATTTTGCCCTTGTTCTTCCTCCTTTTCTTCGCGCCACTAGCCATGGCCGATGGCCTATTCTTTCTACCCACACTGCCGCCTCCTCTAGTTGTGCTGTTGTTGTGTCCGTATCAGCAGTTAGGGGTGCAAAAAAGCTCGTTAGTAGGGCTTGTTGGCTCGGTTCAAAATTACTTCAATTATACTTGTTAATTGGTTAAACATTAAAATGAGTTGATTTCAAATGAATTTGAATTTTGCTGTAGCTCGTCTCGGCTCGTTAGATCGCTTCTAAAAATACTTTCAAATTATACGTAAAATGATATTAAATCAAACTATGTCAATTTTAGAAAAAGCTCGATAAGACGAGAAGTTGGCTCGATATCCACCCCTATCAGCAGTGAACGAATATCATTTTCGCGGACCTTGTTGCAGCGTTGCAGCGAGCCCAGAGTGGCGCCCTAGTGGTTGAGCAGCCATTGCTGGTGACTGGCGGTGGCTTTGGGTTGAGAAAGGGCAGTGAGTTGGAGCAGGCCAAAAAGACTAGCAAAATGCTCAATTATTGGCAAAAGATGCATGTCCAACCTTCTGAAGCGTCCATAAACTTGATTACATTTTATATTTGGGCAAATTATGAAACATCGTTCTTTGGATTGGCAAATACCCAATTATATATCCCAATTCCCAAATGGTAGGGTAGTAGAGCACGTGAATGGCTGCAAAGTAAGCGCTCCTCTTGCTCTAAAATTTGTGTTTAATTTTGTTAACTCTTGAGCGATCAGTGAAGCTCCTTTTTTGTTGCCCACTGGTGTCATATGATTTGAAGGCAACGAGAGATCATGGGATCAAAATTCTAAAATCCACTGCTCCCGACATTACGACATGTCGACACATGTGCTTTGTGTATGGAACCCTAACCTGTGCCCTGCATGGCAATTAAAACTAGCTGGAAGCCACGTGGGTTATGTTCTTTTTTGTTTTGATTTATGACTTTTAATTGTGATTTATGGTTTTTAGATTGTTTATATGAAAGTACAGAGTAATAAAATTAGTCGATATAAATAAAGTCATTACAGTGTGTACTACAATCAATTTGTAGACTTTATCTTAAAAAGATATTCTGTTTGAAAGTTAGTTATTATAAAAAAATGAAAAACAGTTTTTAAAAGCTTAAAAGAAAGACTATTCCGAGGTTTTTTTTGGCCTCGTCACCTGACGTCAAAAAATTGACTTATGGCACCAAACAAAGGTGACTTGGTCTCTGCACGAGCACAGCTCGATGGTTCCAACGCCGCCCACCTTTAGTATTTCTGCGGTAGCTTTTGTACGTTTTACTACGTTCACAAAGATGATCGGGACGTACGGTACGATGAATATTCCTTCTTTCTTCTGGTTCTTCAGCTTAATATCTCTATCAGGTCTTTTTCAGCGGGGATAGTCGCAGAATTCTACTGTGTAACTCTACCTCCATTTGTGTTGTTCATTTGTGAGAAAACCAAGCTAGGTAAAAAGTACGAGTAGAGATCACCTTTTTGTCAGCTATATATATGAGGTGCTTACATGCGACTTCACACGCACTCAAAACACCAGAAAGACAGAGCAATGGAAAGGAGAGTTGCAGAGGTGTACGATACTGAAGCCGGCGATGAACACGAGAGGCAAGGTATACAGTGTATCCATGACTTTTTTTTTCTTTTAGAATTGTTAGAGCTTTCTCATGGGCAAACCAGATTGGATGCAAATGCCACGTACTGTATGCGAAACATTTGCGTTGTGAAGAGCTCTTGTAATAATTTCTCAGCTCTTTTTTACTTAACTTACTAGAAATCGTACCTTTAAAATTTTTCAAGTTTAATCACCAATAAATTTAAAACTGTCTAAATTAGTTATATAAAAATTGTATTATTAGATTTATTGTTAGAAATAATTAATAATATTACAATTTTATTAGTATATCTTACTATAAAGTTATAAAAGTAACATCAAAGACGTATTTTAAAAGACTATAAAAAATCAAAAACATTAAGTAAAACACAAACGAAAGGAGTAGTAATGTACTCAAAGGCATACATGTAGGCAGTGGCGGAGCCAGGATTTACCAGAGCCTCGGGCCCAAAATTAAAGAGGACATAAGTCTATAACTAATATCAAATACTATCGATCCTGAGGTATAACAAAAGTACAATACAAATACATAATCATAATAAAACTTAAATTCCATGTTGAACGATATGACAAAATAGATAAAACATTGCAAAAATCAACATACATCATGAAGTTATCATGTATCATACACTCATTACTCATTAGTCATTACTGACAACAAATCAAGTAATCAACAATGAACTTATCACTTATGAGCAATCAATCAATCACAGAAGCAGACAAGCAGTCAATCACGTAAGCTCACCACACGGAGAGCCCGGCAGACCGACGGGCGGCGGACGGCGGTGAGCAGTGGGGCCGGGCAGTGCTGCGGAGAGGAGGCGCCGGTGGAGCCGCGGAGAGGAGGCGGGGGCCCGAGGTCGGTGCCGCGGCGGAGATCGGCGGAGGAGGTGCCGAGCGAGGCCGTGCCACGGCGGAGCCGCGGAGAGGAGGCGGGCCCGGCCGCCGGGATCGGTGCCGCGGTGGAGATCGGCGGAGGAGGTGCCGAGGCGGGGGCGTGCCACGCGGTCGCGGAGATCGGCGAGAGGAGGCGCCGAGGCGGGCGGTGCCGCGCGCCGTGGGCCGAGGCGAGAAGAGGCGCCGAGGCGGGGCGCGACATGGGCTCACGGCGGCGGTGGAGGGTCGGGCGGCCGCGGCGCGCGTCGCGCGGAGATGCGAGGCGCGAGGCCGAGGCGCGCGGAGATGCGGAGGCGGGACTGGCGAGACGGCGCGGCTCCGCGTTAGGGTTAGGGTTAGGCGAGTGCGCGAGACCAAAGGCCGGTGCCCGGTGGGTTTGGGCCGTGGGGGCGCGAGCGCGACCGAGCGAGATGGGAGTAAGCCGGCCGGGAATAGTCTCGGGCCAGCCATTATGCCTCGGGCCCAATACTGTACAACATTTTTTTTTGAAATATACTATTACATATTTACACTATTATTTTTCTGGGCCTCGGGCCGTTGCCCAACCGGCCCGAGGCCCATCTCCGCCCCTGATGTAGGCACGTGTTCTTAAAAAGGTAACGAGCGCACGCATGCATACATGCAGGGACGGTGTGGACGGCGATGGCGCACATCGTGGCCGCGTTGGTGGGCTCCGGCGTGCTCGCGCTCGCCTGGACCTTCGCCCAGCTGGGCTGGGTCGCTGGCCCTATCGTCCTGCTCGGCTTCTCCTGGATCACCTACTACACGTCGGCGCTGCTCGCCGACTGCTACCGCTACCCCGACCCCGTCACCGGCGCCATCAACCGCGAGTACATCGACGCCGTCCGCTGCTACCTCGGTAGGCTGCAGTGAATACATACAATAATCCGCATGCATGCTTCGCTACGTAATTTCATGAACAATGTTTAATTAACTTGCTGACGCTACGTACGTACGCGCGGTACATGTGCACGTGTCAATTAATGGTCCGAGAAATGTGCTGCTGTGTGGATGTGCTCAGTACATCAACATATGGGGGACACTCGTTGGGTACACTATCACGGCGAGCGCCAGCATGATGTAAGTACAGTCGTTTAGTTTTGTGGCAGTGCTAATATTTCACATTATTTTTATTTTGTATTTTTGGAATGCTACTTGCTGCGATCATAAAAGAATATCGTTTTGAAGTACATATAGTCAAATTTTACAAACTTATGTTATCAGTATCTTTTCAATATTAGATTGAGATTTTTCTCAAAAAAGAACTTTTAATCAAAGTTATTTTTTTAGAGACAATGTTGATATCTAATACGATATTCTTTTGAGACGAGATAGGGTCCATGTTAGTAGCTGGCATAATTTTCCAATAAAAAAAATAAAATCCGACATATATTTGTGAACTGATGACGTGTGCGCCTGCGCGCATGCCCTTGTCATGCATTTGCAGCGCGGTGAAGAGAGTAAATTGCTTTCACCGGGAGGGCCTCGTCGCCGGCGACTGCAATACCTCCGGGAGCACCAACATAGTGATATTCGGTCTCTTTCAGCTGTTACTGTCCCAGCTGCCGAGCCTGCACAACATCACCTGGCTCTCCTTCGTCGCCGTCGCCACCTCCTTCGGCTACTCCTTCATCTGCCTCGGCCTCTGCGCCGCCAAGTGGACTTCCCACGGCGACTTTGGCGGCACGCTTGCCGGGGCCAGCCTTGGCTCCCCCACGGACAAGGCGTTCAACATTCTCCTTGCAGTAGGCAACATCGCCTTCTCTTACGCTTATGCCGAAATCCAAATCGAGATCCAGGACACGCTGCGGTCGCCGCCGGCGGAGAACAAGACCATGAAGCGCGCGTCCTTCTACGGCCTGTCCATGACGACCTTCTTCTATATGCTGCTCGGCTTCGTCGGCTACGCTGCCTTTGGAAACGACGCGCCCGGCAACATCCTCACCGGGTTCGCCTTCCACGAACCCTACTGGCTCGTCGACGTCGCCAACGTCTGCGTCGTCGTCCACCTCGTCGGCGCCTACCAGGTGTTCGCTCAGCCCATCTTTGCGAGGCTGGAGAGCTGCGTGGCGAGTCGTTGGCCGAACGCCAAGTTCATCAACGCCAAGTACGACGTGCCAGTGCCGCTGCGGGGCGCCGGGCTGTCATCTTCCACGGTGAGCGTGGCGCCGATGAAGCTGATGCTGCGGACGTTGGTCATAGTGTCGACAACGTTTGTAGCTATGCTGCTGCCCTTCTTCAACGCCGTGCTGGGGCTCATCGGCGCGCTTGGCTTCTGGCCGCTCTCTGTCTACTTCCCCGTCAGCATGCACATCGCGCGGCTCAAGATACGGCCCCGCGCACCGCGGTGGTGGCTGCTGCAGGCGTTGAGCTTCTGCTGCCTGCTTATCTCCATCGCTGTAGGTGTTAGCTCGGTGCAGGACATTGCGCACAACCTCAAGGCGGCTGCACCTTTCAAGACAGTGTTCTGATTAGTTCGTTGATAATATACTCTCTCCGATTGCAACCTACGGCTACCTACATTTGTGAACAAAGGGAATACTACCTTGTCTCCTTTCAGTTCATCCTAAGGTTCTGTGTTATCCTAACTTGTGTGTTGCTTGCCGTTTGTAATAACCAAGGTATTTCTTCTTGAATCGATGTGGTTTTTCAATACAAGATGATGGCTGGAACGTGCGTTGTTTAGTTGCTGGCCAATTGATTTCGTTCACCTGATAGATGTATGAGATGATTATTTGGTACGTAGACATGCATGCTTGAAAAATATTTTCATTTGTGTGCCACATATATGCATATCTTACAAATTTACAATCGCATGCGATCGTACTGACGTGCATGTAAATGCAACAAAGTACTGGCACAGTAATGAAAGTACAGACACTTGATCCATTACACTTCTGACTCCGGGATATGGAGAGGCAATTAAAGTATTACACGACAGGTACATCGGTTCACAGATTAAACTGTACCCTAGCTAGGAATTACAGAACTAACCATCCAGATGAGCTCCGTCCGCCACGTCGACGAATTCGGTGGAAGAAATCGTGCGACGGAGTTTATCCTGTGTTCCACGTTTCTCAAGTAATATCTACTATTGAAAATATAAGTTTGTGGTGGTGTATTCATCCCTTCATCTCTATAGCTGTCAAATCTAGCCCGAGATAGGATGGACCATCCATCTCGTGCCTCTCCCCTTTGTCCCCGGATCGAACCACTCCTCTCCTCCACTTTCTCTCAAAATCCGACTTTCATTGGTTTTTCCAACGAAAAACAAAACAGGTGGTATTTATAGTTATCTTAACTAATAAAAAAGGAGTTTATTATAGCCTAGCGGTACGATCGTCCCACCCCTCGTTCGCTTCTCAGCCGCTCCTCACAACGATCCTTCCCCCTACATGGTTGTGCCCCCAACTGCCCACCACTCTCCTCTCTCCCTAGCACTTGCACATCGACGAAATCGGTGATGCCTTAGCCCCTGGTGCCGTGTGTCCCCCTTCTTCCTCCTACACTTCTCGCCCTACGTGCTGCCGCAACGGCCCTTCCACCCGCTCGGTCGTTAGTATCTCTTCCATGTTTTCCACGCTGCCATCCACTCCTATCCCCTGTCTTGACTCACCTCCTTCACCCATGCCGTTCAAGCCACCAATGCTTTCTCTATCACATCGCTTCCTCCCCATCTTCTCCAACACAGCATCTCCGCACCCCACGAAAGGTCCTCCAGCCATGTGCCACCCTCTTCTTCTCCCTTTCTCCTGATCTTCCATGCTTCTATCGCCTCCCAGGGTTCCCTAGGTCACACCGTCATTCCCCACCTTCTAGGCTAGCAATGTGCACGTACGACGAAGTTGGCGCTCCACCTGCTGTTCCCCTATGAGGAAGTGCTCGCGCTCGAGTCTGCTAAAGTTGCCACTGCTGAGGATGAGGCAGAGGAGGTGGCGCGGCAGCGCCTGCAGCATGCCGAGTGGATGTGGAGGCACTATCTCTAGTTGATCATGCTCGTGGATCTCGTCCTCCTCTACATCCTCTTCGCTACCTGGCTTGGCATATGCATGGGATTGAGCTGCATTGGCCGATCAATAAGTAAAAGAGGTAAAACAATGACTTTTCTAATTCACATGATTTATCTTTCTTTCACTTGTATTGGTCTCGATGTACAGTGTAGCGCCATGGTTTAGATTCGAGGGTACAGACTAGTAGAAACACATAGTGAGACAATACTAGCAAATAATAGTTGTGAGGTGGATTGGTACAACCTGAGCAAAATTGTATCCTACTAGACTACTATTGAATATATTATGATTGTTGGTGATGAGAACATGCTTAGCTATGTTGTTTCATATGTTGTGTTCAATCTTCGCTGTACTTTGAAACATGAACTTACAAAAATGACTGAAGCTTTTGCAATGAAGCATAACATTGAGATGAACTCGTTTCTATCTATTCTTAATGATGTTATTCATAAGAATGAAATACCACCTAATGTCATTACCTTGTTCATTCTCAGGTTTGACAAATATAAAAACTTTGGAACTGAGATAGAGGTGAGGGAGGCTGGAGCCAAAGCAATAGAGAAACAAAAGGTGGGGGCAGCCATAGCCATATTTGCAACCAATCTCATAGGGCCAGCAAGGAGAAGAGGCCCATGCTTCCAAGAGGGCAAGCCCATACAAGTTGGAAGCAAAGGAGGCTACCCATGCGGTATGCTGGTGGACAATCCCATGCTGTGGGAGAGCAAATAGGGATAAGCCTAAGAACCTAAAACTCAAGCTTTGGACAAGGCTTCTAAACCCAATTCAAAATTTGCTCAAACCCAATTGAAATCGAACTTAGAATCAATTCAGAACTTAATTCCGATTCAGTTCGGGACCAGGGTTAAATGTTTTGGATGGGAAAACTTTTCGGAGGTCAACGAAAGGAACAAAATTTCGTTCAAAAATTTGGACAAAAAAATTCAAATTTTTGATGAAATTTAACCAAAACTTTGATGAAATTTGAACAAATTTCAAATAGGACCAAATTTGGCCAAAATTTGGCTAAATCAAATTTGTTTCGGATGGTATTGAAAGGGGCAAAATTTCTGAAATTCCGCCCCATTTTCGAACAAAATTGATAACTCTGTTCAGGACAGCCCACAAGGCCTGTAATAAAAAGGTTATAACTTTCACATCGAGTCCAATTAGGGTGTTCTGTAATATCGGAAGCTTCTCCCGGCAATACAACACGCAGTTGTTCAGTTGACTTCAGGATACAAGCAGTTCAGGGTAGTGAACCTCCCAGAATCCAGACAGACCTGATACGTACCAAAGTCAACCGGGCGAACATACCAGATTACATTGAGACATGGGCGAACAATGCATGGAGCACAGGCGGATTGGAGCTTTTGCATGTCCCAGGCTGGGGAAATCTTACTTCCCTTATGTTAGGAACCTCGAGAACTGTAACTGAGCTCACACTAAATATTTACTTTCTTCAATCGCACACAGGGACCTGCAAGAACTTCGTTTCCCGCAAAACTCTTGAACATGGTTTGTGTATATGACAGCAAAGTCAAGCACCATAAACATGGTGTATATGGTGTATTATCAGCTTGTTGGCAACACGGTCCATGGGACTGTTGGATTATGTGGGCCAAGCCCATATAATAAGAATAATTCCTATTAAATCTCAAAGGCCCACTCATGCAAAGGAGGCATGCATGTGACCTTTAGTACCATATTGCTAGTTCTAGGAGAGGAAGACCACCTTAAAAGGGATGGTGCACTCCTAGTCACTTGAGGCATGTGTGGGAGAGAACTAGAGGATAACACGCGCGCGTTCGCCCGCCTCGCCGGCTAGGCTGGGCGGGGCTGGGCGGGCGGCGCGCGCACGGCACACTGCGTGAATGGTCCGCCAAAATCCGCTCCAGTGCTTGCAGACGCGCTTCCTTTGCGCTTTATCTTTTCTGTTTTGTGTGGCGGTGAATCCGGATCGGTTACGCGACTAATCCGGTTATCGGAGTCGCCGCCTCCATACAGATACGCGAAAATCAATCTAGGTTTTGCCTCCTCCATCCATTGTGCTGCGCCGTCCCACGTAGTCTACTCCGTCCCGTCCGCGGCGTGCACCGCTCGTTCGGGAGAGCAGTCTCGGAACCGCCGCCAAGTCTGCACCGGAGAGGGCGAATAAGGTTTTGGGAAGCGCTCGCGCGATCGCCGCTGTAGCTCGCTCGTCTTCCTCGCTCGTTCGGCCGGCGAATCGTCATCGACTTCGTGTCATCCTCACCGTGCTGCGGCGTCTACATCGGCAAACCGATCGAAATGAACCATCGATGCGTATGCCATGTTCTCCGTATTAGATCTGTTCATGTACGCTTTCTGGTTTACATATCTAGATCTTTTATGCCCGGATGGTTCGTTATTTTGCGTGCATGGTGTCATGATTTATTTATGGAATAAATTAAACCTACATGTGCTTATATATTCAACAATCCAAAACCTTATTGTAGGCATTGTGGTTTTACTATGGCTGGATTTGCCGATGCACCGAGGCCGGATAAATTCTCCTGTGCACTTTAAGAGATGGCGATCGTGGTCACTCTGTGGCTTCTTGCTATGAATGTATTCAGGTTAGTAATGGCAAGCTGAAGGTGTTCTTGATGCTGAAAAGCGAAAGAATTCGAGACGCCACTACTCTCTTTGTTGGATGCATTCTTAGTGTTCTTCTTGACCGTCTGTGCGAGGTGTATATGCACATGACAGACGCGAAGGAGTTATGGGATGCATCAATTCCAAATACGGTGCTATCGATGCCAGAATGACATGTATGTCATGGAGCAATTTCATGACTACAAGATGGTTGATAACCGCTCGTAGTAGATCGGGCTCATGAGATACAGGCCATTGCCAAGGAACTCGAACTCTGAAGTGTGCCTTACCCGACAAGTTTGTGGTGGATGTATTATTGCGAAATTACCTTCTTCATGGAGGAATTTGAACAAGACTCAAACACAAGAGACAAGAATACTCGTTGAGAATCTGATTGGGTCTCTTGAAATTGAGGAGAAAGCTCGGGAAAAGGACGCTGTGTCTAAGGGTGATGGAGGGCGCCTAGTGCCAATGTGGTACGAAACCCTCAAGCAAGAACAAAGGGAAATTTGTTAAAGCCCAACAGACAACCAACTTCAAGAAGAAGAAGAAGAACAACAATCGGGATGATAGAACTTGCTTTGTGTGCGGTGAGCCCGGTCACATGGCCAAGAAGTGCCCACAACGCAAAGGAAAGAAGGCACTGCAGGATGGACTTCTAAGTCATCCAACGTGACCATTTGCAAGATCGAGATGGGACTGGGTATGGTAATTTACCTCTCGTTCTTTCGCTTAGTCAATCTACCAATTGGTGGATTGATACAGAGCTAATGTACATGTGTGTGCTGATATTTCGTTGTTTTCTTCTTATCAGTCGCCCGAGATTCCTCCGTCCTAATGGGAATGGGTCACATGCTATCGTTCATGGTGTTGGCACGGTAGATCTGAAGTTTACTTGGGAAAGATCGTGCGGTGAGAACGTGCAGCATGTCCCTTCTATAGACAAGAATCTCGTTAGTGGCTCCCGTTTATGTAGAGACGGGCTTAAGTTGGTATTTGAGTCTAATAAAGTAGTCGTGTCTAAACATGGACATTTTATTGGTAAAGGCTATGAGTGCGGAGGCTTGTTCCGCTTTTCCCTTTCAGATTTCTGCAATAAGACTGTAAACCATATTTGTGGCAGTGTGGATGATGAGGCTAATGTTTGGCACTCACGTCTATGTCATATTAATTTTGGTTTGATGTCTCGGCTTTCCAGTATGAATTTAATTCCAAACGTTTCCATCACCAAAGGTTCTAAATGCCATAGTTGTGTGCAATCAAAGCAACCTCGTAAGCCTCACAAGGTCGCCGAGGAGAGAAACTTGGCACCACTAGAACTCCCGCATTCAGATCTTTCGAGATGAATGGCGTGTTGACGAAGGGTGGAAAACGATATTTCATGACATTGATTGATGATGCAACTAGGTTCATTATGTGTATTTATTGAAAACGAAAGATGAGGCTTTAGACTATTTTAAAATCTATAAGGCGAAGTTGAAAACCGCTTAAATAGAAAGATAAAAGACTTAGGTCGATCGTGGTGGAGAGTATTTCTCAACGAATTTGACTTATTTTGTGAGGAACATGGCATTATACATGAGAGGACGCCTCCTTATTCCCCGAGTCAAATGGGATTGCCGAAAGGAAAACCGCACGTTGATCGACTTGGTGAATGCCATGTTAGATATCGCGGGATTACCTAAGGCATGGTGGGGAGGCTTTGCTAACGCCTAATCACGTATTAAATAGAGTTCCTAACAGAAATAAGGACAAAACACCATACGAGGTATGGATTGGGAGAAAACCATCACTTTCTTACTTGCGTACATGGGGTGCTTGGCGAAAGTTAATGTGCCAATAACTAAGAAACGCAAGCTTGGACCTAAAACTGTGGACTGCGTTTTTTTGGGATATGCTAATCATAGCATTGCCTATAGATTTTTGATAGTTAAAACTGAGGTACCTGACATGCATGTTGGTACAATTATGGAGTCTCGAGATGCAACATTCTTTGAGAATATTTTTCCTATGAAGGATACACATAACACTACTAGTCAACCTTCTGAAATAATTCCCAGTTCAATCACATCACCTGAACCTTTTGAACATACACATGAACTTGTCAATGAGGAGGATGACAGTGGAGCTCCTAGAAGGAGCAAGAGACAAAGGATATTCAAATCCTTTGGTGATGATTTCACTGTGTACCTTGTGGACGACACTCCCAAGTCTATTTCAGAAGCGTATGCATCCCCTGATGCAGACTACTGGAAGGAGGTCAGTCCAGAGTGAAATGGATTCCATTATCGCTAATGGAACACGGGAGCCGAGATAAACCTTATGGGTGCAAACCTGTAGGGTGCAAGTGGGTGTTCAAAAAGAAGCTTAGGCCGATGGTACTATTGAAAAATATAAGGCTCGGCTTGTTGCCAAGGGCTATACTCGAGAAGAAGGCGAAGATTTCTTTGACACTTACTCACTGTTGCTAGACCGACCACAATTCGAGTACTACTTGCTTTGGCTGCCTCACATGGTCTTCTCGTTCATCAAATGGACGTTAAGACAGCTTTTCTTAACGGAGAGTGGATGAGGAAATTTACATGGAACGACTGATGGATTTGTAGTAGAAGGTCAAAAAGGCAAGGTGTTAAAACTGTTGAAATCTTTGTATGGTTCAAACAAGCCCCTAAGCGGTGGCATGAGAAGTTCGATAGAACACCGACATCTGCAGGATTTGTTGTCAATGAGGCAGATAAATGTGTATACTATCGTTATGGTGGGGGTGAGGAGTTATTCTATGTTTGTATGTGGATGACATCTTGATTTTGGGACAAACATTAGTGTGATAAATGAGGTCAAATCATACTTGTCTCAAAACTTTGATATGAAAGATCCGGGAGTGGTGATGTTATTCTAAACATTAAATTGGTTAGAGGTGAGGATGGGATTACACTTTTGCAATCTCATTATGTGGAAAAGGTCTTGAGCCGTTTGGCTTTTCCGACGACAAGCCTTCTCCAACACCTTATGATCCTAGCGTGTTACTTCGTAAGAATAAGAAAATTGCTAGCAATCAGCCGGAATACTCCCGATAATTGGCTCACTAATGTACCTAGCTAGTGCAACAAGGCCGGACATCTCCTTTGCTGTGAGCAAATTGAGTCGGTTTACATCTAACCGTGAGATGATCACCGGAAGGCGCTTGAGCGAGTGTTGCGCTATCCGAAAGGTACCTCGAACTTTGGACTTCATTATACCGGGTACCGTCGGTCTTTGGAGGGTTATAGTGATTCCAAGCGGATCTCGATGTTGATGAGATCAAAGCCACTAGTGGATATGTTTTCACTATTGGTGGTGGTGCTGTTTCATGGAGGTCTTGCAAATGCACCATTTTGACGAGGTCAACCATGGAAGCAGAGCTTGCGGCACTAGACACCGCTATTGTTGAGGCGAGAATGGCTACGAGATCTATTGATGGATCTACCTACGGTGGAAAAGCGCGCGGCTATCCTTATGAACTGTGATAATCAAACCGTTATCGCTAAAGTGAACAGTTCTAAGGATAATATGAAATCGTCCTGCATGTTAAGAGACGATTGAAGTCTGTCAGAAATTGAGAAACTCCGAGTTATAACCTTGGATTACATCCAAGCAGATAAAAACTCGCAGATCCTTTACAAAGGGACTATCACGAATGTGATAGATAGTGCATCGAAGGAGATGGGTATGAGACCCATGTGAGTTATCTATGGTAGTAACTCAACCTATGTGATCGGAGATCCCGTGAATTAGGATCTGGAAAAACAAGCCATTAGTTAATCAAGGAGAGTAATTTCAACCCTCTCTATGTGAAGATGCAATACTCTCGAACTGCAAGGCAGGTTGACTAAGGTCTTAATGTGTTCCATTGGCTTTTAGAAGCGAAGACGCTATCTCGCAGAGCGTTCTTGAAAGAACACACCTATATGAGCCCGATCATTAGTCGCAGTCTATGGAGATCTTGGGTAATCTCCTACTAAGCTCATGAAGAGACCAAGGAGTATGACTTATACGCTCCAACCGAGGGTAGCCTCTTTGGCGGCCTAGTATCGATTAAGTCTTTAAGTGAAGCTTACTTGCACCAAACTTGCAATTCAAGGCATAGTCCATTGTTCAAGTTGTGAGTAAGTGTAGCTTGAGTTCTAGGTGGATGTTCAACCTTAATCGGTCTCCATCGAAATACTTGATATATAAACAAGACATTGGAATTGGGCAAATCTCTGTGGGACTTTGAGATCGGTGGGGATTGTTGGATTATGTGGGCCAAGCCCATATAATAAGAATAATTCCTATTAAATCTCAAAGGCCCACTCATGCAAAGGAGGCATGCATGTGACCTTTAGTACCATATTGCTAGTTCTAGGAGAGGAAGACCACCTTAAAAGGGATGGTGCACTCCTAGTCACTTGAGGCATGTGTGGGAGAGAACTAGAGGATAACACGCGCGCTCTCCGCCGCGCCGGCGGGCCGGGCTCAATGGCTGGTTTGCAATTGCGGGCGGCGGCGCGGCGCGCGCGGCACTGCGTGAATGGTCCGCCAAAATCCGCTCCAGTGCTTGCAGACGCGCTTCCTTTGCGCTTTATCTTTTGCTGTTTTGTGTGGCGGTGAATCCGGATCGATTCTGCGACTAATCCGGTTCGATTCTGAGTTATGGAGAACGTCGGGCGTCTTGATCACGCGTCCGGTTTTCTATAAATACGAGTCGCCGCCTCCATACTGATACGCGAAAATCAATCTAGGTTTTGCCTCCTCCATCCATTGTGCTGCGCCGTCCCACGTAGTCTACTCCGTCCGTCCGCGGCGTGCACTGCTCGTTCGGAGAGCAGGTCTCGGAACCGCCGCCTTGAAGTCTGCACCGGAGAGGCGAATAAGGTTTTGGGAAGCGCTCTGCGATCGCCGCTGTAGCTCGCTCGTCTTCCTCGTCGTTCTCGCGGCGAATCGTCATCGACTTCGTGTCATCCTCACCGTGCTGCGGCGTCTACATCGGCAAACCGATCGAAACAGAACCATCGACGCATGCGATCATGTTCTCCGTATAGATCTGTTCATATACGGTTTCTGGTTTACATGTCTAGATCTTTTATGCTGTGATGGTTCTGTTATTTTGCGTGCATGGTGTCATGATTTATTTATGGAATAAATTAAACCTACATGTGCTTATATATTCAACAGGGACAGGTCCTGGGGTTTGCCGCTTAGCCTTGCCATGAGCACCAGCATCATCACAGTTTGCAATATAACACAACACCAGTGGCACCAGCATTAGCGCCACAGTTTGGCCTTCAACCACATCTACTGAAAACAGTTTTTCTGTCCCAACTCTCTTGAGGGTTCTTACATCATCTCTTCACTGCCTGCAACATACGAAGAGAGCAACTTATTATATTCCTGACAACTGAAGCATCAGATAGCTCTACCGACCTCTTCTATTGCCGGCCAAACTGGTGACTACATCCAGATGCTGACACCGAACAACTATATCCAGATTCTGATTCATTCTGAAATGTAGGGTGAGACAGCTAAAGACACTACAGATGCAATAATTGGAAACTTGAAGGTCTGGCACAACTCAACCCACCAATTGGAAAAGCTATAAGCTCTCTCTTTTGTAGCAGAATCTCTTTCGATTTTCTCTTTGGAGGAAGGAAACTATCACGGCGGTGGCACGGATCCAAAGCTTCCAAATAATCAGCAAGTTTCTACAGCGTTGTAGTACATATATCCTTTTCCCTTCCTCCCAACAGAAAACTATAACAAAAATAATGCGTGCATATGAACCCAATCATCTAAGCTATCACATTCATGTCCGTCAAGTGTTGCTACGGTAGATGCTATGCATTCCTCTGATTAGTTAAGCATTTGCTCATATCTCCAATTTGTAAGACATTTCATGTCTTGAGTTCTTGCAGGATGTCTAGATATGTCAATCTGCTGTTTTACTATAGAAGTGTTTATTCCTAAAAACATTAGTGATCTGGGAGAGAACCTTTGGCATCAGCAGGGCCACAGTTGTAGCCCCATATTTAGTGTTTCTTGTAGTCGCTGCTCCTTCTCATGAATGAAATATATTTCTGCCAGAGGAAAGGACCAACTAAGGATTCCAACCTGCAAAGTCAATAACTGCATCAGTCATTTGTGCCAAAACAATCATATAAAGTTGTGCAGAATAGTAAATAATACAACACAATAGTTGTGCAAAACAGTATATAATTGTAGGATCATCGATAGTAATCAGAGAAAGGTGAATAATTGCGGTGCCTAGCAGAAGCTTTTTTTATACCTCTTATGCTCTGTTTTTTTCTCAGTATGACGACGCCAGTGCTCACTTTTTTCGATCGATGTGAGCCGGCCACGCTCGCTGTTGTCTTTTTTTCTCTTCCTCCCGATCAGCTCTCAACCAGCCGTAATGACACGATCACCAATCCTCGGTCTAGATCGTCAACTGCGTGTCCCGTTGCCATGTGTGCTCATGAGCTCCACGAAAGCTCAAGTCCTGGCCAAGCCTCCGAATCAATGCCTACATGCAGTCACCTCAAACCTCATATTTGAGAGCCAGAGCAAAAAATTGAACTCCAACAGACCTCCTACTTGGCTCTCAAAAATAGGAGACCTCTCAAATGAGCTATTCAAGCCCTCATTCCTAAGAGCCCCCTACTCTGACTCTCATTCTTCCGTTTTTTCCCCGCCTCGGTGAAAAATCCCCGCCTCGGCCGCCGCTCGCCCGCCTCCGCCCGCGCCTCGGCTCGCCGCCGCCTCGCCGTCGCCGCGCCGACGCCTCGCCCAGCACCTCTGCTGCCCGACGCCTCGCCGGCGCTCGCTCGTCGCCGCGCCGATGCCTCTGCTGGCGCCTCGGTTTGCCCGCCGCTTGTGTGGTGGTGCCGTCCCGCGAGAAGTGGTGGCGCGAGGAGGATCCGAGGCGTGGCGGCCGAGAAGGTGGAGAGTGGCGGCGCCGAGCGGTGGGCACGGGTGGAGGAGAGAAGGAGGCGGCGGCCGAGAGGAGAGGAGGAGGCGCGGGTGGAGGAGAGAAGGAGCGCGGCGGCTGAGAGGAGAGGAGGAGGCGCGGGTGGAGGAGAGGAGGAGCGCGGCGGCTGAGAGGAGAGGAGGAGGCGCGGGTGGAGGAGAGGAGGAGGCGCGGTGGACGAGTGGGTTGAGAATGAGAGTGGGTCCTACATGTCATTCTCAGTTGCAATGAATTTGAGGGCCCTGATTTGAGGGCTTCTGCTGGAGTTCAACTCAAAAAACAGGACCCTCAAAAGTAGAGGGAGCCCTCAAATCAAAAGTAGGGGCTCTGATTTGAGGGCTCCTACTGGAGTTGCTCTTATCTATTCAAAGCCTCAACAATCCACGTTCACAAACTCTTGGCGGAGGAAAAACACATGTATGCGGCCACAGCTCACAACTATCCATCAGCAATGCATATATTTTTTTTCCATCAACTCAATCTTGTATACATGCATGCACGCAACTATCCATCAACTCAATCTTGTATACATGCATGCAGTGCCGCCTTCTTTTCTTCTATTTTCCCCTCTTTTTCTTTCAGCACAGCCACATCCGCCTATATACGTATATAACACCTATTCAATCTCTACTCAAAACCCTCATACAACTCGTCCAACTGAGCCTAGGTCTTTTTTTTACCTCAACTAGGCTTTTGGCTCACTAATTTTTAAGGGACCCGAAACCCTTTCTAACATGGGTTTTTACACTTCCAACTTTTCAACTCATTATGTGCTGAAGCCTTCAGAACCGTACCTCCCGTAACTTCTCTACGCACCATCCACCTTTGATCTCCACGTATCCCAGCATGAGCCCGACCATCTCGCGTGACATCCTCGACCGACTGGACCTCAGATCTCCTCATCCTAGTCCCGGTCCTCCTTGTCACTGACCACGACCGTCTCCATGCTCAACCTGCACATGCAAAGACCAAAAAACATTCTTCCGGTATAAGTTCGTCCCAACTTGATCAATCATTAGTCCACACACTCCACACGTCTCACATAACATTGATAAGCAATATTATCAAATATTCATCATCATAAATTAACCGTTGTCAATTATTCATCACCAAAATATCCTAGACCTAGCCACATGGTTTAACAATCTCCCCCTTGATGAATATATTGACAACACCATAAAATTGCATGATGAATTAGCTTCAAATAGATATAAGTGAAGAACTGAAGCCGAAAAAACATTTTAAGCTATAAATCTCAAATCTCTTCAAAAACTCTCCCTCTCAACACAAGAGAGTCAAAGTTAGCAAATTTCTCCAATATCTCTCCATTCTCTTTAATTTCTAACAAAGCACACCAAATCTCTCCCCCTTTGGCAATGTAATCATCAAGAAAATTCAAAAAAAGGAATAATTCTAAAAAGGAGCAATGAGAGTAAAAATCAAGAAACTTTGTAGATTATACAAGTCATTATGCATTGATTAAATAAAGGAACCAAGCCATATTTTTTAGTAGAACTATCTAGATCATATAAAATCAAACCAGTCTTGAGCATGATTAAGCAATTTATATTAATAACAGACATCTCAACAATGACCAAATCAATTATAAATAGCACAATGAGATATCACAAAAAAATTCAAAATCTAAAAGTGAAGCAAATTTTAAATCCAAATGAGCTAATAGTCTTATATAACAAGCTATTGCTCTACACTCAATTCATAGGCATGTGGCATGCTTGTATCATACTTCTTTTCATAATGAAATGCTTGTAGCATACTTGTTTTAGATGGTGGCATGTTTGAAGCATACTTCTTTTTACCTGTGCACTTTTTGTGCCCTTTTCTCTTTGTGTATCATGGCATGCTTGAAGCATACATGTTTTAATTGTCTCTTTCTCATTTTTTTATAACATGCCAAAATGAGTTATCATAAAAAGATCGTAATATGAAACATGCGAGGCTCATAGCCAAAATTTAAAATAAGATTCACAATCAAGCTAATCCTTTTCGATGAACATCGTAAAGTACTATATATAATTAATCTAGTCAAAGTATTTCGCCATGTCATATTTTAGTTCAAATATAGCAAATTAAGTATAACCAGTCATGATCAAACCTACACAGCATATAAGTAAATATGATAAAGAGAGCTCTATTTAAACAACTCATTTAATTTCAATGGCTTGGACTTAATAATTTATTTGACAAGCATAATAAACAAAGCTTCCTAAATTTTTAAACAACAAGCTCCCTCTCATAATAATCACATAAGATGTAACACACCCAACTCACTTTGCACATGAGCAAAACGAGAAATATCAAGCGACTTAGTGAGAATATCAACCATCTGAAAATCAGACTCAATAAGGTGTAAGACTACATCACTTTTCTACATGGTCTCTCAAAAAAGTGGAATCTCTTGGAAGCAATCAAAGAGAGAGAAGAACCGTCAAGTGTTCCAATTAAGCAATGATGTAAAAGACCGGAATCCAATCTAGCTCATGTTCTCCATCCTCATCAGCTGTTCTTACATCACAGGAAATATTGGTCTCACAGTATTGGGGGTTAGTGAAGTAAGATCTAGGTCTCATCACTAGGTTATAAATAGGGAGTATTATTAGTTATTTTGTACATGCGTTAGAAAGAAAAAGCAATAAAGAAAGATCAGGAGTTCTCCCTATCTCTGTGTTTCAATCTACTATTTGTGCCTTCTATGATTGATTTATCTTTTGCATAACAGAGGAATCGATCGGACTGGTCGCTAGCGACAGTTCCTCGACACGTTATCAGCACGAATCGCTCCAGTGAATTGAAAGGTAATCATCAAAGCATTAGTAGGTTGAATTTTCTACATCTAGATCACTTTAAATTCCGCAGATTTTGCTTTTTAGATTATTTTTTATGGTGCAAATCCGCTCTAATCTACCGTGAATAGACTTGAAATCATCGGCACAATGTCGATTGGTATATTACATGAAAGAGTAGATATTGATTGCATTGTAGATTGGAAAAAAGAAGAAAAAAAAATCTTGCACGGCCGGCCCTATACGGCCTCCTCACACGCACCGGCCCGAACTCACTGGTGGCCCCCAGCTTCAGGCCGTCGTGCGTGAAGCGGCCGCCAGCCCCCAACCTCCTCGCGCACCGGCCCACAGCCGCCGCTGGCCTCTCCTCGCGTGCCGGCCCGCACGCCATCGGCCGCCCAAAGTCGCCGCCGGCCGCGCTTGCGGCGCCGTTACTGCGCGCGCGCCGCCACGAGCGTTGCTACGGCTGTTGGCGGTAGCGGAAGAGCGGCCGCCGCCACCTTGGTCCCCACGTCGCCGGCTCCCGCGACGGCCGATCGCGCCACCACGGCCCGCCGCGGCAGCCGTCGAGCCCTAGCCGCCTGGCGAGCCCAAGGCCGCCACCACCGCTGAAGCCGCTGCAGCCGCTGCCGCGCCGCCAAGGTTGTCTGCAGCTCGAGGCCGCCGCTGCCGCTTAGTGCTGCCTGAAGCTCGCCGCTCAGCGTTGCCCGAGCCGCCGGGTCGCCGCCGCCAGGAGAGGACCTCCCCACTTTGAGCTAGGCAAGCGGGCCGAATGGGCCGAAAGAAAAGGAAAGAAAAGAAAAAAGGGAAAGCGGGCCGACGCCGGCAAATTTGCAAAAAGGCCCCTCGAATTCTGGAAATTACGGGAGGGTCCTCAGAATTTTCAGACAGGTCCTGGATTTTGCAGAAAGGCCATCGGAAAATTAGAAAATTATGTGAAAATTTTCTCTAAATTGAAAATTTGCGTATAAGCCCTCGAAAATTGCAGAATTCATTGAAAATTCATATTCCGGCATAAAAAGGGCCTTGGGAATTCAAATTTTGAATTATTTTTAGCATTGAAAGCATATTTCATACTGTCATTATTATTTTCTATGTTTTTTATATTTATTTACTGTTTTGATTAATCGTAATTATTTAAATTGTCTTTAATCAACGAAATTAACAGTAAAATTTATAGAAAATACATAGAAAATTCTGGAACATTATGAGAATCTTTTGTACGATTATCAAATTTATTTACCTACAGTAAATTTATTCCATGCATATTTACCGGTAGTAAACTTATTTTTCCTTTCATGCACATATAGATGATAGGCATCACAAACCGGGAGTTCAAGGAGCTAGCCCAGCATGGGCAAACCTAGTTGACTTGGGCTTTCGATGTCGAGATAATATTTAGAGCCAAGAAGCTCCACACTACCATTGGGATTGGTGCACCGCAGGATGCCAAACCCACCCCTGAGGAAAATGATCAGGCACTTCACTTCCTCAGGCACCATCTCTGTCTCACTTTTAAGAATGAGTACATGACAAAGAAGAGCACGCTAGCACTATGGACAACATTCAAGAAGCAGTTCGAGAGGCTAAAGTACACCATTCTTCATCAGGCAGAGCAAGAGTGGATCCGATTGAGGTTTGCCGATTTCAAAATGGTCAGGGAGTAAAATTCTGCTTTGCATAGAATTTGTACCAATCTTCAACTTTGTGGCAAGCAGATCACAGATGAGCAGAAGATTGAAAAGACCCTATCCACCTTCCACTCCAATGCAGTACAGTTTGCATGGAACTATCGTCAAGACGGCTACAAGGAGTATGCTGAATTAATTCATATGATACAGATTGCTGAGGCTCAGGATGAAGTTCTCCACAAGAACTATGTCGCATAGTTACCTGGGAGCTCCGCTGGCCGTGAAGCCAACACCGGGAGGTATAAGGTGCGAAAGCCCATAATGAAGAAAAGAGGAAGGAAGGGTAAGGCCGTAACCCAAAAAGGGAAATTAGATGCTCCACGTGAGAATAAGACAAGCAAGCCAAAGCGGGACGGCAAGTTCTATGTTCAGTGTTGTGGTTATAGACCAAACAGAGAGAAAGAGTATGGTAGTGGAGAGTTAGGTGAGCAATGGCTTAGGGTTTCTCCCCATGGCCTGTGTTGTATATATACGTCCATATGGGGAGTGCTTTTACAGTTATACCCTTACATCTGAGTATTCCCCTCAGGGGCACTTATGCCATTACACATGTCCCATTCCGGGCCTTACAATCCTCTAATAGGCCTGCTGGGCTTAGGTGGGGCCACCCCTACGACAGGAGCCTCTCATGGTGAAGGGCTTCACGAGCCGAAACCATGTTGCCGAGCTCTTTGGCCCCCTCCGTCCCTGCGGCCTGTGAGCTTTCCTGACGTTCGGCGTAGCCATACTCCTTGGTGTGATGTTCGCCCTGCCAGAATGGTATGGCGCTGGTGGGTTAGCGAAGTCTTCACCGTCCATAGGGCCCTGCAGCTGCGGGGTCAAGGTTGTCGCCTGAGCCGAAGTTCGATGTCGGGGTTGGGGTCGAAGGCGCATCCAGTCTGGCGGGGTCTTTAGGCTGTGAAGGCGGAGTCGGAGGTGAGGCAGGCCTCTCGCCAGCAGCTTTTTGTGGGCGCGAAGTGGGTGCGGCTCCGCAGTATGGTGGTGCGCTTTAATGACTCCTGGAATCGCACCGACCGCTGAGATGCCAGGAGCAGGCTACTGTAGCCGTACGTGCTTTGCCCTTTGAGGTGTACACGCGGTGGGCAATGATTGGCGCGTTGTGGGCTGTCAGCGGTCGCACGACCGCGGCTGTTCGTCCCTTCCCTAGGAGGGCAAGACACGTGGTCGTGTGTCATGGGCACGTCATGCGCCGTCTGGCCACCTACCCGCGCGCGCCCCCAGTTGGTAGCGGTTGCGCTCCCCGATCGTGGGTAGCCGAGTCGCTGGGCTCTCGCTGGTTACGCCGCGCTAGTGGGGGGGGTTGAACCAGCTTTATAAGGCGTCGCCCCCGGCATGGTACGCTCCTTCACATTGGTCATTCCGGTCTGTGTGCTTTCTTCTGCTGCCCACGCAATCCACCCCTGCTCCCGTCGTTTTAGCGCCCTAACTTGGAGAGGAATGGCTCACCGCGACGATCCCGCTCGCTGGCTTAGCGGCATCGCCTCGTCCGACCGGTACGATCTGTCGCCTCCCCCGGGGGAGTACTCGCTGGTGGTGCGAGGAAGAGCGCACGTCAATAAGCGATGGGATGCCATGGAGCACTCGGGAGGCCGCTGCTCTCGCGTGTTGGGGCGAAGCCGCGTTACTGAAGAGATGCTCCAGAGGCTCGTCCGGGAAGGGAAGATCGCAGAGCGTGATGGGGCCCGTCTACCAGGCCCTACCGGGAAGGCAGAGGCTATTGTCTTTGTTGCGTTTTTCGATGTCGGGTTGCGGATGCCCTCGACACTATTCGTCAGCGAGGTCTTACGGGCGTATGGGCTGGAACTGGCACAGCTGACCCCCAGTGCGATAGTCCGCCTGGCTGTGTTTGCTTGGGCCCTGCGAACAGAGGGTCGCCGCCCCAGTGTGAGTCTGTTCGCTATCCTGCATGATGCGCGCTGCCAGCCGAAGAAACTCGAGGGGGGAGCGGAATCGAACTTCGGCAGCGTCAACTTCGTGCTGAGGAAGGCGTGTGCGGGGCTCTTCCCTGCATGGGCCGTGCGAGGGAAATGGGAGTCCGGCTGGACACGTCGATGGTTTTACTACCTGGTGACGAGCAAGAGCGGTCTGGCATGCCAGAGACAGTCGATATCGTTCAACAGCTCGCCAGATGTGGAGCCAATGTCCGGCGACGCGCAGAAGGCGCGGAGGCTTGCCGGTATTGCCCACCGGTTCAACATGCGTGACCTCGCCGAGGAGTTTACGATGTATGGGGCGGCGCCACTCTCCGGTCAGTGGCAGTACAATGTACAGGGCGGTATCCGGAAGGATGGCGTCCATCCGACTGTTTCCTGTCTTCTAAGACCCTCCGCTCCTTGTAAGTCCTTCGACCGTTGGATGTGCGCACGCTCGCGCAATTACGTGATTTCTCCTAATGATGCTCCATTTTTGTGTGCAGTACCCCGGCTAGAAGATGCGGAACGGGCGGTTGTTGCACTCCTCGGGCCATATTTGGCAAAGGAGCACAAGCTGCGCGAAGCTGCGACCGCCTCGGCGAAGCAGGGGCGGATAAACCGGGTCTGCGAGGTCTTGGGGATTGGTGTGCCCGAGCGTGCGGTGCCGGCGGAGACCCCGAGCCGCCATGATGACGATGGCGAAATGGAGGTGCGGTCGCCTAGGTGGAAGGCCCGATCTGAGGCCACCCAACTTGGCCCGCCGGTCGTGCCGCCACAGGGTGCCACCGAAGCTGAGGGCGCGGTCAGCGCCGGGTCTGAACCCGCTGGTTCGGGTGGGGATGTTGCCCCTACTAAGGGTCTAGATGGTGACGAGGCGACTGGCCTCGGTGCTGTGGACCCCGGAGATGTGGTGGCGCCGCCGGTAACAACCACCAGGGGTCTGCTGCCTGCGGCGGCTGCCGATGACTTGCTGCCCACGACCGGAGCAGCTGAGGAAGGGTCGCCCACATCCCCAAGGGCGAAGCGCCGCCGGTGCGCTCGTCTCACGCCGCAAGGGGCGGTCGGGGTTCTTGGGCGATCATCGATCCCAAGCCGACGAAGCCCCCACTCCCTGTGTGGAGGCTGCGCGGGCACCCTGTGAGGAGGTCCCTGTGAGGAGGTCGGCGAGGTTGGGGGAGAAGGCACCGCTCCTCAAGCCGACGAAGCCCCCACTCCCTGTGTGGAGGCTGCGCGGGCACCCTCCCGCACTGTGGCAGGGGGTGTCGGAGGTAGGCGAGATTCCTTTTCTTCTCATGACTTCGTGAAACTCTCTCTGATTTGCTCGCTCATTGCGGCGTCGACATCAGGCGAGACGAGGTTTCCTGGACGCGGTCAAGGATCGAGCAACGGAGGTGCACGCGAAGTTGCGAACCTTGCTGTGCAGGACTCAGCGCGGAGTTCCGGTGCTGCAGAAGCTGCTAGGCCGAGGCCCATCATCTCTGACTTCATCCCGCGATCGGAGATGCTTCGCGTTCTTAGCCAGACTGCTGAGCGCGTCGCTAGCAGCTTGGATGTGCCAGTGCTTGCGACATGCGGGGGAGATCTTCTGGCGCTTGCGTTGGGTGCCTCGGAGATAAGGGTAAGTGGTTTACAGCCCGAGCCACTGTTTTGAGGTCGTTCTGACCCGCGTGGTCCTTCACAGAGTCTTGCCCTGAGCCAAGCGTTGGAGGAGACTCGTGCTCACGAGCGAAGAGCGTTGCAGAGTGAACTTCGTGCTGCGGACAATGCCCACGCTGCTAAGGATGAGCAAATCCGCACGCTGGAGGCAGAGAAGGCGATAATAGCTTCCGATGCGGAGGACGCCATGGCGACGGCGCGACGCGCCACAGCGGAGGTCCAGCGCGCTGCGGCGGAGGAATGCGCCGCCTTTCTTGAGCAAATCGCCGCGCTGGAGAGGGAAAAGGCCCAACTCACCGCATCCCTTAGCGAGAAGACCGAGGCCCTGGGCAATGCATCCATGGCGGCGTGGAGGGCAATGGAGGCGTTGGAAGGGACCCTCCGGGACCTCGTCGTCGACATACCAGAAATTGCGCACGGCCCCGAAAATCTAACGGAGACGCTTGGGCGGATCGAAGAGGGCTCGGGCCTCGCTCTTTGCGGTGCCAAGTCCTTCGGCGAACACTGCGGCTTCATGGGTGCCTCCCTCGCCCTCGTCTTACTTCGTGCTCGGGGGTGTGGGCACATCGGCGAACTGGCGGACTCTCAGCTGGATCTGCCGGCCGAGCCCGGGGTGATGTCTGATGCCATCCGCTCCACCCAGCCAGCCGTACTGAACTTCCATAACCGAATCTGGGCCATGTTGGGGAAGACGCAGCTAAAATCGTGCTGCGACACACTCTGCATGTAGAGGGGGACCTCCTCCGGTGGCTCGAGGAAGTTCCTCAGTCGCGACGGAAGTGGCACGGACCAAGGATGATGCCGGGGCTGGGTGTGTTGCGTCATATACACTTTTTTTGTATGGTCGCTTCGCAACCTGATCTTTTATACGTGAGTGAAGCAATGCTTGGTCAATATGTTGTCGTCGTTGCATGCCCCCTATTCCAGGCGATTGGTAGGTAGGGTAGATTCCCGCGCTTGGCTCCGCCAGACATGTCCTTCCGGAAGCAGTGGAGCTGGCGCCTAGTCAACATAGACGCGCGAGCGCTCCGTCCCCTACCTTTCGAAGGGGTGGCAGCGGAGCTGGCGCCTAGTCGAAGTAGACGCGCGAGCGCTCCGTCCCCTACCTTTTGAAGGGGTGGCGGCGGCCGCGCCTGGTCGGCAGACGCGCGAGCGCCCGTCCCCTACCTTTCGAACGGGTGGCGGCGAGCCGCGCCTGGTCGGCGAGACGCTTATTACAGCATGGTGCGTGGGAACTTCGACCACGTCTTGTTTATACTTCGGGGAGTACGCGCAAGGACAACGCCTGCGCGTGCGCGGGGATGTCCGCGTCTTGTTTATACTCAGTAGAGTGCGCAGGGACAACATCCGTGTCTTATTTATACTCCGTAGAGTGCACAGGGACAACATCCGCGTCTTATTTATACTCCGTAGAGTGCGCGCGGAGGCGTTCCCCCGCTGCGTCTTCTTTAGAGTCCATAGACTGCGCGCAGAGGCAAGCCTCCGCGCGTTGCGGGCGGTGAAGTTGCGTGCAGAGGCGGACCTCAACGCTACGTCTTATTTATACTCCGTGGAGTGCGTGCGGAGGCGGACCTCGACGCTACGTCTTATTTAGAGTTCGTAGACTGCGCGCGAAGGCAAGCCTCCGCGCGTTGCGGGCGGTGAAGGTGCATGCGGAGGCGGACCTCAACACTACGTCTTATTTATACTCCGTGGAGTGCGTGCGGAGGCAGACCTTGACGCTACGTCTTATTTAGAGTCCGTAGACTGCGCGCGGAGGCAAGCCTTCGCGCGTTGCGGGCGGTGAAGGTGCGTGCGGAGGCGGACCTCAACGTTACGTCTTATTTATACTCCGTGGAGTGCGTGCGGAGGCGGATCTCAACGCTACGTCTTATTTAGAGTCCGTAGACTTCGCGCGAAGGCAAGCCTCCGCGCGTTGTGGGCGGTGAAGGTGCGTGCGGAGGCGGACCTCAACGCTACGTCTTATTTATATTCCGTGGAGTGCGTGCGGAGGCGTCCCCCCGCACGTCTTTGTTTATACTCATGCCCGCGTTTTCCACGGAGAGTGCACGCGCGGACGCGTGTTGTTGTTTATACTCATAGAGGGTGCGCGCGAAGGTAACCCTTCGCGCGCTTTTGCGGTAGACAAGACGAATTTTGTGCAAACGGTGAACTTCATTAAATCCCCGTTTGCGCGGGTAAGCGATTACAAAAGGTGAGGGACTAACCACTGCCCGCTTAGACGGAAATAGCCGCAGCCTCTGGTGCTACGCGGGAGCCTGGCGAGGTGCTCCCCAAAGCCGCCAAGGATCCTCGCACTCGCACACTCGGCTTAGGCGTAGTACCGCCGCAACCTATCCGCATTCCATGTGTGGCGAAGCGTCTGCCCTTCCAACGTGGCGAGGCGGTATGCTCCCTTCTGTAGGGCTTCTGCGACGATGTGTGGGCCCTCCCACCTGGATTCCAGCTTGCCTACCGTTTCCGCATGGAGGGCCATTTTGAGGACGAGGTCTCCCGGCTGGAATTCACGTGGGTACATGGAACGATCCGGGGCGCGCGCCATCTGTCGCGCATACTTCATGACGTGCTAGGTTGCACTCGCCCGATTGCCATCAAGGAGGTCCACTGACAAGTGGCGCTCCTCTTCTGGTGCCTGGACGAGGACCCTTCTCGAGCCGGCCTTTATTTCCTCAAGTGTTACCGCCTCGTCGCCGAAGAGGAGCTTGAATGGCGTGAACCCCGTCGGGCGTGTCACCATTGTGCGGAGGGACCAGAAGATGCTGTGGAGCTCACCCGGCCACTTGCCCTTTGGTAGCTCGACGAGGCGCCTCTTGACCGCAGCGGAGATGGCGCTGTTCGCCCGCTCAACCGCGCCATTGGACTGCGGGTGTCCAACCGAGGCGAACCGGAGCGTAATGCCCATGCTGTCACAGAATTCCTTGAACGTGGCTGCGTCGAATTGCAGGCCGTTGTCGACGGTGATCTTCCTGGGCACGCCAAAGCGGCATATGATATTCTGCCAGAGAAAGCGCTGCAGGGCTGCCGAGGTAACCTTGGCTAGAGCTACGACCTTTGGCCACCTAGATAAGTATTCCAAAGTGACCGCTACGAACCTCAGGTCGCCTGGAGCCCTGGGGAGCGGTCCCACGATATCGATGCCCCATCGTGCCAGCGGCCACACCGGGGTCCGGGGGTATAGGATTGAGGCTCGTCGGGAGCCTGCGAATGGCTCGCCCCATCCATTGGCAACCTTGACACCGGCGCACGAGATCTTGGGCATCGGCGATGGTTGTCGACCAATAAAAACCTTGCCTAAATGTCTTGCCGACCAGCGATCTTGATGGAAGATGCGAACCGCAGAGTCCCGCATGAATTTCAGTAAGGAGAGCACCCCGTCAAGCACCTGGAAGGACCTAGCGCGGTGTTGTAAACGCCGAAGCTCAGCGGGGTCGTCCGGCTCCACGATGCCCTGTAGGAAAGCGAAAATGGGTTCCGCCAGTCACTCTGTTGGGTGATCTGATGGACGAGGGCTGCATCACGGTTGTCCTGCGTGATGGCTGCTGCTGGCAGAACTTCGTAAAATGCTCCCCCGGGGTTGGGAGCTGTTGGCTGGCGGCCTTTGCAAGGGCATCGGCTTGTTCGTTGTCCGCCAGGGGGATGGCTTTCATTGTGACACCCAAACAGTGCCGTTCTTTCGCTCGCACGGCTGCTAGGTACTTGGCTAGCTTCAGGTCCTTGGCTTGCCACTCCCTGCAACGCGAGGGAGAGTCCCTTTGCCTTCGTGATGTCATCTCCGCCGGCGGCCTCGATGATGGTCTCATACACGTGCACGAACTCCCGGGGGTCCGTGTCACCTTTGTACGCGTCGATGACACTCGGAAACTTGAAGTCCTCTGGCCATGCCGCTTGTTGTAGGCCTGCGGAGAGTGGAGACTCCAGGTCCACGCATCGTAGCGGGACACGGCTAGATGTGAGGGCGTCGCGGCCATCTGCCCTCTCCGGCGTGGGCTCCGACGTGACCACCGGTGGGGTCTGTTGGCTCCTAGCCTCTTGCATGTCCCGCACGGCTTCGCGGAGATCCGTCAGCTCCCGTTGGAACGCGCTGAGGGCCGCCAGTAGGGTATTCTCCACCGTTGGCGTGGGTGGGACCGTCGGCGCACTCGGTGGTGTGGCCGGAGCAGTGGCAACCACGGCCTGCGCTCCCGGGCCGCCCGCTGCGCTGGCGTGAGGGACTCCGGAGGTGGCGACGGGGCCCGCGTTGCCATCGGAGCCACTCGTTGTTCCTGCACGCGGGGCGGTCTCGACGGTCGTAGCGGCGGTGGTGGCGGGGTGGGTCGTCGCAGCGATGGTTGTGAGGTCGGCCGTCGCGGCGATGGTCGCAGGATCGGCCGTCGCGGCGGTGGTCGCAGGATCGGTTGCCGCGCCGTGAACGTCAATGCTCACTGCCGACGCCGAGGCCCGGGTGTTGACGCGATGCCCAACTACGCCTGTCTTCTTCCCCTTCGCCGCCGATGACAAAGCTTTTTTCGATGCCATCCTTCTCCAGATCTTGGGCTTGCTCTCGTCCTCCCCACGGACGGTGCCAACTGTTGTGGTTACAGACCAGAGAGAGAGAGAGTATGGTAGTGGAGAGTTAGGTGAGCAATGTCTTAGGGTTTCTTCCCATGGCCTGTGTTGTATATATACGCCATATGGGGAGTGCTTTTACAGTTATACTCTTACATCTGAGTATTCCCCTCAGGGGCACTTATGCCATTACACATGTCCCATTCCGGCCTTACAATCCTCTAATAGGCCTGCTGGGCTTAGGTGGGGCCACCCCTACGACATTCAGCAAGACCAATCCTGCTTCAAGTGTGGCAAGTGGGGGCACTAGTCGTAGATCTACAAAGAGCTGCAGCATGTCATCGACGCCTTCCAAGCTCAAAAGAAGAAGGATGGCAAAGGGCAGCATGAAACCCACTTTGCATATGTTGAGGGGAAGAGTTCTAATCAGATGCTGATGCTGATGGAGGTTGAAACCATTCTAGCAGCAGCATGCCCTTTTGACATTGCAGCTTCCTCCACCATGGTTTCTCTAGAAGAGCATATTACCCCTGAGAAGATAGCAGTCGAAGTCTCTAACTTCTTAACAAATTCAATCTAATGCACATAATGCATTTAGACTTTAATTGTCATTTACTTTATGTGTGGAAAGAATAAGTTAGAATTTGCATGGATGGTACTCCAAAAATTTTATTTTCTCATGATGGTTGGATGATATTGAATAATTCATTCGTTTATTCAATTTATAATGGCATGATATGTTCTAATTTTGAAGTATTTTATTTATGTGTTGATCTCCTTCTACTACATATAAATAAAATACTTTATATTAGAATACGTGTGGCGCCATATGAAGGAAGTGTGCTTAGTTGACAGCGTCAAAACAAATACCATCTTAAGAGAGACAAAATACTTTCAGTCGATTGGTAAGAATGCTGACAACCTTACAACAATCGTCGGTAGTGATACTTGTACAATAGGTTCAGGAAGAGCCACAATTATACTCCCAATGAGCACAATTTTAGTCATTCAAGAAGTCTTATTGTACTCAGAATCGACTAGAACTCTCCTAAGTTTCAAGGATATTTGCGCTAATGGTTTCTATGTTGAGACTAAAGAAGAGTATGGTAAGGAATACCTGCTAATTATAAAGCGTGAAGCAAATGAAAAATGTGTATTAGAAAAACTTTCTTCATTAAAAAGTAGGCTATACTACACCAACATCAAGGCACCTACAGTCTATACTGCCTTAAAAACAATATTTAGAAGCTCTGAACTTTTCTATCTCTAGCATGACAGATTAGGCCACCCAGATCTTAGGATGATGAGAAATATAATTAACAATTCACAGGGATATAATATTATTGTAAAGAATTTCCCGAATCATGAAGATTTTGTGTGGCCCGCATGTGCCATTGGGAAATTAATCACTAGACCTTCTACTCTGAAAGTGAAGGATGAAGTCCCTGCATTTCTGGATCGCATCCAAGGAGACATTTGCGGTCCCATACAGCCACTATCAAGGCTATTTAAATATTTCATGGTACTCATCAATGCTTCCTCGAAATGGTTGCATGTATGTTTATTATCTATGAGAAACCATGTTTTCGCAAAGCTGATCTTGCAGATAATTCACATTAGAAATATTTTTCCCTAATCATCACATAAAGTCCATCAAAATGGACAACGCTAGAAAATTTACTTCAAATGCATTTAATGATTATTACATGGCAATGTGAATTACAGTTGAGCATTCTGTATCACATGTCCACACCCAGAATGGACTAGCAGAGGCATTAATCAAGAGAATTAAATTTATTGCCCGACCACTTTTGTAGAATTGTAATTTACCAGCTACATGTTGGGGACACGTAGTCATGCATGCAGCAACTCTCATCAACTTTAGACCATCGGTCTATAACATCAATTCACCTATGCAACTAGCGCAAGGGTCAGCACCAAAAATTTCTCATCTCTAGAGGTTTGGATGCAAGGTTTATGTACCTATACCCCCTCCACAACGTACTGCAATGGGTCATCTCTGAAAGACTGAGACATACGTTGGTTATGAGATAATATCCATAATCAGGTATTTAGAACTCATGACAGGAGATTTGCATATTACCTGTTTCGCTGATTGCATATTTGATTAGGATAATTTTCCAACATTAGGGGGGAGGAAATCAACCCTTGATGAAAAATGTCGGGAAATTACGTGGCAAGCCATGTGAATCCATGCACATGACCCTGAAATAAATAGAGAAGGACTTGACACAGTCGATCACTGAAGTTTCCCAGAACCAGAAGGGGAGCCAGTTGAGACTTGGCACCGGTATGACACCTTCAGAAAAGGGCATATCGAATTTGAACATTCCTATGGAGGGAGAAATCAACATGGATGTGTGCGTACACATTGGAGCTGAAACACTAAAGGACTTGTCACCGCAACTGTAAAAGAGTGGTGAGCAAGTAGAAGCACAAGAAGTAACTCAAGATGAAATAGCTATAAACTATGTGCACAAGGGAGAATCCATGAATACGACAATAGCTAATGTTGATATCTACTTTGCAAAGAAAATTACCACAATCATCGATCTTGATCCAGAGCCCGTATTGCTCGCTGAATGTAAGAAAAGATCAGATTGGGAAGATTAGAAGAAGGCAATAGAAACTGAATTATTATCTCTGAACAAAAGAGATGTGTTTGGGCCTGTAAGCCGCACACCTCCCCATGTGCACCCTGTAGGGCATAAGTGGGTATTTGTTCAAAAGAGAAATGAAAGAAATGAAGTTGTAAGATATAAAGCAAGACTTGTTGCACAAGATTTCACTCAATGTCTAGGAGTTGATTATGAAGAAACCTACTTCCCAGTCATGAGTGGAATCACCTTTAGATACTTAGTCTCAATGATAGTAAATCTGAACTTAGAAATGAAATTGATGGATGTGGTAACTACATACCTTTATGGAAGCTTAGATTCGAAAATTTATATGAAGGTACCTAATGGTATCCCTGTCCTGAACCAAGACAGAGCAAGTAGAAATCTGTACAGTGTAAAGCTCAGGAAATCACTATACAGACTCAAGCAATCAGGCAGAATGTGGTATAATTGCTTAAACGACTTTCTATGCAAGAAAGGCTACACGAACAATGAAAATTGCCCCTATGCATTTATATGACGATCCCAAAATGGATTTTGTATAATCTCAGTATATGTAGATGATCTGAATATCATCGGGACCTTAGAAGACATAATAGAAGCAAGTTCTTATCTAGAGTCAGAATTTGAAATGAAAGATTAGGGTAAAATCAAATATTGCTTATAGGGCTGAAAACGAAAACGGTAATTCTCGGTTACCGATAATCGTTTTCGAAAAATTACCGATTTTTTCCCCTAAACAGAAACGGTGACATAATCGATAAAGCGGAAGCGAACGGTAAAAAATCCGATAACGAAAACGAAAACGATTTAGCTCTCTACCGATCGTTTTCGAAAAATACCGTATTTAATCGGTAATTACCGTCGATAATTACCGCGCTGTGAGCACCCTGCACCCCAGGCCCAGGCGGCCAGGCCCATTCCCGGATTCCCCAATCCCCAATCGGCCAATCCGTCTCGGCGTCGCCGTCACCCCACGCCCAGACCTCCTCCAGTCCTCCACCCATCCAGCCGCCGCATGAATGTGTAATGTCATTTTTGCCCCTCATGACTTGAGACCGAGCGGCAGACCCTCGGCCAGTCCGCAATCCCCATTCATACTCCGCCTCCTCTCCTCGCCTTGGTGCGGAGTTTGATCGGAGGGGAGTGAGCTCGCCGGCGGGGATGGCTGCTTCTTCGCGCGGCGGCGCGGCGCGAGAGGTGCATGAACGCGGCGTCGGGCGCCGCTCCGTCGGCGCGGGAGGGGGTGGAGGAAAGGCTGGCGCTGCGATCCGGCGCCTTCGTCGTGCTCTGCGACAAGTGCGGGTACGGACGCTCCTCTGCCCTTGCTGTGTGCGTGCGTGGAGTTCGTTTGTTACGAAATTCGAAGGGGATGGCTGGCTGTATGAACTAATTGATGCTGTTTTTTGTTGTTGTTTTGTGTATTTGTTTCGATGGTTTTACCCCCCCTTTTCTCTATAAGGAAGATGCTTTATTTATTTCTTTAAAGTGCGGCGATTTGTGGAATTTTGTTTTCTTGAGATTGTCTTTTTCCTTAGTGATTCCCTATTCTAGCCCAAGTAGGAATTTTGGTACCAAGGTGGAAGTAATAGCGTTGGCCTGGATGAATATTACCTGCAGTTTGGTGAAAAGAAGTCTGTTTGCCAAACCTCTTTGTGTTGTATGGTGAATCAAAATTGTCGCTTGCTTGCCAACAATTAGTTGTAGTGACAAATTGGTTTGTGCATGGACCGGGCGTTTTCTTGCGGTTGGTTTCGATGATGGGAAAAACATGTTTATTTTATTGAATAACATAAGAGTGCTTTCTTAGAAAGGATGTTACTTTTACCCTGTTACCATTTTGCAGTTCAATTTCCTTGGTTGATCTATTTTGATCATATCATTTCTTACAGTACCTAGGTTGGCATATGAGCGACTTGTCTTTTGTGATATATTTCACCAAAGGGATCCGCCGAGGGATTGCTCATGTTGTGGGAAGGTGAGATGGCGACACATGTTGTGAATTGTATGCAAGTTCTGTGCTAAACTGTTTTGCTACACCGTTCTAATGAACTTCGCTATTTCAGCGTCTCCATTGCGGATGTATTGCTTGAATAACTCTTTTGATCCGCTTGATAGCGGAGGAGTTCAATGTGTCAATTGCATGAAAAATTCAGGAGTTCAATCTGTAAGTTTCTTTGTTTCATAAATTCAGGAGTTCATCAGTAAGTTTCTTTGTCTCATATCTGCATTTGCTCCAAATCACTGATTGTTCTTTTGCGAGTTTCAAATCAAGTGGCTCAAGCTTTTTCACCTCAAAATAATCGAGACCCTTTGGTAAAAGTGATGAGTTATTGCCGGTGTAGATCACGAAGCCACCCACCCTTATGGCCGATTCCAGAAATGATGAGATTGCTATTATTGCTAAGAGCAAGCATCCATTCATGGTAAAAAACATAGAAGCTGGGCAAAGCGGTAACATTTTAAGGCAAAAAGAAACAGAGAATGGTGCAAGGCCGATTAAATGGGAACAACCGATTCTTAGTATTGGAGACTTGGGAAGGATGCCTTTCTTAACTAGGACTCAAAGTGCATGAGAGTCTCCTCAATGCACTCGAAGAGATGACAATAAAGATCCAACAGCAGATGACTTGGATTGGGTCTCCAGCATCTATGGTTCAAACAAACAGGTAAGGGCATTTTTGTCTCAGCTAACACCGTAAGCATGAAAAACTAACAGACTGCTAAATCCCGAAGCGAGGTGAATCTTTTGGTGGTAATTTCCGGAACCCGGTTCTTTTGGTGGTATTTTCCGAAAGCAGTGAACTTTCAGTGCTACAGAACAAATTTTCCCTATAATATATGTGTCTTGCCTCTTGTGCCATGGATTATTCATCATTACTACAATATTATTTTTCATGTGACCTAGGTCAATATATACAGCTATTGTCATGCTGTGCAGATTGGTGTGTAATGTGTTTATTGTATTTTAGATATCGCTTTCATGATTTTCGATCGTTATCGATGCACTTTTGATCGAATAGTTTCGTTTCCGAATTTACCGGGATATCGATGTCGTTCTCGTTTCCGACAATATCGTATCGATTTCGTTTTCGAGAAAATAATGTGAAACTGAAAGTGATTTGACCTCCTACCGATCGTTTCCGACCGTTTTCAGCCCTAATTGCTTAGGCCTGCAGCTCGAGCATGTCCCTGAAGGAATATTAGTACATCAGTCAGCCTATGCCTAGATGGTGTTAGAAAGGTTCGGCTTTGAGAAGACATACCCATCGAAAGTACCAATGATCAGATGATCTTTCCAGCAAGATAAGGATCCGTACCAACCTAGGGAAGAGGGGGAGAAAGTCTTGGGACCAGAATTTCCATACTTAAGTGCAGTAGGAGCACTTATGTATTTAGCGAACTGCACTAGATCGAACATTGGATTTGTTGTAAACCTATTAACAAGGCATGGTGCAGAACCTACCAAAAGGCATTGACATGGAATAAACGATATCTTCTGATACCTCCAAGGATGTAAGGACCTTAGGTTATTCTACAGAAAGAACCAAGACTTGAATATAACTGGTTATGCAGATGCAGGGACATGCTATGTATTCCTATGTGGTGGAACTGTAATTTTATGAAAATTGTGTAAGCAAAGTCTTGTAGCAACTTCGACGAACCACTCAGAAATTATAGCACTGTACGAAGCCGCACGAGAATGTGCTTGGCTCCGACAAATGATTCACCACATCCAGCAGTCACGTGGGATTAATATCATGTAAGCTCCCACAATTATCTATGAAGATAATGCAGCTTATGTTGCACAAGTGCAGACGGGCTACGTGAAGAATTATCTCACAAAGCATATCAACCCCAAGTCTTCTATGCTCATGAATTGCAAAAGATGGACGAAATTAAGGTATTGTATACTAAGTCATGTGAAAATCTTACAGATTTATTCACTAAGTCACTCCCAGCATCTAATTTTGAAAGATGCGTATCGGGAATCGGAATGATGAGACTTAGAGAAGTGCAGAATTCAAGGGGAGATTTTTCGGAAGCTCGTTATTAAAACTTGATCACGAAGATCGAGTACCTAAAGAATAAATCTTGAAGCTTAAATGAAATTAGATGGATTGTACTATTTTTCCTTTGACAAGTTTTCTTGAAATTTCTCGACCAAGGTTTTTAACGAGGCAATTCGTGCAATGCAGCATAACATGTATCATGTACTCTTTCTCCAAAGTTTTCCCACTGGGTTTTTGTGGAGTTTTGATGAGGCATAAACGTGTCGGATGAGTGCCTAAGGGGGAGTGTTAGGAAACCTGGGACTAGGAAATCTTGGCCCATGGTGGGCACCTCACCACTAGGCTATAAATAGGGATTACTATTGGTTATTTTGTACACGCATGAGAAAGAGAAAGCAATAAAGAAAGACCAGGAGTTCTCCCTATCTCTATGTTTGAATCTACTATTTGTGTCTTCTGTGAGATTGATCTATCTTTTATATAACAGAAGAATCAATCGGACTGGTCGTCAGCGACGGTTGCTCAACAAAAATCACCCCTCTCTCAGCCGATAGGATAAATTATTTTCTCTATGGAGAAAAAGATATATTTAACTTTTATACTAGAATAAATGTTTTCTCTCTCTTCCCCTCTCTGTGGCTTATTTTCTTTTTTAGATGTTGGCTTATGATTTCTGAAAAATAAAGATATTGTTGTCTCAAAACAATAAGGATCAAACTAACACAGAAAGAAGAGTACAGGGGTAAATCCGTAAAGCTGCATTTCCAAAACCCTTGCTAGCTCTCTGATGCCGCGATCGCCATGCCGCCGCCCCCAAGCGCCCCTTCGACTCCTCCCTCAGCGACCCCTCGCCGCCTTCCAAGCTCCAGCGGTCCTCCCAACCGGACCCCTCGCCGGCGGAGAAGCCGGACTCCGCCGCTGCCGACGGCGGCAGGCGTGGAAAGCGAGGCGATGGCCGGGGCCCGGAATCCTCGGACGCAGCGGTACCTGGTCTCCGTGGAGTACGTCGGCACCCGATTCTCCTGCTCCCAGCAGCAGCCCAACCAACGCACCGCCGTCGGTGTCCTGGAGGTGAAATGCTTCTAATCTGAGTTGTGAGATCAGAATGACAGCCAAAGTTTCAGCTGCTATATATGTAGTACATAGACAAGCGAACGGGCCTCTAGCCTAGTGGTTAGAGCGCTCTAGTAGCACCCCTCAGGTCCTGGGTTCGACTCCCGCCGGGAGCGAAATTCAGGCCGGGGGAAAAAATCCCCTCGCTTGCCCCATAAGCCAAAGCACAGGTCTAAAGGCTGGCCCAGATCGTTGGTCGCGCCAGGTTGTTGGTCTAGAGATCACCCTGGATTGGTCGTTCTCGCATGGGCTGATGCCGCTGTGTCAGGGTGGGGCAAGGGTTCGGGGATTTCTCGATCTGCGTGAGAAGATCTTCTTCTTAATTGATAAGCCCGGGGGGCTTCTTCCCCCCGCAGGTCGAGTTTTTTTTTAGTACATAGACAAATTACTCTGGTTGAAACGTTTAGGGCTTTGTGGGAGATATCCCTGGGGTTGGTAGGCAAATGCTGTAGGAACGAGGTGAATTCTCAGTCAGAATGAGTTGGTAGTAAATCTAGTAGCCGCGGTGTGTGTTTCCGTGTATATGCCACTTGATGAATTTGCAGTGCCTTTGATGAGGATTGAATTGTGAAGAGCTTGATTTGTTTCAAATGAATTGGTACTGGTAGCCGGTGAATTACAGGTTGCAAAAGTTTTTGGTTGTTTCTTGAAATGAGGCTGTGATGCACTGATACGGTAGATATGTTGTTGAGACATCCATTTTTTATGTGTTAGTAATGTTATGTTAGGACATCGTATTATGTGTTTTTCTAGTGGGACACATTACCTTTGCCTTATGCCGACATGTATATGAATTTTCGTCATACTTTGATGAAAGGTTTTGTGTTATATACATACGCATCAAACACTGATGACTAACACGTATATGCAAACACAAATATGAGACCAAAACGAAGTCACCTAGCATGGGAATATACCTACAATCAGCATAGGGGTTGACCGTTGACCTCCATGAAACAAATACTAAAAGAAAACATACCAAAATATACTACCTTGCACTGAAGGACTGCTTAATAGAATCGTATAGAAAGATTTGATGAGCACTTCTAGCCTCCTTGGAGACCTTTGTTAATAATCTGAACAATGAGAGCTTGTTGTTCTTGGAGCATGGCCCTCTTCTTGGTTTTGAATGTTTTTATTTTGTTCTTAAGAAAAAAATATTAGATCAATTATGTATGATGATAAGGGAGTTGATGCAAGGTTTATGATTGGCTGAGCTTTTGTACCCTTGCAATTTCTTGCTTCTCTCTCCAGTTTTTTGTCAAAACTAGTTTATATTGCCGTTCACCCCCTTTTCCGATTATGTTTTATTTATAGGCCTTTAAATGCTCTTACTTCACAAATAAGTGCATAGTTTGCAATGTGGCTTAACCTTGATGATCCCATCAAGAATAGGAGGCAATGGAGTGCTCAAGCAGTAAATTTTATTGCTCAACACTCTATTGCAAGGTTTTTCCTGTCACATGACTATGTTAAGCTTACCATTACAAAAGTATAGTGAACATGCTGTATATGCCACTCCTGAATTTCAAAATGTGTCATGTGAGACTGGTAATGTGTGTCCAGATCCACATGTCTGTGAGACGATCAGTGGCAAATACTGAAACTCGGTGGGGTCATATACAAACTTTTTCCAGAAGTCTATGAGCTGTCCATCCCACAGGCTTTTTCATACCATGTATACTCATCTTTTATTGGCCAAGCTACATGCTTAAACTTATGTGACCGATCATTACCATGAAGGTACTGTCTATGCCAGCTATTAAAAAACAAACTTCTTTTGGTGTAAGGATATTTTATGTATCTAATATTCGACAATTAGTACCCAATCCTTCCCAAAATTGGAGGATTTAATCCCCAAGTACTTATAATAATAACTGATCATGTTACGGACCAAGATTAGTAGGCGCATAGCGTGTGAATAGTATCAGCGCGCCGAGAACAGAACCGTGTCTGATGAACAGTGGCATGAACAGTACCACGTCGGATGAACAGTGCCGTGAACAATACCGTGTTGGGTACTGTAGCATGAACGAATTTGGGCTTATTTCCTTTTAAATTTATTTCATGTATTAAAGATAAGTTTCCTGTTATTAGGATTTGTTTCTTTAATAAGAGATGTTTCTTAAGGGTCAAGTTTAGCCATCCCTATAAAAGGGACATCATTGTATCGTTATCATTAAGCAAAAAAATAAATAAAGTTCTCTAGTTTCCGTTTTTTCTTCAACAGGCCTTAGAGCCTTAGCGGTTGCATGGCCGACTGATCAAGGGCGAGTGCTCTGCCCTCGGTTTTCGGACTCGTACCATAATATTTGATATCAGAGTCACTCACCATGGCTTCTGATGCTGAATTATCTCCTTGGACATGTTGATGGCTAGCAACGAGAAAATAGGGTCTTTACTCGACAATATGATGGCTAACTTAGAGAAGCCTATGGTGTTGGTGAAAAAAGCTGAAGGAGCAGGAAGAGCCGTCACATGCCATTGCAATGGCTGCATTGCCACCACCTTCCTCGGCGCCGGCGTTGGCAATGGCCACATCACCAACGACGACTCCTCTTCAGGCTTCACCTTTGGTGCTTTTGTCAAGGAGGAAGGTTGTTGTTGTCCAGCTGTGGTCATCTCCATGTGACTGGCTGACACCGTGCCTCCACAAGTGTGGAACACAACGGCTGATAGGTGGGAGGCCAGCGATGTCATCACGTCCCTCTCACAACCGCAGTATCTGGGGGCAAGAAGGATGCTGCTACCTCGTGCGGGTTGACCTTGCCACCAACGACTACCATGACGTCAACCAACATTGAAGGGTTTCTATCCTCATTGTTGCTCACCGAGGCTTCATGGATCTTTTTCCATGCGACACGACGTTATCATCGTGCCCTTTCATTGACATAGAGTTACGAAAGACTTCAACCATGGCCGCCATCTGACAGCTCGACGCCTCGAGGGATGTAATGTTACAGACCAAGATTAGTAGGCACACAGCATGTGAATAGTACCGCGTCGAATGAACAACACCGTGAACAGGACCGCTTCGGGGTACTGTAGCACGAACGAATTTCGGCTTATTTCATTTTAGATTTATTTCATGTATTAGAGATAAATTTCCTGTTATTAGAATTAGTTTTCTTAATAAGAGATATGTTTCTTAGAGGTCAAGTTTGGCTATCCCTATAAAAGGGATAGCATTGTATTGTTATCATTAAGTAAAGAAATAAACAAAGTTCTCTAGTTCCCCTCTTCTTTAATAGGCCTCAAAGTCTTGGCGGCGGTATAACCGGTCGATCAAGGGCGAGTGCCCTACTCTCGGTCCTTGGACCCCTATAGGCCCACCCTTGGGTAAGTTCTTAGACCTCAACTACATTTGAATGCACAGGACCGAAACTTATTGAGCTATAATTGAAGCCACATGATTTTCAATCTCTTGAGTTTTGACTTCTGAGCTAGCTACCATTCTGTTCTTTTTACTCGTTCAGAATGGAGGAAGTTGGACTCAAAATGTAGTATATGAAGTATGAACATTCTAAGACATTTGAAAGTGTACTTTTTTCTTGTCATATGAACATACTTAAAGGAAAATTGGCTGATGGTAGTTTGAATCTTGTAATTGGCCTAAGGTTAGCAGGCAGGATAGTAAGAAGCATGTGGGGGTGAACAGGTATCATGTTTTTGGTGATTGGTCAGCTTTGGCTTGTCAAGTGGTAATTGGCTGAGGGAAAACTTTGTGTGGAGTACTTGATGAAAGTGTTAGACTCTTAGCTTTGGTGCTTTGTTATTCCTTCTCTTTCTGAGGGGTGGTCGAAGTTAAGCTGGGTGGAAGACTATTTGTTTATTTATGGGTTAGCAGCCTTCAGTGGTCTATAAATAGCATCCCAAGGGAGACTGGACCGAACAACAATAGAGATAGGTCCTCCTGGAAGAGTGGAGGTAGTGGAGCAAGATAGGTCCTCCTGGATGAATGGAGAGAGTGGAGCAGGAAATTGTAGGGGTAGATAACACCCGCTATTTTTTAGGAGCATATGTCTCCCATCGACCACTTTATCGCAATTCACAGGGAATCAAATGTTTTCCTTGTAATCAATAGACATCTTCCAGAACAGAATAAGGGCTGTGCTTTAAGAGCAACATACTTATTGTGCTTGCCACCATCCACAGTCTCTAGGGAGGCTACAAGAGTCTTGTGTAGTATTGATAAAACATGTGTTAAGGTTATATTAGGATTAGTCCCATATTATTTTCCCTTAGTCTTCAATGTGTCCCATATAGTCTACTAGTTACGTACCCATGGTGTTGTAAAGGAACTCATTGAATATATAGAGAATCGTGCTATAGAAGAGAGTTGTTCTGATCGGTTGGAAAGTGGAGAATGGTGAGAAGTTGAGTGAATAGAGTGGTTGGAGGAGAATGGACGTACAACTACCAACTCGTTCTTTTATAATAGTAATGATATATTGGTATTTTGGCCCACAATAGCAACATCAGCTGTCTTCTCTACATCTCTAACATGGTATTAGAGCTGAGATCCTAAACCCAAATGCTTTTCAGCACTAATCTGCTGTCCATAGGAGCTGTAGCTCCCCTGGGTGGTGCCAAGTCTGCTGCTGATCTGCTTCTAGTCATGAAGAGCAGTCCTCCTTGTGACTTGACAACAGTGCGGTAATCAACAGTGGATTGGTGGTGGCTAGGGTGGGGTTTAGAGTCTTAGCTCTGATACCATGTTGAAGGTGTAGATATTCAACTGATGCATTACTATTGGAAGCCAAAAAGTCTACATGTAGGGTACATGAGACACGTGAGAGATTAAAGCAAACCAATACGGTACTAAACTACTAATTTTAATATACCCTTAACAGCATGTGCGTTCCACCTACATTGATATTCAAGAAACTTTGGTGTGTTTTACAGTTTTAGGTAGCAGAACAATTTAAGTGCAGGACAGTTCAATGATACTGTTGAGAAGGGAAAGGACTAGAGGCTGTACTTTTGTGGTTTCATGCTTTCTTTCAATGGAGAACATGGGATGAACAAGTAAGTAAAAAAATTAGATGAAATAGGTCGCCTTTGTCTAGGTTGTTGTATAAAAGATTTAATCATGGAGGATAAGATAACAGGGCCTAGTTTTTCATAAAATAAGATTCATAAAATAAGAGTCTTGCGAAAAAGAAGAGAGGTTTATTTTCTTATCATCATTGAGTTAAGTAAGAAAGAAAAGATGTTCCTTATGAAATCTAGTGACGTGTATTTTGAGAAGAAGCTAGTAGCCCAGTAGGGGTTCTCATAGCAATTAAAATATAAAGGTTGACTTTTTTTATTAGGATCTGACTGAAGGCAATGGCTGTTGAAACATGGATTTCGACTTGGTTGTGGTTGAATAATATGAACTCTAGAGTTTTTTTTTCATCTGTGACATAATTCATGTTTTCGAATTATTTCAGGAGGCATTTCACAAATTCATTGGACAGCCAGTCTTGATCTTCCATTCTAGTCGAACGGTACCAGAACTTTACTGCGAATTTTTATAAGTTGTTTTCTTCTAGTTCAGGATTTACCTTTGTTAACATGTTTTGTTGTCCCCACTGTTTGAAGACAGCGATTAAACTTGTAGAAGTTGCTAAGTTGCAATTAATAATGCTTTACTCACGTAGAGACCCCTACCATAGTTGTACATTTAGTCAAATACATACTTTTTTTTGGGGTGGGGGATGTTGTGGGGTGGTTTCCTCTTGATCTAGATTATGGTGCAGATAAGAGTTATCGGGTATTCAGGTTATTGTCGTATAATCATAGTCTAGTTAGTGGAGAGGTCATGTTGATTATTTAATGAATTCAGTTCTCATGCCTTTGCAACATGTTATGAATTATGATACTCTTAGTTTTCTGCTACACTTGTCATACTCTTCTGGTTGTTGCTTTATTTTTGGAGATCTATTTATATGTAGTGAATGACTTATCTTCTGGTTCAGGATGCAGGTGTTCGTGCTTTGTCAAATGTTTGTCATGTTGATGTGGAGTGGATAAGTAGAAAGAAGCCTGGTGAAGTGGTCTGTATGCATAAACTTTTCATTCTCTCATTGGGATTTCCCCCAAGGCTTTGTCTGCATCCATTGACATTCAAAACCTATTTTGGCTATTACATGTTAAATTAGGTCCTTAATGAGTGCATTGTTGCCAGATTTAGAATCTCACTGTATCCTCCCAAAAACAATTGTATAAATAAAGATTTTCTTCCTTGGCCCGTGCCTCCTTAATTATGTAAATAGAAATATGTATTTTATAACATTTGTACCTTTTATTACTTATGTTTGTTGGTGTGCTTTTCCCCATTTGCAGTTGCCACCTCATGAGCCTGGAGTTATTAAACGTGCTGTGAACCATTTTCTACAGGTAGGTTTTTTTGATCCAATCTAGTTATAGTTCTATTCACCCGCAGATTCATTATGCAACTTTTTATCTAAAAGCTAGTTGTACAGTGCCTTCATATTTTTTTGGTTATGTTGAAGATTTGCTTTTCATTTGGTTAAGGTTATTAAGACGGTAAGGCGAGGCAAGGCGACTCACCCCCCTCACACCTTTTAAGCGGTAAGGCGCGAGACGAGACGACGCCTTACACATGTTCTAAGGCGCTAAGACAGCAAATAAAATGAGTATTTTAGTAGTACATATATACCTTATTATTGCCAATTTTTGAGTCTGTGTAGCATTCATTTCCTTTACTATTGCTCTTCTCACTAGTAGCGGTAACATTTATGGTATTATTTTAAAAGTATCTCACTGGTAGTGGTGGGCCCACCTTCTTTTGCCCTTTTTTTTTGCCTCTCGTTGCCACCTTTGCCTCTCACCGCATCCATCTACCACCGACAGAGAGAGGCATCCCGCCGCATCCTTTTTCCCGTTCGTCATCACGCGAGGTCGCAGCGCACGCAGCCAGACAACCACTCTCCCTCTCGCAGCCTTGCTTGCTCTCGCGACCTCGGCTCCCTCCCGGTTACCCGGCCTCCCCTCCACGGCTCCATCCCGGCGACCCGGCCTCCCCTCCACAGCTCCGGCTCCCTCTCCCTGCCAGCCTCTACCTCCCTCCCTTCTCCCCGCATCCCCTCTCCGCCGGGGTCGCCGACCGCCAGGGGGCATGCGGGGAGAAGGGAGGGAGGTGGAGGCCGGCAGGGAGGGGGAGTTGGGGAGGGAGGGGGAGGAGGTGGAGCTGTGGAGGCTGGGAGGGGGGAGGCGGGAAGGGAGGGGGGTGGAGGCGGGCAGGGAGGGGAGGCCTAGAGGGAGGGGGGGAGGCCTAGAGGGAGGGGAAGCTGGGGAGGGTGGGGATGGGGCATACCTAGAGCGGAGAGGGCGACGGGAATGGAGGCGGGACAGTGGAGCAGATGGCCGCCGGTGCTAGGGTTCGGCGTTCACGCGACAGGTTCCCTCGCTGGCCCCCCTCTCATCCCATCTCTATATATTCTCCTTGCTTTCTCGTGTTTCTGGCCTTCTGGGGTGTCCGCCTCGGCCGGCCTGACGCCTTCCTTCGCCTCAGCGACGTCATGGCCGTGAGGTGGACGCCATAGAACTTCCAGCAAGGTGATGACGACGCCTTTCTGCTCCGCAGCGCCTTACTGCCTAAGCGTCGCGACGCCTTAATAACCCTGCATTTGGTTGTGTTGGCCCTTGGTACTTAGTTGAATGAACATACATTTGTGTACATTTTACTTAATGGTTTATGTACTTTTCAGATTTTGTTATTAACTGGTCTCTTCCTGTAGATATTTATTTGCATTCCACTTTTTTCATTGCAGAAGAATTAAGGTGAGATAATGGTGACTGATGTTCTTCTGTTGCACCAGATTTCCATGCTAGATACAAAGCTCTGGACCGCATGTGGGTAGCACAATGTACAATACAATATGAGAGTTTTGCATGCTTAAAATTGATCTTGTTTAGGTTGTGGGAAAAATTGTATATTGTTATTATACTTATTCCATTCTTATGATCCAAATTATTTGAAGGGGTAACAACTGTGAGAACTGTCATGTGCTTTAGTTTTAAAAAATGAGAGCAATTGAAGCTTGCTTGTAGCTAACTCCATTTACCCTTTTGAAATAATGAAGGTGCTTATATTATTGTTTTACTGATTTTCTTGAAGATACCACTATCGTTTACTTTCTGGACCTGAGCCATCATCAGTCTTTGAGAAAAACTCTGCTTGGCACATAACCGAGGATCTAAATGTACAGGCAATGAAGGTGAATTCTTCTTCCCTACTTCATTGTTTTCTGATGCAAAATTCCAAAATTATATTGCTGGATTTGCTAATGATGGTTTTTGTTCAGAAAGCATGCAACATACTTGTTGGGCATCATGATTTCAGTTCATTTCGAGCAGCTGGATGTCAGGTACTCAGGTGGTGTCTTTCTTCCTAACTGTTGTCTCATTTGCAGAGTTCATAAAGAAAAGCATAGAACAGAAAGGCATATTATATCAGATAATCGTGGAGTATTGGGCTTGTTGTACCCTGAGATTCCCCTACCGTAAGTGCATTTCGCCTTTTTCCCCAACCAGATCGAGAACCAAGTGAACCTATCATGATGCAAACTACACTTTCCTTAAATTTCCCTTTACGAATCAAGTTTATTTTAGTTGTTTGTTGAATAACATAAACTATGCTTGAATTAGCTAATCACAAGCTGGTGATAAGAATGTTACTAGTTGATTTGGAATGGTTGAAGGCTAGAGTTCGCCAACATAAGGCTGAAGCTTTGACTAATTGGATTAGTTTATTGAGGAAGAAGGAAGACTTGTTTGCTATTCTTTATGTGCTTGATGATTTTTAGCTGTTGTTAGTTGGTTATTTTCAGCTTTGTTAGGCTGAACAGGCTTCCGCGCTGTGCCTTAGTTCCTGTGCAACTTTGTAAATTACTATTTTAACTATCGTTATATATTTTAACATATTTCAGTAGGCCTCCCATACTGTTCTAACAAACAATAAACCATGCTTATATTTTTGTCACTACATAAATAAAAATAAAACTCTTTTGTTTTCTCTAGTGTTTCTTGGATTTTAACATTCACTGTGTGCACATGTGTTGGATCCCGGAGCAACGACTCCGAAACCCTTTGTGTAAATCGCATTAGTCCAGGAACAGCTAGTGCACACAGTAGAACAAATATACATATCGAACACAAATGACTAAATATATTAAGCAAATGAGTACGGCCTTATGGTCAAGTCTTACATTCATAATTCAAATAAGGAAAATTAGCAGCGGAAAATAAATTGATAAACAACGAAGCCTAACTGCCTTCCCATAGGCAGACGACTGCAAGACACGTCCTGGTCCTCACCGTAGTCGTAGACGTCCTCCTCTGTGATGAGATAGCAAGGTGAGTACAAACTTGTACTCCGCAAGTCACATGAAAAATGAAACATAATGATAAGGGCCACAAAGTCGCTCCGGTGCGGCGGCGTTCCGACGGTGGGGAGGCTCGGCCAGGGGTTGGGGAGCTTCGCACCGACGCGGGGGAGCCGGAGGAGGCAACGGCGTGGCGCGAGAGGCTTCGGGGCGGCGGCGATTCCTCGCCGGAGGGCTCGCCGGGGTGCGCACCGGGGGAACTCGCGGTGCGGGGCACTCGGGGCTCGGGAAGGGGAGGTGGAGTGCGGCGGGAGGTTGTGCGGAGGGAGGTGGAGCCGAGGGGGCTTTTATAGGGGCGGAGGGGGGGGGCATAGGCGCGGCAATTGCTCGCCGGTGATGGTGGCCGGAAAAAGGAAGGGAGAGGGGAAGGATGGAAAGAGGGGGCGCGGAAGGAAAGGGGGACGCGACATTAGGGGGATTTGGTCGCGGCGGTGCCCGGAGTTTCCAAAACCGGAGAGAGCCGAGGAAGGAAAGGCGGGATCCGTGGGGACTCGGTCGCCGGCGCAAGGAAGGAACGAGGGGGGGGGGGGAGAAAAGAAGGAAGGTGGCGCGGGGTAGACGACGGTCGGACAGTGGGGGCCGCGCAGCATGAGAGACGAGGGGAGAGAACGGGCGACTCGGATGAAGCCACGTGGCTCGGAGGGAGGATCGGGCGGCGGGTGCGGTTAAGTGGGAGGGAACGGCCGGATGAGCGAGCGGGGTGGCGTGGCGCGCATTGGACCGGCCACGCGTCGCCGAGGAGGGAAGGCGGAGCCGGTGACGCCGGGCCGCTTAGCGGAGAGAGAAAACGGCGGGATTAGGCCGGCGGCGGCGTGGGGGATCTGGGCCATCCACGCGTCGGCGGAGGAGAGGAGTTGGGATTTTATTTTTAGAATTTGGTTTTGATTTTCAGAAAAGGCTAGGAAATTATTTAAGCCTCAGAAAAATATGAAAATACCTCCAAAAATTCCAGAAAAATTGACAGAAGCTCCTGGAGATATTTTGAACTTAATAAAATTATTTCCAACTAATGTTGGTATTTAATTTTCATACTTTAAAATACTTTTAAATTTTAAAAATAGGTTTTTAACTCTAGAAAAATCAGAAAACCAAATAAAAGCCAAATAAAATTTCAAATACTTTAAAATAATTAATTTGAAATTAAAATTTTCAGAAGTAGGATTTTTGGGATATTACATCCTCAACCTCTTGAGCTACCTGTTGTGCCTCTTCTACATTGTCCTCATCATAATTGATAGGCTTGTTTCTTGCGCTGCTCTTAAGGTAATCATGCATTTCTCTCATGATGGCTGTGGTGGTCTTAGAGCATTTCTCTACATCTCTGTAGCCACCAGCAAGATGTTGCTTAAGCCTCTTGATTCCCGAAAAAACAATCACTCCACAAAGCTTGCATTGGACCTTATCTTTGTTGCCCAAATCTGGCTAAAAACCATACTGCCACCCAAGATCTTTGGACATTGCCCTTCGTTTAGGATCTTTAGCTGGATCATACTACTCATTCCCCTCTCTAAGCTCAGGATTTACAGCACTGGCAGCAGCTGCAACATTGCCCAGTTCTTGCTCTGCCATCACTGCAAAGTGCAAACATGAAGACATCAACATGATTACATGAATGATGAATCAATGATAGATAGCAATAGCATTATGGCAATCAACTGTACATCAAGTCATCACATTATACAACAAGCATCCAAGCACAATTAGATCAAGATTACAGAAAAGAATATTCAACATTGGAACACGGATCAAGGATAACAATCAGAATATCACATCCAAGCAGTAAACACCTATTCGATCTTCAGATTTACAATTACAAATCTACATGCAGTTATCGTCGATCAATACCTCTTTTACCTAGATTGTTTTCATAATGCAAAAATGGGTATTGTATTGATTTTCTGCTGTTTGGTGTTCATCAAATCACCCTCGTCATACATACATGTAAATTAAAATAATTAGTTGCAGACAGCTTGACAAATCAATTACTATCATGATTATCATCCAATTGGTCGCATTGCAAATTTGCAATTTGCAGCTACTTGATAAGTTGACAGTATAAACCACAAACTGACAGCTCCAGTGGCAAAAGTTCAAAATTCAAACACCACGCATTGCAGCTCTGCCGCCTAAAACCCCATCAAAATCACAGCTTTAAGAGCCTAAATCCCAAAAAGGATTGCAATTTTGTGTACTCACAATTCTTCCGGGGTAGATCCTGGCCACACTGAGTTTCGGATCCAACCCACCTGCCTCCCTCTTGTCCAGCTTTCTCTGGCTAGTTGCCACACCGAGCAGAGCAGATCTGATGGAAGAAGAACTGAGTAGAGCAGAGTAAAGCATGAGAACGAGAGCATGAGCACTAAGCAGAGCAGAGCAAGAGAACGAGAATGAGGAGGAAGAAGAACTGGAGAAGAAAACAAATGTGGGCATATGGTCCTTGCCTACAGAAGGGCTTCGATTCGTGGACTCGCAGAGAGAGTGCAGGAGGGGATGCTCGTCGGACGGTCGGAGGGGTCTTCGATGAAGGCAGGTCGGTCGGCGGCGTTGGCGGAGGGAGTGGCGGCGGCGATCGTTAGGGACTTAGGGTTTTGCTGCTGCCGCTTCGCTTCGCTGCCGCTGTGTCGCTTCGTTTCGCGGTTTCGGGCTTTCATATTTGCTCAGTTAATCGCTCAGTTTATACTGCTTCGGCTTCGTCCATGCTGGCAACAAGGCGTTGTCGTGCCACTCGCCTTGGACGCCTTGAGGACGCCGCGGACGACCAGACTCGCTAGGCGCTCGCCTAGAAGACCAAGTCGAGGCAGAGGGTTGTGGCTTTCGCACAAGCCCGCCTGGACGCCTAGGCGACCCCGTAACATCCATGCTTCCAAGCTATCCTACCGGGCCAAATAAGAGACCCAAATTTGACATTTATGTACTTCAGTTTGATCAAGAATTATATATGCTGTCACACACCAAGTCAAGATTTTGGTATTGCATGATTTGTGTGTTGGAGCTTATATGGGGTTGGATAATTTAAATTCCCTGCAAACAAAATTGTTCACATCAGTTCAGTTCAGATCTTCAGTTTATCAAACAGTTGGTAACCTGACATTATCTTTTATTTTGGTAAACAATAGCAGTACTTGCAAAATTTGATTACTTCCTCCTTGATTGTTTGATGATGCTATGTGGTTATTGAAACCTAATTAATCAAAACATGCTGTAGTAACTATGGTTGCTTGCGAATTTTTTAATTTTTAGAAGTAGATATCTGTTCCTTAACTAGTTACATTGAGGCTTTTCTTTAAGAAAGGAATTGGGGGTTTTTTTTCCAATTCTTTTGTGTTAAGCTGCATATGAAAATTCATACCTTTTCTTCCTCTCTCCAGCTCCTGGTTTTTGAATCATTGGATGTGTGAAGAGTCCAAAAGAACCTTAGTCAGAAAGGAACCTGCTCTCATCCCTAGTTTAGAATTTTGGGCAAAGTGTGGAATATTTATCAATTATGTTTTGTATAATATACGTTGTGAGCTTGATTAAAGGAAATGTATTGTATTCAGATGATCAGATCTTTAGTAGAATAACATTCTGGATACTTGCAATAGACAATTTGGAAATTTTGAGATGTTAACTTAATTATATGTTAGTAATGTCTTGGCATGTGTTCTATTTGTAAACTCGATGATGATGTTGAAGAGTGGAAGCTTACCCTTTGTTTGGATGGTTATTACCTTTGTTTTTGTCATCTCCATTTGACATATAGGATACATGAATGGCATTGCAGTATGTGAGCATTAGGGTGTCTATTTTTTTTAGTTCATTAGTTTATCATTTGATCTCTGAAATGCTTTTTAATACAACCTCCATTATCCATTTGCTTTCTTGATCACCTTGCTTTATCCCATGCTTTATGAAACCATTTGCGCATTTGCACTCGTCATTTCTGTTCATCCTTTGCAGCTTGATCTGATCTGTACACCTTTATGTGATGTGCTGCTTAAAGAAGTTTGCCCTGGAAAGAGGGCACAAGGGCAGAATCCCATGGAGGTAAATCAAGCTGCCTATGAAGAGCTCTGATGGTCGCCATTGCCGCCATGTTAGGCCAGGTGGTGCATTGGGGAGACAAGGGTACGGTGTGAATCAGCAAGAGATTGTGATCGTGAAGCTGGCCAGATTGCTCCATTGACCCGCTCTGCCATGCCTAACTAGGCTTGGGCTTCCTCCCCTCTTCGCAATCCGAATTCAAAGGACGTAATCATGCATCGCTGCCAACATTCTCTTTTTCCTTCATGTCCTTTGTGCAAGTATGCATCAAGTATGATCTTCATACTAAATAGAACAATGAGTGAACCGCTGAAGCTATCGTATGGTTTTTTTTAAGCTAGTCATCTTATGGTAGAACACACCTAAAATGGCATGCTAACATGTTATCCAACATGAAAGTGCCACGCACATCAAAAATCAGTTGCAGAAGAGCGTAGATATCCCATGAATTGCCCCAATTTCACCCAAGGAGCCAAGCCGAGTCGAAAGTGCCTTACGTCTGCACACCGAGCAATGCAAGTGGCCGGTAAAATAATTACGGCCAGACGCTCGCTGTCAGTCCACACAAAAGAAGAGAGATACGGATTAAAGAAGCACGAATCTGCTCACAAGATCGAAGTGGACCGATGGGTCTCCCGTTGGCGCATCTTCCGGGCCCCATCCCTGAAAGCGCCTGCCGGCAAGTACGCTTTCTTGCAAAGTCTTGCATAGTACTGTATTTGCATTCACGCAAAAGAAGAAGAGGAACAGAGACTAGAGTGGTCTTCAGTCTTGATTAAAAACGGACCACATTTTGAGTCCACGGTGACACTGGTTTTTTTAATCCCAAAGTTCTTTTATGTGATTTTAGCCAAGTGACGATGGGCGTGTGTGCAGTAGTTTGTAGAGCACCAATTGGTATTTCTCAATAACATATGGCAGTGGATGGCCTCTGAGAAAGTGTTTTTAAGTAATAGGTGTCCAGCGCGGACTGCACCGAATCAAGCATCTCCTTTTCCCCGTGGCTGGTGTGTCCTTGTAGGCTTCGTTGTGGCTCAGAAATTGTGGCCTTTATTGAGTAGAGCTGAGTATAGGGTTAAGGCATGTATAATGATATAGATAATAGTAGTTTATAAGATACTTTTATATTATTTATAGATAGAGCTAAAGATAACATATACAATATATTGTCTGTAATAGTTTTATGTAATTAATATGTTATCTATATAGTTATCAAAAAGCCATATATAAAATTGTCTATTAAATAATAGACATTATCTTTCTCTCTCCTTGTATTTTCTCCATATCACCTAAAATTCTATGTAACATGTGTTTACATACAATTAACATACTTTTAAAAACCCAGTGGTACCTCTTGCCAAGTCATGGCCAATTTCGTTGAGTCAAACTGAGTCTTGGATGAGTCATTATTCATGAATCAAGTATCAAGAACCCAACCAGTTTTCGGCAAACTGGTGGGGGTTCGCAACTGCATTAGCTTCCAAAATATACTTAAATCCCATTGACGAGCCCAACATTCACGTAACGCGTTGAAAATCCTCACAACTGGTTAGGACTATTCAATTACAGAGTATCATACATGAGTGAACATCAAATTAACACATGCTTACAACACAAGAACCAAACTTTATTACAGGAATAGGGTTTATTGGCCAGGTTTGGACATAGTGGGGTGTGTAAGCCTAAAGTTATATTACAGCACGAAAGAAGAACTCTACAGGCATATCTGAGTGATGACAAGATTTAAAGCCGTTGATCATCCATATAGTAGGACTCTTCAAGCTCCTCATCGACAGCTTCTTCGCTATTTTCTCAAGACTCTTCTGTTGATTGTTTTGCATGTAATGAGTACAACCGTATCCAGCAAGTTACAAAGGGAAACCATGAATTAACTATTTGCCAGGGTTTTCAAGGGTGGGAATATATTGGTTTTTATTAATGTGATTGTGGATACAAGTTTGTTTGTATGCCCTTTTGAACATAAAATAACAAAGCATTAACTTCTTAAAGATAAAGGAGTTTTAGCAAAATAATTTCTCATATTAAAACAGAATGAAAGTTACTTATGCCTTGCTGTTGGAATCACCTTCATTTATCGAAAGCACGACATATTCAAATACCATTTGTTATACTCTAGAAGTTACATATCTTTACCCATAAGATTTCTTAAATTCTTAATGCCATGCAATAGACACGCGACAGGTGGCGTGCGACTGAGTTGGAAAAAAACAGTCTTTCACTGCTTTCCTCTTTCTAGTTTCTACCCAGTAGGTTATGGATCACACATTGTCGGGTATCCACTGGCCAATGCGGAACACTACCACCCGATTCTAAGTGTACCTATCATTATCAAGTATGGTTTTACTATTCTCGTACCACTCCCCTTGTCCTTGGGCCATTCCCGCACTGGGAATCCCACCATCCTATCAATATTCAATTGAATTGAGTAGCTAGTAGATCAGGTTTGACAAACCAACACTTGTGGTTGAGCGATTTTTGTGTCTTTTACTCACATAAGGTTCTAGCCTTTACTTTTCACCACGAGGCAACCATCCACAACCCATTAACCTAGTGATCTATAGCACTACCACTAATCCAGTCCAAGCCTCCACCCTAGGGTAAGGTCATGGATTCCATCCAACTTGTAGCTTTCTATGGTTCATCCTTAACCTTAGCACTATGTTTATGATTCTATCAGCAAAATGCTAATATCACTTAGTAGTATAAATATTTGGGTTCATCTAGTCTACAGTTAATTATACATTAATTTAATATCACTAAGGTTGTCAAGATGAATTTGGCCTCAAAATAAACATGACATTTTCTGGTGGTAGGACATAACAAATTTTGATGTCATTCTAAATATTTATTATAATTAAATAGTAGTATGTAAATAACAATAATGAAAAACATTGTAATTAAATAATTTAACATTATATAATTCAATATGGTCAAAAACTTGTAACTTGCCTTGCTATTCAAAATACTCTACTGGCTTGAGGGTTTCAGTGTCTGAATCAGGTCCTTGTACAGTTGCTTTAGAGCACTCGGATGCTAGCGCAAACTATTAAAATAACATGAGTTCATGCTTGAAACTAATCAAGCTAGGAAATAAATAAAATAAAAGGAGTAAATTTCAATAAAAACTAAATAAGGATGGGTTTGGGTTTTATCGAAGTCTATGTTGGCGGAACGGAGTTTGAAATGGTCAAAATGGACATAACATTTGTTTCGGGTTTCTGGTGAACTGTAATGGATCTTCACTGTTCATGGTGGGTTGGGCTACAAACAGTAATGGGTTTGGAACAAGAACCAAGTCGGTTTTTATTGGAAAGTGGTTCGAGTTCAAAGAACAGTGGAGTATAGTACTCTATAGTAATGGCTGGCCCAAATTGGGTTCTAAATCCTCGGCCCGAGTCAAAGCCTTGGAAGAGCCAGGCCAAATGGCCTAGCCTATGGCAGCATAGTGCGGCTTCTTCCTCCAGCACCGCCATTATTCACTGAACAGGGGAGCCATGGTGGAGGGAGCGATTACATGTTGGCAAGGCTTGCTAATGGAAAGAGAAGGTATGACTAGGGCTAAAGGAGTCTTGGGAATCCATTTTAGGGCTCAGAAATGCTTAGGGTGCACTAGTTATGGCTCTACCATGGCACATGGTGACTCTGATGCCTTTCCAATGAGGGCATGGCTGTTTTAAGCATCTACGGCGTGTGGGGGAGTATCATGGCAGTGGCGGTTCGGGCTAAGAGTTTCTGGAAAAAGCTATCCACGTGCGATCCCTTCGCATGGTAGTGGAGGATAGCACCGGTGGTCTACGTGCTTATAGAGGCTAATGTGAAGTTGTGGTTGCGATTGAGGGGTCCCAAGGGTGCTACGGTCGCAAGGATCCAATGCTTAAAATGCCTAAATCAGAGAGGTGGCTAAGGGGCTCACCGACGTAGGGAGTTCGGCGACGGTGATGCGAAGCAAAGACGGCTATGGGGGTGTTTCTATGGTGCAATTGGAGGTATTGCAAGGCTCCTAAGTGTCTCGGCTGGGCTTTAAGGGAGCTGGAAATGGGAGCAATGTGGCTACTTCTGTAGCACCGGAGCTGGCGAGCGATCTGGCAAGGGGCACTACAGCCTCTGGTAGAGTTGCGGAGGCTGACGGATGTAGGTACGGGCGAGTGCGCATGTCGACTGTGAAATATGCTGAGTTGCGGTAGGGAGAGCGCAGGTTAGCGCAGCGTGCAAGACAAGGTAGAGTGAGGTCAGCTAGAGGTGGCGGTGGATTGAATGCATGGGACACGCTGGCAAAGTTGGGGGCTCAGGTGTGAATTCCTTAGCACTATGGCTGGGAGTTGTGGCATGTGAAACGGCTGGATAGGCTCAGCGCATAGAAGAAAGGCTAGAAGGAGGATGGTGCCAGCTGAGGAAGGAGATATGTTGACAAAATAGGAAAGTAGCTTGCAAAATAATAAGCCAAATTGGGTAGGCCTGGGAATTCAATGCAGACTACAATAAAATTCAAAAACTTTGAATTTTTCAAGATGTTTCAATTCACATCCCCAATTACTTGAGACGTTTGTGATTCTGTATCCTCCAATTAATTACTCCAAGGTTTGTTTGGTGAGAATTTTTCTAAAGAAATTGCTTGGTGTAATTAGCTGAGTCGCTTTCAAATTAAGCTTTGCTGAAGCTCATGATTAGTGTAGCCAAGCTCCAGAAAATTGGTAGTGTGTTTGCCTAGCCTATTGATGCAATTGTTGGCCATGCTAGCAAAGTGTGGGCTTGTTCTTCTAGGCTACAGCTGGTGGCTTTTGGATTTATTTGTGAATAGTAATAGCTGACAGAGAAACTCGCGTGCAGTTTTGGCCTATATAGATGAAGTCACTATAGTGTTACTGTTCATTTACCCAACCAATCACCACGTAGAGGTCTCACAAATTGGTACATTGGTCTGCCTCCAGGCAACTCATCCCACACGATAGGATAAAGCATGTGCTTTATCTTCCTCCTAACCGCACGGTGACTCAGCCCTACATCTCTGACAATAACTACCTTCTATTTGCCCCCAAATTATTCTCTCCCATTGACAATAACCAAAGAACATTTATTATCAGGTTTCATTGTTAACAACCATTCGCTAGACCAAACATGAAAAATTGACAAGGCGCATGCTCACATGGACAACCGACACATCTTCAGTACTATTTAAAGTTCGACGAGAGACAGAAACATAGACACATAGAGAGACATACATATTCTAGAGAATCAAGGGAGATCTCTCAATCAAATAGCATATTACAAAGGCAAGAAGTAATGCCCCTAAGGATAGTAGCATCCCCTTTGTAATCTCTCATCGAAAGCATCTTGTAACTAATTCATAGCAATAAAGATAGTCTACATTCTCCTCCTAAATACTTTTGAGAGACTTAGCTTTTTTTCATAATTTGTAAGATTGGTAATTTGATCATCGACAGCTGGCGCTGTCCATGGGGAGTAGGCGATGAATCCTAAAAGGTTCTCATTAGCAACATCAGCCTCCCTTGTTTTTGTCAACATCGCCCATACGATCATGGCAAGAACCTAGGATGAGGAGAATTGGTTCGATCTAACAGGTTACGTTGATCTTGGTATGGACACATGTATCTGCACCACAAAACACGTTGCCTCCTCATCATCCTCCATCCTAGGGTCACCAGTCCTTGAGGCCAGTGAGGTCAATCAAATGAAAGAAAACACATCACCCCAATCATCAACGCTACCTGACTCCTCAGGCATCCCAACCTTGTCGCAATGCCTAGGCACTATGGCAAATCCAATGCATTCAACCAGCAAACATGGCAACAAGAATGCGACGCCATATCTGAGGGTTAGAGTACTCTCAATGCAATCATGGGCAACTGCTATTCGCCAATAGCTCCTATGCATTACGAGAGATGATCGACACATAGTCATGGTGTCAATGAAATTATCCCCAACAAAAAGCTGAGCGAAGACAAAATGCTCACCATCTGATCAACAATTCACCAGATTAGGTTGAACCCACCACACTGCCCCCTAGAAATGGTGGTCTTCAATCATACTCTACCATGGAAGCTCCTTGTTTAAGTATGGAAGGCTCTCCCTCAATTTTGATAGGAGTACATTGGGGATTCCTGTTGGAGGCATGAGGTTAACACAATCGGTGATACCATTGTAAATTCCATTCATGGCTCTCCACGATAGATCTTGCCATGATCTATTAGTCGGGATGGTACAAACTCTCCTACATCACCCAAAGGAGTCAAAAATAATGGAACTAGTGAACATCGAGCATCTAATTCACCTATTCCTACCCTCCGCACTTGCTAAGTCACGTGGAGTGAGTAGAGAATGCTCCAATAGGAATGCTCCAAGACCTTCGGTAACTATTCAAAATCTACAACGTGTCTATGAGATTGTTGACAACTTGGACCCTACTTTGGCAGAAACCCCAAGATATGCTCAAATTGCAGGTCAGGTATCAGAGATCCTTCAGCAAACCATGCGGCAAATGGAGATGTACCGAGAGTAGAGGCAATCGTAGAGCCAAATATTGACTTCATCTGTGCATTCCTCACATAGTAGAAGTTAGTGGGATCAGATTGACAACAATCCATCAGCAGGTGCAAGACCCGCTCAAAGGTTTCAATAAAGAAGCCATAAGGGCAGAAGGCTCTTTGATAATGAAGCAACCCATCCTCCTCATCACAAGGGATAAAATCGAGGACACGGTTAGGGTGATTTGCATCATCATTTGAATCAAGTGTCTAGTCGGAGACACCATTTAAGTGTCAATGACTGGATTAGGGCACCACCAACCCACTACGACTATTGGAGGAATAGATCTCCAACAGATTACAATTCGGCCCTTGTTTAGAGAAGGCACCAGACCTAATCACAAGTTGTCGAGCTTTCTTGGTAGACCTTCAGTTAGTACATGTCGGACCCTGGGATTGAACCAACCCAGAGCCCTCTGTGATTCCACCACACTATTCCCTAGATCAGTAGATAGCGCTCACAGATACAATGCTGATTCATTTCATACATGGTACAGACCATATTATTACAATACCAAAGTGCATCAGTCCCATATAAGGACAAGTATTACAAAAGGGGCCTTCAGGCCAAATAAGTTCAGTGTACCATTGCATTATTGACGGAAGCAAAAGGGAGGGGCTCATCTCCCCCACAGGCAGACGACCGGGATAACCTAGGGGTGCTTAATATTACCCAGAGGACCTGGTTAACGTTAAGGGCACCCACCAATTAGCTTGGTCGGCTAGACTGTAAGGAGAGGCTAGATCCTAGCCTAACTACCACCATCTTCATTCCCTTCGCCAGCTTGGTCCTGGTAGTACTCGTACTGGTCTTGATTGGCAAACTCTGGGAAAAGGGATTGCGGGCGAGAGTGAGCACACACAACCGTGCTCTGCGAGCCAACATACAGAATGCAAATACTAGAATGCAAGGCTTTATACAAGGATGGCTTAGGCTCTTTTGTTTGCGCAAAGCATCAGTTGCAAATAACTTAATTACAATTCCTAAGTTCTAGCATTTTTAATAACTAATTCTTTGAAGATTGAAAATTGTGCAGTATGTATAAGACGGTGCTGGTTCCATCCACCAGTTACATGGCTCCATCCACCTATGCTAGAGTTTTAGTTTGGATAACCCATACTATCACTGGAATACTTCCCTCCAGGAAAACTTCAACATTTGGAGTACTTCCCTCCAATCCTTTTTCTTCCCACGCACAAATGGTTTTAAAATAGAACTAACTTGAGTGGGTTCCCATGTCCGCCCTTGACCGTGGGCACAGCTGCTCGAACAGTTTTACACTCTCAGAGGTTGTACACTTTCACCACAAGAGATAAGTCATCTTAATAGCCAACATGCTTCCCTAGGCATGAGACCCAGATTACTTATCACATAGCCTTTACCTTACTCTAATCTAGCTAGCCATCACCCCGCTGAGGTTTCACCGCTGAAGGGTTCTATCCACTACAGTCAGAGGCCCCCTCTTGCGCCGTGTGAGTACAGTACATCCCTGTGGCTCACCGTGAGTAAACCAGTATGCCCTGGCACCCACTTTTCATAATGATATCTAAACTAAACCTTTGCAAGTTATTCAGCTAGGTCGTAGCCATATAGACTTGTGGTTGCACCTCATAAGTGTGATAAATACACAAGGAGGTCTCAACGGTTTTTTCAAGATTATGTAGTTAATTTCTCACAATATTATGATCGAAATGGATGAATTCATTCCACAAACCACAGGTTCTTGTGTGACATCGGCACCATCCACTCTGACCAACCGCCCAGATCGGTATATCAGATTTTTAGGGTTTTGAGAAGCATAAGTAGTTGTAGCAAAATACTTAGTCACGTACATCCCATGACTGCCCCCGAATCAAGTTCTTATATTTGTTTAAAGATTGATGATCAGGGTAACTAGCCCGGGATTTGAACAGACGGCATGGCATTTTAATTAGACATATAACTTCTAAAGTATTCATTAATGCCTATGGCGACAAAGAGTAGGTAAATCGAGTTATCAAGGAATGGCATAGTAACTTTAATACAACGTTGAGTGGGTATGTAGCTACCTTACGATTTAACGTACATTTACATGAAATAGAGCATGCAATTTCGAGTAATTTAAATGAAGATAATTTTGCAAGAACATAGGAGCAAAATGATCAAAATGATGACTCGCCTTGGTCTAGTGTAGGTGGATCTTGCTAGTCCTGGAGTGGATCTTCTTGTGGCTCGGGGCCGGCTTCAAATTCTACTCGAACGGGAAAAACCGAAGCACATACAACAAGAAATGAGAACAAAATAAGCATAAAATAATAAGCAAAAAAGCTCAAAAATAAACCAAACCACAACCAACAGAAAGAGCTTGAATTTAGAAAAATTTAGAAACAAGTTTCACCCAAATCGGAGTTATGACGAGGGAGAACGAGCTCCTTGAAGTTTCATTTTCAGAGAAATCCCAAAAATGAAAAAGGGGAGAGAGTTCACTCCCTGACTGGTGGGTCCCACGCGGATTTATTTTTATCTTGGGAGTAATTTTATTTCATAGAATCACAGCGTATGACATGAGGGGTCCACGAGTATTTTTAAATCCCCTCTTTTTTTTTCTGAAAATGGCCCAGAGACCTACATGTGGGATGAGTTACTACACAAACAGTGCTTACGACCCACTGTCAGTGACCTAATCTCTTGACCCGTGATTAACTGTTTTCTTTTAATTAAAGGGGCCCACGCATCAGCCTAACCGGGGTTTTAAATCTACTCAAGCCCACGGTCAGAGATGTATTTGGCTCAACTAACCCCGGCGGTTAACGGTTAACTGGGTGTTAATGGCGCAGGAGCAGAGCCCGGCCGGCCGGGCGACGGCGAGGTTCACCGACGGCGGGGGAGGCTACAGCCGCTCGGGGAGAAGACCGAAACGAACCCTCAATCTCATGCGCACCCGACGGTGGGGGTGAATCGGCCCAAGGTGGGCCAAGAGGTCGCCGGCGGCGAGCCAGGCGGCGGTGGAAGCCGAAAATGGCCGGGCGGTGATTCCCGCACTAGTGAGCCAATTAAATGACGGTGAAGCACCTTGGGGTTGTGTGGAGCTCACCTGTGCCGAGAGTAGGGGTCGGGGAAGCTCGAGGGAGGCTGGTGGAAGGCGCAATCGGCGATGAGGGTCGGGCGGTGCCGGGGAAGACGGGGTGGCGGAGCTCCCAACCGAGGGTGTGGGTAACTTCCTGGGGTGGCAAGGAGGCCTCGGGTGCAGGAATTGGTCGGGGACCCTTTGAATCGGCGGCGGCAGAGGGTGGCCGGATTTGGGGAAGAAACGAACGTCGGCGAGCTGCAAGAGGAGGAAAGTCGTTTAGCATCGCGGGGAGGTTCTCGGGGACAAGAGGAGTTGGGGAGAAAGGCACTGCCAAGCGGGGGGTCCTCAGGGCGAGCTGGTGATGGTGGCGGCTCAAAGAGCTGCCGGCGGCGGTGATTTTTCACTCGGGATTTGGTGTGTGGAGTGGACGAGGCAAATGCGGCGCCTGGACTAGTTTTTATAGCGGTAAAAAGGTGAGGATAGGACAGGGGGCATGGGCGGCGGAGCTCCCGTTTCTGTAGCGTACCTGGGGAGGGGCAAGGTGTGACGGAGCTAGGCGTGGCTAGGGTGGACGGTCGGCGTGGGCGAGGTACAAGCGCCTTCATGGCCGCACCGAGAGGGTATGGCGCGGGTATGGGTGGCGCTGTCCGGCCACTACGTTCGGGTACAATGGTGTGGCGGCGCGAACAAGGGGCGATGCGGACGCCGAGCAACGATGTCGGGGAGGCGGGGAGGACGTGGCTCCACTGCTACCCATTGAATGAGGTAGGGAAGGCCATGCCGGAGTTGGCGAGCCGGGCATGGCTAGGACGGTGAAACCGGGGCGACGTCGGCGATTTGCCACGACGACGAATGAGGGGCCAGCACACGGAGCATCTATGGCGCGGGGCGGGAGGCCTAGGTCGGCGGAGGCGCCGGCAAATGCGGCGGAGCTGCCATGGGGGAGGCGCGGGGTGTGCGGAAACCCCGGGTGGCTCAGCGGGTTTGATTGGGCGGAGAGCAAGCAGAGCGGGCGGAAGAGAGAGAGAGAGCGCGGGCGCCGCGAGGAAGAAGGAAAGGGAGGGGGCACTGCGTTGGGCGGTGAAGCCCAGAAACAGGCCGGCTGGGAGGGAAATAGGGATACCGGGCCGGGCTGTTGAGGGGAAAAAGGAAGGAGAAGGGAGGCCGCCCACTTGGGCTTAGAGGTAAAAGGAATTTCCTTGGGCTGAAAAGAGAAGAAAGACTTTGGGCAAGGCCAAGGGGTTTTGGGCTAAAACTTCAAGCTTACTAACTGAATTTTTGAATTAACCTTTGTAACAACCACAACAAAACAGGGCAAATAATCGAATTCAAAAATAGGGTGTCATAGTACATTGGCTAGAAAGGTTCCGACTATCTAATCTTGAGAAATTCAATGGGAAACAAAATCTATTGGACTTTTTACAAATTTACACAATTGCAATCAGGGTTGTGGGAGGCAACAACAACGTCATGGCAAAGTATTTGCTAATCATTCTTGAGGGTTCTGCCCGGTTGTGGTTATTGAACCAATTAGCCAGAACAATGTACATTGGGAACAATTTTGCGATCCACTGATCGCTAACTTCCAGGGTACGTATGATCGACCCGGCAAGGAAGATGACCTTCATTAGATCCGACAAGAACCCAATGAAATCCTATGGTAGTACATCAAAAAGTTTAGTCTATTTCATAACTCTATCCTGGAAGTGGTAGATTCTTCATTATCCAAGTGTTCAAGACCAGTATAAGGAATAGGCGATATATGGAGGACATCACTATGAATCCTCCATGGATATGTGTCGAGCTATTCAATATGGCTAATAAGTACACCACCGCTAGTGAAGAGGTTAAGTGGAACAAGGCCATCGATCGAATAGAGAAGATTCCTCAGCCAGGCTTGGAGAAGAAGAAAAAGGGTCAAGAAATCATAGAAGGGTAAGAAGAATCACAAACTCAATACTAATGAAGTCCTTGCAATCCTAGAGAAATACTCTAAAGGTAAGAAAGACTATTCCAATTGAAACATGGAAAAATCTCTGACCAACGAATCCAAGAAAGGCAAAAGATGGTGTCCACTCTACCAAGCAGTAGGGCACAATCTACACAATTGTCATGCCTGGCAGAAGAAACTTGAGGGTTACTACTCGGGTAAGGGTCCTCTCCCTTATATATAAGAGATTGGAGAACCAAGCACCGAAAGGACAATGACGGGGATAAAAAAATGGAGTATCAAGAGCCAGAGCAATACTATTGATGTAATCTTTGGTGGATCATCATCCTATGAGTCCAGACGACAACTGAAGACTATAGAATGAGAGGTGAATCTCATCGATGCTCTAGTCACCGTCAAGCACTCCAGATGGTCGAAACCAACCATTTCCTTCAATAGAGAAGACCGTCCCATCCATCAGACTTGACCAGTAGATTCCCTATCATAGTAGAATCTACTATCAATAATCGCAAAGTTAATCAAATTCCAGTTGATGGAGATAGTTGTCTTAGCATTTTATTTATGGGAGCTATTAAAGAGATGCAAGTTCCCAAGTCTAAACTAAAACCTATGAAGTATGCCTTCCATGGTGTAGTTCTAGGATCTTCAGCCAAATTGATCAAGCAAGTGTTCTTACTAGTTATATTTGGATATCCTGATAACTTTTGAAGGAAAAGGATCTCATTCGATATAGTAGATTTTGAAAATGCATACAATGGTATCCTTGACCAACTGACTTTAGCCAAGTTTTGGTGGCCAAGCACTACAATTACTAAAGCCTCAAAATGCCCAGGTCAAAAGGGGTCATAACAGTTTGAGGGTACAGGATAATGGCTTATGCTTGTGATAGCAAATCTCTCAAATTGGTCAATGAATTACTGACCAGGAATGCTAACTCATTTTCAATGCAGGTAAAACATTTAAGGCCTAAGGTGGCTCCAAAACCCTCTGACAAGGTCAAGGAGGTACCCCTCGATAAGGATAGGCCTTCAAACTCAAAGTTAGAATAGGACTTAATCATAAATAAGAAGAGTCGCTCATCTCATTCCTCTGAGCAAACTTAGATGTATTCACGTGGCAAGCATCCGACGTGCCCGGTGTCCTCAGGAAGGTGATCAAGCATAGAATAGCACTTTGGCCTGACAAAAAATTGATAAAGCAAAAGCTATAATGTTTTGCACCTAATTGGAAGGAAACAATCCAGTCGAAGATTGACAAACTTCTCAAGGCTAGGTTAATTCGTGAAGTTGGCCGCCTCGAGTGGCTCACCAACCTTGTAATGGTTAGAAAAAATAATGGAAAATAACAAATACATGTAGATTTTATAGATCTTAATCAAGCTTGCATGAATGATGATTTTCCCTTCTACGCATCGATCAACTTGTTGACTCTACCTACAATTGTGAGTTATTAAGCTTTTTAGATACATATTCTGGGTACCATCAGATTAGTATGGGTAAATAAGATAAAAAGAAAACTTCCTTCATCACACCATACATAACTTTCTATTATGTGAAAATATTGTTTGGGCTCAAAACGCTGGTGCTACTTTTCAAAGGTTAATACAAAAAAACCTTGAGTCCACAAATTGGTCAAAATTTAGAGGATCATGTCTCCAACTTGTAGGAAACTTTTACTAACCTAAGAAGATATAACCTTAAGTTAAACATGGAGAAATGTGTGCTTGGAGTTTTCTCTAGAAAACTTCTCAACTTCCTAGTCTCGTCTAGAGGAATTGAGGCTAATCCAGAGAAAATAGCGGCCATTGAGCAGATGCGTCCCCCGACCACAAAGAAAGAAGTATAAAAACTAACCAGTTGTATAGCAACATTAAGTCATTTCATAGAGCAGTTAGGAGAATAAGGATTACCTTTCTTTAAACTTCTTTGAAAGTATGAAAGTTTCAAATAGACTAAAGAAGCAAATAATACCTTTGAAGAATTCAAGAAATACTTAACAAGTGCCCCGGTCTTAGTCTCTCCAAGACCAGGAGAATCCTTACTTTTATACTTGGTTGCTATGCCACAAATAGTCAGTGCAGTACTAGTCGTTGAATGTGACAATATTTAATAGCTAGTATACTATATAAGCAAAGTCTTACATGGACCAACAAAGTGATATCCAAAAATATAAAAATTATTGTATGCCTCCTTATGACTTTAATGAAACTAAGGCATCACCTCCAAGTCCATAAAATTATGGTGCCAACTAGATACCCTCTCAGTCAAGTTCTCCAAAATAAGGAATCATCAAGACGTATAGCAAAATGGGTGATCGAACTTGGGAAGTTTGATCTCCATTTCATCTCACAAACAACCGTTAAGTCCCAGGCTTTAGTAGAATTCATTGCCAAATGGACAAATCCTAAGCCTATCCAAAGGCCTGAGTACGAGAACCACGAGTAGTGGACCATGCACTTCGACAAGTCCTTGATGATAAAAGGTTTGGAGGCTGAGGTAGTCCTGATCTCTCCTACTAGAGAAAGCATAAAACATGCCTCCTAATTAAATTTTTCCACTACAAATAATGTGGCAGAGTATAAAGGTTTCTTGGCAAGGCTCCGAGCAGCTAAAGCACTCAGGATTCATGGACTATTAGTGAAAGGTGATTCTCATCTAATAGCGAATGAAGTAGGGAAAAAGTATCAATGCTCAAGTACCATGATTCCATCTTATCTTTTGGAAGTACAAAACTAGAGAAACATTTCTATGGTTTCGAAGTCCAACACATTCCTAGAAAGAAAAACTTTTTGGCAGATCAGTTTGCACGGATGGATTCCTCAAGATCACATGTCCCGCCTAGAGTATTTCTTGAGCAACTCAACAAACCTTCGATAGTTGAGGATGGATCAAATGGAGGTCAAGACAATCATCAATGAGCAACTCAAGATGACATAGAGGCCAATTGTACAGCTCAAAAGGCAAAATCATATACTCTAATTGAATGTATTCTATACAAATGAGGAACTCACGGGCTGTTGATGAGATGTGTATCTCAAAAGGAATGTTTACATTTCTATCCGATATGCATGGGGGAATCTATGGAGCATATTATTTCTACAGAATACTAGTCGGTGAATCCTTCCAACAAGGACACTATTGGCAAAGGAACTTGTGTTAAAGTACATATAATGTCAGTTCCATAGCCAACAAGTACATCAACTTGCACAAGCTCTCCAAACATACCACTTTCTTGGCCTTTCGCAACTAGGGCTTAGACATTCTGGGACCTTTCCCAAAAACACTCAGGGCTTCAAATTCCTTTTTGTGATGATTGATACATTCACAAAATGGATTGAAGTCAAACCGGTTGTCAAAATAACAATGGAAGCAACCAAGAAATTCACAACTAAAAATGTGGTTACACGATTTGGGGTATCTAGTCGTATATCACAAATAATGGTACCCAGTTCTCCAGTGGAAATTTTTAGAAATTCCATGAGGGTCTAGGTATCAAAGTATGCTATGCCTCAGTAGCTCATCCACAAAGTAATGGGGCAGTAAAAAGAGCCAATGGTATATTAATACAAAGGATTAAACATTGAGTGTTTGACCAGTTAGTACAATGGTCAGGAACTTGGGTAGAACTTCCCTTTATATTATAAGCTATTAGGACCATGACCAGTCGTGTGACTAGAGAAACACCCTTCTTGATAACAATCAAGATCATCAGATTGATGATATTAATTTTCTTGAAGAGTGAAGAAATGCAACCCTAATCCGATCATAGTTTACCAACAAGCCACGCGAAGGTATCATAATCATAAAGTGCAGCTTCACAACCTAGCTATGGAAGATCTGATTCTCAAAAAATTTAGAGCCAGGAAAATTGTAATAAACTTTTGCCTAAATGGGAATGTGCTTACACTGTAGTCAAAGTTACCAGACCAGGCTCGGTACAACTAGCCATGTCAGATGGGTGTATTCTTCCAAATTCTTGGAACATCAATCAGTTAGGCAAGTTTTATGTATAATGTATTTATTTATTTCTATATTTCAATAAATTTCCTTTTTTATTATGTCATTCTTCCAATGGATATTTTTATTTGTACTTCCTTATCCCAATTTTGATAAGAAACTATTGTTGTTATCTAAGTTTGCAGAGAAATATCCATATTTCTCTCAAAATACCTTCTTAGGGATACTATTACTTTATTGACTTTGACACTCTTGTTAAACACCATGCATATCCTTATCCTAACCTTGATAACCAAGGTTTCCACAATAATATGCATTTTTCCTTAGAAGGAAACCGATAAAAAACACAGACAATGGTATGGTTATTCACAGACAACTGTATGGTTATTCACAGCTCGAGGGCTCAAATGCTTCATTTCTTACTTCATCATTCTATTCTTCTCCTATTTACTCTAGTCGAGGCACCAAAAACCTCCTTGTCAAAGTCTCTCCTCTAGCTCTGAATGTGGTCACGCCCACTGGAAGCAGTTTTTGAGAGACGACATTTTTCCTACAATCTTTGCTACTAGTTGAAACTGGAGATTGAATACGTTTAGAGGAGTTTTGTTTATGCCTTTCATCCTCAGCTTTTCTATGACTAGGTTAGATAAGCTTACAAATAAAAGCACTTGCCTTATAAGCATGTAGTCTTACACAAGTTATTATTATAAATAAATGCATGAATCTTTGTCATAGTACCTATTTGGTTATTCTACGACTATGTTATATCGCGATTATGGCAAAGCCATCTAAGGCTAGTCAAAATCTCTTACTGGCTGTGTTCATCACTAGAATGTCCTAGTGCTACTCGATCATTTAAGGTTCTACTCAATCATTTAAGGTTCATAATCAGACATGTTGATTTAGGCCCCGTTTGGTCGGGCTCAGCTTCTCTCCTTTTGGCTTTGAAGTCAGGCTTCAAGAGAAGCTACGAATCCAGGCTTCAAATTCGTAGTTCATTTTGGGCTTGGCTTCAAATTTTTAATTCATTTTTGGGCTTCAAAGCCCACGCGTTTGGCTAGAAAAATAGCTTCAAAGCCCAAAACACTAAATCCGAGCCTGGCCAAATGGGGTTTACTGACCAGAGGGAACTACAATGTGTCTTTTCTTTCCTACTACTTACTTAGTACATCATACTACTAAAAAGTAGTCGAGGGCTAGGAGAGATATGACCACTCTTCAAACAAGAAGAAATGACATAAACTTTATTACTACCAAAGGTAAATTTTTACATATTCAAAAAACAAAAAATGCAAACAAATCACTTTGTAGCTAACTACTCAATTGAGCTTCCCGGCTGGCCACCACTACTATAAATAGGGTTATCATAGACGGTTTGGAATTGCCATCATAGACGGTTTTTAAATTGTCTAAATTATGGGTCAGTGATAATCAAAGGTTATCATAGACAGTTTTTGAGCCGTCTGTGATAAATACAACACAGATAGTTTGTAACTAGAATCGTCTGTAAAGAATAATATCATAGATGGCTCGAACCAAAAATCGTCTATGATACTCAAACATCATAGACTGTTCTGGCTACCAATTGTCTGTGATGGGTGAGTATCATAGACGATTGGTATATAAAACTGTCTGTGATACTTTTCCATCACAGACGGTTGGTAGATAGAACCGTCTGTGATGCGCTAGAATCACAGATGGTTTTTTGTTCGAGCTATCTGTGATAGTCCTTCATAGACGGTTTATACCACAACCCGTCTATGATAGTTCATTCTATACCTAAAATGTTTTCTATTTTTGGCTAGCTAGCTTGAAAAAAATATTAGCTATGCCATTTGAAAACAAGCAAATACAACAGCAAACACAACAATACATTTTATTTTCATGACAATTAGAATCCACCATTACAGCATAACAAGATAACAAGTATATTACCCATCTAACACAACAAGAACATAGCAAGAACACATCTCTTAATCCTATGAATCCAACTCTTAAACATGGCAAGAACATAGAAAAAGTAGAGATCCTAGCAGACAGTAGAAGATGAATCATGCCGATGAGCTAATGCCTAGCCCTCTCACCCCTGATGTAGCACGCGAGCTGGATATCCTTGATGCCCACCATCATCAGCGCCGACTTGAGCGCCGTCTTGGTAGCCATCGGCGTCTACTCCGTGAGGCCATTAGGGACGAGGTCGAGGAGGAGGATGGTGAGGAAGAGTCTGGAGAGAATTTTTGAGCAACGGTAGCTAGGGGATGGGTTTGGGTGAGTATTTATAGTGGGAGAGGTGGAGCTACTAGCCGTAGGGTGGGGTTTGGTGGATTTCTATAGGCTGGGAATGGGTTGGGGAGGATCGACGGTCCCAGTGGTTAGTTTATCACAGATGGTTTTATATACAAATCGTCTGTGATACTCTTCCAACATAGCTGGTTGGTAGCTAGAATCGTCTGTGATGTGCGAGTATCATAGACAGTTCTATATACCAACTGTTTGTGAATTAGAGCACAAAGACAAAATATATATATATATATATATATATATATATATATATATATATATATATATATATATATATATATATATATATATATATATATATATATATATATATATATATATATATATATATCGATGTAATGTAAATAGCTAGTCTCAAAAGATAAAATAGCAAAATTCTATATGGCATATATATATATATGCTTGTTTGAAAGGTTTTGATGATATCTACAACTTTGCAGTTGAGGTGAACCCCAAATTCTAAACGGAAGATCAAAAATTTTGGCAAAAACATAAACCAAAAACTTGCAATGCAAATTTGAGGTTAAATATAGCCGATTTTGGGGGTCTTAGAAAGTGACTAGCAAAATCCAGTCATTTTTTGGATCGGGCTCATCGTTAGCTTTCCAAAGAGTATAAGAACATCAAAAACAGATACCATATGCAAAAGTTATGCCCATTTTACTAATGGTGTCTCAGAACGGAATCCTATTTGGACTCAGGTGGGAGATTATGAAATTTTAGGAGATTGCGAGGTGGGAAACATATCACAGATGGTTTGTAGTACAAACCGTCTGTGAAGTATGATAGATTATTAAATAAAAACCATCTGTGATACTTTACAGAAAATTTCACCATAAACCGTCGATGACATTATTTCTTCATAGACACTTTTTAGCGCTGGCAGCAATACAAACAGTCCCTAAACCTAAATCGTCTGTGATTGCATTTAACACAGACAATTTAGGTCAACCGTCTATAGTGAGGCGTCTAATATAACCCTTTCTGTAGTAGTGCACTACTTGATGGAGACCTAAATTTCATCTCATCGGCAATCTTGTTTTCGAAGGGTTTAACTTCTTCAAAGAACTTTGCCACTTTTTCCTCTGAGTAGTTGAACTCGCTTCAAGTGGATGAAGATCAAGAGAAGTGTTGGATGGCTTAAGCTTTGCTAAGGCAAAGCTGATTCCATCTGGAACAACATCTCGCATGGTTTGCTTGTGGTTTCACCTTAAAGTAGCTAGAAAGTCTCAAAGGATTTTGTGTTGTCAACCAAGATAATTCACCTCTCGATTGGATCCTCTAAGGAAGAGACAAGTACTTCCGTGCACATCTCGGCGAGCATATTATTGAAAAGAAGGATCTTATCTTGAAGATTTTCTTGAATATTCTTCTTCTTCTCCTCCTCCTCAATACTAAAAGCCTTTTTTTAGTTTTGAAGCTTTAAAGCTTGCTCACACGAGTAGCTTAAAGTCAGTGATGATAAATTTAAAGTATAACAAGCTGGTTGGATAAATGATCAGTTATCTTGGTTCTTCTTCTTGTGAGACTCGATCACTTCCTTATGTTTAAGGAAACTATCATTGCATCTGGTTGACCAGTCTTCGACTAACTAGTCCTTGGCTTTACACGCCTCTTCTAGTTTTAGAATGATAGCGCCCTTGGCCTTTGCTTCCTTTTCAAGACTTTCCAATTCTCTCGATGATGACAAGGAAATAAGAAAAAAGCAAAGATTTATAAGCCATAAAGGAAAAATTGAGAAGTAACTTACTTCTCAATTAGAGATTCTTCTCCTCAAGGGTCTTGATAAGTTATTCGTTCTTAATCATTATTGACCTGAACAACTCTCTCTCCTTTTGAGGGTATCCTCAAACACCTTCACGGTGCTTCCCGACTTGTTAAAGTGTTTAAAGAGTTATGAGAGAAAAACACTTAACAACAAGAAATAATGAGAATAGAAAACTCACTACTAGTCATCGACTTGTTGACGGAGAGTAGCCCTCTCCTTTTCAAGGACTAATGATAACTTGGTTACTTCATCAACTAGAGCATCTGCCTCCACCATGTGCTAAAAAAGGAGAGAAGAAACTCAAAAAAGTTTTGATATGATACAAAGTACAATAAAATGGTTGTAAGAACTTACCAAGATCGCTTTATTGGCAAAAGTGGAGTAGAGCACCTCGGGGTCGGTCTTCAACTTGAGGTTCAACACCTTTCTTTATTAAATTTCTTTGAGTCTTTGGTTGTTAATGATATAGCACTAATCGGGAATGTCCCTCAGATGAGGAGACTTCCTTATTGTCCAAGAGCACACGACCACCATTCCTAAAAAAGGAAGTGTTTCATTTCCTCCTCGACCATTACTTTCCCAGTAGACACAATAGTCTGTTGAGACTTCATCACCACCTCTACATCCTTCAATGGTGGTAGAGCTACCGAAGGATTTGATCGCACCGGGTCTCTATTTCACCAGTCGATGTTGCTACTAGTTGAGAAGCCGCTACGACCACTTCCTCCCTTAATACTTCTTCAATAGAAACACTTGGAAGGATCCGACAGAGGTAGTAGATGCACTACAAAACTAGCAAAATGAGAAAGGGGGAAGAATAAGAACTTCAAAGCACAAAGAAATTAAGAGGTATGACTGTTTAAATTTCCTATGACTAACACATACCTAGACTTCTTTGTCTTGAATTTGAACCACCCTGAAGCATAGTCCAGAGCGCTTACCATCCTCTTGTTCTCGACCAACTTCACCAATCTGGAACTGGTAGAGCTAGTCAGACGCTTGGTGTGTTCCAACTAGATGTTCTCACATGGAGTAATGTTTTTAGTTGGCTCCTCCTCAGGGCAATCGGTGATTATCTCTCCGGTCACTTGCACTTCCTCATAAGATTAGGTTTCCTCGACCATCAGAGCACTTGTCTCCACTTGTGTTGTGGAAATCTTAGGGGTGACAACTGGGTTCTAGACCTTTTCGGCCCGACCACCTAGGTGCACACTATTAGTGGATCCGCAACCACTATAGGCTCCATGGTCATGACTCCACTAATCGGTGGCTCCACCTTTGCTCCTGCCATCTCACCAATAGAGATAACCTTAGTGGCATCCCTTCATCTAAGAAATATATTTCCGTTAGTGTAATTTATTCATTCTTCATATAAGAGCAGGAGTAGGTTTGTATGAAAAGCTCTTGGGGTCATAGTAAAAAACCTACATTTGAGGGAATTTCCTCCTTCCCCTCAGCACTCGATGGTCGAAGGAGCATGAGATGGTCCTGGCACCTCATATGATTTCTTGATGATTTGTCATCTCTTGGGGGTTGCGTGACTTCCTCTATGCTCTCCTTTGGCTTAGAGCCATTTGTCCCAACCATATGTATGTACCAAGAATATTACGATATACCTGTCAAAAAAGTAAATTTTGGGGAAGATAAATTCTTGTTACCTTAAGACTTTTGATCCTATCCTTCGGAGATGTAATCGCTAAAATCAAAGGGACTCACTCCTTCTGCTCGGGTTCCCCTTTACAGATTGCCTTCACCCTTTCACTTATCTTGGAGGGTGATAAGGCTACAAATCAAAAAAGAAGGAGAACTTCGAATCAAGAAAAGTACACCAAATGAAAAATGATTCAACTAATCAGAACACTCGATGCTTTGAAATCTTTTACATCTTCATACCACAACATGATATGATTGTATGACTTCAAGGGACTGATTCGACACATGGTGAAGTCCCTCACCATGTGCCATGAAGTCAACCCTTTGTCTTTCAGATACACGATGGCCTCAATCCATCGCTGTATTTTCCCCTCCTTCTCGGAAGAGGACGTCCACTCCGAGCTCTTCACTGCTATCCTTCTAGTGAAAGATATGCTATTTTCTTTGCTAACCATCATTTAGAACCAGAGCTTTTCCATGATGATTAAGAAGACTTGAAGTACATCGTAATGTATTCCCTTACCTTCCCATCGTGAAGATGCAAGGGGCAGCTTTCGGGTGATGCTATTGCTTTTCTCGCTCTCCTAGTTAGCCTATAGTAGTATCTAAATAATTCTAGATTAATCAGAATCCCCAGATACACCTCACATAGGTAGATGAAGATGCTGAGGATTGCGATGGAGCTGGGAGCAAGATTCACCAACTCGATCCCATAAAACTCGAGCACATCTGATAGAAAGGAGTGTGCTAACAACCTGAATCCGCATTCCACATCTCACCAATGTTGTTGCTCAGGATATCTCCCCCATCGCTAACTTCCAAGGGATCAGAACTTTATCAGGAATTAATCTTTCATATTCCAATGCCTTTGTCTCTTTGATCCCAATTCGGATCTTGGCCACTCGGTGATCAATTCAGATATTTTTGATTGGGATGGCTAAGATCTAAGTGAAGATTAAGGATTTGGAACCAAAGTTGAAGAACACTAGGGCAGATTTTATAGGGCTTCTCCCAACTACCAAGGGTAGTGATTACGAGATTTGTGACTAATGGGCAAAAACTTGTTAGTTTCCTTGCAGTTGGCTTTTACAACCTTAAGTGAATAAAAACTTCTTTACTCTTGCTAAGGAGAGTTTCCTGACTTGTATTCCAATAAGAGAAAATCAAGTTATGAATTCACTCAAAGTTTAGAGACTAGCTGATGAGGATTAAATAATCCATTAAATATGACTTTAAATACTCAATTAAGGCCTCATACTAATGTGGCTATGAACTTCCAAAGGCTACATTACCCGAGCACCCCTGGTCAGAGGGTCATTGTTCATTTATTCGACCCGTCACCACTCAAAGGTTCACAAACTCCTCCTGCATGGTAGGATAAAGCATGTGCTTTATATTCCTCTTAATCGCATGATGACTTGGCCCTACTTCTCTAATGACAAATGCCTTGTAGTTGCCCCCCGATTCTCTCCCACTGACAATAACCAAAGAAAAAATTATTGTTAGGTTTCTCTCACTGGTAGCAAACGTTCGCTCGACTGAACATGATGAATCGATTAGGCGCCTACTCATGTGGATAACCAACACCTCTTTGGCGCTATTTAAAGTCTGACAGGAGACAAAGACATAGACACACAGAGACATACATATAGATTCTAGAGAATCAAGGGAGATTTCTTGACTAGATAGTAGACTACAAAGGGCAAGAAGTAACGATCTTAGGGCTAGTAGCATCCCCTTTGTGATCTCTCATCGAGAGCATTTTGTAACTAGTTCATAAGAATAAAGATAGTCTATATTCTCCTCCTAAATCCTTATGAGGGACTTAGCTTTTTTTCATAATTCGTAAGATTAGCGATTTGATCATCGTCACATTGATTTACAACTAGATTAACCCCTTATCTAATAGATTGATTGGCTTATATATATGGTCTAAGGACGACAAACTACTAGCTTATAAGATAATGACAAAGCTCTAAGCTAGACCAAGCAAGCTATTCTGATTAACTTCTTCAATGGTTTCCATGTCAGTTGTGCACTCATCCTCGAATTGATTTCTTTTGGGGTGTTTGCTTAAATCTCATGTCCATTTTTTAATTAGATATATTCTTACCGATGAACTTGCCTAACTCTATACGTAATCCTTTTATTGGTAAAAGATGAGCATCCAACTCCAGCTAGGCTTGTGGACATTTTGCCGTTTATGGATCAAGTTGTGCATATCAAAGAGAACACATAGTTGCGACCACAGACGATGAATTAAGAATATCTAAAACTCGCATGATGTAATGATGTAATAATTTCTAGTTGTTCAGTTGTTCTATTAGCGTTCTCGTCCCAGACAGTGGCATGCTTAGTGGACCGCATATAGGTCGTGTCATTAGTGTCCTTTCCCTTACAGGATCATTTGTGTTCGAATCCTCTGTCATATAAATAATCATGTCCTTTCGGCTAGACAAGCCCCAGAAAATTCTCTTAATTATCTTTTGTAAATAAAGTCAAATCAGATTCCTAGTCTAGGTCTCCAGAGAGTTAGTGAGACAGGAATATATGTACTGTCCATGTATGGACTGTGATAATCTAAAGATATTTAAGAACCGAACGATATTGAAGTACACTTGATTTGAAGGGGTTTCAAAAAGGGATATACACGTTGGACGAGTCATGGTGAAGAGCAGACTATATAGGAAGGTAGTAATAATGATATCACCGATGAAGTCAATGATATGCCGCCGGATGATGTCGATTATGATTATGATTCGATAGGCTGCATGATGACAATTTAGATCAGATGCTTCACAATGAGGAAGACAACTATGATGAAAGAGAGTATGTTAAATTCCGTCATATCTTTTCTTAATTACATCAAATATTTTCAATTTTTTTACTTTGGTTCCAAATTAATCCTTAAAATATATAACAACTTCATTACTGCTGACAAAAACCTATCGCACAATAGTTTCATAAGACACAGTAGCAAACACACAATAAACTCATGCTACCTATGTACTCTTCTAAGGGTATGTATAATTATGTAGATAGTGGTTATCTGTAATATTCATTTATGTCTTTTATAAATAGGACTAAAGATAACTCATATAATCAATTATCTATGTAGTTGTCTCTAATGACCACATGTAATTAATGTGTTGCCTATATAGTTATATATACAATGATATAGACAGTAGAAAGCCATTTATAATATGGTCTATTAAATACTAGATAATATATTTATCTCTACTTCATGTTATCTAAATTCCTATGTGTCAAAGACTTATTGTACATGTCCTAGAAAGAAAACTATAAAGATCTTAAAGCATTTGCGGTTACCAATGGTGTTTCACAGGCTTGAGGCTCATGCGTGCATGCGCTTTTCTTTCGGAGATAGAGCGTAGAAACAACGCCCAGACAAGAATCAAGATCACAACCTGCACAACTCTAGTGACCAGTCAACAATGTTCATCACTACTTCTATCTATCCCGAATACGGCAAAAATATCCACTGCAAGAAGCATGAGCTTACATTTCAGCAAGACGACCGGTGGTTCGATACGATCAATCAAGCAACCTATAGCTGCATGACTCCAGCAGCTGACGACTCTCACTCGTATGTGTGTGCACCTCAATAATTCAAGGCTATCTACGTTGATTAAAGTCGACTGAGACGTTACCCCAAATCTTTCTTACCTTTGCTAATTATTCGCTGCTTTTTTCTTTCTATTTTTACTATAGTTTTTAAAAGGAAAAAACAGACGAAGTATGAGCTGTTCTTACCTTTCGTGGGCTTATATATATTTGGTGGCCTGTGCCTCGGTACGCACTTACACTCTCATAGAGAAAGAGTGAGAAGCTAGGAAGAGAGAGAGAGAGAGAGAGAGAGAGAGAGAGAGAATGGACAGGAGCGCAGTAGTGTATGATGCTGAAGCAGGTGATGATCATGAGAGACAAGGTAGGTGATCACCAAGATTGCATCTAACTTACGTGATTCGCTCATCAATTGTTTCTTTGCTACGATGCTGCTAGGTTCTCTCTTCGTAGTGTTCTTTAATCACTCACTTCTTGTTCATGTCAACATATAAAAGCTTTTAAAAAAAAAGTTTCGTGTGATTATGAAACATGCATGTAGGCTTTCTCATGCACGCTACTTTGCATAGCATAACAGGTACTGAACAAATAGCCTTTCTTTTAGCAGTGACAGATCTTCATGATATAAGATTCCTGAACAGGATGTTAGAAAGCTACAGTTCATGGTCCAGTGTCATGCCTGGGCCATGTCTTGAACTGCATACAGTGAACTACCAAATTAATAACTAATCATCACATCGCTTAGATAAACTTTGAACTTTGGCCCTACCTAGCTAGCAGCATCATATCAGAAACGCAATTCGATCAAGGATCGGCCTGAATTAACCATGACTGATTTGCATGAGCGCATGTTTAGTTTTGACGTGCTGCATGCATATTCAGGGACGGTGTGGACGGCGACGTCGCACATCGTGGCGGCGGTGGTCGGCTCCGGCGTGCTGGCGCTGGCGTGGACGGTGGCGCAGCTCGGGTGGGTGGTGGGCCCGCTTGTCCTCTTGGGCTTCTCCGGCGTCACCTACTACACCTCCACCCTCCTCGCGAATTGCTACCGCTACCCTGACCCGGTCGCCGGAACCGTCAACCGCGAGTACATCGACGCCGTCCGCCGTTACCTCGGTAATTAATAACACTCAAATAAAAATTGCACAAATCTTAAAATTCTCGCGGAATCCGCATATAAGCTGATGCCTGAAATTTTTTTTGACATGTTGGACTAATTATTTAAGGTCGGAAAAGCGTGGTGCTGTGTGGGTGCGCGCAGTACGTCAACCTGTGGGGGACGCTGGTCGGGTACACCATCACGGCAAGCGCCAGCATGATGTAAGTCAAGTTAATTTGTACTTAATGCACCAATGCATAAGTTCTGTCTACTCTTTTCTTCAGATTCACGAATGATACACTTGTACTGTGGTGTATATATTCTTCAGGTTTGTGCATGAATCAGTAGTGATATGATGATCCGTTTTCTTTCTCATGGTGCGTTCGTGCTGATCACTTCCTCCTAAACTTTGTTGGACGTACGCAACAGATCATTACATAATAAATAAAAGACAGCGAAAAGATGGCAGAATATGCGGCTTTAATTAGTCAGAACCAGGAGATTAGCTAGCTTTGAGCACGACACATAACTTCCCCTGAAACCAGGAGGGAATCCGTTGCAACCAAGGACGACGTTGCAGACGCAGCACGCATCATGCATGAAACTAGCGTGTAGGTGTATCCGTCACGGTTGCACTTGCATAGTGGCATGTACCTAGTGTGAGCAGGGTTACAAATTTCGTCCGAAATTTGGTGAAACGGACAAAATTTCATCCCTTCCGGTACCCAGCGAAACAGATTTTATCCGGCTAAAATTTGGCCAAATTTATTTGAAATTTGTTTAAATTTTATTCAAATTGTGGTTAAATTTCATCAAAAATTTGTTTTTTTGTCCGAATTTTAGAACGAAATGAACCAAATTTTGTCCATTCGTTCCTTTCGCCGGCAGCAGAAAATTTTTTGTATCCGAAAGATTTATCACTGGATGTGACGCATGTGCTAGATCTTGTAGTTAATTCACAATCAACTAAACAACCAGATTAATTCTGTAACTAGTTAGTTTTCTTAAGATAACGACAATTACTTTTAATTTACAGTGCGGTGAAGCGGGTGAACTGCTTCCACCGGGAGGGGTTCGGCGCCGGCGACTGCGGCGCGTCGGGGAGCACGTACATGGTGGTGTTCGGGCTCTTCCAGCTACTGCTGTCGCAGCTGCCGAGCCTGCACAACATCGCCTGGCTCTCCGTCGTCGCCGTCGCCACCTCCTTTGGCTACTCCTTCATCAGCCTCGGCCTCTGCGCCGCCAAGTGGGCCTCCCACGGTGACATCCGCGGCACGCTCGCCGGCGCCAGCATCGACTCGCCCAGGGATAAGGCCTTCAACGTCCTCCTCGCGCTTGGCAACATCGCCTTCTCCTACACCTTCGCCGACGTCCTCATCGAGATCCAGAACACGCTCAGGTCGCCGCCGGCCGAGAACAAGACCATGAAGAAGGCGTCGCTGTACGGCCTTAGCATGACGACGGTGTTCTACCTCCTACTGGGATGCACCGGCTACGCCGCCTTCGGCAACGATGCCCCCGGCAACATCCTCACCGGCTTCGCCTTCTATGAGCCCTTCTGGCTCGTCGACATCGCAAACATCTGCGTCATCGTCCACCTCATCGGCGCCTACCAGGTCACCTTCTTGCACCGATCGATCAGTCAAGAACACCTCCATTAATGGATCATGCATGCGCCTCCTCCATTAGCGAAGCTCATCGCAGGCTGATCTTGTATTCGTTTTAGGTGTTCGCGCAGCCGATCTTCGCGAGGCTGGAGAGCTACTTGGTATGCCAGTGGCCGGACGCCAAGTTCATCAACGCGACCTACTACGTGCGCCTGCCGGGCCTGTCGTCATCGTCGTCGGTGGCTGTGGCGCCGCTCAAGCTTGTGCTGCGCACCATCCTCATCATGTTCACCACGCTGGTGGCCATGCTGCTGCCATTCTTCAACGCCGTGCTGGGCCTCATCGGCGCGCTTGGCTTCTGGCCGCTCTCCGTCTACTTCCCCGTCAGCATGCACGTTGCCAGGCTCAATATCAGGCGCGGTGAGGCGCGGTGGTGGTCGCTGCAGGCCATGAGCTTCTGCTGCCTCCTCATCTCCATTGCCGCCAGTATTGGTTCTGTGCAGGACATTGTGCACAACCTCAAGGCAGCTACACCATTCAAGACTGTCAACTAATTAATTAGCAGTAATTAACTGAGATATGATGAGAGGGGCTTTAATTTTTTCTCTTTTGTTGGCATATGATGATCAAGTGTATTTTTCTTGCCGTTGACGATTTGGACTTTGGACAACTAGTAAGTAATTCAGCCTATGGAACCATGCTAGAAAAATAAATAATTAATTGCCAAATTAATCTTGTCCTTTCTATTATCAAGCTACTACACGATTGAGAGTGCAAGATATCATCAATATATCTCAAAGTTGTCCAAGGAGGCATGCAATAGTTCTATATATATATATATATATATATATATATATATATATATATATATATATATATATATATATATATATATATAGAGGATGTATATTTTTTAGACATACTCCTTTTTATATGCGTATATAAAGGTATTTACAAAATACGCTAAAAACTATAGACTCTTTTGCAATTTTTTCGTGTGGTTCACATTGGAGTATCTTATAATTAGTATACGAGTATACCTAAAATGATAAAGGAGTATTTCAAGTTTATTTAAGTGGTATATTAGAGGTGGGAGTAATTACACCGGGAGTAAAAGTATTTTTCCTATATATGTGTGTGTGTGTGTGTATATATATATATATATATATATATATATATATATATATATATATATATATATATATATATATATATATATATATATGACGTATCTAGTGCTAATAGACATTTGGGTGCTAATATGCTAATGCCGCTCTGGATCGTTAGATCTGTACTCCTACGGCTGGATCCTGAAAGTGGAAACACCTAATCCACTTATGTATTTTTATATATATATATATATATATATATATATATATATATATATATATATATATATATATATATATATATATATATATATATATATATATATATATATATATATATATATATATATATATATATATATATATATATATACTATTTCAATTCTCAACTTCAAGTGACTTCTCACTATCATATACTGTCATCTCCAATGATAATGTTGCCATTCACATAAACTACCTGAGAAGGCCATTTTGGTGCATGTAGTGACTAGTGACCATCTCTGACTCTGATTAGCATTGCTAGCTAGCTTTATCTCTCGGCATTTCCTTTTGAACTAGACCACAATGTTATCAACCCAATCAAAAGGTGATTGTTTCTTACCACACATTAGCTAGGGACATTGATGATGCAGAAGAACATTGTCTATTGCCCCCTTGTGTTAAGCTCTAGGGGGGACAAACACATCGATCTGGATCCCACAGTATAAGCCAGGGCCGTCCATCTCCATGGTCAACGTTTTCTGTATCTGCCACAGTTTTGACTTTACTACAGTGTATGGCCTCTTGGTATATGAAGGACCATGTGATAAAGTTCAGGATACTATTGTGATGAACTATTACAAGTTTTGTGGAATGGTAAAATGGCTTTGTAAAGATTGCATTTGATTTGAGCTGTCTTTTGAAAGTGTTAGGAAAATTAGAAATACTGCAGGTATAAGTGCAGTAGTTCCGTTTGACGAAAATACCACAAGTATAAGTGCGGAAGTACCATTTGGCGAAAGTGCCGGGTTAAGTTGCGGTATTTTTTTTCCAAAGAGCTCCAAGTGAGGTTTTCGGCGTGCGGAAGTACCGTTTTGGGAGACGGTAGTACCGCAGTGCAGAAATACTGACGTGTCAGGCGTGATACTTCCGATCTTCCTAGAAAAATAGGGGTTTAGGGAATCGAGTCATGGATCGAGTTGGAATGACCTGGGTCAATGGATTAAGGTTGCATGATGCATTGCTTGACTAATGTAGATCAAGTTGTGAAAAAACCTGTGCCTAAAAATGATTTCTTTGTCTTTGGATGTGCATGGTCGCTTGGAGTGGTCAACGGCGAGGATCGGGGCTAGACTCATGGAAGAGTTGAGCCCAAAACGAACAAGAATGCCAGATGAGACGTTGAGCTCAAGCATGGTATGAGAAAGGCGGGAATGTTGAAAGCGAGTTCGAATGGCGGAATGGCACCATGTAGCTTGCACGGGCCAAGTGAGCCATGATTCAGTAGAACCATTATGGGCTACACATGGCAAGCATGGCAATTACTTGTAGTGGTTGGTGATGACCAGGTTAAGGAAGGATATCTTGGTAGTTTGACCAACATACTGAAAACCATATTGGATCAAAACTACTGCGCATAGGCGATGCGTTGGAGAGTGATTTAAGTCAAGGTGGAGATGGTTTGATCAAGGCGGATCAAGGTTAAGGATTTAACGGATACACACTTATGCACTTTGAAAAACGTGCATAAGTGAACTTAAGTGAGTAAAACCCGTGTGTATGGGGTTAACGGGTTTCCCCCATTGTAATAGTGGATAAGATCTACTAAGGAGTATAGGTGGCTAGTTGCCCACCTATAAAAGGGGATGGGATAGAGACATATGGTTAACCATCCAACCCATCTCGTGTGCTCTCTCCCTTAGGTTTAGGGTTAGGGTTTGAGAGTGAGTACCTTGAGTGCTCTTTGTCCTCTAAGGAGGATTGGCTGTAAAACGTACCTTCTCAAGTAAGCAATACATTAATCTTTATGCAACTCTTGAGTCCCTCTTATTTTTATTGATGTGCTTGCCTTTTGGTTGGTTTTGATCTCTCTTCATTTATTTTTGTGATCTTGCTGTGTCAAGGACGTGTAAGTGATGGAAATAATCCTTGGGAATACATCTCCACCCATCTAGGTACGTTGATAGCAAGTTTCACGAGAAAACCTGGTTTTGATTTGGCCACAAGGTGTGATTTCTTGATCTGAGGGTTTTTGACATGATTTCTTTCGTGTTCTTACTTGCTGGGATATGTGAGAATATATCTAAAGCCATCTTGGCTATCATCTACCTACGAACAGGTTGTATTCACTGTTTAGGATTTTGGCTCGGTTTTGATGCGCCTTTCCAACAAACTGAAAAAGGTCTCAACTTTGGCCATGACTTTCATGATCGTTTGTTGGAATAGGTTTATAACATCCTAGAGTAGGGCCGGATTCTTTTGGGCTTAAAGTCATCTTATACTTGTACTATCTATAGTAACTAGCTTTTAAACGGTGTGTTTTTTCAATGCAAGGTCAATAGAAAAATTGTAATAAAAAGTGCATTGAGTTTAGCTGTATTGGCCAAATTGCATGAAATTATTTCTCTCTGTGTATTGCCTCTCATGAATGGCCAGAATTCAAATATTTAAGCCATCAGCCCAAAGGAACCCACCCTAGATCTTTGTAAATTTTCATGTCATTTGAATTTATAGATCAAAAGTTCTCTTAATTTTGGATTTTGAAATAGTGCTAAAACACTATTCATCCTAATTTTACTTAGGCAGTGGAAGTATCGCAGTTACTATAGCAGGCGGTAGTACCACAAATTTATCTGTGGTAGTTCTGATTTCACTGATTTTTCTTAGATTTTTAGTGTTTCTAATCACTAGTTTTTGTGGTGCTATTCCATACTAATCTTCGTAGATATGTAACTATTGAAATGAAGTATTTGTGAATATTTGGGAGAAATTTAAGGCACCATTCACCCCCCCTCTGTTGCCATCTTCGGTCTTTCATTTGGTATCAGAGCCCAGTTAGCTCTTTCACATAGATCTTAACCGGTCTTTAGAGTCATGGCAGTAGACAAGTATTCCACCAAGCCGCCTCTCTTCGATGGGGTTGACTATCCCTTTTGGAAGAGCAGGATGGCATCTTACATTTAGGCTTAAGGCTATGCGATCTAGAGAAAGGTTAAGACTCAGTTCGTTGTTCCTACCAAAGAGCACATCATAGCGATAAATACGCTAGATGTGGAGGCACATGCTAATGCAAGGAACATCATCATCCAAGGTCTTAGCCAGAGTGAGTTCGATCGCATCTCTCATCTCGCATCGGCATACGACATTTGGGTGACCCTCGATGCATACCATGAGGGTACCACATAGATCAAGACTGTCCGATAGGACTAGTAGAAGCGAGAATATAACAAATTTGATATGCTTGTTGGTGAGTCCTTGGATGAGTGCTTTGGCATATTTCACAAAATTCTAGGCAACCTCTGAGCTATTGGTGCCACATACTCAAACTCAGATAATGCTCGCCAGATACTTTCAGCCTTGGACATTAGGGTTTGGGAGATGAAAGTGACCACCATCAAGGACACAACTGATTTGTCGACCTTGACTCTTGATGTGTTATACTCTTGCCTCAAGACTCATGAGTTCGACATCGTCTCTCGCAGGATGAAGTCGCAGTCGGTGGCTTTGGTCATTGATCCCACTTTTGCATCTGGAGCATCGTCTAATGGTGTTTCTGGTTTCTCTTTGGCTGCTTTGTGCGAGATGAGTGATGACCAGTTTGAGTAGTTTCCAAAGAGTGCCATAACCCTCTTGGCCAAAAATTTTCACATGCCCCAAGCTAGAGAAGGGCAAGAACGACTACGGCCGTATGAGCAAGAATGACTACATCAGCAAGAACCCTAACAAGAAGCCCCCAGCTCGTGATCAAGGCAAGAAGAAAAAGTACTACAACCTTGGCAAGGCCAAAAGCTCTTCCACCACGTTCTCACCGTCTTCAACAACTTGACTTCAGCAACATGGAGGGTTGGAGCGAAAACGACAGTGAGGATGATCCACACAAAGACACCAAGGATGGCGACGACTTCACCAGCATCTGCTTCATGGCTGACGAGAACGGCATTAGCGATGATGATCTCTGCAGTGATTTCGATGAGGTATGTCCCTCCTACGACCAGCTCAATGATGCTTTTCTCAAGTTAGGAAAGTTTTGTACTAGGTCTAGAACTAGGTGTGGTGAGTTAGAGAAGGAAGTAGAGAGCTTGTTATAGAAGCTTACTTCACTTAGATCTGCTTTCTCCCGTGACAATTGTGATATATGTGCTTCCTTGCTTGGCGATATAGAGAAACTAAGGACCTCACATGATAGTGTGACCTATGAGTTGGATTCGCTTAAGGTAGAGAATGTTAGTCTGCTAGCTGAGTTAGAGTTGTCTAGGGTTGCTCCTTTACATTATAATTCTATTGAAACTACACTCTGCACCTCATGTGAGGATAAGGACAATGCTTTTAGAGGATTATATACCGTGCTTCTTAATCTGCCTGAAACATGTGATAATTGTAACAACTTGACAATTAATTTAAAAAGGGCAGATCATAAGGTTGTTAAAATACGTGCTTCTTTGCTTGAGACCATTGTTTCTTGTTCCAACTATTCTAAATTGACTACTGAACTTGAATCTGTTTCTAAGCAATTTTAGGACATGTGTGATCAAAATAAAAAATGTCTCAATATGCTTCTAAGGCTCTTGTTAGCTCACCATGCAATAATTGTGAAAAACTAAAATCTGGATTGATTGCATTGGATGAGAAATGTGTGAAGCTAACTAAGGATCTACTAGGAAAGCCCACATCTGATTGCTTGTTCTGTGCTGAAGTTGGGGAGAAAATGAAGAATATGCAAAAGATCTTTAGGGATAGCTACAAGGCCTAGATGATTAGGATTAGAACTGTCACCTGCATATCCTGCAAAGCCCTCAAGGTTGAGGCGGCTATGCATAAGGAGAGATATGTACGTGCTATTTGATCTTCGTCTTCTGGTTCTTCATCCTCTCATTCTAGTTCCTCACCCTCTGCTTCTCCTTATGCTTCATGTGCCTCTCTTTTTCAGAAGTGTGAGTACCTCATGAACACTCTTGAAAAATTTGTAGGAGGCAAGAAAAGGCTTAATCTTATTCTAGACAAATCCAAGATTTGTGAGTTTAATCAGGGTCTAGGATATGATTTCTTAGAGGATGTGAGGAAACATTCACCTGTAGTTGTTCGAGCTATAGTAGGAGGTGTGATCGAAGTTGTGCCCAAGTCTAAGAAAATTGAGTTTAAATATGTGGATATTGTTCAGGGGATTTCTGATAGCAAGGTTGTGTCACCTGTTGCTTTGACCTCTCAGAAGGCGAAGTATCATTCTGTTGCTTCAACCTCTCTGAAGGCAAAGTACCATTGCACCTTCTGTTAGAAGGATGGACATGTGGTTGTGTTCTACTTCAAGTGCGCCAAGATCGCATGAAGAGACCATGTTCATGTTCTTAGGAGTATTCAGAGTCAGCCCTATACTCAGAGTGCTCCTAAGACCAACATGAGGTCTAGAGCCTTAGGCAGTCCCTCTAATTTGTCTGGGGTTAGGCAGCGCCGAGGACTTCGTTTTCAGGCTTCTTCTGGTTTTGGTCCTCGAGTTGCTTCTGGTTAGGGTTTCTGCCGTCTTGAGGATAGTCCTCGTTTTCCCTGTCGAGGCAGCTATCCGCGGCGTGATCAACATACTGCTATAGGTTAGATCCGCTCTTCTAGAGCGGTCAGATTGAGCAGTGGTGTGAGGTTTGCTCCTAGACCTCCTGCGTTTGTGAGAGGCGGAGTGCGTAGTGTCGTGAGAGATCGGTCTTCTGCTTTTGTGACTATATTTACTACTCATCGTGTGACTCAGTACTGAGTTCCTAGATCTGCTCTTATTTACCCCAGTACTGAGCCACCAATGTCTGCTTCTCTTTGATTCAAGTCCATCGGGCTGGGAAGGGAGAGGTTTGCCTTGTTGACTTTGGCTGTTCTCGACACATGACTGGAGACTCTTGTAAGTTATCTTCCCTAGTATGAGCTCCAGGTGATAAAAAGATCACCTTTAGAGACACTTCTTCTGGTCGAGTCATCGCTAAAGGTACTGTGCGTATTAATGATTCTTTCATTCTTAAGGATGTTGTTTTAGTGAGTAAGCTGCGTTATAATTTGCTATCTGTTTCTCAGCTTACCAATGATAGTGTCGAGGTAAGTTTCAAGAAAAAATGCTTGCAAAATTCTTGATTCTTCGAAGAGTCTAGTTTGCGGGATTTCTAGGTTTGGGAGGATCTTTCGTGTTGATTTTGTTGAGTCTTCTGGTGATTCTTTCAGGTGCTTAGTTGCTTCAGAGTCCCATGATCTCTCTTTTTGGCATAGGAGATTTGGTCACATTGGTTTTGATTACTTGACCCGAGTTAGCGGCCACGGTCTCATTCATGGTCTGTCAAAGCTCAAGATGGTCAAAGACTTAGTTTGTGCTCCTTGCCAGCATGGCAAAATGGTTGCTGCTTCTCACCCTCTAGTCACTGTGACTATGACCGACGCACCATGACAGCTTCTTTATATGGACACTGTTGGTCCAACTAGACTGCAGTCGGCCGGTGGAAAGTGGTATGTTCTTATTGTGGTTGATGACTTCTCGAGGTTCTCTTGGATGAGACGTTTAGTTATTTTCAGGGCTTGTTTGGTAGATTGTCTATTGAGCTCGCTGATGCCTTACGAGTGATCCGTAGTGACAATGGCACGGAGTTTAAGAACTCCTACTTTGAGAGCTTCTGTGATGAGACAAGTGTAGAACACAAGCTCTCTTCTCCACACATCCTCAGCAAAATGGCGTTGTGGAGAGGAAGAACCGTACCTTGGTCAACATGGCCAGGAAGATGCTAGACAAGTATGCTACACCTAGGAAGTTTTGGACTGAGGCTATAGCCACCACGTGTCATGTTTCGAACTGAGGTTTTTTGAGGACACAGTTGCATCACACTTCTTATGAGTTTAGGTATGGGCGAGAGTCTAGTGTCTCGCATTTTCATGTGTTTGGTTACAAGTGTTTTATTTTGAAGTCTGGAAATCTAGATAAGTGCAAGTCACACTCATCTGATGGTATCTTTCTGGGTTACTTAACTTTTTCGTGGGGTTATAGGGTTTGTAACTACGACACTAGTAAGATTATAGAGACATATGAGGTGACTTTCGATGAGGCTAGTCCTAGTACTAGGCCAGACACTCTTAGGTCTAGTTGTGCAGTCTGAGACCATCTTCGTAGATGATGAGGAGGATGGAGATGGAAGTTTTTTACCTGATCTAGTCCCATCTTCTCTTGAGGTGCCTACTTCTACCATTGCACCTAAGGGAGATTAGCCCTTATCTTCCAGTTCTTTTGGAGCTAGTGGCTCTACTTGTACCTCTGTGGCTCATGAGCATATCATAGGAGATTTTCTTGAGCGTGTCACGCGTTCAAAATCTGGCTTATCTCACTTCTGTCTAAATTCTGCCTTTATCACCTCTTTCAAGCCCAAGGATGTCTATCATGCACTCTCTCATGAGTAATGGGTCAATGCCATGCATGAGGAGTTAGAAATTTGAGAGGAACAAAATTTGGTCACTTGTTGAGCCCCCTAGTGGTCATAATATCATCAGAACCAAGTGGGTCATCACGAACAAGCAAAGTGAGGATAGGGTACTCATTTGAAACAAGCCTAGACTGGTAGCTTAGGGTTTCTCCCATGTTGGGGGTTTAAATTTTGAGGAGACCTTCACCCCTATAGCTAGGCTAGAGGCCATTATGATTTTCCTTGCATCCGCAGCGTCTAAGAGCTTCAAGCTATACCAGATGGATGTCAAGAGTACCTTCCTCAATGGGTATATTGAAAAAGAGGTTTATGTTAGACAGCCTCTGGGTTTCGAGAACCCCAACTACTCAAACCATGTTTTCAAGCTTTCCAAATCTTTGTATGGACTTAAGCAAGCCCTAAGAGCTTGGTACGAGAGGCTTAAGTTCTATTTGTTGAGTCATAGGTTTGAGATGGGTAAGGCAGACAAGACCTTGTTCATTCATAGGCATGACAATGGCCTTCTACTCATCCAGAGTTATATGGATTACATTACCTTTGGTGGCTCCTCTCATGCTCTTATTTCCCAGTTTTCTGATGTCATGAGCATAGGGTTGAGATGAGTATGATGGGCGAGTTGAGCTTCTTCCTCAGCTTCCAGATCAAGCAGACTCAGGAGGATACCTTCTTCCATCAAGGCAAGTACACTTGAGACCTCTTGAGATGCTTCGACATGAGTGATGGCAAGCCGGTGTCGACTCCAATGGCAACCTCAATTACACTCAATCCAGACAAGGATGGCGAGCCAGTAGATCAAAAGGAGTACCGTAGCATGATTGGCTCTCTCTTGTACCTCACTGCTTCGAGACCGGACATACATTTCGCTGTGTGTCTATGCGCTCAATTTCAGGCTTCTCCTCGCGTCTCTCACCGTCAGGCGATGAAGTGTATCTTCAGGTACCTTCAAGCTACTTTAGACTATGGTATCTGGTACTCTTCTGCTTCCTGTCTTCCCTTAGAGTCTACTCCGATGCAGACTTTGCTGGCTATAGGATAAATAGGAAGAGCACCTCTAGCACTTGCCAATTCATTGGTATTTCTCTTGTTTCAGCTGCTAGTGTTGCACAGTCCAGTGTTGTATAGTCCACCGTAGCTGATAGATAGGAAGCAGTCCAGTGTTGCACAATCCATCGCAGGGGCCGAGTATGTTGCAGCTGCTAGTTGTTGTAGTCAGGTGCTTTGATGGTTTTGACCTTACGGGACTTTGGGTTAGCATAAATAGTGTTCCTCTCTTCTGTGATAACACTTCTGCCATTAACATTGCCAAGATCCCAGTGCAGCACTCTAAGATCAAGCACATAGATATTAGATATCATTTTCTTAGAGACCATGTGGAGAAGGGTGAAATAGTGCTTCAGTTTGTGGAGAGTGACCACCAGTCGGCTAATATTTTCATCAAGTCTTTAGATAGCTTGAGGTTCATGACCTTGCAGGGAGAGCTTAGGGTGATCTGTCCTTATTGCTTAATCTGAGGTGGAGTATCTTGTACTTTCTGTATTATATTGTTCATATGCTTCTTTTTAATTCTATTGCACTTTGTTTATTGGGTGTGTTTGGGTTAGTCTTTCTAGCATAGACTAGAATGGTTCTCATTCTTAGTTATTTAGACTTCTTTCTCTCATATTATGATCCTAAGATGTTGCTTATTAGTTGCTTCTCTTCTCACAAGGTTGAGTTCACTTCTTTTAAGTCTAGTAAGGGTTGAGCCCTCTTGGGTAGACAGGGAACGTGTTTACTCTCTAGTGTTTTAGATGAACAGTTGATAGTCCTAAAGTCATATGGTATAGATGAGAACAAGACTGAGCCATAGTATTCCTTCTATCTTGTCTATACTATAAGGACTGCCATTTCTTTTTTCTGTCCAAGCTTCTTTCCTCTTCCTTACTGTTTTGGTTCAGGGGGAGTTCCTTTGCGATTTTCTAGAGCTTAATGATGGCATAACTCAACTTGAACCAAAATAGTTCTAAAATTGACTTACTTGCTGAGGGGGAGATGGAATTTCTTTTTATTGCATCATATTGCATTTAAATTCAAAAATGTGCATTGTAATATAAATATATGGTCTTTTTATTGCATCATATTGCATTTAAATTCAAAAATGTGCATTGTAATATAAATACATGGAGCCCTGATTATTATCCTTATATGACATGATGAGACTGCTTTACATTTTGCCATGACTTGTGCTAGATTTCTAAATTTATTATGACTTTCTATGTGTAGCTTAGCTCTCATCATACTAGCTTCTTTAAATATAAAAAACTTAAATTAAATCATGTCTTGTTCTATTGAATCCTCTTATGATTCATACCATATCAAATAAACTAAGTTGAGTCTTGAATCTGCATTGAGGCTTATATTGAACTATACTAGTTCATTAGTGAAGCATAAGTTAGTATTAACTCTTTGTTCTTGAACTAAGTCAAGAAAATGTAAAAAGATCACTTTTGTGTGAAAAAACTGATCTTACCAACCCTTTCTTATGAGATAGCTTGCCATTGCACAAGGCATGAACTCAAGGGGAGTTTTAGATGATTAAGATCACTTCCTTAAACTTCTTGCTTGGAATGATCACATAAGACTTGAGATCTAGTACATGGCTAAAGAAATTAAATTTTGTGAAAAATTGTTGAAACTCAGCCAAAACTAAAAATGAATTCAAAATTTCCCAAATGTGCTAAATTTGCTCCACTGCAAGTAATATCAAGTGCTTGAACAAAATATTTTATTTTTAAACTTCTAGCACTCTAAATTGACTCAATGGTAGCCTCTTGGTTCCATTTAGCATATTGACATGGCCTGACTCATTTTTGGATACTCTTAGAAAAATTATGAACTTGAGTACCTAGACATGTTAACAATCCATTTAATTTAGATTAATACTTATTTGGATTTAACTTGGCTATATATGGCTTGTCATGATATAGATAGCACTTTTACTTTTTATGGCTTGATGTAATATTTTAAAAGTCACTCTGGATAATTTTCATAGCTCATAATGCTAAAAATGAATAAAATGCAGTCACTTCATTTTATTCATGCTCTATCTTCTTTCATACAACTTGATAACTCCATTGTCAAAGGGGGAGAAAAATTAGTAAAAATGCATATCTAGAGTATGATTTGGGCTTTATGCAAAATTTTGTTAATCTAGGAGCTTTTGATCTTATCTCACCATGACTAAGGTCAAATCAAGCAATTGCTCTTTCATATAGAGCTAGAGTGAGATTTCCTGACACTTTTGGGTGGATTTGAAGTTTTTGTGCAAAACTGTCATTTTCAAGAACTTCTATCCATTTCTATTTCAAATGGTCGTCTTTAGTTCTTTTCAATCTTCATTTGACAATTTGGAGCTCTCTTTGCAAAATTCCTCTTTCTCTTTCTAAACCATCTTAAATTAGCATTTTTAAAGAATTGCCAATGGGTTCATCAAGGGAGAGATTGAAGGATCATGTGAGAAGGTCCAAGATATTGTTGTGATGAACCATTACAAGTTTTGTGGAGTGGTGAAATGATTTTACAAAGATTGCATTTGATTTGTGCTGTCTTTTGAAAGTTCCTAAATACCATAGGTATAAGTGCGGTAGTTCTATTTGGCAGAAGTACCATAGGTATAAGTGCGAAAATACCGCTTGGCGGAAGTAGCGGGTTAAGTTGCAATATGTTTTTTCAGAGAGCTCCAAGTGAGGTTTTTGGCATGTGGAAGTACGTTTTGGGAGGCAGTAGTACCTCAGTGTGGAAGTATCGGCGTGTTAGGCGCGGTACTTCCAATCTTCCCAGAAAAATAGGGGTTTGGGGAATCGAGTCATGGATCGAGTTGGGATGATCTGGGTCAATGGATTAAGGTTGCATGATGCATGTCTTGACTAATGTAGGTCAAGTTGTAAAGAACTTGTGCTTGGAAACAATTTCTTTGTCTTTAGATGTGCAAGGTCACTTGGAGTCAATCGTGGTCAATGGCGAGGAACGGGGCTAGGCTCATGTAGGAGTTGAGGCTTAGAACGATCGAGGATACTAGGTGGGACAGTGAGCTCAAGCATGGCATGGGAAAGACGGGAATGTTGAAGGCGAGTTCGAACGGCGGGATGACGCCATGTAGCTTGCACGGGCCAAGTGAGCCGTGGTTCAGTGGAGCCGAGACGGGAGAGACTTGGCGATGCATAGCAAGCTAGTGGTGCATCTACACATGGCAAGCATGACGATTGCTTACAGTAGTTGGTGATGATCAGGTCAAGGAAGGGTATCTTGGTAGTTTAACCAAAATATCGGAAACTATCTTGGATCAAAACCGTGGAGCATAGGTGTTGCACTGATGAGTAATTTAGGTCAAGGTGGTGATGGTTTGATTAAGGTGGATCAAGGCTAAGAATTTAGTGGATGCACACTTATGCGCTTTAAAAAGCGTGCATAAGTGAACTTGAGTGAGTAAAACCTGTGTGTTGAGTTAACGGGTTTCCCTATTGTAATAGTGGATAGTATCCACTAAGGAGTGTAGGTGGTTAGTTGCCCACCTATAAAAGTGGGTTGGGATGAAGAAATGTGGTTAGCTATCTAACCCATCTCTTGTGCTCTCTCCAGTAGGTCTAGGTTAACGGGTTTGAGAGTGAGTATCTTGAGTGTTCTTTGTCCTCTAAGGTAGAGTTACTATAAAACCTAACTTCTCAAGTAAGCAATACATCAATCTTTATGCAACTCTTGAGTCCCTCTTGTTTTTAATTGATGTGCTTATCTTTTGGTTGGTTTTGATCTCTCTTCATTCCTTCTTGTGTTTTTATTGTGCCAAGGATGTGTGAGAGATGGAGATAATCCTTAGGAATACATCTCCACCCATCTAGGCATGTTGAAAGCAAGTTTCACAAGAAAACCAGGTTTTACTTGATTGGCCTCAAGGTGTGATTTCTTGATCCTAGGGTTTTTGACATGATTTCTTTCATGTTCTTACTTGCTGGGATATATGGGAACATATCTAAAGCCATCTTGACCATATCTACCCACGAGCAAATTGTATTCGCTGTTTGGGATTTTGGCTCGGTTTTGGTGCACCTTTCCAATAAACTGAAAAAGATCTCACTTTGTCCATGAATTTCATGATCATTTATTGAAGTAGGTTCATAACATTTTATAGTAGATGCCTACAATTTTTTATGTCATTTGGATCTACGGATCAAAAGTTCTCTCAATTTTGGATTTTGAAACCATGCTGAAAATACTGTTCATCTGAATTTTACTATAGAAGTTATTGTAGCGGTAGTACCGTAGTTACTATAGCAAACAATAATACCGCAAATTTAATTACGGTATTTCTGTTTTCACTGATTTTTCTTGTGTTTTCAGTGTTTCTAATTGCTGGTTTTTGTGATGGTATTCCATCCTAATCTTCATGACTCTGTAACTATTGAAGTGAAGGATTTGTAAATATTTGGAAGAAATTTCAAGACACTATTCACCCCCTTTGTTGCCATGTTCAGTCTTTCAGTATCAGCTACGTCTTATATTTTTTGGTTGAAAATAAAATATTAGTGACTGAAAGAAATGGCTTTTAGAAAGAGAGTATGAGTGGTGGAAAAAATAAGAGAGTGATGCGTGCGTGAGACGAGAGTGAGAGGGGTGGGATGTATGATGTGTCGTGACTCTCTGCCTTATCCCTAGAACGGGATGGAAGCAGAAGGTATGGAAAAGCGACTTCAAAAAGCCAAGTGTTTATATTGCCTTCTAACTTATTTAAATAGAAGCCAGAAGTCATATAAACAAACCCCTAGTCCTTCGGATTTGAATCCGGCAGCCGGAACTGCAACAGCTTAAGTTGTAGTCACTCTACCGACTGCACAGGAACCGGATCCCAAACACATATATGTATCATGATTCATGACTCTTTGAGTTCATCATGCTAATCCTTGATGAATCCCAACTAAGTTAGCACATGATAAAGTAGTTTCATCTTTGATTGCTGGTGTGTGTGATGCTGATGCGTGTGTTGAGTGCATGCTCTCATAGTCAATGTCAATTCTGTCTGTCCTTCCTTGTACAACATATCACTTCAGATAGAATGAGTACCAATTGTGGTGCTCTCCGTTGCCTTTGGGCACCAATTCACGTACAGCTCGTTTATCCAACGCGACGGTTGCATCACAACTTTTATTCAAGAATCGTTATACACCAATACTCGTCTGTTCGAACAGTGTTTGTTGCTTTCCTATGTGGGTCCCCCCGATCTTACTTGAAGGAGAATGACATGTGCATATCACTGTTTTTAACAAAAGAAATAAAAGTACTTGGTGAATTGTGCATACATATGTAGTTCTTTCTGCTCTGATTTCGAAACTTGTAGACAAAACTTTGGGGCAATGCTAATTTGCGGATGTCCATGAGTCCATCTGTTGGAGAAGTAGCAGGCAACTGAAAATCGATATATATAATTCAGGTGAAAGTTGTTATATGCTTAATTAGAAGTTGATTTGGGAACCTAAGATCACATTTTGAAACAAATTTTGAATAGTTTTCCTTGTTAAATTCAAATGGGTGCAAACATATGTTTTGAGAAGACATTAGAGCACTTGAGAGGAATACACCGAGGAAATAAAATTTTCAATATGCGTATAACAACTTCAACTTAAGTATATATCAATTTTCAACAGTCTACTACTTCACTAACTAGCATACGCCCGTGGATTAATGTTTTCTGAAAATAAAAATTAATTTTCTAGCAAAAGATGAGGAGGAAAGGACACATTACCTTCGAAGACAACATGGTAGGTGTTGCATGAGCTACTTTTCTTTTTTAGATATCCTGAAATCACTAGACAAGAGGGATAAGTCAGAAGGCACCAGAAACAAAAAGAGTACAAAGAGAGAATACATCCGTCTCTTAACTGAGAGGGCATGCTTGTACAAGTTGCATGAGCTGCTTGATATGCAAAATAGTCAATTTTTCCTTTTGCTTGAAGGTGATAAGGAATATTCTATTTTTTCTTTTAGTAAGGAAGATGCATTTGCAAATTTTTCATGGACGGTTGAACCAGAATACATCCTTATCTACAGGCCATGCAAATGCAAATTACTGACAGAAAGTTCACCAAAACTTGCTTGTCACCCAAAGGTTTTGGGCCTTGTCTTCTTGTTGCGTAAGGTAGCTCAACTGCTCAAAAGACCCAATAATGTAGCACTATGCACAAAAGGCACATCTCTCTTTACCCGTGTTTTTTTTTATATCTTGTTCTCCCCTTTCGCTTGTCGATGGCATCGCAGGTGTCAGTTTCTCTTCCTCTACTCATCCTTTTGTTTGTTTAGGATAACTTCTCTCTAGTTTTCCTTGAAAAATATTGTCGACTTGAAAAAAATATTTGGATTATTATGTATGGATTATTTGTGTAGGTCTAGTATTTATATGTACTTGGACGCTTAGCGCGTGTCCACACAAAAGGAAGTTAGGAATTTGATTCTGAACCCACCTCTATTTTCTTTTGTGTGCTTTGCAGAAGGTCATTTGTTTGTCTGTGGTTGGTGAGGTGAGTTAGCATAGTGTGAGTTGGAACATACATTACTAACAGGACACATATTACCTTATTGGCTTATTGTAATTTAGTTGCTTCTTTAAGAAATATTTACTGTTCCCACGAAGGAGTTACTATCATACATGTATTTGTATTTTATATATTTAAACACACAATTTAATGCACTGCTCACCCTACCAGCAGGGGTATGGAGATTAGTTGCAAAATGTCGGACATGGAAAAATTAGAAGGTATTTTACAGCTAAAAGTAGTTGTAGCATAACTATCCCTTTTATGATCTCTTTTTGTTGGAGAAATTTCGGAGAGGATGGTGGGTTTCTCTTGCTGGATTTACGTGTACATCAATAATTTCATTTGGCTCTTCGTTACTGAAGTGTGCTGTGTGCCGGAAGATGGGTATAGAAGGGCCTGAAATTTGGCAGGAGGAACAGCCGAATATTGGAGGTTCATGGAAGTCGGGTCTTAGGCCTTTTTGGTAAAGGACAAACCACAAATACGGGAATGCAAGATTGGGTAAATCAATCTATTGAGATGCATGTAGGCTCTATTCTTTTGGGATGGCTTCTCTAAGTAAATTCTCAAAGCTATTTTTTAAACAGCTTTCTAAACCCATCGACGCATACGCCGTCTGCGTTAGCACCTCCGTCATCCGGCATCATTTCAAAAAGCGCAGCTAAAAACCATCAGTCATAATCAAAAATCATTAACTGCAGCCTAAAAAATGACCGGTGATATAAATTGTGAAACGTAACTTCTTGTAGGTTTTAGTATGTTCCATTTACATGTTTAGGCACTCCTCTTTTTTTTAAAAAAAGTTCACGAATCTTGGAGCACAACACAGTTATCTCTACCCCTCTATAATACACCAAAATTTTCTTTACTAAATCCACCCACCTCAACCACCCCTATAGTCATGCCTAATCTAAGTCCACCCAGATCTGTGTACCAAAGTAATCCAACTTCATACAAATGAATGGCCTGGATCTCTCCTCAAGTCTTCTTCTCTTACTCATTGAAGATCCTAAGGCTAAAATCATCTGGATCATACACATCATTGAACCTAGAACCCCACCCTGCACCCACGCACACGCCCCCGACGCTGCCTCCCCACGTCTCTCCCCACCTCCCACGTCTCCCCCCGCAAGCAAAGCTCCGCCTCCTCCGCCCCAAACCCTCGCGCGCCCGCCGCCTCTCTTCATCCCCTCGCCCGCCTCCTCCGCACCAAACCCTCGCGCGCCCGCCTCCTCCACGAATGGGCGCCGCTTCCCTCCGCGCACCACCATGCTGCTCCGCCGCCTATTCCACTCCTCCCGCCACCTCCACCACGGTCTCCAAACCCTAACTACGACCACCACCGCCACCGCCGCCTCCTCCTCTCCTCTCTCCGCCCCCTTCTATTTCGTCGCCTCCCCACCGCCCTCACCTCCCGCCTCCTCTCGCCGCGGCTCCTCTCCACCGCCGGCCGCGACGATGACACCAACAAGCCATGGGCCTTCACGACGGAGTCGGGCGATCCGGACCCCTTCGCCAATGAAGACACCGACGCCGCCGCCACCACTGGTGAGGTGCCACTAGGATCGAGCGCCGCCGTCGAGGACCCGTGGGCGAAGGGCTTCCGTGCGGAGGATGGCGAGAAGGGTGACGTGTTCGAGGAGATCTACAAGGAGGAGGCGGCGTCCTCCCCCGCGCCGGGAAAGGCGGCACCGACCGGCGACAACGAGCTGTGGACGCTGGGTGTGGAGGAGGAGAAGGATGATCCTTTCGCCACAGCCGTGCTTGAGGAGGGGATTGAGGGGATCGGAGGTGAGGATGGTGGGTTCGTTGAGCTCGATGCGGGGGGAGACGAAGATGCGGAGCGGCAGCGGCAGGAGAACAAGGCGAGAGAGCAGGAGCTGATGGAGACTCTCACAGGTGATCTAGAAGTGCCCATGTGTATCTGTATTTTGATTTCTTGGTAGTGTAGTAACGGAATTTGGCAGCATGAGGTGGTTGTGTTTATGTGTGCAGAATTAGTTAGGTAACTAATCAAGTACCGTAGTTTAATCTATAGGATCACATTCATAAACGTACTAGATTCCTGCATTTGAAATGGAAACTACAAATATCGCTTAGATGTTGTTTACTATTATAGGATGAGCTTTGTTGGGTTTGTATACTTGATGGAGAGCTTGTGAGCTATGATACATTTGTTTGAGTGTTTTAGGATGTCATCCATTTCAATGCAGCTTAAGGTTGTCTCGTGATGAAGTTGATATGTAAATGTTGGTCTCTGATGAGTATTTGCTTCAGGTGAGGCCATTCATTCATGTTGTAAACTGTCCAATACAATGAGGCAGCATGGAATTGTCCAGATTGTTTATTTACCACTTTTAATGAGCATGATGTCTGTGTTGTGATGTTGTCCCACTTCATGACTGATTAGAGTATATGGTATGATCTTAGTTGCCTTTGATGTCTGATTTACAAATTTTTATTTCCAGTTATGAGTAGGATCTTATTGAGAACTCTTAAGCCGACAGTGCATGCGGATGTAAGTAACGTGCCAAAAATACTTCCTTTTCCCGGTTGCAGGTACAAATCGTGCATTTGGTGATCTCATTGCGGCCTCTGGGATTACAGAGGATATGATCGATAGTTTGATCCTCTTGAAGGACGTCAGGGGCATTCCGGGATTGCCTCCCCTAAGCGAAATACAAGATAAAGCTATCCAGAAATGGAGTGCAATGACAAGCAGGGCTGAAGTAGAACGCCAAAAGCAAGAGGAAATCGCTAAGGCACATGTAAGACAAGTTGACGAAAAAGGAAGGGCTTATGGAACAGGGAAAAGGAAATGCAGCATTGCCCGTGTTTGGATTCAACCTGGTGATGGCAAGTTCATTGTTAACGACAAGCAGTTTGATGCTTACTTCCCAATTCTGGACCATCGGGCTGATCTTCTTCGCCCATTTACTGTGACCAAGACTTTGGGGCTTTGGGATTTAACCTGTACTGTGAAAGGTGGTGGTGTCTCAGGTTAGTGTTCATAGTTCTGTACAATTGTATTCTAAATGATCTCTCGATAGGCCCATTGTCATGCTAATATGAAAGTGGTGTTTTACAATCATTTTAGAGGTAGGTATGACCGATTGGACCCGTTGTTTTTTTTTCTGTGATTGTTTTTTGAAATGGAAATGGTTGGTGATGCAGTACTCACGGAGCGTATGTTTGCGGTTGTCGCCACGGTGGATCTCTATGAGGATTTTGTGCTTTGTGGTGCCAGTGGTCGAGGATTATCAAAGCGGTATGACAATGGTTCGTTTGATGCCGAGCTCGAAATTGGATTCAAGTTCCTTGTCGAAAGCTATATGTCTCATGTGGAGATGGAGAAGCCGAAGTATATCAAGGTAAGAATTGTATAATGGACTTTCATCACGCTTGTAGGTTATAACGTAGTATGAAGACCCAAACCTCAACTGGAATTAGAACTCTGGTTCTCAAAAAAAAATAGAATAAGAAAACTAACATGCACAAAAAATATTTCTATAGTCAGCTGCATTTTGAGTTTCATCACATATGCAGTTGCTATTTATTTTCGTGTTGTAATTGCAAAACCACCACCATGATTTAGTTTATTTGTCAATTGTCATGTCGATCGCAAATGGATATAATATTCCAAAGAAGTATTATTGTCACCAATGTAAATTGGTTCTCGCTTCCTTGAATGGTTGATTGTTAGACGTGCTGAACATAAAACTTCTAAGTTCTAACCCGGTTTCTCTATTGGTTGGCATAATGTGTTTGCCAAGCTAAACCTAAGGTTAGTTATATAATTTTAATGAAATATGTATAAATTCTTCAACCCCTTCCATTTTCGACAATTTCCTTTTCTTTAATATGGGCCAAAATTTCTTATATGGTCAGATATAATGTTACCTTAGCAGAACTAATAAGTAGTAAGCACCTATTTAGTAGGCAAAGTTGGTTATGAACTTAAGCATTTCGGAGTTATACCAAATTCACAGTTTCAATCTGAGCAGATATTCTAGATTAATTGGTCATGGCTGTCGACTCAATCAGTAAGTTCTGTCTTGGTTGATTTTAAATGGTTTTTCTTATTTGTTGGTTCTAGCACTGACACAAACTGAATTGTTGGCAGGGAAGAATAGGTTTTTAGATATTGTTCTTAAGTCATATCTTAGATATTCAGTTCATCACGCCATTATCTATCCTGTTGTATGAGTAGCGTTAGCACGAGCACATTACTAGTTACTAATTAGAGGCAAATGTGTACTTAGTCGTAAATAGCTTGATTATCTCCAACCCTATTCAAATCCTAAATCCCTAATTCTCAAACCAACTTGCATACGATCCATAAATCTTTATCCCTATCCTAATGTGAATCCCCTGTTAAATAATTCCTTGGTTGGTTGTTTGCGTTTGGCGGCAGATGAATTCCTCCATGCGCTACCCATGCAGCATGCACGGTCGCACAGAGGACGCCGGCGTTTGGTGTGGGCGTGCAGCCTCCTCGACCCACGGAGACAGAATTCACTCATGGTGGGGTTGTGCGATCGTGGTGCTAAAGGCATGTCCAATGGTCTGAGTCAGTTAGCTATATGCATGTACACATCAGCATATATCCTATGTGGAGGAAAGAGAGTATGCAAAAAAAACCGAGCCAGCTCTTCCTTAAGCACTAGTCTATAACACCAAACGAGGCAGCATCTATAAATTCTGTGTGTGCATGTAAGCATCAAATAACTATCCTTATAGATAGTTCTTTAGAATGCTAGCTTTAGTGTGTACTATATAAATGATGTGGAAGTCTTATAGTTAGTTGCTAGTTAGAACCATTGGAGATGCCCTAAGGGCCTCGACGAGGACATTGATTTCATCCTTTCAAACAAACTAAGATAAGAATTGGTTGGGGATTCTGATCTTGATATATTGAGCTAGGAAAATCAAAAATAAATCATTAGTATGTATTAAACCCTATTTGTTAATAACCGTTTTTTACTTTAAGATACGTAAACTTTTTAAAAGAGGAGTACTGGAGCAAAACCCATAAATGGAAAAATGAGCAATTCAGCATGCGATTCGGGGAAATTCAACTGCTGCATTCCTAAAATGATCAACAGTGGCCAGTTGGCACAGCAAAGCAATGGGCCACTGCTATATGCGCCTGGAATGGCATTAATTTCGAACATGCACTGGATCACACATGTCTGTACTAGAACTATCATTTAGAACTTCGAAAAAACCATGCAGACCTGTAACTCTGGGAAGTGACAAATCAAAGGAACCCTACTAAAAAACACGCATTTTATGAGAAGCAAAGTTTCATACTGAACTAGAATAAAATGTTTTGCATTTTGGATAGTTTCAGGCTTGAATGCGCTTTTCAGATATAAGGTAGGGGTTAGGACTTAGACAATCGTGCAAAAGTAAAAATAATAATCATTCAGTTTTGATACTCCCTCAAGTCCTGCTTAAAAAACAGACATTGAATGGTTTTGATACGGAAAACTGGAAGGAAAAATACTGAAGCTGAACAAGAAAAAAAAAAGCTTACTAGGAACGTCATTCAGTGGTTTGCTGCTAACAAGTATGCTTAATCTTGCAAAACTACACTTATGCCGATTGCTTCCGTTTCATATCCAAATAGTATGGTTTTTGGCACTTATGAACACTATTTCATGTTATGGTCCACCCTTCCACTTCCACTCAGTAGGTCAAATTCATGTCTTTTATAGGCATGAAGTTTCTCGCAAGTGGGTGCATGTGGATGCTATATAACTAAAGCCACAACCTAATGGGTGCACCTTTTCCCAATAAAGATACTGTGTAGGTAACATAAACTTATGTTAAATATAAATATATCATACAATAACTAGAAGTAGGAGATACATTAATATAGTTTTTTATTTATACCTAAAAAGAGCTAGCTTGCCGTGTGGCCCGCCATTTTTTTACCATCACCGTTCTTGTCATTTTGAGGTTGGCCATTAGAAATGCCCATGTAAAAGGAATTCCAATTCATATTTCTTGTTTTTGATATATCATGTACTATAGCAAAGTAATATATTGGAACATGTTGGGTTCAAACTTACGGAGTTACAGCCGCTCACTCCCCCAGATCAAATAATCTTCCCCGTCAGTATAATAAAAAACCTGTATGCCCCGCGGACTCTCCGCGCGGAGGCGCGCGTGGCGGGGAATCTGCGTACGGCCGGGGGAGACGCTTTCCCTGTATTTCCCGAAAATTACGTAAAGGTCCTTTTTTCCTCGCGAAAAGGTCCTTGACAGTTTTTTAAGCCCGCTTTTTTAAAACACCCCTCCACTTCACTGAAATTTTTTATATTTTGCAGGATAGCGCCCCGCGGTTTTCTAAATTATGTACGGGTCCTCGTTTAGTTACGTACAGGTCCTCGCTTTTTTTTTACAAAAAAGATCTTTGACTTTTTTGGAAATACACATGTGCCCTCAATTTTTTTTAAAAAAACTCCTCACGAATTATCGCCTCTTTTACTTCAAGACACGGTGGTGCGCGCGCGTGCCGCGCTTCTATGAGGCTAGTACTATATCATAGCCGGGATTCCCGGCCCCAACCGTGCACGCCGCCTTTTTCCGAAAAAGTCCCTGCACTTTCCGAATTTACGTAAAGGTCCTTCGTTCTCACGAAAAAGTCCCTGTCAGGTTTTTTCGGAAAGAACCCTCCACTTCACCGAAATTGCGTATACTTTGATGGATAGCGCCCCGCGGTTTTCTAAAATTACATATAGGTCCTTTTTTAGTTACGTATAGGTCCTTACAGGTCCTCGATTTTTTGCGGAAAAGACCTTTTATTTTTCCGAAATTACGCATGCGTCCTCGATTTTTGAAGAAACTCCCCATGAATTATCGTCCCTTTTACTTCAGTCCACACAGTAGCTAGCGCGGCGTGTCGCCGCGCTTACGCAGCTAGTAATCCTTATGCGACTAGTAGTAGAACCGCAAATATCAATCGGCTAAGAAGCCCACCAGACTCGTACGTAAATTGTACGTGCTGTCGGGTAGGATATGTTGGAAATCTGGGCCTAGACTCGCAGATCTTGGTCTACGATGGGGCACCTTATCCTTTAGTCTATAAATAGGGCTTTCCAACGAATAGATGATGTACTTTTGATGAAAAAAGCAATAAAGAAAGGAGTTCCTTGCATCTCTCTGTGTTTAATTTATTTATTCTTGCACTATTTTGTGTTAGATCCATCTTCTGTCTAAGAAGAATCACTTGGATTGGACACACCAGCGATGGTTTCGCAATATGTTATCAATATGAATCGCTCCAGTGGATCCAATGTAATCATCGAAGCGAGATACCCGTAGATTGAGTTACCTACCTAGATCGCTTTAAATTCCGCAAAATTTTACTTTCTAGATTATTTTTCTTCGGTGCAAATCCGCTCTAATCTACCGCGAGCTGACTTGAAGTCGCCGGCCAAGCCGATCAGTAGATTTGCACAAAAGAATAGATGTTGATTGCAGTGTAGATTGAAAAAAAAGAAATTGCAACCGGCCGTCTGCCACGCACGTCGCCCGCACGTGGCCGCACCGTCGAGCCACCGTTGCCGTCCGAACGCGGCATCCTCTGGCAGCACGCATGCCACCCTCAGCCGCACTTCCGTCCACGCCACCCGCAAGTGGCTGCACCCCATGCGTGGTCGACCGCGCTGCCCAAGCCGCTGCCCGTCGCTTGAGCTCCTGCCGCCCCGTCGGCCTGCTGCCTGAGCCGCTGATGCCGCATGGCCGCCGCTGCCGCATTGCGCCTCCGCACAGGCTGCCACCATGTCTCCACCACTGCATCGCACCCCCGCACAGGCCGCTGCCGTGTCGCCACCGCCGCATCACACCCCCCACACAGGCCGCCGCCGCGTTGCTGCTACTCGGGCCGCCATCGCATCACGCCCCCACATCGCACCACCGCATGGGCCGTCATCGCATCACTACCACTCGAGCCGCGGCCACATCGCATCCCCGCACGGGCCGCTGATGTGTTGCCGTTGCACGGGCATTTGCCACACTGCCGGCTTCCCAACCGCCTATCGCACTGCCGGCTCCTGGCCACCCACTACGCCACCTGTCCTAGCCGCCGGCCATCCACAGGTGTGCCCACCGCCACCACGCATGAACAGCGGTAGGGAAACCCTACCTTCCCCCTTTTGAGCTGACCGGCAGTGGGCCAAGGGGCATGGGCTGAAGTGAGCCAGGGTTAGAACAAAAAGGCCCGACCGAAAGAAGAAAAAAGAAAAAAAAAGGGAGGGAAAGGGACCTGCTCCAAAATTGTGCAAAAGGACCCTCGGAAAATGGGCAAATTGCGTAAACAATTTTCTCAGAACTAAAAATTAATGGATAAGCCCTTGGAAATTGCAGAATTCATTAAAAATTTATATTCCAGCATAAAAAGGTCTCAGGAATTCAAATTTTGAATTGTTTTTAATGTATGAAGCATGTTTAGTACTATTCTTATTATTTTCTATGTTTTTCTGTATTTACATACTATTTTGATTAATCATACTTATTTAAATTGCCTTTAATCATTGAAATTAGCAGTAAAACTATAAAAATGCATAGAAAATTTTGAAACATGACGAGAATCTTTTGTACCATTATCCAATTTATTTCATGTGTGTTTACCTGTAGTCAATTTATATATTCATTTTATACATATGTAGATGGCAGGCATCATGAATCAGGAGTTCGAGGAGCTGGCCCAACACAGCCAAAACTACTTGACTTGGGCTTTTGACGTCAAGATCGTACTTGGAGCCAAGAAACTCTGCGCTGCCATTGGGATTGGTGTATCACAGGATGCTAAACCCACCCCTGAGGAAAATGATCAAGCACTTCACTTCCTCAGGCACCACCTCTATCTCACTCTTAACAATGAGTACATGGCAGAGAAGAGCATACTAGCCTTATGGACTGCACTAAAGAAGCAGTTCGAGAAGCTAAAATACACTATTCTTCCTCAGGTAGAGTAGAAATGGATCTGACTGAGATTTGTTAACTTCAAGACGGTTGGAGAGTACAATTCTACTCTGCACAGAATTTGTACCAATCTTCTATTCTGCGGCAGGAAGGTCACAAATGAGTAGAAGATTGAGAAGACCCTCTCCGCCTTCCACCCCAGTGTAGTGTGGTCTACGCACAACTATCGTCAACATGGCTACAAGGAGTATACCAAATTGATTGATATTATGCAAGTTGCAGAGGCTCAAGTTGAATTCTCCGTAAGAACTTTGTCACATAGCCACCTAGGAGCTCCGCTAACCGTGAGGCCAACGTTAGGAGCTACAAGGTACAGAAGCTTATAATAAAGAAAAAGGGAAGGAAGGGAAAATCCGTAGCCCAGAAAGGCAAGCCAAATGCTCCACAGGAAATAAGGTCAGCAAACTAAAGCGGGACGACAAGCCCTATGGTCAACAAAACCAAACAGAAGCACATCGTCGATGCCTTTTAGGCCAAAAAGAAGAAGGGTGGCAAAGGGTTGCATGAAACTCACTTTACCTTCATTGAAGGGGAAGAATTCTCAGCAGCTGTCTTCACCAATGGAGGTTTACTCCACTCCTGTAGCCGCACCCCCTCTTGACATTCCAGCTGCCACCGCCACGATTTTCTAGGAAGAGAATCTCACCCTCAAGAAGATAGCAGCCGAAGTCTCTGACTTCTTAGCAAATTCAGTCTAATGCACATAATGCATTTAGACTTTAATTGTCATTCATTTCATATGTGAATGGAATAAGTTAGATTTTGCATTGACAATGCTCAAACAATTTATTTTCTTATGATGGTTGGATGATATTAATTCATTCATTCATTTGTTCAGTCAATAATAGAATGATATGTTATGATATTTGAAGTATTTTATTTATGTGTTGATTGTCTCCTACTATATATTAATAAAGTACTTTATATTAATACGTGTGTGGCGCCCTATAGAGGAAGTGTGCTTAGTTGACAGTGGCACAACGAATACCATCTTGAGAGAGGCAAAATTCTTTCAATTGATTAGCAAAAATGCTGGTAGTCTTATGACAATCACCAGGTGATGATGCTTTATAATAGGCTAAGGAATAGCCATAATTATACTTCCAATAGACACAACTTTGGTCATTAAAGAAGACTTGTTGTACCCAGAATCGACTAGAACTATCCTAAGTTTTAAGGATATTCGCGCTAATGGTTCCATGTTGAAACTAAAGAAGAGTATGGTAAAAAAATGCCTACTCATTATAAAGTGTGAAGCAAGTGGAAAAAGAGTAATAGAAAGACTTCCTTCATTTGAGACTGGACTATACTACGCTAATATTAAGGCACCCGTAGCCTATACTATCCTGAAAACCATATTTAGAAGCTCTGAACTTTTCTGTCTCTAGCATGATAGATTAGGTCACCTACGTCTTAGGAGGATGATAAATATAATCAATAATTCACAAGGACATAATATCAATGTAAAGAATTTTTCGAATCAAGAAGATTTTATGTGCCCCGTATGTACCACTGGGAAACTAATTACTAAACATTCTGCTCTGAAAGTGAAGGATGAAGTCCCTGCATTCCTAAAACACATCCAAAAAGACATTTACAGTCCTATAGAGCCACTGTCAGGGTCATTTAAATATTTTATGGTGCTCATCGATGTTTCCTCAAAATGATCGCACGTATGTTTATTATCTACGTGAAACCATGCTTTTGCAAAGCTGATCTCACAGATAATTCAAATTAAAAATAATTTCCCTAATCATCATATAAAGTCCATCAGAATAGACAATGCTAGAGAATTTACTTCAAAGGCATTTGATGATTATTGCATGGCAATGGGAATTAAAGTTGAGTATTAAGTACCGCATGTCAACACCTCGAATGGACTAGTAGACGCATTAATTAAGAGGATTAAATTTATTGCCCAGCCACTTTTGCAGAACTGTACTTTGCCAACTACATGTTGGGGACATACAGTCCTACATGCAACAACTCTCATCAACTTTAGACCATCCGCATATAGCATCCATTCACCTATGCAACTAGTGCAAGGGTCACCATCGAAAATTTGTCATCTCTATAAGTTTGGTTGCACAGCTTATGTACCTATACTCCCACCACAACGTACTGCAATGGACTCACTCCAAAAGTCTGGGATATACATTGGTTATGAGACAGCATCCATAATCAGGTATATGGACCCCCTGACAGGAGACTTGCATACCGCTCGTTTCACTGATAGTATATTTGATGAGGATAATTTCCTGACATTAGGAGGAGAAAATCAACCTTTTGATGAAAAATGTCAAAATTTTATATGGTAAGCCATGGGAATCCATGCACATGGCCAGCGCACTGTGAAGCAAATAGAGAAGTCTAGAAGAACATTGATTTGCATGCATTAGTAAATCAATTGCCTAACCACTTTAGCGATTTAAAGAGCATGACCAAGTTGCATATGCCTGCATGCAATGCACTGGAGAGGGTTGAAATATCAAAGAAAGTTGAAGGTATCCCTAATCTCATCCAGAGGCCTCAGAATAAAAAGACGAGAACGTCAGCCCCTCGAATCCCAAGTAACCAGGGATGCCTGGTGAAAAAGGATAAGAATGACTTAACACAGCCAATCACCGAAGTTCCCCGGAACTAGAAGGGAAGCCAGTTGAGACCTAACACCGGTATGACACCTTCAAGTAAAGGCATACCAGATTTGAACATTCCCATGGAGGGAAAAACTAGCATGGGTGCGTGCGCACACATCGGAATTGAAAAACTAAAAGGAATTGCCCCGCAACTGGAAGGAACGATGAGCAAGTATAAATATTAGAAGAATCAACCCATAATGAAATAGCTATAAACTATGTACACATGGGAGAATCCATGAATAGGACAATAGCCAATGTTGATATTTATTTTATAAAGAAAATTATCACAATCATCAATCTTGATCCAGAGTTTGTATCACTTGCTGAATGTAAGAAAACATCATATCGAGAGGATCGTAGAAAGGTATTAGAAACTGAATTATTATCTCTAAATAAAAGAGAGGTGTTTGGGCCTGTAAGCCACACGCCTCCCCATGTGCACCCCTTAGGGCATAAGTGGGTATTTGTTCGAACGAGAATTGAGAAAAATGAAATTGTAAGATATAAAGCAAAGCTCGTAACACAAGGTTTCACTCAACATCCAGGAGTTGACTATGAAAAAACCTATTCCCAGGTCATGGGCGGTATTACCTTTAGATATTTAATCTCGATGGTAGTAAAATTGAATTTAGAAATGAAAATGATGAATGTGGTGGCTGCATACCTTTATGAAAACTTGGATTCAGACATTTATATGAAGGTGCCTGAAGGTATCCCTATCCCAACCAAGACAGAGCAAATAGAAACTTATATAGTGTGAAACTCAGGAAATCACTGTATGGACTTAAGCAATCAGGTAGGATGTATAATCGCTTAAGCGGCTTTCTACGCAAGAAAGGCTACACAAATAACGTGGATTGTTCTTGTGTATTTATATGACGATCCCAGAATAAATTTTGTATAATCTCAGTATATGTAGATGATCTGAATATCATCGGAACCCTGAAAGATATAAAGGAAGTGAGATCTTATCTGGAGTCAAAGTTCAAAATGAAAGATTTGGGTAAAACCAAATATTTCCTAGGCTTGTTGCTTGAGCATGTTCCTGAAGGGATATTAGTACATCAGTCCACATACACTCAAAAGGTGTTAGAAATGTTCGGCTTTGCAAAGGTGTACCCATCAAAAGTTTCGATGATCGGGAGTTCTTTACAGCAAGACAAGGATTCGCATCGACCTAGAGAAGAGGAGGAGGAAGTTCTGACACCAAAATTCCCATACTTGAGTGTAATAGGAGCACTTATGTATTTAGAAAACTGCACTAGACCGGATATTGCATTCGCCATAAATCTATTAGCAAGGTATAGTACAGAACCTATCAAAAGGCATTGGTAGGGGATAATGCACATCTTTCGATACCTTCAAGGAAACAAAGACCTTGGACTGTTCTACAGAAAGAACCAGGAGCTAAATATGACTGGCTATGTAGATACCTTGTATCTGTCAGACCTACATACAACTAGATCACAAACAGGCTATGTATTTCTATGTGGTGGATCTACAATTTTATAGAAATTGTCTTAGCAAAGTCTTGTAACCTCGACGAATTACTCAGAAATCATAGCATTGTATGAAGCCGTACGAGAATGTGCTTGGCTTCAATGAATGATTCACCATATCCAGCAATCATGTGGATTGAATATCGTGCAAGCTTTCACAATTATCTATAAAGATAATGCAGCTTGTGTTGCACAAGTGCAGATGAGTTATATGAAGAGTCATCTTACAAAGCATATTAACTCCAAGTTCTTCTATGCTCATGAGTTACAAAAGATGGATGAAATTAAGATACTGTATACTAAGTCGTGTAAAAATCTTACAAATTTATTCACTAAGTCACTTCCAGCATCTAACTTTGAAAGGTGTATATGTGGAATTGAAATGATGAGACTTAAAGAAGCGCAGAACTCAGGGGAGATTCTTCTTGAGCTTACTATTAAAACTTGATCACGAAGATCGAGTATCCAAAAAAATAAATCCTATAGATTAAATAAAATCAAGTGGATTGTACTCTTTTTCTCTTGACGAGTTTTTCAGAAGTGTCTCAGCCAAGGTTTTTAATGAGGTAATTTGTACAACACAACATAACATGTATCATGTACTATTTCTCCAAATTTTTTCCACTGGGTTTTCATGGAGTTTTGATGAGGCATAAATGTGTCGGGTGAGTGCCCAAGGGGGAGTGTTGGGAAACCTGGGCCTACAGGCCTTGGCCTATGGTGGGCACCTCACCCTTTAGTCTATAAATAGAGGGTCCCAATGATTAGATGATGTACTTTGAGAGAAGAAAGCAATAAAGAAAGAAGGAGTTCCCCCCATCTCTCTATGTTCAACTTATTTGTTCTTGCACTATTCTATATTTAATCCATCTTCTGTCTATGAGGAATCACTCGGACTGAACTCACCAGCGATGGTTCCTCAACAGATAGGAACCACAAATGCCAACGTGAGAAGTTTTTTTAGATGTTTGGAATAATTTACTAGCACAGTTATGTTAAGGCTCACAACTTACAGATTATGGATTTAAATTTTGAAAAACATAAGTTATCGTTAATTGGCAAAATGTGGGAAGTTATTACGAAGGCAAGTAGCTGATTCCATGACATTTTCCCCACACAACCAAACATGAGGTTTAAATCTCTATTTACGTATTCAAAGCTTTAAACTAATTTTAGGTCTTTTTAATAAGCCGACAAACTCTAAACTAAAATTAGCGGCAGATCCACCTCTCAATGGCCATGGGCGCGGCTACCCGGGCTCACCGGCAAGCCACCATTGGAGTCCAATGTTCCCTCATTGGTGCTGGTAACAATCGCAATTGTGACTACCCCAAATAATTGCAGGGTCATCATATTCCCCATAACTGCTCAAAAAAATTAGTTGATGCTAGAAATTGTATCACACCTACTGACGAAAGAGGAAAGATGGTTAGATAGAGTAATTACTGTCTATCAGCTGAAATTTAGATAATATTATGGGCCTCCTGGCCAAAACTTCAACTTACACTAACACTCGAAGAAACCCATAGGAAAACTTAAATGCGGTTGTAACCCTATCACACTGATGTCGCTAGCCTTTTACCTGCATGGTCATCCCTTCTGATATTGTTCAACAAGAAAGAGTGAGTACTTTGGTACTCAACAAGACTTACATGAATGCTATTAGCTACATGCTTGGCTATGTCAAAGGAAAAGTCATCCAACCTAGGTTGGTTGCTCAAAGCAAGTTTTTGCATTTACAATAAAAATAATAGATTTGCAAAATACATTTTAAAGCAATAAATAATAGAATAGTAAATAGCTGAAAGTAATAGTATAGGTCTCAAATACCTACACCTACAAAGATGGCACCTACCACCACTACGACAGAAAGGGTCATCACAGATGGTTTTTGAACCGTCTGAATTTATATGTCTATAATACTAGGTGGTTATCACAGACATCTCTCAAACTGTCTGTGATAATTACAACATAGATGATTTTTTGAAAAACCTTCTGCGATATATGAGGTATCACAAATGGTTATTAAACATAGTTGTATGTGATATCTGATATATCACAGATTGCTAATACCAAAAACCGTCTGTGATATGACATATATCATAGACAATTCTCAAATATAGCCATCTGTGATATCTTACATATCACAGACGGCTAATATCAAAAACCATCTGAGATATGACATATATCACAGACGGTTCTCAAACATAGCCGTCTATGATATCTTGCATATCACATATGGCTAATACTAAAACCGTCTATGATATGTCATATATCACAAATGGTTTGGTGTTACAAATCGTCTATGATAGCTATTTGAATAGCTAAATTATATCATATTTTTTGGCTAGAATCATGAAATGCTAGCCATGCCCTCTGAAAATAAGCAAAGAAATTACATATATAGCACACGACAATCATTACACAAATCTTACAAATGAATTAAACAACTGAATGAAGTACATTTGGATAAATTATTTGATTAAGCACAATTGAGTGATTACAATTGTATCAAATGTTTCAACATCTAATTATCATCGCCGGGGTTGAACTCTCCATCTATGTTTTTGACCTCTAATATCAAGAATTGGAAGAGGTTTCCTCGAATGTCAGCGAGTTTGTCAAGATAGACTGCACTTTTGTCCAATTCCACATGCTATCGCTAGGAGTATTAAAGTCATTAGCATATATATACTAGTAAGGTGCCCATGCATTGCAACGGAGTCTCAAAAGAAGATGACACATACACTCAAACATGATCCTAAACTGTAACACAAAATCAATTTTATCTTACAAACATGTAGTGAAATATATACCACTCAGAACAAAACTTCCATGTGGAGCACCATGGAGATCCTTTGACAAGGATGATGAATGAAGCAATTCTTAGCTACATTGATTTCCGTCATTGGGTAAATGTTTCTCTAAAAAGATAAGTGTTGGATCGAAATGGCAACAGAGGGGGGTGAATGTTGCTCCGATAGCTAGTGATGCTATGAAGTAAGCAAAATGGATGATTACTTGAAATGCCAAAAAAAACAGATAACAAGATTCTCCTCCAAAAATTTGACTTCACAGACCAAGGGCTGAAATTAGAGAGAAGCCAAACAGACAAAACAAAAGATCCTATTTCGGTTGGCAAACTGACAAACCGACAAGAACAGAACTTGAGCTTCTATTTTGGTTGACAAGCAGCAGACCGAAATTACAAAAGAAGACACAAATCTGCAGAAATAAAGAAGGGCTTGCTGCAGTTCAATAGACCATAAGCTGAGATTTAAATCTAGCCGAAACAGGAAGCAAATAACTGCAAATTGTAGTCATAAACTGCTGCTGTACGCAGGGACTGAAAAATGCAAAACTAGACTGAAACAGGGCTGTCTGAAGACTGCAAACAGAGGATGCACAGCCGGCCCAAAAATCTAAAGAAAACACTCAAATTGACAAGGTCTTGCTGCTAGCCAAACAAGGATTAAGAGCCTTGTCAGAGGATCTTGTCAGAGGATACTACAAACTGAAAGTATGAACTGACAGCAGCAAAAGGTAAATGCAAACTGAAACTTGATTTTGGAAAAATTAGTGAAGACTTGCTATTATCCTCTGGCCAAAAGATCACATATCTATTCTAAATAGCATAAAGGCCTCAAATAGCAAGAAGAATCAAAAGGGAGACAAGAATTTCATATTTTACCCAAAAACGGAAAAGTGCACAAAGCTGCACTAAAACTCACCTTTCTCTCCAACCATTGATCCTTGGCTCATGATACTTTGCAGAAAGATTAGTAACAACCTCAGGACATGCCAGAAAAAGTCTCAGACCAATTCTCAAAGAAAATCAAAAGATTCCATTTTCCTCTCCTACAAACCCTAGAACTTCAAAGAGCAGAGAAGCATATGATGAGATATCTAGAAACCATGAAAGGCATTGAATCTTCAGCTTGATCTCAAAAATGGAATGGCCAAATGGCCTTGAGTCTTTCCCATCACAGAGAGATCAAGAATCACCCAAGGGAGCAAAGATTCAACTCAAGACACACATGAACAGAGGAAGGACTGAAAAATGCAAAGTCTGTAAAATCATCCCAGAGAACACAAGAAATTGATCCATCTCACATAAAAACCATCTCACAATGATATTGATGAAGAGAGATGACACGAATACAAAGAGAATCAACACACATCCTCTCTACTTCCCCATACATGCTTGAGAAGAAGGGAACTCTCACTCAAAACACATCGAAGGAGAGAACAGACAACTCCCTGTGTCCTTCACCCACTCTCAACCACTAAAGCCTAAAGCCAAAACAAACTCTCAAAGCTTCTTTTGACTCTAGCAAACCCTAACTCTCTCTCAAAGCCATGAGGGGGCATGCAGCCACTCCCTCCTATTTATAGCCCTTGGCTAACGGGTCTCCACCCCGTTACGCCCGCTAAACCCGAACGGAACTGGCCTCCACTCGTGCAGCTTTGCATTTTTACCGAAACGCCCCTCCTGCACCTTCCGGGAAGCTTCCGCGTTCCTTGTCGTCTACGACTCGCAACCACCTCGAGTTCACGCCGTCTTCGGTACACCTCGACCGTTCTGATCTCGGCACTGCCTGCGCCTAGTCCGGTCCTCCGTGCCTCGCCACGACTCCATCTCGACGCCCTGCAGCCATCACAAACAAGAAACACATCAAATAGCACCGCTCGACACATTAAGCATAAATGGCATCAATGAAACATACTTACTCATAAAAAAAGTCCAAACCTGTCGAATCAAGAGATTAACCATCCTAAACCCATACGACCAGATTTGACCAAGTTCGACCGAAGCCGATTGCACCGCGCAACGACATGGTCCTAACCACTCAAACCAATCTCGACTCTCCTAAACCGATGTGAATTACTCATCACACACATGGGGTCACAACCACATGGTCTCTCAATAAGTGTGTATCATAGTGCAATAAGAGATGCCAAAAATAGCCAAAATAGCAATGCAAAACACACACACAGCACATCAAGTGAAAACATACCTAGTTTGAATAGTGAGCACATCAAAGATCGTATTTCTTTATCACTAACAAATTTAGAACTTGATCTATCCTTTTCACGTCCAACGAGTGATTTAACAATAGACAAACTCAAGCCCCCTTCTCTTTTAGAAATTGATCTCCATTGGGCCTCATATCATTCATTGACTTTAAATTTTTACCATTGGCACGAGACCACATGAAATATTGTTAGTGCAGTTCTCACACACATAGTTTAAGAGTAATCCAAAAAAGCAATTAACACAGAAAAGGAGTTTTCAAAGTGTAAAATGCAATAAAATGTATCTCTTGTTGCAGCATTGAATGCAGCTTTTGCACTCTAGAAATAAGGTGGATAGACAAAATTCTCAAAATGGTTGAATTATGAGATGAATTTTCCATTTTGGGCAAACCTATCTTTTGCTTTAGAATAGTTTATATTGCTTAAAACTGATCTAATCGAAAACCTGGATAACAATAACTATGCTTGGAACACGAACTTAATGGCAGCAACTAATTGTTTCACCACTGAAGATGGAGGAAATTAAGGTCAGATTTGTTGAAGAAGTTGAGTTAGGTTCTATGTTCGAGCCATCCTCATCTGCTGAGGGTATTATTTCTAAGAACTGAAAGCAAGAAGATTTTTTAGCTTATGTGATGATGCAGCTGTTTCAACATCGATTGCCTTTATAATGAGAAACATCACAAAATGGACTGGTAAGGATTCAACAAAGAGGCATTCTAGGTGGATTAGAAAAAAATTGTATGGGTACTCAATTTCTAATTAAAGAATCATGCATATTAGTCGTGCACCACTCTCACAAACTCAAGCTTCAGTTCAATTCACCAAAATATAAACTTCCACCCCGACCATATTCAGTTACTGAAATCCTAATATATGAAAAGAGCTTAAAGATTTAAACAAGTCACTACACATAGCAAAGTGAGCTTAGCTTAATAGCCCAATCAAATAAGTCACTGCTACTAACTGAAAATTTTGAATTTCTTCTACCCCATCAATGATCTTGTCCAACTCAAAACCTCACTGTCGATGCTAGGTGCAATCACCCGAACAGTCACCTGCACTAACCTAAATTTACCAATAGTAGGGAAATAACAACACTTGCATACCAATTCACCACCCTAACACGGCGAATCAACTATCTCATTAGTCACCACGTACCATCCATCGCACCACCCACCTCTCACTCTCACCTCACCACCACGAGGGCAACAATTCCACACACGAAGCAATGGTCAATTTGATGGGAATGCCAAAAGATGCATAGCTCATCATGCGGCAACTTCATGTCCAGTGTCTGCCCCGTTGTGACCTACTGATCCAGCGATGTCCTTGGGGATGGCGCCCCATGCCCACCAGATCTGTCTGCATCTGCAAGCGCCACAACCGATTCGAACCAAATCTCATCAGATTCGAACCAAACAGAGGGGACGGGTGAGGGTGTGTGTACCTTGGAGGTTGGCCTTGGAGTGGATCGCTGTGAGCACGCGACATGAGCGACGTCGAGGTAGGGGCTGGGGGAGGCAGCTACTGCATGGTGGGGCCTACTTGGCAGTGACACAAGGGAGAATAGAGTGAGGAGAGAGAAGAGGAGGAGGCATTGGGAGAAGCAGAGATTGGAGGCTAGAGATCCAAAGGAACTCACTAACATGTCCGGCGACGATGTGACCAGCGGCAGATGAGGCAGCGTTGAGCCGACTCGAAGATGATGACAAGAAGGTAGCCATTGCAGAGGCTGCACCTAGCTCACATGCTCGAACCCTAGCATCTACCCATTCCCCGTGCGATGCAAGGGAAGGGAATAAATCAGGAGAGTAACATGCAAGATAGGAACAGCATAGGGAGGAGGAGGTCCCTTGTGATGGTAGGTAGGAGGAAATCGTGGGGAGGACCGATGGTGGAGCAGTTGCAAGAAGCGGGAGGCATTGTGGGCTGGGACTTGCACGTGTTTGAACCAAACAACGGATAGACTGTGTCTTTATCATGGAAAGAGAATGCAGTGTGGTTGCAGTGGGCAAACGTGGGATCGTGAGTAGTGCGGCTGGCTGCACAAGTAGGAAGGATGGCTCAGATTCTTCGTGATTAAATTGGATGGCTACAAAGAGGTAAGGGAGAGCGCACCGATGACCACCAACCCGTATTTTAAGGGGTAGAGAAATCTAAGATCAAGCTTGATTTCCCGTTAAAAAAATGATATTAGAATTTATGACAATGTTAGGTAACTATGGTTAATTAACATAGTAAATCTAAGTTATGTAGGGCTGCTAGATTTTGCCTTTGGTTTCAAATTTTGTTAAGATCGGCCCAAGTTGAGAAGGAATGAATGGAAAGAACAAAAAATTGTTATTGTGCCATTTGTCGACAGCTCAACACCAACTTAAAGCATGGACCTTAAATCCAAATATATGTCCAAAAGTGTATTCGAATCAAAAGCAATACCTAGTGAAGATTAGTTTCAGAAAAAACACTTTACTTCTAAGTAGCTAGTGTACGCTAATAAGAAATAAACAGAACTACTATTGCAATCACTATAGATCTGTGCACGACACCAGCATTAAATATATTCGTAAACGAACCCCGTGTTCTTCAGACAATATACCTTGAAATTTCTTATTCTTGTGCGGTAATAAAATCTAGCCTAGCAAGCAGCAGTAAAATTGAAGTCACACTATTACTATCTAAAGGAAACATAAGAGTCACATTGTAGAACAAGGAAGTTTCATGAAAATCGCATTCGAATATAGACATTAATTAACGTATTGAACCTCATATTGACACTAATCAGCAAAGAAAGATCCTACTTCTTAGCAAATTAGGTGAATGGTTCTAGATATTTTTACAAATCACGTATTGACATCTCGGAGCAAAGGAAATGGACACATTATGCTAATCAAAAATTAATGCTTTACTCTCTACTGCAAATTTTCTGAATTAAATAAAGTTCCTTTATAGGAAGTACAATACAAAATTGCCAATGACCACCGTAGACAATTTCCTCGACCACAAGATCACATAAATCAGATTTACCGCAGTAAATCCAGGTTTTCTTTTCTCTTTTTTTTCTCTTCCGTTCTTTCCGTTCTCTTCTCTTCCGTTTCCTGCTTGGCCCTCGTCCTTCCCCGGCATTGCCCAGCCATTGCCGTCCGTAGAGACGCTAGACATGCCTGACCACTGCAGGCCTCGCCCGCCACAGTCGCTCGGCTCCTACCACGGAGCGGTCGTCGGATTTGGCTGCCATGCCATTCCTACGCCGCTTCTCCCCATGCCGTCGTCACTGCGCCGATTCCGACTGGCATCGGTCAGCACCGCCCACCTCCGCCGTCTTCGTTCCACTCGAGCGTGGCGCGCTCGATCGCCTATCACTACCTGAGCTGCGCCACCTCAAGCCGTCGCCGTTGTTGCTCGTGCGACATGCCACCCTTGCGCAAACCGAGCTGCGCACCGCTGGCCTCACCATCGACTGTGGCCTCGCAGCTCGACACTGTGTCGTGCACTCCTCTGCCGCAGCTTGCCAGATCCATGTACCACTGCTGGCAGCGCTAGCCCGACATCCAACGCCAACATCCCTCCTCTCCCCTTTCTCAAACCCACTCAAATGGCCATACAAGTGAAATTTTTTGGATAGATGGAAATGAGCTGGCAGTTGGGTCATGCTTTTTCGGGCTAGCCCAAAGCACGGCTGGCATGGCACGGCCCAAGCATGGCCCAACCCGACACGTGGCGAGCCGTGCCAGCACGACGCGAATGGTAGGCCGGGTTGGGCCTGGAAAACCGGCCCATTGGGTGGCACGGCACGGCACGACGAATTGTGCTGTGCTCGGGCCGGCACGGCACGGGGAGCACGGCGGGTCAGAAACTATTTAAAATTGATTTCTTAACTACAGTAAGCTGCACTCATGACTCTCTTTGAGATTTGAGAGACCATGTGGTCGTGCTCCATGAGAGTGATGAGTAATTGACAAAGGTTTAGGTCAGTCGAGTTTGGTTTGAGTGGTTCGGAGTCGAGTCGTTGCGTGGCGCAATCGGGCTTGGTCGGACTTTGGTCAAATTTGGTTATTTGGGTTTAGGATGCATATTCTAATGTTTTGACAGGTTTTGACTTCATCTGTGGTAAGTGTAATGGTATTTACGCTTTCATGTGTCGAGCGGTGCTATTTGACGTGTTTCTTGTCCGTGTGATCGCAGGGGCGTCGAGTTGGAGTCGTGGCGAGACACGGTGGACCGGACTAGACGCAGTGGCGCCGAGGTCGAACGGTCGGGATGTGTCAAAGACGACGTGGACTCAAGGTGGTTGCGGCGCGCGAGGCAAGGAGCGCGAAGCTTCCTGAAGGTGCGAAGGGCGAATCGGAAATTCACAAGGCTGCACAAGCGGAGCGGGCTCCGTTGGGCGTAGCGAGCGTAGCGGGCGAGACCCGTTAGCGAGCGCTATAAAAGGAGAGGAGGGCTGCATGCCCTCCTTGAGCATTTGTGTGAGGATTAGGGTTTTAGAGTCAAAAGAGGCTTTAGGAAGGTTGTTTCCTTTAGCTCTTTAGTTGGTGTGAGTTGGTGTGAGTTGGTGGAGGCAGAGTAGTGCTCCCTCTGTAGCTTCATCGATGCTTTCTATGTGAGACTCCTCTCTTGTGTGTTCTTCCTCCCAAGATGTGTGATTCTTGGTGTTCTTGAGGATTGAGAGGAGAGGGATTGAGTTGAGAGCTTGTAATCTTTCCTTTTGTATCAAGTCGGGGTATCGGGACTCCTCTGTATTCCCTGTGATTCAAGAAATGAAAAACTGAAGTTTGCCTTCTCTGTTCGTAGCCTTTGTTCATCGTTTTTCATTTTTGCAAGATTTCTTGATTTTCGTTGTCTCGAGTTCTTGCTTGCTGGAGAGTGCCAAAATGGGTTGCTATGACATGGGTGTTGCTCAAAAGCCATTTGGCTATTTAATCCCAAGAGCAAACCGAGTTTGATTCTCAGATTTCATTTTTGGCTTGCTCTGTTCTTGTTCTTCGTTTCTTGGTTTTGGTCCAGATTTTGATTCCCTTGTTAAGATGGCTTGAAATTTGGTATGAAGAGTCCAGAGGCTATTAATTAGCTTCCCTCAAAATTTCATAGCCAAAGGATCAACGGTTGGGGAGTTATTTGGTTTTTGGCTCGGTTCTTGCAAGATTTCAGATTTTTACCCAAATCTGAAATTCTTGATTCTTGGAGTGGATTTCTTGTTATTGGCTCTTGGCTTAGTCTTCTGGGAGTGTTCCCTAGCTATCCTCAAAGTTTCCCAAGCCAAGAATCCAAGAATCATTGCGAATCTCTCAGTTTTCAGAAAATCTCGTTTGCTGTTTTTCTCGAGAGGTACTACCGCTCCTGGAGAGGTACTACCGCTCAAAGGTACTACCGCTCGGACCAGCGGTACTACCGCTCGTCTCAGCGGTACTACCGCTTGAGGCCAGAATTTTCCCGATTTGATTTTTCTCGCTTGCTGGTCTCTGTATTTGTGTTTTTCCTGCTGCTGGGGTGTCTTGTGAGCACTGGTCTTGTACCTTCATAGCTCCTATAGCTATTGGAGAAGAATATACGTGTTGGGGGCGATTTTTAGAAAGCGACATTCACCCCCCTCTGTCGCCATTTTGGTCCTACTATTGGTATCAGAGCCGGTTAGCTCTTTTCAATAGATCTTAACCGGTCTCAAGAGCCATGGCGACGGACAAGTACTCGATCAAGCCGCCCGTTTTCGATGGCATCGATTACCCCTTCTGGAAGAGCCGAATGGAGACATACGTCCAGGCTCAGGGGTACGCTATCTGGCGCAAGGTCAAGGTCCGGTTTGTTGTTCCTGCCGATGAGAACATCAATGCTGGAATATGCATGATGTTGAGGCAAACGCTAAGGCAAGGAACATCATTATCCGTGGCCCGAGTCGTAGCGAGTTCGATCGCATCTCCCACCGTCGTCCGCCTCGATATCCGGGTGACCCTCGACGATACCATGAGGGCACCACCGGATCAAGACGGTTCGACAGACCAGTTCAAGCGCGAATACAACAAATTCGAGATGCTTGCTGGTGAGTCCCTAGATGAGTGCTTCGCACGTTTCCACAAGATCTTGAGCAACCTCCGAGCGGTTGGTCTCACGTACCCCGACTCGGACAACGCTCGTCAGATGCTTGCGGCACTCGATCTGCGTGTGGGAGATGAAAGTGACCACCATCAAAGACACGACAGACCTCTCGACCTTGACTCTTGACGCGCTATACTCGCGCCTCAAGACTCACGAGATTGACGTTGTCTCTCGTAGGTCGAAGTCACAGTCGATGGCGTTGGTCACCGATCCCAGTTCAGCTTCCGTCTCTCTTATGAGTCTTCTTGCGGTTTCTCCCTTGCTGCTCTCGTGACATAACCGATGATCGCTTAGAGCAACTGCGGATGATCGCCTAGCCCTCCTAGCCCGGGTTTTCCCATGCCTACAAGGGCGGGAGAGACGAAAGAGAGGAGGACGGTCATCCGCCGAGTGTGGTGGCCCCAACCACATCCGAGCAAACCGCCTCAAGCTTGGGAAGGGTAAAGGTGACTACGGCGGTTCGGGCAAGAACGACTACACCGACAAGAACCGCAACACGAAGCCCTCGGACTGCTCAAGGCAAGAAGAAGTTCGCAACCGGGAAGGCCAAGAAGCTCTTCCACCGCGTCCTCACCGCCTTCGACGATCTCAACCTCAGCGAGGTGGAGGGATGGAGCGACGACGACAGAACGGGTGACCAAGAACCCAAGGATGGCGGCGACGACTTCTCCGGCATGTGCTTCATGGCCCTCGAGGGCGAACTCAGCGACAGTGAGCTGTACTCCGACTCGGACGAGGTATGTCCCACCTACGATCAGCTCAATCATGCTTTCTTGAAGCTAGGTGGTTTTCATGCTAGAGCTAGGGCTAGGTGTACTGAGTTAGAGAAGGAAGTAGATAGACTATCACGGGAGCTTACTTCACTTACATCTGCTCCCTCCCGTGATGATTGTGATACATGCTGCGCTCTGCTGGGTGACATGGAGAAACTAAGGACCTCGCATGATAGTGTGTCCTCCGAGCTTGATATTGTTAAGGTGGAGAATGTTAGTCTGCTTGCTGAGTTAGAGTTGAGTAGGATGGCTGTTACCCTACTCACTACTGATGAGACTACTTCTCCCACCTCATGTGAGGTTAAGGACATTGCTGCTAGAGGACCTTATGCCATGCTCCTTGATCTGCCCGAGTCTTGTGAAACTTGCTATAACCTGAAGATTAATTTAAAACGGGCAGATCATAAAATTGCTGAACTACAAGCTTCTTTACTTGAGCCGATTGATTCATGCTTGAACTGTTCTAAGTTAACTGCTGAACTTGAAGCTGTCTCCAAACAGTTTCAAGATGTGATTGATCATGATAGGAAGTTGGCTCAGTTTGCTTCTAAGGACCCTGTTAGCTCACCATGCATTAATTGTAACAAACTAAAATCTGACTTGATTGCATTGGATGAAAAATGTGTGAAGCTAACTAAGGACCTTCTAGAGAAGCAACCTTCTGCTTGTATTGTCTGTGCTGAGAAGGGGGAGAAGCCCCAGGGTAAGGTGGAGATGCCTAGGAACGTAAACCAACTGGCTAGTAGTAGGATTGTTTCCTCAGAGTCGGCTGTGCGTGCACAAGCCATTCTCTCCTCTACTGTTGGTTCTTCATCTGCTTCCTTACCTCCTGCTGTTCGCTCTTCCCCCTGCTCTTCTTGCACCTCTCTCTTTCGGGAGTGTCAGTATCTTATGAACACTCTTGAGAGATTTGTAGGCTGCAAGAAGAAGCTTAATCTTATTCTGGACCAGTCTAAAATTTGCAAATTTAATCAGGGTCTAGGATATGATTATCATGAGGACATGAGGAAGCATCCACCTGCCGTGCTCAGACCCATAGCACGAGGTGTGATCGAGACCGAGCCCAGGACCGAGAAAGTCCAATTTAAGTCAGTGGGCTATGTCCGAGGATTTCGACAGAGAAGGTGGTTGCACTGCCGCCGCCTCTCGTAAGGCGAGCTCGACCGTGCTACTTCTACCTCTCCGAGGATAAAGTATCACTGCACCTTCTTTCAGAAGGATGGACACACGGTTGATCGATGCTTCAGGCGCGCCAAGATCGCGCGTAGAGACCGTGTTGAGTCTCTTAGGGTATTCGTGGTCACCCGGATCACGAGTGCACCTAAGACCAACACGAGTCTAGGTTTGCTCTCATTACGAAGTTTAGGCAGCATAGAGGACTTTGTTTTTCCGAGTTTTCTGTTTTCCGTCCTCATGCTGCCTCTGGTCGTGATTTCCGCCGTCCTGAGGGTAGATCTCATTTTCTCCATCGAGATAGCTACCGCGGCGTGATCGACATGTTGCGGTGTTCCGACTCGCTCTCCGTAGCGATCGGACCCGCAAAGCTTCAGTGTCCGCTCACAGACATTCTGCTTTGAGTGACAGAGAGCGTAGGGTAGATAGAGGTCAGTCGTGCTTGACTACTTCATCTGCTCGATGTGTTGTTTAGTATTGGGTGCCAAAATCTCTCTTGATTTACCCCAGTACTGAGACTTTACTCTCTGTTTGACTCAGCTTCACCGGGCAGGGAAGGGAAAGGTTTGGCTCGTAGACTCCGGGTGTTCACGACACATGACCGGAGATTCCCGTTGGTTTTCTTCCCTTGCCCGTGCTCCGGTGATGAGACGATCACCTTCGAGATGCTTCATCCGGGCGCGTCATCGCCAAAGGTGCATGCGCATTAATAATTCTTTCATTCGAAAGATGTAGCCTTAGTTAGTAAGCTGCAGACAATTTACTTTCAGTCTCTCGACTTACCGATGACGGTTTGAGGTAAGCTTTAAGAAAATGCTTGTAAAATTTTTGATTCTTGGGTAGTCCGTTTATGGATTTCTCGTTATGGGAGGATCTTTCGTGCTGATTTTTCCGAGTCTTCCGTGATCCTCTCGGTGTTTAGTTGCTTCGAGTCCCGCGACCTTTCTTTCTCGCATAGGAGACTTGGTCATATCGGATTTGATCATTTGACCGAGTTAGCGCCACGATCTCATTCGTGGTCCGCGAAACTCAAGATGGTCAAAGACCTTGTTTGTTCTCCATGCCGCACGGCAAGATGGTTGTCGCTTCTCACCCTCCGGTCCACGATTACTATGACCGATGCACCGGACACCGCTCCACATGGACACGCTTGGACCACTCGAGTGCGATCAGCGAGAGAAGTGGTATGTTCTTGTTGTGGTCGATGACTTCTCGAGGTATTCTTGGGTGTTTTTCTTAGCCTCGAAGGATGAGACGTTTCGCATTTCGAGGTCTTTTCAGTGAGGCTTTCAGAGAGCTCCCGGTGCCTTACGAGCGATCCGCAGTGACAATGGCACGGAGTTCAAGAACTCCTACTTTGAGAGTTTCTGTGGTGAGACAGGTGTAGAGCACCAGTTCTCTTCTCCATACGTCCCTCAGCAGAATGGCGTTATGGAGAGGAAGAACCGTACCTTGGTCGAGATGGCCAGGACGATGCTTGATGAGTACTCTACACCGCGGAAGTTTTGGGCTGAGGCTATAGCCACCACGTGCCATGTCTCAAATCGAGTTTTTCTTCGGGCACACTTGCACCGCACTTCTTATGAGCTAAGATATGGGCGAAAGCCTAGCGTCTCTCATTTTCGTGTGTTTGGTTGCAAGTGCTTTGTTTTGAAGTCTGGAAACCTAGATAAGTTCGAGTCACGTTCTTGTGATGGGATCTTTCTAGGCTACTCGACTTCTTCGCGGGCTTATAGGGTCTGGAACTGCGAGTCTAGCAAAATGGTAGAGACCTATGAGGTTACCTTTGACGAGGCCAGTCCGGGGACTAGGCCAGATATCTCAGGTTCTTTAGAGCAGTCCGAGACCATCTTTGTGGATGATGAGGACGATGGAGATGAGGGTTATCTACCCGATCCAGCTCCTCATCCTCCCCTTGAGGTGCCTCCTTCCTCCACTGTACCTCAAGGAGATCAGCCCATGCCTTCTGCTTCTTCTGGAGCTGGTGGCTCTGTTCCTAACTCGTCAGCTCACGAGGTAGAGGCCACTTCTTCATCTCATCCTGGACCTCCTAGACACATTCAGAAAGCTCATCCCTCCGAGCAGATTATTGGAGACCTTTTCGAGCGTGTGACCCGCTCAAAATCTGGTTTATCTCAATTCTGTCTCCATTCTGCTTTCATTGCCTCCTTTGAGCCCAAAGATGTTTCTCATGCTTTATCTGATGAATCTTGGGTCAATGCCATGCATGAGGAGCTAGAAAACTTCGAGAGGAACAAGGTCTGGTCGCTTGTCGAGCCCCCGCGAGGTCACAATATTATTGGGACTAAGTGGGTGTTCAAGAACAAGCAGAGCGAGGATGGAGTGGTTATTCAAACAAGGCTAGACTGGTAGCTCGGGGTTCTCCCAGTTGAGGGTCTAGATTTGAGAGACCTTTGCCCTCAGAGCTAGACTTGAAGCCATTAGAATCTCGCTTGCCTTTGCAGCTTCTAAAGGTTTCAAGTTTTACAGATGGACGTCAAGAGTGCCTTTCTCAATGGCTTTATTGAGGAAGAGGTCTACGTCCGACAGCCTCCTGGTTTCGAAAACCCCAAATACCCAAACCATGTCTTCAAGCTTTCCAAAGCTTTGTATGGACTTAAGCAAGCCCCTAGAGCTTGGTATGAGAGGCTTAAGTCCTACTTGTTAAGTCATGGTTTTGAGATGGGTAAAGTTGACAAGACCTTGTTCATCCGCCGGCATGGCATCGACTTTCTCGCTCGTCCAAATCTATGTTGATGACATTATCTTTGGCGGCTCTTCCCATACTGTTTCACAGCTCTCGGATGTCATGAGCACCGAGTTTGAGATGAGTATGATGGGGAGTTGACCTTCTTCCTTGGCTTCCAAATCAAGCGGTCTCGGAGGGTACATTTCTTCATCAAGGAAAGTACACTCGTGACCTCTGAGCAACCGACATGAGCGATGGTAAGCTCGTGTCGACTCCCATGGCTTCTACAAACCTATCTTGACCTGTATGAGGATGGCGAGCCGCTTGATCGAAAGAGTTCGAAGTATGATCGGCTCCTTCTTTACCTCATCGCCTCGAGACCGGACATACACTTCTCCGTGTGTGCGTGTGCTCGCTTTGAGCTTCTCCTCGCGTGTCTCACCGCCAGCGTGAAGCGCATCTTCGGTACCTTCGAGCTACCATTGACTATGGTATCGGTACTCTTCCTCATCCCGTCTTTCCTTGAGAGCCTTTTCGGATGCGAACTTTGCTTTGGGTCAGAGGATAGATAGGAAGAGCACTTCCGCACTGCCAGTTCATTGGCACTTCTCGTTTCTGGTCTTGAGGAAGCGATCCGGTGTTACACTGATCCATCGCAGAGGCCGAGCACGTTGCTGCTGCCGATTCTTTGTAGCCAAGTACTTTGGATGGTTTCGACCTGCGGGACTTTGGGTTAGCCTTAGACGGTGTTCCACTCTTTTGTGATAACACGTCGCTATCAACATTGCTAAGAACCCAGCAGCACTCTCGGACCAAGCATATTGATATTCGCCCACTTCCTTAGAGACCATGTAGAGAAGGGCGATATAGTGCTCCAGTTTGTGAGAGTGACCACCGGTTGGTGACATCTTCACCAAGCCATTGGATAGTTCGAGGTTTTCACTCTGCGGGGAGAGCTTGGGGTGGTTTGTCCTTACGGATCAGTAGTGAGGGGAGCTTGGGCTTTCTCGCTTATTGTATTAATTATGCTTCGTCTCATTTCATTGCATTGCATTTGCGGGTGCATTGGGTTAAGTCCTTCTAGCATAGGTTAGAGTGTTTCTTGTGTTGAGTTGCTTAGACTTCTTACTCTTATCTTGTGCTTCCAGAGTAGCTATTTCTTATCTCACTAGGTTGAGCTCACTCACTTCTTGTAGGTTCTAGCGAGGTTGGGCCACCCTCGGGTAGGCAGTATGTGTTTGCTCTCTAGTGTGTGTTCGACGATCATTGTTAGTCCCGGAGTCATTTGGGGTAGATGAGAGTCGCTTTAAGCCATAGTTGCTTCTATATCTTTTCTATGCTTTAAGGACTACCTGTTTGGTTTTCTTTGCCACTTCTCGATTTTATTGCTTTGGTTGGGGAGTTCATTTGGGAGCTTCTGAAGCTTAATTTTGACATAACTCAACTTGAACTAAAAGTTGCATCTAATGTTGAGGGGGAGCTGGACTTTCTTGCATTTTCAGCATTCTAGCATTATAATCAATCTGCATTGAGCCTTGATTATTATCATGTTATGACATGCTTCAATGCTTTACACCTTGCCATGTCTTGTGCTTAGCTTGCTAGATTTATCATGACTTCATATGTGTAGACTAGCTTTCTGCCATTATAAGTTAATTAAAATTGCTCAACTTAAAATTAAAACTTGTCATGTTAGCACTCGAGATTAGTCTTGCTTGAGCTATCCCTTTATGATTCATGCCATGTCAAATAGGCTGAGTTGAGTCTTGAATCTAGGTTGAATCTTAGATTGAGCTATTTTAGCATCTTGATACATCATGAGTTAGCACAATCTGTTAAAAAGCAAAATGATCTCTTTTTATGTGCGAAAAAACTGATTTCACCAATTTTTTCTCATGAGACGGCTTGCCATTGCACTAGGCATGAACTCAGGGGGAGTTTTGGATGACCTGGACTATCTTCTTAAGCTTCTCGCTTGGAGTAGTCGCATAAGGCTTGAGATCTAGCACATGATAAAATTTTTTGTTGGAAACAGCTATAAGCTTTAAAAGAAAATATGTCAAATGTGCAAGATTTGCTTAATCACCTAAAGATGAAAAGTGCTTAACCAAATGATAAACTCTTGAGCTTGTAGCACTCTAATTGACTCAACACTAGCTTCTTGTTTCCGCTTAGCTTATTGACATGGTCTGCATCATCATTGGATATCTCTAGTTAGACTTTGCTCATTGATGACTTGACTTGCTCACTAAATGCATTACATTTCAGATTGTCATCTATGTGCTCTAGCTGGTTTATATATATGTTGTCATGATCTAGATAACGTTTTATTGAGTTATGGCTTGGTGTATTACATTATGGTCAATATGAATAATTCTCATGGCTCTAAATGCTTAAATAAACAAACTTCAGCCATATTCATCCATTGACATGTCATATTCTCTGATGCGTTTATTGCCAAAAGGGGGAGAATAGAGAAGAAAAAGTCTTTTGGGAACAGTTTAGAGCTTTAGAGATCAATTTGCTCTTTCAGTTGTTGCTCTAGTGTTCCTTCTGTCGACATGGTCATTAGCATCATTCTCTTCTTTGGACCATGTTGGATTCTTCAAAATCAAACTCAACTTCTTGCTTTTTCTGCGTTTGTCAATAGACTCATCAAGGGGGAGATTGAGAGACCATGTGGTCGTGCTCCATGAGAGTGATGAGTAATTGACAAAGGTTTAGGTCAGTCGAGTTTGGTTTGAGTGGTTCGGAGTCGAGTCGTTGCGTGGCGCAATCGGGCTCGGTCGAACTTTGGTCAAATCTGGTCATTTGGGTTTAGGATGCATATTCTAATGTTTTGACAGGTTTTGACTTCATCTGTGGTAAGTGTAATGGTATTTACGCTTTCATGTGTCGAGCGGTGCTATTTGACGTGTTTCTTGTCTGTGTGACTGCAGGACGTCGAGTTGGAGTCGTGGCGAGACACGGTGGACCGGACTAGACGCAGGTGGCGCTGAGGTCAGAACGGTCGGGATGTGTCAAAGACGACGTGGACTCAAGGTGGTTGCGAGGCGTGCGAGGCAAGGAGCGCGGAAGCTTCCCGGAAGGTGCAGAAGGGGCGAATCGGAAATTCACAAGGCTGCACAAGCGGGAGTGGGCTCCGTTGGACGTAGCGAGCGTAACGGGGCGGAGACCCGTTAGCCAGGCGCTATAAAAGGAGAGGAGGGGCTGCATGCCCTCCTTGAGCATTTGTGTGAGGATTAGGGTTTTAGAGTCAAAAGAGGCTTTAGGAAGGTTGTTTCCTTTAGCTCTTTAGTTGGTGTGAGTTGGTGTGAGTTGGTGGAGGCAGAGTAGTGCTCCCTCTGTAGCTTCATCGATGCTTTCTATGTGAGACTCCTCTCTTGTGTGTTCTTCCTCCCAAGATGTGTGATTCTTGGTGTTCTTGAGGATTGAGAGGAGAGGATTGAGTTGAGAGCTTGTAATCTTTCCTTTTGTATCAAGTCGGGGTATCGGGACTCCTCTGTATTCCCTGTGATTCAAGAAATGAAAAACTGAAGTTTGCCTTCTCTGTTCGTAGCCTTTGTTCATCGTTTTTCATTTTTGCAAGATTTCTTGATTTTCGTTGTCTCGAGTTCTTGCTTGCTGGAGAGTGCCAAAATGGGTTGCTATGACATGGGTGTTGCTCAAAAGCCATTTGGCTATTTAATCCCAAGAGCAAACCGAGTTTGATTCTCAGATTTCATTTTTGGCTTGCTCTGTTCTTGTTCTTCGTTTCTTGGTTTTGGTCCAGATTTTGATTCCCTTGTTAAGATGGCTTGAAATTTGGTATGAAGAGTCCAGAGGCTATTAATTAGCTTCCCTCAAAATTTCATAGCCAAAGGATCAACGGTTGGGGAGTTATTTGGTTTTTGGCTCGGTTCTTGCAAGATTTCAGATTTTTACCCAAATCTGAAATTCTTGATTCTTGGAGTGGATTTCTTGTTATTGGCTCTTGGCTTAGTCTTCTGGGAGTGTTCCCTAGCTATCCTCAAAGTTTCCCAAGCCAAGAATCCAAGAATCATTGCGAATCTCTCAGTTTTCAGACAATCCCGTTTGCTGTTTTTCTCGAGAGGTACTACCGCTCCTGGAGAGGTACTACCGCTCAAAGGTACTACCGCTCGGACCAGCGGTACTACCGCTCAGCGGTACTACCGCCCGTCTCAGCGGTACTACCGCTTGAGGCCAGAATTTTCCCGATTTGATTTTTCTCGCTTGGTAGTCTCTGTATTTGTGTTTTTCCTGCTGCTGGGGTGTCTTGTGAGCACTGGTCTTCTACCTTCATAGCTCCCATAGCTATTGGAGAAGAAGATACGTGTTGGGGGCGATTTTTAGAAAGCGACATTCACCCCCCCCCCCCTCTGTCGCCATTTTGGTCCTACAAGATTTTCTATTTGACTAGTTGGGCAACCCTATGCTAGATTGTCGGGCGATGAGCTAGATGTCCTCGTACGTCACAGTCTAATTTGCACCAAGACATGCATATCATTGGACTAGATGACCAAGTTCGGAGGTAGAATGACATGAGACAATAGAATCAAATTTTAAGTATGTTTTTAATAAGTCGGGTACAAGAGAAAGGAAGATAGCAGCCACCGCTACAATTGTTGTCGTCGCTTTCGTCGTGTATAGTTACTTTGGGCTGAGCTTGGGTTGGCATGGTACGAAGTGGCCCGAAGCACGGTGGGCCCGGGCCGTGCCGGCACGGCACGGTCCAATTCCCACCTCAGGAATGCTTGGATGATGAGGAATGCAAAGATGTAACATGCAGGCTTGATTTCTTGATATTGGATGGGATTGGGGAAGAAAGGGCATGGACCCAAGCCTCATGCTTGGAAAGAAAATGGCAGAAGGGAGGGAAGAACAGACTGCAGAGGGGTTTTTTTTGTCTCCTTCCTTCCCCTTTTTTTCGTAAGCAAGGTTAGTGATTGGAGGAGAGGGCGGTGAGGGTTAAAATGTTATTTGTTTTGGTTGTTGGTGCCTCAAATGCAAAATTTTGAGCCGAGATGCAAATGTGGCAAAAGTTTGACAAATATGCAAAATAAAATGGATGCAACTGCAGTGAACCGCAATGAAATCTCTTATGGATTATTGCCAAGACTTTAAGTTATTTACTAATTTTATGCTATAAATTGGCAGTATTACCACAACCAGTGATTCCCGGGTAAGCTGTGTTGTGAGATACTACTGGGCTGTGCTTCGGTGGTTTGGCCTTGGTGGGCAAGCCGCCTCGTGGCCCATGCCCTTGCGGCCTTGCATCTGGCCGGTTTGTCCCTTGATGCCTTGATGGACCGTGTCCTTGCATCAGTAAGCTGGCAAGCCCAACTAACCCAGGCACTCACCTCCTCCCACTCCAACTCTCCAAGTCTTAGGGTCTGCTCTTTAACGACTTTAAAAAACGGATTTTGGCTTTTGTTACAGTACCTAACTTTTAAATGAGTATTTTTTCAAGATAGGATCTACAATTTAATTGTAGTACACGTTAAAAACCCAACATCTATATCAATCAAAATCGCAAGCGAGTATCTCTCTCGTAATCTCCATCACAAACAGATATAATTAAAAAATTTCAGCCAAAAGATATAAACCATAACCATATCAACAGGCCCTCGGTCCTCACTCCTCACACTGCTCCCCAGTCCGGTCCCCACCAAAACCCTAGGAAACCGGCGCGGCGGTGGTGCTAGGTGGCGCTGTAAGCTCGGTGTCTTGGCTGACGAGCGGTGGCAGGTGGCAGCCGGCAGCCGGGCCAACAGGAGGTGCCTAGGCGGCCAGCAGTAGTGTGCGGCAAGGGCCAAGGTGTGGGGTTTCGGTTAATTTTGATGCGGGGCAGCATTCAAGCCTAGTGCGGTTTCCCTGTTGGTGCGCGTCAGATTAGGCAGCGATTCAGTGAGAGTATATGCGCTTGGGCTCTTGCAACAGGTTACATGCCGGAATTGAGTGCTACGTCTGGTGGGAAAGGCGAGTCCTTTGAGTAGAGTTGATATACTGGAGCCCTCAGGATTCCTTTGATTGAGTCGCTTTCGCAATGCTGGTATGTTTTGTGCCAAGGATTTGGACATGGTGAGTTCTATATGGGTTTTGTTTGCACGTTTCTCGGATCCTTAATGGGTTTATCGAGGGGTGGTTCTCTGTGGATAGTGAGAAATCCAAGGGGGCAAGGGCGTGAGGCAGGCCGTGAGGCTCAGGAGAGCCATGAGCGGGTAAGTTGAATTGAACTTTTCTTTGTTGTTCAATCTTCTATTGTTCCATTCAGTGCTTCAGAGTTCAGACTACTTTGTGTTCTTCGTGCAAAATTGCAAATGACCATATTTACCTATATACGGATTAGGCATGAATACGTTCTATTTTATTACGCCATTAAAACTTACAAGGAAGGGGATACCAATTTAAGGGTCATTCACTGTTTTAATTCCAAACAAAAAGAGAATTCTAGTTAATAGACATTTCAATGTGTGTTGGATTTTAAAATTATTGTGGTTATTAACTTTGCTTTGCTTGTGTCATATATATATATATATATATATATATATATATATATATATATATATATATATATATATATATATATATATATATATATATATATATATATATATATATATATATATTTGTTTGCGCTATTGACTATACTTAGGCTCGCTCAGCCTCCCAAAATTTCCTGGCACCGCCCCTCACTCCAATCATGATTTTTGATGCATTATCTGTACGTTTTTAATACTCCTAGATGGTATTAATCCTCACGAAGCGACCATAAGAACGGGACACTGGCTATGATCGATGTTTCGATCAAAATTTACTTCCTCGCATAGGGAAAAAAATAAAATTAACCCATGTTCTTACGCTTCCGGATTTGACTCGCATGTACCGCTTGTCATATTCTATACCAACCAATGAACGATATCCAAGGTCCAGTTCATCAGCGGCAGGTTGGTCTTGGTACAACTCGATATCTTCAGAACAACAGAAGAATCTCAACGAAAACTGATATGGAAGAATCTAAAGAATCTACTACAACTAATTTAACAATGTGGCTTGATTTTGTACTTTTCCTCACTGCGAATGAGAGACAGGGCTGTAGTAGTTATGGATGAATGCGCGTGCTCCAAAATCCTATAGAGTCCCTTCTTCTCTGTAAAGGGAAGTGAGGAACTGAGGATCCCCTTTTCAACTCCTAAAAATCTAGTGAATGCAGTGAAGTAAGACCTTGATCACCTGCACAGCAGTAATATCAGAAGCATGTTCAGTTCACAGAAAAACCAAGTGTGGATGAAAAACAGATCATTTAAAACTACAGAAATCCTGCTTGGTTGCCTCTGGAGTGCTTACACACAAAATGCTTTGACATCAGTAGTAACCGACTGAAGCATTGGATGTGGATTCTAGGGAAATAAATACCAGTACTTGACAACATGTTGTACAAGCTAGGATCAGGACAATCTGATCAAACATGCATGTGCTCATTCTGTGCCCTGCATCACGAGGAGATGAAGAACAGCTTAAAGAGAAACCAAACTGCTATACTGACCTCGGATCCTATCAACTCTCAAGGAACCTCAGATCCAGAAGATGCTCTTCTGCTCTTCCTCGAGCTCAACCAGCGACCCGGAGTCTGAATTATCAGTGTCTTGAACAGTGTTACTTTACAAACCCAAGGAAAGAACTTGAGGAGTAATATCGACCTGCACTTTGAGATGCCATATCTGACAGTGTTCTTAGCTTGTTACACCACACATTCAGAATCTTCAGATTTGGTAGTAGTCCAACGGAATCAGGCAAACGCAGTGGCGGACCCAAGACTAAAATGTAGCTAGGGCAGACTCGTAAGCCGTAAAGCAAACAGTATTACCCAAAATAAACTAAAGGTTGTTGATTCGCATAAGGCAGTAGAACATAACTGTCAAATATACCTGTCGAGATGCTGAAGTTCTTTCCTGGTAACTGGATTGAGTTGTATTGAAATCTCTGACACCCAAAGCTAGACGGTCTTGATTGGTTTGAGAAGGCCTGTTTCAGCGATACATTTCAGATTGGTCTCTAGTGTCTACATTACTGAAATTTGTTGGGAACTTCTTTTGCGAAACACAAAACTTACATGTATCATGTTTTTAGCATCTGATAGCCCATAATGTCAAAATGTTTAATGTTCCTTATATGGTCTAGACGATCCTACGTGGTGTAGAAGGGATAGTTAGGAGCATGTTCCACCTAAATAGACAAAAATTATAGCATTAAGCATATAAGCAGAACTTCCAACAGAGACAGGAAATCCATGAAAGTACCTCTTTAAAGAGTGGAGTTCTTTGCACCGCATTAGAGCTCAGTTGTTCCTTCAGTAAGCAACCTGACCAGGTTCCTATACTATTTACAATTAACTCATTTTCCGAGATACTTACTTTTGAAGCCTTGTATAATTCCAATAAAGATCTTGTGTCATTCAAATATCCCTGAAGTGAGTTACAGAAACTGGAAGCTTCAGCAACATGAGACAGGCCATCTGCACCACGTTTTCAGGTGGATCCGTGACTTGAAAGAGAGACCAAGAATCAAACTTAGAAGAAGTTAACAAGGAAAAAATTCCAGCACTAGGTACATAATTCTGCATTTCATAGACCAGATACATTAGAAACTAGATAGTCTAGATAGCCAGCATAACATGTACAAGATGTAAGCTGAAAAGGATCATCTAATCCATATTTCATATTTCCTTCAGACTCTGCAAAGCAAAAGTAGCATCTAATGTCAGCATACAGATGATTCCATTTTTCCATTCACGATATTATGCTAGCTAGAACATGAATTTCAGTTTCTCAACAAATCATTTTGACGTGCTAATGCAGTAATGCCCACTGGCCACTGCCCTGCCAGTATCCTTCAGACTTCAGAGTTTTAGTTTCTCAACAACTCCAAATCTCCAATTAACAATCAACAATCTGAGCCAAAATTTAGAGCAAGAACCCCACTTATCCTCTAATCCTCATAAACCTAAGCTCAGGAAACCAAAAAAAAAAGATTTTGGCACTTTGGCAGCACCTCTCCTAAATCACTAGAAAGTAGAAACTAACCCAGAGGCCTGAGATCTTTGTAAATTGAAGTTTCAAGTTTCCAACCATACCAATCTGAGCTCAACTCAACAATAGCAACATTCATCCATGGATCCACCATGGCCGCCGCGCCGCGCTCCGCCTCGGCGCTTCCCCTAGCCAGTACCGTTGCCGCGCCGCGCTCCACCTCTGGCGTCTAGGGTTAGCTCCGCGCCTCTGCCTCTTCGTCTAGGTTTAGCTCCGCATCTGCACTGCTTGCCCGCGAGAAAATTGATATTATGCCACTCGTTTGGAGTGGCTTCGATAAAATGTCACTCTTTAGATAGCAATTGTTAAAATGCCATCCAATACATGATTAACTCTATGATTTGCCATTTTAGGGGTTTTAGCCATTTCTTTTTCATTTTTTATTTTTTCCCTCAAAATTGCATAGGAAATGTCTATAATACCCTCCTTTTAGCCATTTCTTTCGAGACTATGTCTCCGTTCTCGACTCATTCTGCCGCCTTGCCGCCGAGTCGCCGTCACCGCCATGCCTGACCCAGATCCTAACACCTCCTCCATCCGCCTCCTCCGCTCGCTCGCGTGCTCCCGCCGGTCCCACCTCGCCCACCGCGCGCTCCTCCTCTTCCGCTCCTCCACGCCTCCCGTCCCCGCGCCTCCGCACACCTCCTCCTCGCGGCGCTCTCGCGCCACCTTCCTCGCCGCCCTCCTCGAGGCCGCGACTCACGCGCTCGCGCGGCTCGCCTCGCCCCGCCCACCGCTGTCGCCAACTCCTCCTCCACCTCTACGCTTCATGCGGCCTCCATTGCCGCGCTTGCGCTCTTCGCGCATCCCCGACAGGTCCTCGTCTCTGGAACACCGCCGTCGATGCGCTCGTCGGCACCGGCGACCACCTCGCCGCCCTCGACCTCTTCCGTGAGATGCAGCGCGACACCAGCCTTGCCCCGTCCCTCTCGAGCTTCTCACAAGTTCCCCCCGAAGCTTCCTACTCCCTCCTTCTCCTCTGCACCAACCTCGCGGGAGTTCGCTACCACCTCTGCCGTTTCCCTCGGCCCTCGCGTGCCGGCCGTCTCGATAATGCTCACGCCCCTCGAGCCCACCAACACACTCCACTTGCCCTCCTCTTGCTCCCACCCCGCCTAATCGGGTTTCCTCCTTCGCACTCACCGCTCTCCGTCTTCCCCAACTCGGCCATCCGCTGCCCCACGATTCCAAGCCACGGGACGATTGCATTCGCCTGAAGTACCAAGGAGACCTCCCGAAGCAATCCCCGCCGCCAATTTGGAACGCCACCGCCCCTTCTTCTCCAGCGCCGAGCCCCCTTACCCGCCGCTCCGGTCCTCCGTCGCCAGACAGCTCCACACCTCCTCGAGCCTCGCACATCGTCGCAGGTGAGCTCACCTTGGCCCTTAGATGCTCCCGTAGCGTTTAATTGAATGCTAATGCCCTGTAGTGCCGCCGTTCCTTTTTCCCCTGTTACCGCCGCCGCATAGCTCGCCGCCGGCAGCCCTAGGCTTCGAATTAGCTCGCGTGACTTCGCCCAGAGATGCGCATGGTGGTACGCAACCAGTTTGGGCGACTTCCGGCGGCGGCGGAGTCAGAGAATGGAGACAGAGACTCGAAAGAAATGGCTAAAAGGAGGGTATTATGGATATTTCCTATGCAATTTTGGGGGAAAAAAATAAAAAATGAAAAAGAAATGGCTAAAACCCCTAAAATGGCAAATCATAGAGCTAATCATGTATTAGATGGCATTTTAACAATTGCCATCTAGAGAGTGACATTTTATCAAAGCCACTCCAAACGAGTGGTATAATATCAATTTTCTCCTCACCCGCCGACCCGTGTGTCCTAGACTTTTACTCACTCGGCGGCTCGGTGCTGGGCTGTTGGGCTGAAGGCCAAAGCCCAATTGGTGGCTTGGCGTTGTCTTTTACCACCATTCAACAGTTCTACCGCCGTGCTACTCTGCTCTGGAGACTGGAGTGGACTGAGGAGGAGCTGAGCCGAGGAGGGGCCGCCGAGCAAGAAAGTATAAAAAATAATAAAAGCAAAACTAGTTTCTTTCTCCTACTTTAGTCTATGATTCTCCAAATCTCCAATACTCAGACATGCATGCATAGCCTAATCCAATAATCAAATCTGAACAGTAATGACAGATCCCAATTCCATTCGGTCTTGATTGTTGCAGTCAACACCAACACAAATTCTACATGATACCAAAAGGAGTTCCAGTACATAACTATGGAACTTGAAAGCTAAACATGAAACGGAACTGTGCTAAGGCAACAGAGAATCCCTACATAAGGCATGTGCTAAGGCAACAGAGAATCCCTACATAAGGCATTACTTGCTTCACCTCCAATAGCTAGCTCAGATTGACGGAACCAGCAAATTTTAACCATGTTTCAGGAACGACGACGCTTAATAGCTATATTTTACATGTAATCATCAACAATAAAACGGCGCTGTGGCTGCGAGCAATCAAATCAAAATATTTCTTTCTCTCCATTTAGTTATGTTAGGATACGGATAGACTATACTAACGTAAATTAAAATTTTCTATCATATAAATCAAAAAGTCACGCAAGTAAGGAATAATGGATTGTTACCACTAAATGTGCAGTACAACAAAAGATGAGTTGAATTAGCCTAGTTCAACACAGCGCGCGTCGATGTAGTGGAAGTAGTCGATCATCCAATGTCCCGATCAGTGTTCTTAGAAGGTGATCATCCTCAAACAGTAGTCAATCTCCACGAGCCGATTGTGTATTCTCCTTGGATCGTCACGATCCGCGCTGTAGTTGCAGAAGCACCTTTACCCAAGTCCACACATCCAATAATGGAATATCGTGCCCCGGCGTGCTAACACCAGTGCGCACAGCAGGGCCTGTGAGATGGAGTGGCTAGGGTTTTGGTGGATGTGTTCTCTCTTTGTCTTTTATAGCCCAATGCACCCCTTTATATATAGCATTCTACTGAATCTATATTCAATACGAGTAGAGATTATATTCCTCTCATAAAGCCTCTGATCGGATCCTTATCTAATATGAGTGGAGATCTTATCTCACTCGAAAAGTCTCCGACTGGATCCTTATCCAATATAAGTAGAGATCGTATACCACTCGAAAAGCCTTCAACTAGATCCTTATCTAATATGAGTAGAGATCATATCTCACTCGGAAAGCCTCTGATCGAATCCTTACCATTCCAACCCATTAAGTGTATGACCCTGTAGGTTCTTATATACTTGGTTGTAACCCAGAAATACCTTTTCGATCACTGGTCAATAGCGGGCGCTAGCAGGACATATCGACTCTCACATATACACAAAGATCAATCTAGATGAAACTTATGTAATATGATCTACAACCAGGCCTTAGTCACTCACGATCAGTTCATAACTCCTTAAGATTAGATCATATCTAGATACAACCAATCTGTATCCCCGTACAACCAGTTCGTAGACCAATCTATGATATATCCAACCGGCTCACGACCAATCAGTATACCCATACAACTAGTTCATATATGGTTGGACTGAACGACCTACTTGTGTATTCTCCTTTTGCCTCATGATACTCGATCGAACTTTAGTTATGAAACGTGTTATCCATGGAAAGTTCAATCTTTTTCCGATCTAGTAATGGATAACTTTATGTGGCTAACTCTTTGACCACTTATCACATGGCTATGCACTTTCTTTATCTGACCACATCGAGGGACCTAGAAATATCTCTTGCTATGTAGGAGGGACAAATCCTATATCCAACTAGTCACATTCCTTTGCATATTTCATAGTATATCCAAGAGTTATCTTTATAACTACCCAGTTACGTAGTAGCGTTTGGCAACTCCTAAGTGCACTATTACACATGTAGGAAACTATGTTGATCTCAGATACAAGGATTATACATCATCATTGTTTGAGACAAACTAATAACATATATAAACATAACAATCTTAACAATGTCTCAAGGTGGGTCAATCCAACACTATATTCTCAAACATGTGTCTACATTAGTAATTTAATATCCCTATATATATGACTGGTGAAACATGATTATTAATTAATACATGTGTTGGTCTATAAGTCACTAGTGTCCCGGCCAATTACATTCAACCAGGGATCTTTCAGAATGATATCTGTCGATGATCGAGTGACCGATCTTACAAAATAATATGAGAAAAATGGCTAAAATCCTTAGGAGATATTGGAGATACTATTTATTACTATGAACTGGTTACATGATACCTTTAAGAAGTCATGAAGCTAGCCCTAATTACACTGAATCAAATAGGATGTGAATTACCTTGATTTGGATTCTTCTATTGTCATGTCGTTGTGCTTCTATCATCTCTCATCACCCCTTAAATAGCATTAAAGGGACGCTAATTATCCGTCGGAGAAGACGTCTTTTGAAACCAATGCGTTCAATCAGGGAGATAGTTACTGTCCGAGAGAGAGGACGTCTAATCATCGGTTGTTGTTAGTGCGAGATGAATGTGGGGAATAACTGCATGGCAATTGTTGTCAACGACTTAGGGCTGAAATGTCGTGTTGTCTTGAGTGGACAAGGCATGTGTTCTATCCATCGCACGGAAGGAAAATCCTAAAATCGGGTCCAGGTACCAGTCCACAAAATTTTTGAGCGATTATCTAGTGGGCAACACGCACAATGTTTCTCCGACCAAGATATTGGGAGAGCAACCTCTAGAGGTTTACGACCACAGGTCCATTGGCCTTAATTAAATATTTGAGCCGTATTTAGGGATTTATTGCATCCTCATTAGCTTGCCTCCAAACTTTTAAGTGAATTTATAATCTAAATTTCTTCCGATTGAGTTTTACTAGGAAACTACTCCTTATAAAACCATCAGAAGCAGTTCTTATTCACTTTAAAGTTGAGAAACTAACTGGAAAACTTAAAGGTTTTGTGTCCATTGGACTTTGGGTCAGATAACCACTATTTGCAATTGGAGAGAAACCCTTATAAAACCCTTAGCGCGTTGCCTCTAGGCTTCACGCTTTCAAAAAAACCTTTCATCTTCTTCTCTCTCGCCCTAGTGCTCTTCACCTATAGCCTCGAATCCTTTCGATCTTCTTTTGATTTTCTGCCACTTAGCTAAAATGTCGGATCTAATCATCGATTGGTCAGCATTTGAGCTCAGATCTAAGAAGCTGAAGGCCATGGAAGAGGAATGGATGCTTCCTAATAGAGTTTTGATCCCATGGAGGTCAACGGTCGGAGAGAATTTTTCGGCTGAGAACGAAGGCGAAATCCCCATTTTTTGGGCATACATTGAGTACGGATTTCAATCGTTGGCAAATCCGTTCCTCTCGAAAGTTTTGGAGTACTACAGAGTTGAATTAGTAAATCTAGCTCCCAAGTTGATTGCTAATTTGAGTATCTTCATCTACCTTTGTGAAGCATATTTGGGAATTATGGCAAGCTTGGAGCTCCTCAAATACTTCTACAAGATGGCAGAAAAGTCTTGCAAGTCGGCGGTGTCACTCGGAGGTTGCGCTCTTCATCTCCATGATGGGAAAGCAGGGGAATACATCCAATTTATTCCAAATCCTCATGGTCATCATGGAAGAAATTGTAGTTCTACATGACACTTAGCAAGGATGATAACTTTTCCTACACCGATTAGATTGTTGTCGAGAACCCAAGGTAGAGGTCCTCCTCGAAGGAGGAGAAGATAGGGCGATGCATTGACGCCATTGTCCATCTCAGGGAGAGAGGACTAACTTTGTGGTACATGGTAAAGGATTTTTTGATGCACCACATAAGTCCTTTGAAGTCACGCGACCACATTATGCTTTGGTACATATGCGCTGCTGACTTGACTAGAGATTCTTTGGAAGGTAAGCCTCAAAAATTCTGATCAATCAAATTTTATTTTTGTTATATTTTTTTGACCTTAACATTTTTCTTCTTCCTTGACTTTATAGCCCTTTCTCCTAATGAGGTGAGAGAAAGGGTCAAGTCGATTGTGTGGTGAAACTCAACCAGAAGGTAGAAGTACCCTTGATCCTAGCCGCCACCACTCTGGAGGATAGGATCGAAAGACTTAAGGTAGAATGATAATCACTCTTTTCACTAATTCACATATTTTTTGATCGGTTTGCTGTAATACTCTTATGATGTGTAGATGGTCGGGTTGAGAGTGGCGAGCTGTTTGAGAGCTCGGGGGATGCTCCTCCAAGCCCTAGGAGGCGTTGGAGTGTGAGGAAGTCAAATAGAGCCTCAAGACCATACCCTGCTCCATCAACCACTACCCCATCGGCTCCTCTGAGTGCTCCTTCGACCACCTTTGCAACCATTCCAACGACCGCACAAGCTTCTAAGTGCAAAGTCCCCTCGGAGGTAGGCTTTTACTATGAGTCTTAGAGTTTTTCTTATAAGCCTACACCTTCTCATACTCAAATAAGGAAGATAGAGAAAATGTAGCGACGGATTTTATTTCTTGCATGAAGGACTTCATCGCCGAGCTTACTTCAGTTAGTAACAAGGTGGAAGAGAGGAAGAGCTGCTAATCGGAGCCACTGACCATAGAATCAGTGGTAAACTTCACTGATCATGGCTCCAAGGCTGTCGTGACTAAAGCTCCAGTGGTCATGACGACCAAATTGAGGCTCCGGTGGTCGCCCCTCAAGTTTTGAGCATACCGAGGAAATGACTGCTCCAGTAGTCAAGGGAGTTCCAGCCTCCAAGCAAGTGGTTAGAGAAGTCACTTTCGACTACCCCATGGAGGATCCAGCTAAGGATATCCAGTCGGAGGATGCTTTCTTCCCCACGGACGGCGCCAACTATCGACGATTAAGTCGCCAATCTTATGAAACAATATGAGAAAGATGGCTGAAATCTTTGGGAGAGAATGACGATGCTCTTTATTACTATAAATTGGTTACATGATGCCTTTAAGAAGGTATGAAACTAGCCCTAATTACATTGAATCGAATAGGATGTGAATTGCCTTGATTTGGATTTCTTCCGCTGTCGTTTTATTGTGTTTCTGTCTCTCTCGTCATCCCTTCAATTGCATCAAAGGGCGCTAATTATCCGCTGGGGAAGAAATCACTACTACAAAAAGGGACATCACAGACAGTTCTAAACTGTCATCACAGATGGTTTTTTGAACCATCTGAATTTATACGTCAGTGATAATCAGAGGTTATCACAAACGGTTTGTGAGTTGTCTGTGATAAATACATTATAGATATTTTGTAACTAGAACCGTCTGTGAAGAACACTATCATAGACGGCTCGATCCTAAAACCGTCTATGATACTCACACATCACAGATAGTTCTAGCTACCAACCATCTATGATGTGTGAGTATCACAGACGGTTGGTATATAGAATCATCTGTGATACTTCCCCATCATAAACAGTTTTTGGTTTGAACCGTCTGTGATAATTCTTCACAGGCAGTTTATACCACAAAACCGTCTATGATAGTTCATTCTATACCTAAATTTTTTTCTATTTTTCGACTAGCCTCAAGAAATGTTGACTATATCATCTGAAAATAAGCAAATACAACAACAAACACAGCAACACAATCTATTTCTATTAAGATTAGAATCCACCATTACAACATCACAAGATATCGAGTAGGTTACCCATAGAACTGCATACACAAGAGGACACTTACAATTTTACAAAGATAAGCTTCACGGTTACAAATTCAGAAAAATACTTACACTACAAAAAAAAACTTCAGGCTAATGCAAGCTAGACATACACATACTTCATTAAACTACAATCTTAAACAAGTGGCACAGGAAAATTTTCAAGTAGCAGAAACAAAAAGGAAACAAACACCATTTTCAACTTCTATACCAAAATCAACAGCTTCTATGCCGGCAACTTAGAATAGTGCAGATTTGCCATTGACTTCTTTCATTCCATCTTGTTTCAAGCGAAATTTCAGTTGCCCTTGCCGAACCCTTCCCACCTTTGCCGTGCACAAATGAGTTGGAGTAGTACTGGTGGTATTAGTTCTTCGAGTAGGGAGAGGTGGTTAATAAGAGGCGAGAGGTGGGAAGGAGAACGGTGTCTGTTGTTCGATGCTGAGAGAATGGACGGGTGAGATCGGGATCCTAGGGGATATGCCGAGTATCGGTGACGTGGCGGGACATCATAGACGGTTTGGATTACAAGCCGTCTATGATAGAGACATCAAAGAGAGTTCATAGCGAAAACTGTCTATGATAATAGGAGATATCACAGATGATTCATAACAAAAACAATCGGTGATAACGGCGTCACAAAGACAATATATCGGTACAATATAAATAGCTACTCTCAAAAGATAAAATAGGAAAATTTATATGGCTTATATATACTCATTTGAAAGGTTTCAACAAGATCTACAACTTTGCAGTTGAGACAAAACCCAAATTCTGACGGGAAGATCACAATTTTTGGCAAAAGCAGAAACTGAAAGCTTAAAACACAAATTTAGGGCTAAAGATAGCCAATATTGAGGGTTTTAGAGGGTGACTTGCATGAGCAGGTAATTTTTTGAATCAGGCTCATCGTTAGCTTTCTAACGAGTACAAGAACGTCAAAAACAGACACCGTATGCAAATGTTATGCCCGTTTTACTAAAGGTGTCTCAAAACTGAATTTTACTCGGACTCAGGCGGGAGATTATGAAATTTTAGGGGATTACGAGGTGGGAAACATATCATACACGTTTTTTAATACAAACCGTCTATGATGTCTGCCATTATCACATATGTTTCTTATCAAGAACCGTCTGTGAATTATCACAGATGAGTATTAGTAAGAACCATCTGTGATGTCTTGTATTATCACAGACAGTTCATATAAATAAACGTCTGTGAAAATACCACAGACGGTTATTCGTAAGAACCGTCTGTGATGTAAGCGTCTGATGAGGACATCACTCCTTCGGATGCAACCGCTGATCCTCCAACCGTTATGCAAGGTCCAATGACCCGAGCTCGCATGCGACAATTAAATCTAGAGGTGAGCTCGTTCTTAAGCGATCCTTTTCATAGTTTTGAGAATAGATTGCTACCTAATGATGTTATCTTGATTAGGAACATTGGAGAGGGTCATGAAGTACATGGAGAGAGGTGTGGAGGCGGAGAAGACCAGCAAGGACGTCCAAGTCAAGCCGGAGGCCCAGTCCAACTCGAGTTCGAGTCTGCTTCGGCCTTCAGGATCAGCCTGCAGTAAAACGGACGCCCAGGACACATACGGACTCCGTTTTCGACGACCCACATATGCATGGAAAGATAATTTCATAGGCTAACCAATGGATTTGGTTTGAGGTCAAAATTCCACTGGAGTCAACGGGAATCGTAGAAACCAGTCAGCGTCCAGAATCTGCCAGGGTGTTGCATCACCATATTTTGGTCCGTTGGGCCGTGTATCATCTTAGAGCCCGTTAGGGGGCGCGTCCAGGGGGTGTGATGACCCTTAGACCTTATATTAAGTCGTCACCACACATGATAGGGTTGGGGGGTTTTGCTTTAGATCAATCTGTCATTGAACAGTTGCCGTCTTCGGCCGTGAAACCCCACTTTCGTGATCTTAATCATACATCTGTAGATTGTCACTTCTTTGAGCTGCGTTCTTTCGAGTTCTAGCTTGTGTTCTTTGTTTCGCAGCCAGAGATTAGCCTTCTTGGCGAGGTCAACGGATTAGTGACACGGTTGATAACCGGAGAGTCGTGGTGCTAAGGTTGCGGGTTCGGTCTTTTGGATCCGGCCGGATCGGTGTGTCGCGTTCCACCAAAACGAGTTATCATCACCTGACGGAAGATCGGGAACCCCGTCCCCATCAAGTGGTATCAGAGCTTCGGGTTTACCGTCAGGTTCGCATCTATCCCCTAGTTCGAGTGTTTCGCCTTCGTCCCATAGTTCACTACCATACTCATCTTTTTCCTGTCCTAGAACCTTCCGCTCCATAGCCTTGCATAATTCAGTCTCAGAGTCCGTCGTGTTGAATTTGTGTCCTAGGTTGAAGTCTTGTTGCTGGTTAGTTTGTGTTCGAGTCCAATTCGTGTGTTTTTTCCACCGTTTCCATCAAACCCTAGCCGCCTCCGCCAATTTTCCGCACTTTCTTCCCGTTTTGTCCTCTAATTCGGAGTCCTTTCGTAAAACAGGCATAACTTTCGCATACGAACTCCGTTTTCAGCAAACTTTATATGTTTTTTTATCAGAAAAAATTTCGCATCCGTCTGTCCCCCCTTCGGCGGGTTTGGCGAATCTATTTTTCCGTAAAACAGCCCGGAAGATCGTCTTTCTGAGCCCGGAAGCTTTTTCTCATTTTTGAGCGCATCTTCTGAAAATTCCACAGGCCACGTCTTTCACTTGTTTGAGCTCAAATTTTCTGTGGTTACTTCTTGTGTGCTCCTAAGTGAAGAAAAAATATCAAAAAAAGAAAAAGAAAAAGTCGAAGTTTCCCAAAAAACAACGACAACCCAAAAAATAGAAAAAAAAGAGAAGGGCAAAAGAGGAACAATGTCTAGAGGAGCACATAGAGAAGGGCAAAGTGAGCTGTGTTAGCGTGTGCTGTCTTGGTCCTTGATTCAGATACTCTTGTTGTCCATCATACTTGTTTCACCACCTTGTTTGTCACACACATGGTACTTGGAACACCTTAGGCCAAAGAACGAGAATAGGTATTTGGGACTATAATTCAGCATTGCTATCTGTTCTTGACTTGTGTGCCACATATACATATTTTTCTCTTTGTGTGCCTTCCAAGCTCCACATATTCTTGGTCGATCAGAAAAAAGACCCTTGCAATCTTGGTGCCACTTCCTCACAGGTATCACGAACCAGCCACCGGTTGTACCATCAACTGCTTGCATTGGTAAGAACTTGGTAAGACGTGTGTGAGGGTGTGATTCCACCAACCCATAAATAGTTGATAGGGCTTTTATTTGATAACTAATCACGCCAAACGACGAGCCTGCTTTGAAAAGTGACATGCAGGACCTGAAGGAGCAGATGCTAGCAGAGGTGGCCAAGCTAACGGATGTAGTTAAAAACGCCATGAAGGATGTCGGCTATTCGCTTGAGAGTGTGGACAGGCGCATGTCCACACTGACTGGGAAGGTTCAACAGCTTGAGACCAACCTTCCAAAGACCAGCGACGTCAACGAAGAAGAGGAAGACGACGAGATCCCCGACGACGATGTTGTCTTCGGGGGAAATGGTAAGGTTGATGAGAGGGCGACACACAAGAACACCCTGCGTCGACGCCTTCAACGCAACCGTACAGGTATGAGAGGTAATGGAAATCAGCGCAATCGTGGTAATGTTAATAATGATGATCCTTATGCTAAAATTAAATTCACCATACCACCTTTTATGGAAAATATGATCTGAGGAATATCTTGATTGGGAGATGACAGAGAACAAAAATTTGCTTCCCACCTTGTACCGATCATCATAAGGTTAGACAAGCTACTAGTGAATTTAAAGATTTTGCTATAATCTGGTGGCAAGAATTAGCTAATTTGCATCTACAGCCCGAGTCATGGGATAGACTAAAAGAAGCAATGCATGATCGTTTTATTCCTCCTTCTTATAAACGTGATTTGCGTAAGAAATTGCAGCGCTTAGAGCAAGGTAATATGTCTATCCAAGAATATTATGCAGAGCTTCAAAAGGGCATGATTCGTTGTGGGGTAGTAGAGGATCCAGAGGATAAAGTGTGTCATTTCTATGGTGGATTAAGGCGTGAAATTCAGGATATTGTTGATTATAAAGAATTTACTACTACCAACCATTTGTTCCAGCTTGCTATGCTTGCAGAAAAAGAATTGCAGGGACGACAGCCGCCAAGGAGCAGGAGCAACTTCAGCAGCTCCTTCACGCCCAAGACGACGACACCGCCAACAAAGCTGTTCCCTTCGTCAAGTGCTCGTCCTCCAGCTCCACCAGCGAGCACACGTTCTTCAGCTCCTTCACCTTCGGCCGCACGCACCATGGAATCCGGTAAGACTCGTTTGCAGGAACCAGCTAAGAGTGCATCATCTGTGGCTTCCACCGGGCGTTCTTCTTCCATTCAGTGCCACCGCTGCCATGGACTTGGTCACGTGCAGAAGGATTGTCCTAGCAAGCGGGCATACATTGCTACAGAAGATGGAGGCTACATTAGCACTTCTGATATAGAGGAAGACATTGTTGATGAAGTTGCCTCGGACGATGATCATGATGAAGATGGTCTTTCTTTAGGCATAGACGACGCAGTAACTATCGAGCCATCATTGTACAATGAGTTCTCGGTACGATGGAGAAAGCGCAGAAGCTGCGCGCCATAACTTGTTTCAGATTTTCTTCATCATTAAAAATCGACGTGCACGAGTCATCATTGACGGAGGAAGCTGCAACAACTTGGTAAGTTCTGATTTGGTTAAGAAGCTTGAATTGACCACGCGACCACATCCACATCCGTACCATATTCAGTGGCTCAACGACTCGGGTAAGGCAAAGGTAACACAAATATACACTTATGCATAAGGGACAAAAAATTACTTTGCTACCTATGACCCTTGCACAAATTGTATAAGCTGATAGAGAGAGAGTTGCTAGTGAAACTAAACAAGTTGATGCTAAAACTGAAAAAACAGCAAGGAATTAAATTGAAAAATCCTGTTATGCTTACTACTAAATCTGATCTTGCAGAGATTAATGATGTGTGCTATGCTTTGATATGCAAAGATGCTTTATTTTCCACTGATGAAATAGCTAGCACTTTGCCACCTTCTGTCACTAACCTTTTGCAGGAATATAGTGACGTGTTTCCCACCGAGATACCTCGGACTTCCACCCATTCGAGGGATTGAGCACCGATTGACTTGATTCTGGAGCGAGCTTGCCAAATCGAGCTGCCTATAGAACCAACCCCGAGGAGACTAAGGAGATTCAGCGCCAAGTCCAAGACCTTTTGGACTGCGGGTATGTACGTGAGAGCCTTAGTCCTTGTCTTTATTCGATTATATTTTTGGTTCCAAAAAGATGGCGGTTAGGCGCATGTGTGTAGATTGTAGAGCCATTAACAACATCACAATAAGGTACCGTCATCCTATTCCTGTGCTAGATGACATGCTTGATGAGTTAAGTGGTTCTATAATTTTTCTAAAGTAGACTTGAGAAGCGGATACCACCAAATAAGAATGAAATTAGGAGATGAATGGAAAACGCTTTTAAAACCAAGTTCGCTTATATGAGTGGTTAGTAATGCCTTTTGGTTTAACTAATGCACCTAGCACTTTCATGCGTTTAATGAACGAGGTTTTACGTCCTTTCATTGAAAAATTTGTGGTGGTTTATTTTGATGATATCTTGATATACAGCAAGTCTTTAATCGAACATCTTAATCATCTACGTGTTGTTTTTGATGCTTTGCGTCTGCACGTTTATTTGGTAACCTCGAGAGTGCACTTTTGCACCGAACGAGTATCGTTTCTTGGCTATGTTGTGACCTCGCAGGAATTGAGGTCGATGAAGCCAAGGTGCACGCTATACAGAGCTGGCCAACGCCCACAACCATGACTCAAGTGCGGAGCTTTCATGGACTTGCAGGATTTTACCGCCGCTTTGTGAAGGATTTCAGCACCATTGCAGCCCCATTGAATGAGTTGACAAAGAAGGGCGTTGCGTTTCATTGGGGAGAAGAACAAGAGGCGTCCTTTGCTCTTTTGAAGGACAAGCTTACTAACGCGCCATTGCTGCAACTTCCTGATTTTGGTAAGAGTTTTGAGCTTGAATGTGATGCTAGTGGAGTTGGCATTGGTGGCGTTTTGATGCAAGAAGGTAAACCCATTGCTTACTTTAGTGAGAAATTGAATGGACCTGTTTTTAATTATTCCACGTATGACAAAGAATTGTATGCTCTTGTTCGTTCATTAGAGACGTGGCAACATTATTTATGGCCTAAAGAATTTGTTATTCACTCTGATCATGAATCACTAAAACATATTCGAAGTCAAAACAAACTGAATCGTAGACATGCTAAGTGGGTTGAATTTATTGAATCTTTTCCTTATGTCATCAAACACAAGAAAGGGAAGGATAATATTATTGCTGATGTTTTGTCTAGACGATATACTATGCTGTCTCAACTTGATTGTCGTATATTTGGGCTTGAAACAATTAAAGAACAATATGTTAATGATGATGAATTTAAAGATGTGATGGAAAATTGTAAAGAGGGACGTACATGGAACAAATATGTGATACATGATGGGTTTTTGTTTAGAGCTAACTGTCTATGCATTTCAGTTGGTTCCGTTCGTCTTTTGTTATTGCAGGAGGCACATGGAGGAGGATTGATGGGACATTTTGGTGCCAAGAAGACGGAGGAGGTGCTGGCCACACATTTCTTTTGGCCAAGGATGAGACGAGATGTAGAGCGGTTTGTGGCTCGGTGCACCATATGTCAAAAAGCTAAGTCGCGGTTGAACCCATATGGTTTGTATATGCCTCTTCCCGTTCCTTCTATTCCTTGGGCTAATATATCTATGGACTTTGTTTTGGGATTACCAAGGACTAAGAGGGGGAGGGATAGTATTTTTGTGGTGGTTGATCGTTTTTCTAAGATGACACATTTTATTCCTTGTCATAAAAGCGACGATGCTGTTCATATTGTTGACCTATTCTTTCAAGAAATCGTTCGCTTACATGGTATGCCTTCTACTATTGTTTCAGATCGCGATGCAAAATTCTTGAGTCACTTTTGGCGCACTTTGTGGAATAAATTGGGGACAAAGCTGTTGTTTTCTACAACTTGTCATCCCCAAACTGATGGACAAACAGAGGTAGTGAATCGAACATTGTCCACCATGTTGAGAGCGATCTTGAAGCGCCATTTGAAGATATGGGAAGAGTGTTTGCCGCATGTGGAGTTTGCATATAATCGGGCGGAACACTCCACCACCAAGGTAAGTCCCTTCCAGGTAGTGTATGGATTTAACCCCCGTGCTCCTATTGATCTTTTGCCTTTACCTACCACTGAGAGAACATACAATGATGCTAAAGAGCGTGCTGAATTTATTCTTAAATTGCATGAAACCACTAAAGCAAATATTGAAAAGATGAATGAAAAGTATAGAATTGCTGGTAGTGAAGGTAGAAGGGAAGTTAAACTTGTACCGGGTGATTTGGTTTGGTTGCACTTGAGAAAAGATAGATTTCCAGAGTTGCGTAAGTCTAAATTAATGCCAAGAGCTGCTAGTCCTTTTAAGATAATTGAGAAAATAAATGATAATGCATATAAACTTGAGTTGCCACCCGAGTTCAGGGTTAGTCTCACCTTTAACATTGCAGATTTGAAGCCATACTTGGGAGAAGAAGATGAGCTTGAGTCGAGGACGACTCCACTTCAAGAGGGGGAGGATGATGAGGACATCACTCCTTCGGATGCAACCGCTGATCCTCCAACCGTTATGCAAGGTCCAATGACCCGAGCTCGCATGCGACAATTAAATCTAGAGGTGAGCTCGTTCTTAAGCGATCCTTTTCATAGTTTTGAGAATAGATTGCTACCTAATGATGTTATCTTGATTAGGAACATTGGAGAGGGTCATGAAGTACATGAATAGATTGCTACCTAATGATGTTATCTTGATTAGGAACATTGGAGAGGGTCATGAAGTACATGGACCTTTAACATGGGTCTTGATTGTAATAGTGAGTCTTTTGAAACCAACGCATCCGATCAAGGAGGTAGTTGTTGTCAGAAAGAGAGGATGCTTGATTGCCGATTGTTGTCAATGGGAGACGAATGTTGGGAATAACTGCATGATAGTTGTTGTCAGAGACTCAGAGTTGAAATGGCATGCTTTCTCGAGTAGATAAAGTATGTGTTCTATCCATCGCACGAAAAAATATCCTGAAATCAGGTCCAAATTCCAATTCATAGAATTTCCAAGCGGTCATTCAGTTAGGCAACACGCATCTAGGGATTTATTCAACCTCATCAATATCATACAACAAATAAAATACTTCATCAATAAGTTACATACTCGCTAAACTTTATAAATGATAATTCATTCAAAGAACATAATAATATTTATTTAAAATGTTATAAACATTAAAGTGATATAATCATCAAAATGATTGTCTCTAAGGTATACCACTAACAAGTTAGTAGTTCATTTGTTTGTTGTGTGATACCCTATTAATCTAATTCATCCAGCCATGCGTGCTTTGATTACGTTCTTCTTCATCGTCTTGCGAGATCGTTCTCCGTCGTCTGCCCCTGCCTATCGATAGCCCTCTCTATTTTTTTAGCTTAGTCTCGGTGATTCGATTATGATACGAATCCATATCGTCATATAGATAGTACTTATTAAGAGTTGGTGAAACATCGCTTTCTAGTTGGTTAACTAGTACGTAACTCTTTTCAGAGGGGCCCCTGAAAAGGAAGACTTACTAATTTGATTTTCCATTGCTCATCGGATCATTATCAACAAATAATCTCCAGCAGCGATAGAGAAATGACAATTGTGTACGAATGCCCATGGCGTGCAAGCAAGCTACCAACTTAACCAACATTGGCGCCAAGTCAAAGTCAAAGTCCACCTGTCATGAAGGTGAGTGAGCCAGGCCAAAGTCAAACCGGCCAGTGCCGGACCGGGACAGGACCGGCCTGAGCAAAGCTCCCGACCGGGGTGGTGTCAATGGCGCGCATGCGGCCACAGTGCGCTGCAGTTCATCCACGACGTCGGTCATCGACGGGAGGTCACACCCGACCGAACGGACGCAGTCGGCGGCGAGGTAGCCCATGTAGGCCAGCGCGTCGGCCTCGTTCGGTGTCGGGAGCGGCAGCCTCGGGTCGAGCACCTGCCAGGCCTCATCCGCCGTGATGAGCGGCACGGCGAAGTCGACGGCGCTCTCGGCAAGGCGCCCGGTCATCAGCTCCAGGAGCACGACGCCGAAGCTGCACACGTCGGTGCCGCGTTCGTCGGCGCTGCTGATTTTTGTGATCGGCGTCGACAGGCTGAAGCCAGCGATCTTCGCTGTGCACGACTCGTCGAGGAGGATGTTTCCGGACGTGACGTCGCGGTGGGCAATCGGTGGCACTGCGTAGGCGTGCATGTACTCGATGCCACGCGCGGCGTGGAGGGCGATGGCGAGGCGGCCGTGCCAGGACGCGAGCGGCGGCGCGAGGTGGTCGCGGTTGTGGAGTTGATCGTGGAGGGTGCCGTTCGACATGAACTCGTACACGAGCGCGCGCTCGCCGGGCTCGTCGCAGAAGCCGAGCAGGCGGACGATGTTCTTGTGGTTGGCGCGCGACAGCGCCGCGAGCTCCGACCGGAACGCCGGCATCTTCTTCTCTTCCACCCGTCTGATGGCGACATCACGCCCGTCCGCCAGCTTGCCGCTGTACACTGACCCGGAGATTTCAGACCTGATCCGGCGCTCGTCGGAGTAGCCATCGGTCGCCGCTCGGAGCTCAGCCAACGTGAAATTCTCCACCACGCAGCCCGTGCCCAGCACTCTGACGGAGCCAACCTTCTCCGTGCCCTTCTCATGCAAGCCACTCCCATTGTCACGACGACGGCGACTCCGGAAGAACAGCAAAAGCAGTAATAATGCCACCAAGAACATACAAGAAACCGCGGCCGCGGCGGCGATCAAAACAGTCCTATCCCTACTCTTTGCATGGCTCTGCGTGTTGGGGTTGGCATTCAGCTCGAACGCGCAGTCCACGCATATGTAACCACTGCCGGCGCAGAGGTTAGCCGAGTCTGGCAGCACGCCGCACTGGCACGAGGACATCGGCGCGCACGGCCCCGGCAAGACGCGGTCGAAGACGAGGTGGCTGCCGTCGAACTCCGATCCTCCCCAACACACCAGAGAGTAGTTCGACATGAGAAGGCCGCAGAACGCCTTGCCCTGTGCGCGGACGTCGAGGAACTGCGTGTCCGCGAGGCTGCCGGGCGGCGCGGCCACGCCGTCGCCGAAGCAGTGCACGGTGCCGTTAACGCGCAGCCCGCACACACCGTCCTCGCCCAGGGCCAGCGCGGCGAACCCGCCGGTGGCCGCGTCCGGGCCGACAACAGGGGCAGCGCTGCCCCAGCACGCGATCTCGCCGGCAGTCGAGAGCGCGCACGCGCGCTGCTCTGCGGCGGCGACCACGTCGTAGCTCCCGCCTGGCGGCGTGTCTGAGACGACCGACTCGTCGTTGCCGTAGCATAGGATGTTCAACTCACCCTCCACGATACCACACACGAAGTCGCTGCCAATGGCGACGTCCGCGAAGCGGACCGCCGCAGGGGGAGCTGGCACGTCGCGCCACCGGCCCCAGAAGCGGAGCTCGCCGTCGTCGAGCACGCCGCATACTCTGTAGCCACTGGAGGAGAGCGCCCGGAACGGTCGGCCGTGGTACACGTTCTTGGACACGGCGGAGCCGGCCAGGTCCCACCACTGCATGGCGACGGCGCCGGGGAGCGCCGGGGTGGGGGAAGGTCCCACGGCGCAGAGGAAGCCCACGCCACCGGCGAGCGCGGACAAAGGGCGGGCGGAGGGGTAGGTACGATGGCGCTGATCGTGACTTGCGTTGGCACTGGCGGTGGTGCAGTTGAGGTCGAGGGAGAGCGGGGACGTGGAGGAAGGGAGGAGGGCGCACAGCATGGTCGCGGAGGAGGTCTTGGCCATGGTGAAGGTGGAGAGAGGTAAGGAGGAGGTGTGTGGTGTGGTGACGGCGATGGCGACAAGGAAGAGGAAGAGGCCATGGACGTGGCAGCAAGGAGCCCTTGGTGTTCGCATGGGAGGAACGAGAGGAGTCATGGGGAGGCATCGTAGGTGACACGATTACACGAGGAAATGGCCAAGTGGACTTGTGTATTAGCATTTTAGGTGAGATGGTTTTGGGAACTGCTGCCAGCTGTGAGCCTGTGAGGTGTGATGTCTCAATGCTAAAATTTAATTTGAGTGTGACTTGCATATATGAGTTGCACTATTTGTAATTTTCACTCGCTTGTCATTGCTACAATAGAACTAGGGGTATATATTATATTTGGTTTGAAGCACATTGATGCCAAATTGTGCTTTACTAAAATTTGGTAATGTTGACCAAGATTTGTAGTCTTCACTTGCTTGTAGCCAAAATTTGGTAAGGTCATCTTCGTTGGTTCTGTAGTTTTTTTTTTTTTACCAAAACTTGGCTAGTTCATGGGCAAGCAAATTGGTAAGCAAACTTTTGGTAATGCCAAATTTTAGCAACGCTTGTGTAGTAGCACTAATATTGGTCACTTAACCATAATATCATGGTCTGCATGTACGTCCCTAACACCCTATATATTAGCCTCCAACAAGCATATTGACACATGTCATAGCAGTCAATGTAAAACCTAGCAGCGTTCAAAGGGAGCTTACCAATTATTATAAAGTGTCTGCACAAATTATTTAAACCTCACTGTCAGGTTATGGAAGAATGTCAAGGGTGACAGAGAGGGTTGGTGTTTTTGTGAGTCGAATGCGTTGTGCTGAATAGGCATGATGTAGGCTTCTCCAGAGTTTGGTTTGATTTTGTTTCTTTGGGTAGAAGCAAAGGGTTGGATTGGATGTATATTGTACATTCAAGTGACTCAAATTTCAGTTCTTAGTGTAGCAAGCTAATATTTTAGCACTTAGGCCCTCAGCTCATCCGAGGTGCCCCACTCCCTTGGCCATGGTCTTCTCTAGCGAGGCGTTGAGCTCAAAGCGTTGAGCACTTGAGTGAAGCGTCAAGCGTTGGCTGCGCAACCGCACACCACACGGTCCCAGTCTCGATCTCATGGTCTAGCAGGCAGCAGCGGTGCGGTACCAGGCTCTAGCTGCTCGCCTCCTCCTCCTCCAGTCCTCCTTCTCCTAGGGTGTGCCAGTGCCCCGGCAGCCCTCGGACCATAGACACCGAGACACAGTGGCAACCAGGCGCGGAGGTGCCAGCAGCCTGCAGGCTGCATCCCCATCCGGCGGTCCGGCCATCCGTCCATAGGCCACAGCCGGCCATCCATCCATAGGCCACAGCCGGCCATCCAGTGCATATAAGGAGTGGGACAGGCAGTTCCAGCACATGCGCAAAGGACCCGCGAAGCTCCTTGGCATGCTCCTGACATGCTGGCAGAGAGTTTGCGCATATTTAGTTCTTCATTGCATAAGTTTAATATTGAAAGGCTTGTGGCCATGTACGGAGCAGTGTTGGGACCAAAGGTATTATTACCGTTTTGGTACCAGAAATACCGGCTGATATATACCGTACCGCCACATAGAACGGTATAAATGTAACATCCCAAAAGTATGGGAGATATTGTAATTGCGAAAATAGTAAAATCTTTCCTTCGCTTTTTAGTGTATTTCAAAATTGGCATTTATTTGAGTTCGTGATTTGGGTTTTTGCAGTCAAACTCAAATAATGAAAATAAAAATATGGGATTAAGAGCCAATTATCAAGAAAATTAAATTGAGCCAAAAACTTGAATATAAAATTTCAAATCAAAACTAGAATTCAAGATTTCAAATTTGATAAAATCCCAAAAATCAAAACATTATTAAAATTCTGCCTCTGAACTATTTAACCTAGAATTCAAATCTCAATTGAATTCAATTTCAATCCCAAAACTTTGGAAGATACAATAGAAAAGCCAAATCCCAATATCTGTCTTTCTCTCTCTTTTTCCCTCTTCTAACCGGGCCCCACAACCCTCTCCTTCTTTCTTTCCTCTTTCCTCCCTCTTCTTCGCTCTTGGCGCCCAACTACCACTAGCCCCGACTTCAATGTCGCGCATTGCATCACGCGCCACCCCACTGAGCTAGCCGCTCTCCCCTAAGCTCTACCCTTCTCTAGCCCTGCCACGCATTAATGCCATCGGCCCCAGCGTTAATGCCATGTCACATTGCCAGACCTATGCCATGTGCTGGCCAGCACCGCCTGCCTTGCACCACGCCCTCTGTGCTCACCACACTCAATGTGTTCAATGGCCACCCACCCTCTGCCTGTCTATAAAGAGCCCCAACATCTCCTTGCTTCGTCCCTCTACTCCTTCCCCATTGCCGAAATCGGCACGAGCTGCACTCGTTGCACACCGCCGGCCACCACCCTGCCCCAGCCACCTCAGTGAATGCCTCCAAAATCCGCTTGCACCGCGGCATGTCCTACCTCCCCAATTTCTCCTTTCCACATTCAATTGCTTTTATGTGCACCCTAGCTCGCCATCGCGACCACCTACTCTAAGCCCGGCCGACCCCACCTCTAGCACCGTTGTTTCCCCCTCGACACTCCTCAGTCTGATTCCCTCCTGTGGGCACATTCCCTCAATGCCCTGAGGCGTCTGCACCCGCCGGCTGATGCCCTCCACTGCCCGAGCACCGCCTCCATGGAAGCCACCCATCGCCAGCCCTGGTCCCCGTCGACAGCTTGCCTCGGCCACTCCTAGACCTCACCAAGCTCACCGGTATGTTTGCCTTGCCTGTCTCCTACTCATGCTTCCATTATTCTGCCCTCCTCTCCCTCCGGCCACCGCCGCCCTTTTGACCTCCTCGCTCTGGCCGTCGTGAGCCACCCCCGGCCTACCTCCACTCTGCCTGGAGCTGCGCCGTTGTCTCCATTGGCTCCCTTGGCCTCCTGGTGTCCCATTTTGACCACCGCTAGCACTTCTCCAGCCACCAATCACCAGCGCCACTGCTGCCAACCGACCACCCCACTGCCTCCTCTGTTTTGGATCGGTGCAGACAGATGGGGACAGATAGACCCCCATCTGTCTCTTTGTCTCTTTCAATGACATGTGGGTCCAACTACAAAAAATGGCATCTAATTAATATATGTTACTTATACTCTTTCAACTCATCACTAAACTTTGAATTTATATTTAAGAAATATTCAAAGGAGCAATCTTATAAAATATGATTTGAGATTAATTTGTGACAGCTGGATTTATGCTTCTCAAAACCCTAAATACTTGCTATACCTGTCTGGCGGATGGTAAGAGAGGTTGGTGCCGACGTCGCATGAGAAATTATGGTTAATGGTATGAACTGCCCAGACAATGTAAGGACTTAATCCCGTGATGACTTCCTCGTGTAAAACAGTATTACCACAAGCTGGCAAACTGTAGACTTTGTTTAATAATTTACTAGACCTCAGAGTCTTTCCACAGGTGGGGGAGTGAAGTTGTGCATGTGTAGACCAAAAATCCGGCATGAATAGGACATTGTGTAAAGGTGATGTGTACCCATTTCTCTAGCACTATGGAAAACCATGGTCCAGCTTCGCTATGATGTTAGGGTATGACTTCCCACACTAACTTATGGGGGCTACCTCTGGTGGTTCTCCTTAAAGGTAGACTGGCAATAGGGCGAGGTATTTTAAAGGTCTCGTGATAATCTCTCGATCTACATGACCAAGAAATCGCATAGACTTGTTGAGATAATTGTCTCTTGTAAGTAAAGAGGTATAGTCTCTGCAGAGTATAAACCATTCGAACAGCCGTGCCCATGGTCAAGAGCAGACATAGGAACTTTCTTGAGTTAGTTCTATTTCAAAAACCTTTATAGATGGGATGAAAACCCGTCGGGCTGAGGTAACGCCAACTTTGGCTTTTCCTAGAGGAGAATGAACTCCAGTGGTGATAATATCAAAACTAGCATTTGGTGGAGATAGCCATACATCATAAAAGGTGGATATAACCTGCACTACTATGACTACTGCATTCTCACAAACAACTTCATGAAATCTGTTTTAGTTAAAATTGCTAAGTCTCAGGAATTTTTCTATTTATTATAACTTTCAAAATGATACTTTTAGCAATCAAAAGAACCTCAAGCATCCCTTGACAGCTTTGCATCTATTATTATTGCATTTTGTGTGATGGTTTGCTGAATACCGTTGTACTCACTCTTACTTAACTACCATCATTCAGTTAGTAAGACCAGAAGGACAAGTCCTGCTGTGTTTTGAAGGAGTCAATAGAGCTAGAAAATGACGAGGCCAAGAACTAGGTCGCTAACCCAGTTGGCTACCTGTGGGTACGTCCTGAGGGTCCCACCGGTGTGAAAGTTTTCGCTACTGCATTTATCTGTCTTCAGCTTGATTGGCCCATGTGTAAGTTATTATTGTATTATCTACGCTTCCGCATGATATGTTTTTGGTATACAATAATATATCTATGAGCAATATCTGCTAATATAGGGAATAATATAGTGGAATCACAGAGAATCTAGGTTTGCTAACCCGGGGTCTGACAGAGCTCGTATTAGATCATATCAACTGTAGGTCGTGATCTTAGTTAGCATGGCTGTTAGTTTTATGACTAAGCTTATTTCTTCAAAATCTATTTGCAAAAACCTTCTTCTCATCTCTCCTAGATAATGTCCTCTTACCTATGTCTTGCTTGGGCCAATGTAAATCTTGAAGCTCTCTTATCTCGAAATTCAAAATTTCAAGTTTTCAGGACTTCTGTAAAACTCTCCTTGTAGACATCCTGAAAATCTTGGGGCCAAAGGTTTCCAAGCTTAGCTTTAAAGACCTATTTTCAAAAACTTATCTTACCCCTGGAAGCATGCTTACTAAATGGATTGCAAAATCCATTTACAAAACTCATTTTCAAAATCTTTACAAAAAGGTGGAATGTTACTTCAAACTATTCTGAAAAAAATCATCATGAAAACCAGACTCTAGGAATTGTTGTCTAGGCTTGTGTCCAAGAACTTTGCTTTCAAAACCCTATTTGAAAACTGATTTGCCAAAGATCCTTATTTCCAAAAATGATAATACCCCTGTGAGTACTACTATCAATCAAAAATACCTCTGGATGCTCTTTTTTATTTTCCTTGGCTTCCAAAGATAGATAATGCTCCTTTTTCTAACCCCTACCTCAAAGTTTTTACAAAGGATCTTGATTCCAAAAGTTGGCCATGAAACCTAGACCCCGAAAATTATTTTCCAAGTTCATTTCCAAGGACTTGTTTTCAAACCAAAATTTTGAAATCGTTTCTCTTTGCAAAGCTATTAGAGAAAACTCTATTTTCAAAAATAGGTGCTTTCCAAAACTCAGCATTTCAAACCACTTTTGGAAAATCAATCTTGCTATAAAACTCTATATCAAATGTATATAGTATATCTCCTTTGCAAACAAACTTGATTTCAAAGCTACCCTTGAAACTTAGCGCCTCTAATTGAAAATCCAAAACTTAATTCCCAAGATCTGCTTTCAAAACCAAAACTTGGGAATCTACTTGCTTTACAAACTATTGATGGGACTTACCTTTTAAAAATAAATGTTTTCAACCTCAGTATTTTATAAAACCATTTTCTAAAAAGCTCCATTTTCAAAATAATGGTGAGAAGCCTGAGCTTTGCTACCAAGGCACTTCTCGACGCTTTCCTTTCTCTACTTCTGTCTATAAAAGGAAATTTAGTTTTCCCTTTTCTATTCCTTTACTTCAAAGACTTAAGCTTAGGGATGTTGAGGATGCTCGTGAAGACTTGGTGGCCCTGGTGTGTGCCTCCACGCATGGACGTTGCTCTGTCAAAAAAGGGATTTATTTGGACTTTGTGCACTGCCTTCTTGCCTTCGGGCGTCGTATTTTGCAATTACAGGAAAAAGCTTATTTTCAAAAGCTTGGTTGTCCTGTGTTGTTTGTGTGCCAGCCCAACTTCTTGGGGGTTTTAGAATGGGTTTAGATTATCTTATCTCCATGATTTTTTTTCGTATCTCATGTTATTTCCCCTCACCCTTATTGCTAAAAACCTCGTCAGGTCTACAGGTGTGAAGTGATAAATAGCCAAGTCAAGACAATCAAGGCTCTGAAGTTCAATCTGAGTCAAGACAATCAAGGCACTAATCAAGTCAAGCATACACAATGGCCAGAAACAACATGATTGTTCTTGGTGGGAGCAAGAAAAGATACCAGCATTTTCCATTCGCTTTAATCTCCACCACCCGTACAAGTCTTCACTCAGATCCACTCCATAGATTACTGAGGAGCCGTCACATTAAAGACAACTGTACCACTTCACCAGGCAAACCCGAAAAGAATGTCACTTGCTTTCATTGTAGAGATATTGGACACTACACCAATAGATGCCCTTAAAGGAAGCAAAGCAAAGAAACCAAATATTTTCATTGTGGCAACACAGGACACCATGCGGATAAATGTCCCCAATAGAAGCTAGAAGAACAAGCAAAAAAATGTTATTACCACCAACCTCAATCTCGGCAAAGGAAAATGTACTAGCTCCAAGTGCACCATCAAAGAACCAACAGCACCTACCAAAGCTCTACTTCCAGGTCCAGAAGCTCTGCCAACTATTACATGCGCTGAATGTGGCAAGATAGGACATGACACCCAATCATACCCTCCACTATGACAGGTTACATGCTTTACCTGTAGACAAATAGGACATTACAGCTACAATTGTCCAGTTCCCTATTATCCCCACTACAAGGAACACCATCCACTAGAAGACTGCCTCAAGAACCTAGTGGCATATAGACGCTGTGGAGAAAAAGGACATCAGGCAGACTAGTGCGGTGCAAGCTACCCCAATTGTGATGAAGACCATTAACCTACAAAATGTCCAATGAGCAAGGTCACGTGCTTTCTTTCTGAAGGACAAGATCACTGCCCCAAGGACTGCTCCATGAGCCTGTTGCTGACCAAGGCCATCGAGATACAACGAATGAGTCTTTAAGCCACCATCAGACTCGTCATGGCTAAAGCTGACAAAAGCAACTAGTGCCGGTCACTCGTCATTTTAAGAAGGGTAGCCAAAATAAGCAAGAAGTGCCAAAGCACCACGATGATGAGTCCTACTACTACTCATCATAAAGGAGAATCTCCGACCCGCATTAATGAACAACAAGCACTCTACAATGAAGTGAAGATGACTACAATCTATTTGGAAAAATAAGGTTTCTCCTGTGTGCCTTCCTCTCCAAGTGTTGGCCAACTTTCGTGCAGGTTTGCTCTCCATTCCGACTACTCCAAGGAATGGGCAACTAGTCAAGCAAAACCCTAGAATCAATTGCTATCCAACTTGTCCCCACCTCTTTTCTACTCTACTCGAATCTTAGGGTCAAGATTCATTTTAAGGGTGGTAGGATCTATAACATCCCAAAAGTATGGGAGATATTGTAATTGTGAAAATAGTAAAATATTTTCTTCGCTTTTCGGTATATTTCAAAAATTGGCATTTATTTGAGTTCTTGATTTGGGTTTTTGTTGTCAAACTCAAATAATGAAAATACAAATCTAGGATAAAGAGCCAATTATCTGGAAAATTAAATTGAGCCAAAAACTTGAACATAAATTTCAAATCAAAACTAGAATTTGAGATTTCAAATTTGACAAAATCCCAAAAATCAAAACATTATTTAAATTCCGCCTCCGAATTATTTGAACCCAGAAATCAAATATCAATTTGAATTTAATTTCAATCTCAAAACTTTGGAAATACAATTGAAAAGCCAAATCCCAATATCTATCTGTCTCTCTTTCCTTCTCCTTCTTCTAGCTGGGCCCCATAGCCCTCTCCTTGTTTCTTTCTTCTTTCCTTCCTCCTCTTCACTCTTGGTGCCCAACTGCCACCGGCCCCGGCTTCAATGTTGTGCCTTGCGTCCTGAGCCACCCCACCAAGCTAGCCGCCCCTCCCCTAAGCTCCACCCTTCGCTAGCCCTGCCATGCATCAATGCCACCGGCCCCAGCGTTAACGTCGCGTCGTATCGCCAAGCCTACGCCATGTGCTGGCCAGCGCCACCTGCCTCACACCGCGTCCTCTACGCTTGCTGCACTCAATGCGTTCAACGGTCACCCACCCTCCGCCCGTCTATAAAGAGCCCTAGCATCTCCTTGTTTTGTTCCTCTACTCCTTCCCCCATTGCCGAACTCAGCACGAGCCACGCTCGTGTGCACCATCGGCCACCTCGGTGAACGCCTCCAAAATCCGCTCGTGTCACAGCATGTCCTACCTCCCCAATTGCTCCTTTCCTTGTTCAATTGCTTTTCTGTGCTTCCTAGCTCGCCGTCGCGGCCACCTACTCCAATCTGGCCGACCCTACCTCCGGTGCCACCATTTCCCTATCGGTACTCCTCGGTCCGATTCCCTCCTGTAGGAGCATCCCCTCAATGCCTTGAGGCTTTTGCACCCATCGCCCGACACCCTCCAACGCCCGAGCACTGCCTTCGTGGAAGCCACACACCGCTTGCCACGATCCCCGTCGATAGCTTGCCTCGGCCACTCCTAGTCCTTACCAAGCTCACCGGTATGTTTATGTAATACTTGAAATGAGGAGGGTGAATTGGGCTAGCTTCGGCCCAGCCTAGCCCAAGCCACCCCTATAATAGCGAGCTAGGTGGGGGGAGGAGGCAAAATCTGAGTGCTCTTCCTCCCCCGTGCTGAATGTCACCCTACACCACCACACTTCTTCCCCATGCGCATGTCGCCGTCATCCAGCTACGGTTCCTCCGGCCGAGCCTCGTTGTTCCCCCTCACCTTACTGTCACTCACCACCGCCCTTGCTTCCCTTGGCCGTGCGCCACCGTTGTTGTTGCCGCACCTACCTTGTGGTTGCCGAGCATCACCCCCTAGCCACGGCGGCTCACCATCGCCCCTTGCTCCGCCAACCACATGCCATTGTTGCCCTTTCGGCCGCATGCGGCGCAAGAGGGAGGCAAGGGGAGAGCCGGGAGCCAGCTGGGAGTAGAGATGGGCTAGCCAGCCGAGGGAAGAGGAAGGAGGAGCTGGTGGGTTGGGAGAAAGAAGAAAAGAAGAGGAGGAGGAGGGAGCCAGCAATGGAGGAAAAAGGAAGAAAAATAAGAAAGCAGAAAAAGAGAAGTGTTGCCGTGAGGAAAGGGAGAGAAAAAGAAAGGGGAAGGCTGATTCGGCTCTTGATCCACTAGATCTGGCTAGAACAGGGGAGAAAGAACCCCGACTCAGTTAATCAGAGCTAGGGTAATGCCTCGATTCCTTCTCCTTGCTTGGTTATTGAATTATGTAGAGATCAATTTGTCGAGTAGCGAGACAAATGCATACAATGATTAGAACACGGCTAGTAATTGGAATTCGTGTGTAGTGCGGTGATATGGCCGTTTGTGCGTAGAGCTAGTGGAGCATGCTGGCCAAGTAGTTTGGTGTCGGTGCATGCATGACCGACTAGTATTCAACGAATGACTAGTGAGTCACTGAATAGTAGTGGGTACTCTGGCTTAGTACATAAGGACTATGAGGTGAGTGGATGATTAGTATGGATTAAGTGGTATGGTTAATTAGTGTAGACTAATTAACATAGGCTCTTGCTAGAGCTCTATAGAAGGTTGGAGCGACGCCATTTGTATGTGTGCATGTACTACTATGATGTGTGTAAGGTGGGTTTATACTTGTTCAGGTGGAGGCTCGGGTTTGGCGCCATCCACGTATCACCCACAAGGATAAATAGACAAGTGCATGGTACAATAGTGGATTATGATGAATGCCTGGTATTTGTTTTATACCATATTTTATGTCATTTTATGAAATGATATCCTTGCTTCTCTATTGAGTAGACTGTGATGAGAGATGCTTACGGCTGATTGTTATGCTGAAAAAGGGTTGTGTTGTGCAGCACACTCGTATAATGACCTACTTCGCGTAGGCATCCCGTAGTAGTGGGATAAAGACCTACTTCACGTAGGCATCCCACAGTAGTGGGAAGATAAAGACCTACTTCGGTAGGCACTCTACAGGAGTTGAGTTTGTGTAGAGTTGATTGTGAATACTGAAAGGATGTTGCATCATATGAATTGCATATGAGCCAAGGCGGTAAGAAAGCCATATAGCTAGTCCAGAGTGCACGTGCCAGGTCAATGAGAAAGCTATATGACTAATCTGAAGTGCTCATGAGTAAGACCTACAGAGGTAGGCTCCTCCACGGGATGGAGGTAGAGGGTGACATCGATGAGTGTACCATCTACTGTACCGGTTTAAGCTACAGTTACAGATGCATTGCATTGCATTACATTCCATGAAAGTGACAGAGAAAGGTGTACAGTTACAGTGTTTATGATTTACAGTACATAGTTATGGAATTGATTTACAATTTACGGTCATGGACTTGATTTACAGATCTCACAGTCATGGAATTAATTGAATTGCTAAATTAAAGTTGTAGATGCATCGCTTTTCTACACTAAAATGAATTAGCTGCTTAATATGTTCAATGCTAGAATGTTATTCCACTATGTTTTTTCAGGATTTAACTCCGTGATCAGTGGGTTGTGAGACTTAACATGATTACACTAACCAATTGTTCTTATATTCTAAATATCTGTTTTACTGTTCTCAAGAATAAAAAGAAATTTATTCTATGAGAATCTTTCTCCAATTACTTGTCGTTAGAATATCTTTTGAAGCAACAGGCGAAAATCACTATACATGACTTGTCGTAGCTAGAAAATTTAAATGTGAAACTAGACCATTTGGCAGGCTTTGCGCGCCCTACCAGCAATGGGAGAACATCTAAAAGCAAACATGTTTGCGCAGAAACTAAGCATTAGCCTGGCAAAGTTTAGCGGCGCCCTACCGGATCGTATTAACTAACTGAGAGATCAACTGATTACTTCATCATGTCTATCGGATAATATAATACGAAGGCAACTATGCCTATGTTTCACTGAATAGCAACATAGCTAGGCATACGGCACATCCACCGCACAATGAGAGAACAACCAAGAATATTTAATCAGTGCACCTACACTGATTGTCAATACTACCGTGCATGTCAGTAAAAGTGTAAAACTATAACATGCTTGTCTGCCATACGTATAGGGTAGTATTTGAAGAGTAGCAATTGGTAAAATACAAAGCTATGAATTTATCAGTTTTCTGTACATCCATCCTTTGAACCAGCATTCAGGGCTATCACAATGCATCAGGGGCGGATCAACTGTGGTTCATGGGTGTTCAGCTGAACACCCAAATTTTTTGACAAAAAACCTAGTATATATGAGGTATAATACATATATGTATATGTTACGAAATTAGCCTTTGAATTCTAATCTTTATTTATCACAAATATTGCTATGCATAAACTGGTTACAAGCCTCTCAATTTATATGCCTATAACTCCTACTAACACACGACTAGGACTTCGAATTGGACACCACTTCAACTCGAAATTACACCCGAAAACGAACTCAATTATGACTAGGACTCTAAGTCAAGATTAAATCTAACAATCTCCCCCTTAATCTTGACTTTCTAACTTCTTTCTATCTTGTTTGAGTTTGGACGGCGACACATCTCAAACGTCCCTGACTCAACTCATCTTCAGAGCACTTCATCTTCGCTGAGCGCTTCGGCAACGAACGCTTTCTTCGTCTTCGGCTTTTGGCATTCTGAAGCAAAGTGTCCATAATCATTACAGTTATAACATCTCACTTTTGCCTTATCAAACCTCCGACCTTTACGGCCTTGGCCATCACCCCTGGAAGTGTTCTTGCCTTCACGCTTCGATGATCGGGCCTCCCACTCGGTGTGAGTCAACAAGAGCTGTCCTTCACCTTTGTTGCTAGTGTCGTGGATGCGTTCCTCATATGCCTTAAGACGACCGATGACCTCCTCCATGGTCATTGCCTTTAGGTCTCCAAATTGCTCTATGACTGAAGCAATCGGGAGAAACTGTGAGGGAATAGCACGAAGGAATTTCTTTACCACATACAACTCTTCCACCTTCTCGCCAAGGGCCCGTATCTTGTTGACGATGACCGTCAACCGGATGGCGAAGTCATTGATTGACTCCGTTTCCTTCATACGCAGCACCTCGAACTCGGTTTTGAGAGTTTGTACCTTTGCTTCCTTCACACGATCTGCGCCAAGATGCATCGCTTTCAACGCCTCCCACGCGGCTTTGGCCGTCTCCTTTTCAGCCAGTAGGAAGAGCGTCTCTTCTGGGATGCCCTGGTAGATGGCCGCCAATGCCATCTGATCTTTGCGCATATCGAGGTTGCTGTTCTCGATCGCATCCCAGACACCTTGAGCCTTCATGTAAACCTTCATCTTGATTGCCCATGCTGCATAATTGCTCTCCGTGAGCATCAGATAATGCAGCGAGATAGCGGAACTCTCCTTCGCCATCGCACCGGATGATGCCTCGTTGCCGTCGAGACCGCTTCCCGAATCACGCGACATGATCTTGGGCACGGATCAAAAAAAACTCTGGCTACTTTGAAGGCTCTTGGATGGAGAGAAACGGAAGGAAAAAATTACTGTTTTCGTTTTTCTCTTTTCCTTGAATTTTGCTCTTGCTCTTATTTGGACCTGCTTTTGCTGCTCTGCGTTTTTGGGTGCTGGCTCTGGTGCTTGGCACCTCCTTTTATGAGGCGTGGAAGCAGCCGGTTCGGTGGCTTCGCTGGATCGGTTATGGTCTTCGGTCTTTCGCGCATGCAGCTAACGAAGTTGCTTCGGATTGGGAATCGCTGAAACCGAGCCCGACGCGCATGCAGAGCATGCCGCAACCGCACGCATTTTTCTTCCCCTTTTTGCAACTCCCCCATCTCTTCTTTTGCCTGTGCGCCTCTTCATCTTCAGTCGGCCGTGCAAGCGCTCCTCCTCCACCGAATCGGGCGCTCCCCCTTTATCAGCCCCCCGCCCGGCGGCACCTGTTCTTCCGCCTCCACGGCAGCAGCTTCCACCGGCGCCTCTTCGCGCTCGGCCGCTCCCCCTCGTGCTGCGTCTCCGCAGCCTCCCCCATCTCCTCTGCCCGTTCACGACGTCTTCTTGAAGTCCGCCCTGCCCCCCTCGTCGCTGCCCTCCGCCTGCGCCTCCTTCTTGCCGGCGCCGTCTCCACGCATCCCCCCGTGCGCCCCTCTCCCCGCGGCCACAGCTCCTCTCCTTCTCCGTTCCAAGGGCGGCCGGGCATGGGAGGTTAGCGCGGCGAGCGACGGCAGGGTGCGGGGGCAGCGGCGCGCGCGGCCGGCACGGACCAAGGAGGCGGAGGCGGCGGTGGCGCCTCGGCGCGCGGCGGCTGGTGGGGTCCGGCGACGAGGTCGGCTCCAGTGCGGTGCGGCGGCGGCCTCGAGCCGGTCCGTGCTCGGCGACGGCGGTGACGGCCGGATCCGGTCTCCTCCTTCCTCTCTTCAGTAGCGGCGGCGGCGGCCTTCTACTCCACGGCGGCGATGTCGGCGGGACTGGGGCGACGACGGCGCCTCTTCTATCTTCTTCAATGGTCGGCCGGATTCTTCACTCCAGGGCGTGATCCGGCAATCAGAGAAGCCAGCGGGAGAGGCCCTTGGGCGACGACGGCCGAGATCAACAGTTGCCGCCCCCGGGAGAGGAGATTGCTCCTCCCGGGGGCAGCGGCTAAAGAAAACTAGGTTTGGCTCTGATACCAATTGTTACACTTTTTAGACCCTGGCCGCATGCTTAGGTCCAACTGAGTGCCACATGTTTAAATGGGCTGAACACAACTAAGCCCACGGAGCAACATAGCAACAACCTTATAAGTGGTATTGGGCCTTCTCCCTCCAAAAGACTAGTCCAATGGGTGGGGGCTCCCTCACACTTATAAGTTGTGCTTGCTCCTCTCCCATAATCCATGTGGGACTATTCCTAACAATCTCCCCCTCACACATGGATTGGACACTTCTGCAACCATGAGGTCCAATGAGATGTTAGGCACCTGAGCTCTGATACCAATTGTTACGAAATTAGCCTTTGAATTCTAATCTTTATTTCTCACAAATATTGCTATGCATAAACTGGTTACAAGTCTATCAATTTATATGCCTATAACTCCTACTAACACACGACTAGGACTTCGAATTGGACACCACTTCAACTCGAAATTACACCCGAAAACGAACTCAATTACGACTGGGACTCTAAGTCAAGATTAAATCTAACAGTATATATAGTTGGGCTAAATTAACTATTCATAGCCACAATTCGGCCCGAGAGACGAAAGAAACGCAGCAGCCCACGTCCCCACCACCGCGCGTGAAGCCAAGCCCAGCCCATTTCCATTTTTTCGCGGCCTGCCGATGGCCCCAGTCCCGGTCCCCCCTCCCCCCAATCCCCATTCGCATTTGCGCCCGTTCGGCATTCGCGTGCGGCGATGGCAAATCGCGCGGAGCCGTGAACCCTAACCCTAGCCAGCTAGCTCCGCCTCGCCGCCTACGCCCTCCGCTCCGCCGGCGCCGGCGACCGCGCCTCGCCACCTCCGCCCTCTGGCCCTCCGGGCTCCGCCTAGATCTGGGCTCTCCGCCTCGTCCGGCTCTCGCTCGCCCTCCGCTCCGCAGCGAGCCCACGACCGGCGACCGCGATCGAACCAACCATCCGCTCCGCGCCTCCGCGGCAGCCCGCCGAACCCTGCACGGCGGCACCGCGGCGCACGACCGGCCTCGTCGCCTCCGCTCTGCCTCTGCGGCATGCCGACGCCGCCGTCCAGCATAGGTCAGACTCCTTTCAGCTTATTTTGGAAATGAGCTCCTTTCAGCTTGTTCAATTGTTCCACTTAGCACTTACTACTGTCTTCCACTATTTTGGCATGAAGATCTACTAGTTACAGGGGGCGAATCCACCGTGGGTGCTAGTGGGCGTTCGAGCACCCCCTCCTCCCACCGTGGAAGAAGACCCAGCCGGCCCCGGCCTGGTCGGCGGTCGCCCGGAGCCGGAGGTTGAACTGTTGAAGAACCGAACCATCGGGCGTCGCCGCGTCGGAGGATGAAGAAGAGCCCGAGTCGCAGAGTCGGCAGCCTGTAACCTGGTGGCCGGCGCGGCGGAGGGGGAGCCGGGGAGGGGGAGGCGGTCAGCGACTCGGTGCGGAGCCGCGGAGGGGGAGGACGGAGGCAGTCGGCGAGCCGGCACGGAGGGCGGCTCGATGCGGCGGAGCAGAGTGGCCAGGAGAGGCAGTCGGCCACTCGTTGGTGGCCGGCCGGCTGGGCGCGGGCGAGGCCAAGCGGTGGAGTGCCTGGCGGGCAGCGTGCGAGCCGCACGGCGGCATCGACGCATCGAACTTCAGACGCGTCGCCTGGCGCCAGCATCGCCGCATCGGAGATTCAAACTTTCGGAGATCGCAGATCGGAGCCATTGGAGAGACGGAGAGGACGAGGTGAGCAGCAGATGAGCAGACATTGAGGCTTGAGGGTGAGGCGCTGGCGACTGGTGAAGATGCGAAGTTTTGAGTAAAATACAGATTTATTGATTGGGAGTGTCTATACAACATTCGATTGTTTTTTAGGTCAAAAACAGTCAGATTTTGAGCCGTTAGATGGAGATCCAACGCCCCAAATCATTTTTTTTGGAGGGGGTCATTTTTTTGGAGGGGGGCTTGTATGGGTGGATCCGTTGGATGGAGATCTAATGTCCCAGATTAATCTGACTGTTTTTGTCCTAAAAAACAGTCGAATGTTGTATAGCAATACTCTTATTGATTTGCCGTTTTCTACTTTGCGCAGTGAGCCAGTGACTCGTTGTCTCCGTGAGCCAGGTGAGCCCAGAGCCCGTGACGCGGTGACGGCGTGATGACTGATGACCGACCAGTGACCCGCGACCATGATTCTGTGCATCCGTGATTCACTGTTCTGTGAATCAGTAAATGTGAGTGATTCAGAGTGAATGTGATTATGTGAATCCTATTTTATTGTTGTTCTATTGATTAGCCAAGTTGTTTAATTAGTTATTAACTAGTTGTTATTTAATTATTCTTAAATTTATAAAAATAGAGAAGCAAACTTTGCACAAATATTTCTCTAACAATGCAACTAGCAGTAACCCTCCAACCATAGAAAACAGAACTGAAGTAAAAAAGATTCGGCATGAATTTAATCCAGATGATATTATTGCCGATCCAGCATGTCGCAAACCAATTGAAGATTGTATTGTACATTTTGAATTTGTTCTCTTCCTGTTTATATATGAATTTGACATTCCAATGGTAAAAGACTAGTAAATATAGCTTTGATATATTTATGTTGTGCTATATCCTTAGTAGTAGAGCTCCCCCTCTATTTTTATCCTGGATTCGCCACTGACTAGTTATGTCTGCACTAAAGTTCTGATTGTGATTGGGTTTACAAGACCAGTAAACCACAGTGACAGGGCGACATCAACTTTGGATCATGTGACCATTTGCTTAGTTTCTTTAGAGCAATTTGATTGATTAGTTAAGCATAGAAATTAGATTAGTTGAGGTCCTTGAGGAATGGGGACTACTTGAGTAGTTGAGTATGAGTAGAGTAGCATTAATATGGAAGCATCAAAATTGTCAAAGCAATATGGGTTGCTGCCATTAGGACAAGGATCTTTGAAGTAACACAGAAGGCTGATGCCATTAGGCATTAGTGATATCTGAACACATTTTGATTGCTCTAATTCTTTTGGTTGTATGGGGATGATGTGATTCTGAACACATTTTGATTGCTCTAATTCTTTCAACAAACAGAAGACTGCTGCCATTAAGAGCACATTATTTACTCTAATTCTTTTGGTTGTGTGGGGATGATGTGATATGTGATGAGCCATATGACTCGAAAATGTGTTGGGCTGTCACATGTTTCTATACATGTGTAGTAAACTCATGTACTCTAGTAAATTCTGAGTTCACACAGAACTAAAGTAATTTTTTTAATATTATTTGAGATGTTATCTTCGGTACTTTAACTATTGCTATTGTGGATCTTTATGTTTTCTACTGAACAATATTTTTATAACTTCGAACACCCATTCGCAAATTCCTGGGTCCGCCACTAAGATGCATAGCACAGGTTTGGGCTATTTAAGCCATGGCAGCATTTATTATAGGATCATACATTACAGACAGTAAAACGACAAATGAATATAGAAGATAGGATAAATACACCATTTACAGCTAAAGAACCACTCATTCTTTTGGACCCCAAGGTTGAGGTAAGCATGAAAAGTATGGTCCTGAATGGTGGTTACAAAAGCCTGGTAAGACAATACATGTTTGGAGCTGGGACTGGTTGTAGCAAAAAGAACAGGAGCCAGGGATCTCATGACGATGCTGCACTGCTGGTAGGAAAGGAGTAGAGCAAGCGTCACACAAAAGAAAAAAAATCGGCAAAGGCAATATCTGATAGAAAAATTCTAGGTGCTAGCATGTTAACCAATCATACATAACTCCTAGCGTACGTGCTATCGTCATCAGATATGAAGAGTTATCTATTCATAGCTCCTGCAGCAGCATTTGTTTTCAGCAAACATATGTAAACCAATGAAACGTTATGATTTCTTCGACGAGCAAGGCAAATAGGTTTTTGTTCTAGAAAGCAATACAAACATGTGTAATCAAATTTATTCTACAAATGATCGCTGAAATGTTAAGTGGAATAAGAACCAAATGTTTTAGGGCTCGATGCTTAGGTACCTGTAACGCCCCCATTTTTGGGAACAGGGACGTCGTACGGTCCGCAACAGCTCAGGAGTTCTGTTGCGGCTTGAACAGTGTATCTTGCCTGCTCACGAACAGTTAAAAGAAGTTAATTTGATTAAAATAAGACTTAATGGTCAACTTTAATGATAATACGGGTGTCCAAGCCTAAAACTTAACTTACATGTAGAAGAGCCAAAGAAAACTCCACAGGAACGCTTGAGTGCAGTCGTAACCCTAACACGAACACTTGCAGCATCTTCTTTTCTTCTAGTATCCGTGGGGGAAAATTTTTGCAAGCCTGAGTACTCCAACCACGTACTCAGCAAATCACATGTGGAAAATACTATATAACTACTTGCAAGGAACAATCAAGGGTGGGAATATATTGGTTTTATTACAGTGGGTGGATGCAGTTTTATTTGCAAACAAATAAAATTTTAAAACCATTGCTCCTTAAGATCAGGGGGTTTTCTGTTATCAGATAAAATCTCATCATTACTCAATTTAACAACATCAGAAACACTACTTATGCCTCGTTGTTGGAATCACCCAATTAACACAGCTTCATTAACCAGAAGCACGGCGTATTCGAATACCATTTATTTCACTCTGCAGAGCTGCCCTACTTTACCCACAAGATTTCTTAATTCCACGTCTAATATTAAGAAAACAAAGTTTTTCACTGCTCAATTCTTTATATAGCCTCTACCTAGTAAGCCTCCTAGTAAGCTCAGGCAGCACCTGACTTACCTTAGCCTACTATTGTGCGGCCCACATAACACATGATCGAGGTTCAGATCGATCGGTCAGATTGTTCAAAATAAAAAAAATCACCAACTTCCATATGTCCCTTCTTACCCCTTCCGTATGGACTCGCACTTTGCCTCCAAATTGCTTTTGTAGAGGTTCAATCGAATTTGAGCAGCTACTAGACCAGGGTTGATGTATCAACACTTGTGGTTGGGCGATCACTGTGTCTTTTACTTAGCACAAGATTCTTGCCCTTATATTTTTCATGAGGTCCCCAACCTCCATCCTAGGGTAAAGCGGTGGGCGAGGGCCATCTAGCGGTCTTCCACAACACCTTTACCCTAACTGTGCACACCGGCACCTTCGCTCTAGGGCACGCTCACCCTAGATCGGGTTTTTCCAAATCTACTAGCCCACGGTTCAAACCTTAATAGTGTACATGTTGAAGGGTAAAGCGATGGGCGAAATCCGCAGCACAGTTTCACGCAACACCTTTACCCCACTCTACATAGCGGCATCACCGGCCTAGAGTACGGTGTCCCATACCACCCTACCCTCTCTGGGTTTTTCAAACCTATCGGCCAACAGCCAGAATCACTTAGTAGTGTAAAATGTTGAATGAGATGATCTATGAATAGTTGTACAATATTTCAAATATTACTAAGGTTGTCAAGGTGAATATGGCCATCAATATAAACAGGGCTTTTTCAGTGGTAGGATTTATCTAAATAGCATGTCATTCTAAACATTTATTTTAAGCAAATATCATTTCGCAACTATCAATAATGAAAATACATTAAATTAATAGTGTAAATTTATGGGATTCAATATGATCAAAAACATGTGACTTGCCTTCTTTTTGTTGCTCTTGATCTCCTTGGCTAACTTTAATCTTACTTCCTCTGTCTTCGTTGTCCTTCAATTGACCAATCCGCTTGGTCCGTACACTAGCGCAAAAACGAAATTCAATAAGTTCCTGCTTTGCGGGATGCAAGCTGGGAACAAAATGCAATTAAACATAAGAAAGAGTATAAAGAAATGGATTGGCTTGGGAGGTCGAGGTTTAACGATGCTTGATGGGCTGACACGGCTAAATTGGATTAGATAAATTTAAGACGATCGAATAGATAATATATGCGGTAGGCCAACTTTTGGAAATAAAAGATAGATATTTAAAAATAGGTGGTTGATCTTTGAATTGGATAAATTTGGATTTTATTAAGGTTCAATTGGGCAAGACGAAGGAACTTGAATTTATTTGGAGATAAATATGACGTAAGTGTTAAATTTGAATTAATAACATTTGAATTTATAATTTTTGAATTTGGTGGAACGGGGGAATGTGAATTTTATAGTATTTGAACTGGTTGGAACCATGGAAATGGAATTTAAAGAGTTAAGTTTACGAAATGGTGAAATTTAAATTTTTAGAATTTAAATTTAGAAGAATGGATGCCAAATTTGAATTTGGGATATTAAGCTGGTCAAAATGGTGTATTTTATAATTTTTGGGATTTTTCTGGATTTTTCGGGATTTTTAATATCGACGTGAATAGTGATGAACAGTAACGGGCTCGGCCCAAGCAACAGTGCGGCCAAGCCCTTTGCGCTCGCGCGGGAAAAACCAGCCGACGGCCCAGTCCCCACGCTCGGCCGAGCCGGCCGCGCCCACGCGCGCGTGCAGGCAAAGCCCAGCGCAAGCGCGCCCACGTCCGCCCGATGGGCGACGCGCGGCCAGCTTAGACGGCCACGATGGAGTGAGCGCGAGTGCTCGGATGGAGGAGAGAAGCAGGGGCTAACAGTTGAGATTCAAACCTACACCGATGCTCGGATGAAACGGGATCAACGGCGGGGAGTCATCGTCTTCCTCCCGACTACTGGTTCTAGCGGCAAAACAGAGTCCGTCGCCCGCGGCCAAGCGGCGAAGACAGGGACGCCCGCGAGGATTGGCCTTGACCAAGAGGTTCGTTTAGGAGTAGCTTTTCCATTTTCGGGCTTTTGGAGAGAGGTGGGTGAACAGGGATGGTCGCCGGCAGCTAGGAAGACAGTGGCACATACGGCGACAATCAGGGGCTCCGGTAGAGCTTAGGCTCAATTAACAGTGCTTTCACCATCTACGGGGCCCTAGGGAGCTAATAGAAGTGACGGTGCAACTTGAGAGTGGCTCGAATGGCCTAGCCACTGTGAGGTCTATTGGGCCGACGGCGATCTTCGTTGTTAGAGCTCTAGGGGAATACTCATAAGCAAGCAAGCACACCACTGTGATTAGTAGCCACTAAGGATCATGCTAGAGCAAGGAATTGAAAATTGATGGAAAGAATTGGGAGATAACCTTTAGGGTTCCTCGGGCACAGGGGAAGTCTCCGGCAATGGTGCGATAGTTTGAGCTCAAATTGATGGTTTTGAGAGGTACATGGGAGTGGTGTGAAGGGTTATGCAGTGGCCGCAAGGCTTAATAGGCAGGGTAAAGCGGTGGCCACGGAGAGGCGGTTCGGGAGTTTGTCTCTTGCGCGGAAATGAGGGGATGAATCGAGCTCAGCTGCTGCGCGTGGCACTGCTACTCCGCTAGGGGTACTAATACTTTGAATTGGCACTCAGAGAAGAGGGTTCGAGAGGAGGGGAGCTGTGGCCAGGAGAGGTGAACTTGAGGTGATTACGCGCAGAGCAAGAAAGGAGTGAAGAAGTGCAGCTGACTGGTGGGGCTAGTGTGCAGAGGCTGACGCTGGGGTGAGGGAAGAGGAGCGACGCAATCCAATGAGAGGAGGCGGTGACGCGTGCACGGCCGTGGCTTCGGGGAAGAGATGAAGAAGCGGCGCACGCTCGGGGACGCCAGGGGAGAAGGGGTGGCGCATTTGCCAAAAGAGGAAAGCGTCAATTTCACTATGAATTACCAAATAGGGAAAGAAAATGAATTCCAACAAAAATTCCAATGAATCCAAAATTTGAAATTTTTGGGGTGTTTCAGTACCAATCAGTACCAAATCCTTAGAAATACATTAAACGATCCCTCATCGTAACTCTTAGTGAAATAAGAACTAATCCCATTGAATGTGGAAGAGCTGCAAGTCCTAACATGTAGAATCTAAAGCCCTTCTTATCATTTTCACAACACTAAGCCAAGAGAAAGGGAGGAAATGTGATGGACCATATGAGATGGTCCAGATTATTGTTATGATGAACTATTGTAATATTTGTGGAGTGATTAATTGGCTTTGCAAAGATTGCTCTCTGTCAGGATTGGTTTGTGCAGAAATTGAGAATTTGGGATTTGAGTCATAGATTTAATTAGGTTGACCGGAGTCATTAGGTTAAGATTGTATAATGCATGTCTTGGCTAATGTAGGTCAAGTTGTAAAGAACTTATGCCTACAAACAAATTCTTTGTCTTTAGATGTGCAAAGTCGCTTGGAGTCAACTGTGGTCATAGGTGGTGATTGGGGCTAGGCTCATGGAGGAGTTGAGGTCCAGAATGGTTAAAAATGCTGGGTGAGATGGTGAGCTTAAGCATGGCACGAAAAAGGCGGGAATGTTGAAGGCGAGTTCGAACAGCGGGATGACACCAGGTGGCTTGCATGGGCCAATTGAGCTGTGGCTTGGTGAAACCGGGACAGGAGAAACTTGGCGGCACGTGGCAAACTAATGGTGTACCTACACGTGGTAAGCATGGCGATTGCTTGCAAAGGATGGTGATGACCGGTCAACAAGGAGCATTTCAGTATGTTGACCAAAATACTAGAAATCATCTTGGATCAAAACCGCGACGCATGGGCGATGCGTTGGAGAGTGGATTAGATCAAGATGGAGCCGGTTTGATCAAGGCGGATCAAGGCTAAAGATTTAGCGGATGCACACTTATGCGCTTTGAAAAGTGTGCATAAGTGAACTTAAGTAAAACCTCTGTGTGTGGGGTTAACAGGTTTCCTCCATTGTAATAGTAGATAGGATCCATTTTGGAGAGTAGGTGGCTTGTTGCTCACCTATAAAAGGGTGGGGATGAAAACATCTTGGATTAATCATCCCACCCCACTCTCACGTGCTTTCTTGTTTAGGGTTAGGGTTTTGAGAGTGGAGCACATGGTATGCTCTTTGCCCTCCAAGGTGGAGTGGCTCTCAAGTGAGTAATACATCAATCTTTGCATATTTCTATTGATTTAGTTGTTTTGCTCTTGATTTCTTGATATAAGGATTTTTTAGTCAATTTCGTTGGTGTTCTAACTTGCTATAACATGTGAGCACAAAAGAGCTAGTTACATTCACTGATTTTGCTTTTGACTCGGTTTTGATGTAACCTTCTAACAAACTGAAAATGGTCTCATCTTTGACTATGATTTTAATGATAATTTATTAGAATAGGTTCACAATACCCTAGAGACGATCTCTGTAAAGTTTCATATTATTTGGATCTATAGATCGAAAATTCTGTCAGTTTTCGTTTTGAGTCCAAACTGAAAATAGTTGGCGCTGTTCACTGTCTGGAACATTGATCGGTTTTACGACCACGTTGTTTCGACCACAGTCAAATTCCAGACTGCATCACGTCATTTTCGACCATGTTCAGTCTTTCGAGCGCTTCGCATTTCTGTATTTTCATTTTGATTCTGAACTGAACCAGTCGGTGCAGATAGTCTAGAACGTTGATCGGCTTTACGACTACGTTGGTTTCGACCACAGTCAAATTCCAGATCACATCGTACTGTTTTTGACCACGTTCAGTCTTTTGATCGCTTGGCATTTTTTCCAACGACGTGGGATCTTCGACCACAACTAAAACAGTCGACGCTGCTCTATGTCTGGAACATCGACCAGTTTTACGACTACGTTGGTTTCGACCACGGTCAAGTTCCAGATTGCATCACCGTTTTCAACCACTTACGACCACGTTTGTAGTTCGACCACTCATTGTCTTACGACCACGTTGATCATTTTGGTTGCCGACTGGTTCCGACCTCGTTGGTTGTTCGACCACTCGTTGGCGTCCGACCTCGTTGGTTTCGACTGCACCCATTTTCGATTATATTGGTTTTGGTCTCGGTGATTATCGACTATGGTGATTTCCGTTCGGTTGTCGATTTTTTACCATGTTGTACTTTCGTCTGGTAGTCGAATTTACGACTACGTTGTCAGCTCTTGATCACGTTGTCAGTTTTCGACCACATTGCTAGCTTTCGACAACGTTGTTTTTCCTGTTGTGTTCTTTTTTTTTCTGAACTTTTAGTTTTTTAGCTTTTTTGCCAGTTCTTTTTTCCCGTATTCGTTTGCGTTGTCCGTGTTGAACTAGTATATTTTTCTATTTTTAAATTTTTTAGATTTAATTACACTAAATAAGCCACCTTCAACTACAGTGAAATTTCGACCACTACAGCATAATTTTAGTCATAAGACACAATTTTTCAGCCCAACTAAGCGGGGCCTAAACTCCACAGACCAAGGCTAGAGATACTTAGTATGTGTTTGGTTCATGGGACCATGGGGGATGGGATGGGGCGGTTCTCGTTCCAGAGCTGTTTGGTTCAGAGTCAGGTGGGATGGGGGATATCCCTTTAGGGAATATTCTGTGGATATGCTCTCAAATTGGGGATGCTCCTATCCCCAAAAATGAGGGGATGGTGAGGGATGAAGTGGGACGAGTGGCTGACAGGTAGACCCCGCATGTCAGATTGTCATCCTAAACCTTTTGTCCCTAAACTAAATAGAAAACAGGAACCGTCCCGTCCCGTCCCTAAAAAATAGGTTGGATCCATCACGTCTCACCATGACTCTGCACCAAAGCAACAAAACCAGTAACTTTCTGCCAAGGCCGCGTAGCGCGTACGCCGCCCGCTGAGGGTACCCGCTCACTCACCCCAGCTGGTTCACCTCCAGCCCCCCGCTCCCCGTTTGTTTGCCTGTTACACCCCCTAAAACCACACCGCGAGGAGGCGGATGACGACGCAAACCCTCGCGATGTCCGGCGTTCACCGCGGCCGGGGGCCTCCCGACTCCGGCGAAAACCCCGGTGAGCTCCCCCGCCTCTCCCGCTCCCTATCCGGGTGTGTGGATGGCCAGATCGTGCAATGGCTGCTGCTCCTGTAGGGTAGGGTTTAAGGCGGTGTTTGGTTCCACGAATCGCTTCGTCTTGTGCGGATTTTTTTTTTGCTTGGGGTGTCTCGATGCTCTGTGTTGCGTATGGGATCGCGCGGTGCGGGAGATTTGTTTTTGTTCGGGTGGATTGTTCGAGCTGGTGATTTGGTTTTGTTGGATCGTTGGGAGGAGGGGTTGATGCTGTTTCGTCTGGGTATTTCATTCATCTGGTTGCGTGGAGCGATGACGTCGGTTTGCTTTGTTTGATCGTTCCATCTCTTCAGAGTTTGCGGCTTTTTTTGAGTTTCTTGGATTTTTTGGGTTCGTTCTGGGAGAAAATTGATTATTTGCTACTGAAAAGAACATCCTTCAAGAATCTGTCACTTTTAATATTATAATATATAATTTGCTGCTCTAAAGATTGGTTGTCGGATAATTTGGCATTTTAACCCTTTAATTTTATTATTTTATTTCCACTACTTTTCTCCCTTTCCCGCACGAAATATCCTTATTACCCTTCTAGACATTGTACCATCAGATGTGATAGAGATAATTTGCAACTCTCTCGATATAAACGGCAAAATGGCCGTACTGAAGAGTGAGCGGACACTGACAGATTTCATATCCATTATGCTGAATTCTGAAAAGCATAGCTTCTATACGAACTCCTGGCAGGGGTCCCAAAACGAAGTTTGATGCAGAAGCAGAGTAAGTTAAGGATCATCATGAGGTTCCGAGTCTCCGCGACAAAGAGGTTCAATAATTGATCGTCGATTATATCGCAGGGCTCTGCATGGATAAACGATAATGGCACGGCATGGCATGGCGCGGCGCGGCGTCGTTTTCCCGACGTCGTAGCTGGATAAGGCCATGTAGGCCCCTCACCCATGACGCTGCAGCTGCACACAGGAAACTAACAAACGATCTCCTGCCAGCCCGACCCGATCCATCATGTCGCAGCAAGCCGTAACGCTCACTCGTCCGTCCCGCGTCGATCGGGCACTAGGCAGTTTCAAACCCGCAAGAAACGAGGGGCTCAGGATCTCTCTACTGCAATATAGGAGGGGCAATTAGGACGTTTCACACGGAGGGGAAAAAAAGAGAAAAAGCGATGAAAATGAAATTTAATGGCTAAAATGTTAAATTATCAACCAACTAATCCTTAGAGTGGCAAATTATACATTGCAATGTTAAAGTTAATTGCGTGTGTTCCGTACAAAGTTTTCTTCGGGTATCTTCTTATTTTGAAGCAAGATTGATCTGTTCATTTTGAGTTCCGATTTAGGGGTTTTCGTTGGTGATATTTGTGGTTTTTTATTTGATTCTGGAGGTGATTTATTGTGTTAATTATGGGTTGTTTAGAGGGCTTGTTCAGTTCACTGGCGTAGATCGACATCAACTGATACGGTTCACCTGCTTAATACGTGTTAATCTTCCATTTGCATTTGGTTTCTTGTGTAATCTGTTTACATTTTGGAACACTCTGACATGGTTCACCTGCTTAAAGGTTAAATTACAGGTCGGTATATGATAATGTGTTGTCTAATATTCGTTTATGTTACATTGTTGTTATGATCAGTAAAATTGGATGGTCATCACGGTTTTTTAGTTGCTTACTTGTCTGTCTCGTTTTTCTTTCTTTGATGTAGCTTTGGTTCAAATTGGTTTCATTCTGTCATGAATCCAGGGTTTTGACATGTCTCGACTGTTCTCATGTGGATTGGAAATTGATTCTTTCACATTTACTATAATTACTTTTGTCGTCTCCTTTTTATATGTGTGTGTTATTTATATATTTTTTTTCTCCACGCTTCTTTTTCTTTGTTGACAGTAGTACTCATTTCTTTAGGTTCGGGAAACTGGAGCCAGGCTGAGTGTATATATTTTGGTTCCATGCTCAGTACCACTGTATCCTATACAAGCTGTAAATTGTATGGCTGCTTGTCTGCTATTTTCTTTACGCTATTATGCTTTGTCCTACATTTATGTTCATGCATTACATGTTACCGCCTATGGTGAATTACATGTATCGATTGACAATTAGAACCATGCGTTAGCTTTTGGTTGACGCATTGCTACTGCTAAAAATCTGATAGCTGTACACTTACTACTCAATACTGAATGATTACAACATTTTCTGCATGTTAATTTGCAACTGAATTCCTGAACCTCTTTCTTCCCATCGTTTAAGGCTATGATGAGCAATTAGCATTGTTCTATTCTGCAGTTGAATTTTCAATTGTTGTCGTCATACATAAAAATTGTTCAGATTATTTTATCTAACTGTGCATAATCCTGTCCTACATCCAGGGGGTGGTTGGGAGACTATTGAGAAGAAGTCAAAGAAATCAGGGCAAGCAGTTGGGAGGGGACAATGGGCACCATGGAGTTCCTCAAATGCTGCACCTACTATAGCACGACAAGCATGGAATGGCAATGGATCTTCACGCCCTTCTGCAAACAATTGGGCTCAACCTTCTGCTCGTAGGCCTGCTGCCAGAGGCAATCCTAGGCCACTGCCACAAACTAAGTCTACAGAAACAGAATTGCAAGCACCACGCCAAGTTGCGACTCCACCTCTAGCACATGGTTGGCAGTGGGTATCCAGGTCTCGCCCATCTGGTTCTGAAAGCAAGGAGGATGATGTTCCTTCAACTGGTTGTGATCCTGAAATGGACAATGCTAAAGATGACGATGTGCCAGACGATGATAATGATGATGATATGAGTGATGATATCAGTGACGACTATGATTCTGATGCAAGCGAGAAAAGTTTTGAGACTCGAAAAATGAACAAGTGGTTCAAAAGTTTCTTTGAAGATTTGGAGACCTTAAGTGTGGAACAGATAAATGAACAGACTTGGCAATTGCATTGTCCGGCATGCAAAAATGGACCTGGGGCAATTACCTGGTACAAAGGGCTGCAACCTTTGATGACTCATGCTAGAACGAAGGGTTCTACAAGGGTTAAGCGCCACAGAGAATTGGCTAAGTTGCTGGAAGAGGAGCTGTCTCGCATGGGAACTTCAGTGGTACCATCTGGCAAGCAATTTGGGAAATGGAAAGGACTGCGAGAAAGCACTAATCACGAGATAGTGTGGCCACCAATGGTTATTGTGATGAACACCTCGTTGGAAAAAGATGACGATGATAAGGTGGCACATTTTCTGTCTTTATCACTGCCAACAGCCCAACACATGATTTGCTTTTTATATCATTTAGTGTTGTATGTGCAAGTTCCTTGTCTACTGGAAGTTATGTTGTTTACATATGGACTACGGTACTGGGTTGTAATGTTTTTTTTCCTTCTGAATGGCATTTAATTTGAAGTATAGATGTTACAGCTGGATTCTCTCTACCCCGAACTATAATCATAATTTTATAGCTGCGCATCATTTGTTCTGTAATTTCTGAACTTATGTGTCATATTCAATGTTTAGCAAAACTAAAGGAATAGAACTGTTTTATTTTCTTGCTTATTCTTCTGTATCTTTTTATAGCAGTTGACTTCTGTCTATCCGTTTCTCTATCATTCAACAAGTGCAATGTACTTACTATGTGGAGCAGTTACTGTGAAAAATGTGTTGACTTAAATATTATATGGTTGTCTTATGCACTCCAGTGTAGATCCATCGACAAGGTTGATCCTCGTTATCATCTTATATTTTATTAGCATTCTTTTAATTGAGCTAATTACAAATTGTGCAAGTAAATATTGTTTTTATGGTTGAAGGTTTAAAATGTTGTAAATGTTGCGGTATAAGCATATTTCCATATTTAATTCCAGCCAATATAGCATAAATAGCATAATTCCAGCATAATGAGAATGACAATAATTGCATATAAACATGTAATTCTACCTTGCCATTCATAAGCACATATATATTCAAAGAATATAACATCATCCATGCTGAAAACAACAGTGTACTTATCATGTCTAAGAACAATGGAACAATTAAATCTAGCATAGCACAAATTAATTGTTTCATTATTGCTCTCAGAACAGAGTTGCGCAAAATCATAGATTTTGGCCTTCTCATGCAAGTATCCATTTTAATCACAAATGATCTAATAACTAAAATCAGGATTTGAGCTCACAATCAAGTTTTCTCTCACACACCGATCAAAATAGAAAACAATGAAGATATAACTTTCGATTCAGATGTTCACAATCAAGGATATTATTCAGCAATAGACAGCAATCCCAGATTAAATATAAAGCATCTACGAAGGAGATTATGCAATATATATAGCAGAACCGAAGGTAACAATAGAGGATTCTTCACTAAAATAACTAAAAGGCTATTGCACAACAATAAATCAATGGCATATGAACACGATAATCACGAGAGACAACATATACATGGACAAGAGAAGACTAAACCCTAGAGCTCAAATTCCTAATTCATCGAGATCAATTCAAAGATACAAGTTCATCACTGAGCTAAAGTCAGAGCCCACAAGCATTCACAGCAATCTTCAAATTCTTGAGTGAAATAACAGATCAAGAAATATTGCTGTAAGTGTGCAAAAACTGAGTATACTCACAGATTGACAATACTAAAGCGTCAAGAAGCAAACAAGCCAAGATCACAATTAATATGGCAAGGCACGAAGAATTGTTGTCCCGAAAATCTATCAACCCGCTGTCGCAAGCGAGTGGATGATTCACGGAGATACAATGCCGCTCTTCACTTCACAGCCGAAAACCAGAGGTGAAGTCGAGGTACAGAGATGCCGCACAAGACCACGATATACGCACTGGCCGAGCGCGCACACACACAGCAGGGAGCCGTCGTCACCTTCTCCTCTCTCGGATGGAACTCCAAGATCTCAAGTCCCCACACCCCAAAATAGGGTTTGCGCAGGAGACCAAGACCAAGCCTCAATCGGAACTGGCCGAAGCCAATACCCTCAGCACCACCAGAAATCAAAGAGGAGGAAGAAGACTCAAAAGGGCAAGAACCAGATCAGAGAAGTTCATCCTTCACCCATGGAGGGAGCTCGGTATATGAAGAGAAGAGGCGGGTCTGCGAGAAGGCGGCGCGAGCGGCCGGCTCCGAAGAACCCGGGCCAGCCCGCGCCATCCCCGCCGCCTCTCCACGCGCCACCTCCTCAAGCCCCGAGCATCCGGATGCGGGAGAAGATCAAGAAACCGCCGCACGGAGAGAGCCACCAAAGCCTCCACTGTCGGATCGGGAGGAGACAAAGTCTCCTCCCCCTTATCTCTTTCCCGTGAGACCGACAGGTGGGCCCCACCTATTAGGGCTCCCTTCCACTCTTATCAATTGGGAAATTCCCAAAATGCCCTCTCAAGTACAACAGTCCCCACCAATTTACCAATTGGTAAAAGATGTCCAAAGTCTTGTTTAATATACAGTTGTTCGACTATGAGTACCTTGCGGGTTTGAACCCAAAGTCTAGCGATAAGGACTACGACTCTGCATGAGACAAAGGAGGACTACGCCTTGATCCAATGCCTTGGTGTGAGAATTTTCACCCAAATCACATTCTGTACTGGGCGGCTTGCCCTTTCCCTCTCGGGTTGGGACGTTACGGTCATGTCCCCGTATCTTCTCATGAGTGCTTAAGAAAATATACCCTTATCTTTCTTTGATCGCGACCTCACGATCTCACTCACGTAGGTGAACTCTTCTAGGAATCCTGTAGGACGATTCCATAAGTCATATAGACATTGAGTTCATTAAGAGCCAAAGCTCAACCTTCCATACAGATGCAGCACTGCAGCTAATGGGACCCGTTAGATGTGCTCTTTAATCTCACACGCTTTGTTGTCCTAGAGCCTAGTTCACGGGATCTCCGATCTCCTAGGATAGGTTACCACCAATGTGAGCCTTTATACGGTATAAGCCCCATTCCTCGTGACGCTTTGGATGACCTTTCGCGCCAATCCTTTAGTGAAAGGATCTCGCCAAATTCCTTCGATGGATGTATTCTACGAAATAACACCGTCTCTCTGGCATGCCTTACCGACTTAAGTCGGCGCTTTATATGTTTTGAGGACTTCATATTGTCCTTCCTACTCTTCGCCTTAACCAGAACGGTTTGGTTATCGCAGTAGGTCAAAATAGCTGGAATAGGTTTTTCCAGCACAGGTAGGTCAGAAAGGAGTTCTCGAATCCATTCTGTCTCTACAGCTGCTGAATCAAGCGCTACCAATTCAGCCTCCATAGTGGACCGTGTAATAATAGTCTGTTTAGAAGACTTCCATGACACTGCCCCACCTGCTAGAGTGAATACATAACCACTCGTAGCCTTCATGTCATCCGAGTCACTGATCCAGTTGGAATCACTGAATCCTTCCAAGACTGCAGGATGGCCAGAATAGTGTATTCCCAAATTAGGATTTCCCTTCAAGTATCTTAGTACTCTTTCTAGTGCTATCCAATGATCATCTCCTGGATTGGACGTATAACGACTCAATCTGCATACAGCATATGAGATGTCTGGCCTCGTCGCACTAGTTAGGTACATCGTGATCCTATGATTTGAGAATACTTAAGTTGATCCTTCCCATGTCCGGTGTTCTTATGTAGCTTTGCATTTGGATCATAGGGTGTAGCTGGCAGCTTACATCCATAAACCCAAATCGGTTAGGACTTTATCCACATAATGGGATTGCGAAAGAGTAATCCCATTCTCACCCTTTATAAGCTTAATGTTTAAAATAACATCACTTCACCCGCATCTTTCATATCAAAATTCGGGAAAGGAAAGACTTTGTGCTATTGATCACATCTATGTTGGTCCCAAATAGCAATATGTCATCTACGTAAAGACATAGAATGACACCTTCGCCCCATTAAACCGATAGTAGACGCATTTATCGGCTTCATTCACACAAAAGCCGACCGACGTCCATCGTGCTATCGAATTTCTCATGCCATTGCTTAGGAGCTTGCTTTAGACCATACAATGATTTAATCAATCGACATACTTTTCTTTCTTGCCCTCAACCACAAATCCTTCAGTCGTTGCATATAAATCTCCTCATCCAACTCTCCGTTTAGGAAAGCGGTCTTTACATCCATTTGATGTACTAGGAGTTTGTATGCAGCAGCTAGTGCTAAAAGCACTCGAATTGTGGGTAAACGAGCCACAGGAGAGTATGTATCAAAATAGTCTTCACCTTCTTTTTGCGTGAAACCTTTAGCCACTAATCGGGCCTTGTACTTTTCAATAGTACCATCAGGTCTGCGCTTTCTTTTAAAGATCCATTTGCAACCTACTGGCTTACAACCAGGCGGGAGATCTGCAATTTCCCAAGTTCCGTTAGCTATGATGGAGTCCATCTCGCTACGGACTGCCTCCTTCCAGTAATCCACATCCGGAGATGCGTATGCCTCTGAAAGAGTTCGTGGTTCATCATCCACGACATAAGTGACAAAGTCATCCCCAAGTGACTTCTCGGTCCTCTGTCTCTTACTCCTCCTCAACTCCAAATCTGGAGCGGTGTTATCCACACTAGGAGAAATAGAGAGATCATCTAGGCCGACATGTCCACTGCCTTCATTCGGTCTCATAGGAAACACATGCTCAAAGAATGTCGCATCACGAGATTCCATCACTATATTAGTAGCGATGTCACTCACCTCGGATTTGACCACTAGAAATCTATAAGCCGTGCTATTAATAGCATATCCTAGAAAGACACAATCAACGGTCTTAGGACCAAGCTTCCTTTTCTTCGGCAACGGCACATGCACTTTTGCAAGGCATCCCCACGTTCGAAAATAGGATAAGTTGGGTTTTCTCCCCTTCCATCCTTCATAGGGTGTTTCCTCCTGATTGCGAGGTGGAACCCTATTCAGACATAGTTAGTCTGTGAGAACGCCTCACCCCACCAATAGTCCGACATACCGAACTCAAGCATGGCGTTAACCAAGTCACAAAGAGTTCGGTTCTTCCTCTCGGCTATTCCATTAGATTGGGGTGAGTATGGTGGAGTAACTTCATGAATTATTCCACTTTCTTCACAGAATTGGGAGAACTCATGTGAGACGTACTCACCGCCTCGGTCCGATCTTAACCGTTTGATTTTCTTTTCTAGTTGATTTTCAACTTCAGCTTTGTAGATTTTAAAGTATTCAAGTGCTTCATCTTTCGACTTAAGTAGGTAAATGTAACAATACTTAGTCGCATCATCTATGAGAGTTAAGAAGTATCTTTTGCCACCTTTCGTTAATATTCCATTCATCTCACAAAGATCAGAGTGGATTAGTTCAAGTGGAGAAGTGCTTCGCCCTTCAACGCTATGAAAAGGTTTTCGGGGCTGCTTAGCTTGCACACACACTTCGCATCTTGAACCCTTCTCATAACTGTAGCTTGGAATTAAACTCATCTTACTTAACCGCGTAATGGCTTCAAAATTAACATGACACAACCGTGAATGCCAAATATCATGAACTTTATTGCAATGGGAAACATTGTAAACGTTTACATTATTCAAATCAAGAATGGATAAGCGGAACATGCCTCCGCTATCGTAGCCTTTGCCCACAAAATTACCAAACTTAGTCAAAATGACTTTATTTGATTCAAACACAAGCTTTATTCCTTGCCTACATAACATTGACCCGCTAAGGAGGTTGCGCGTCATCGCAGGCACGTCTGACGTCTTTTAGGATGAGTGTTTTGCCCGAAGTAAGCTTCAGGCAAACCTGTCCAATCCCACGTACTGTTGCAGCGGCTCCGTTGCCCATTAGGACGGATCCACCACCTTCACCCCGAAATGAAGAGAAACAAGATCTATCGGCACATATATGTCTAGTAGCACTGTATCAATCCACCAATCAATAGATGGACTTGCCATAAAGGCCATAGGTACGTACTCATCCGAGCCGGTGCTAGCCGGCGCGACATTAACCTCACCTTGCGGCTCTTGTGCTGACCCGAGATGGACCCTTGCCCTTCCGATTGCGGCAATGATTGGCCTTATGGCGGCCTCACCGCAAACGAAGCGACGATGTCCTCCTTCTTCTTCTTCATTTTCTTAGGTCAGTAGCTTGACTTGGGGCTGACTCTTGAACTTGGGTTTCCCGTGTCCTCCACCATTCTTAAGTTGAACTTGATGAGCCTGAACTTGAGCCTTTCCGAGCCGTCACCGGCTCTAGCACGCCTCGACATTAATAGCAATGACACTCATTGAGCGTCAAGCGCTCCTTTATATGCCTCCGTGCGATCACAAAGTCACGCCACGAAGCGGTAACTTAGCCAAAATGACATTTACTTGGAACCTCTCTCGGCGGGCGCGATGCGATCGACATAAGTCACGTACATGGAGCCGAAGCTCGTGGAGCCGCTCCATCACCGACCGGCCCTCAACCATCTTGTAGTTCAAGTAATTGGCTGTGACAAAGGACTCATTTCCATTATCTCCCTCGGAGTATTTCTCCTCGAGCTCATCCCAAAGTTGTTTGGCATTAGTGAAGTTGACATAGACGTCAAACAAGCGGTTAGACAGATGGCGACAAGCGGGCTAAGACGCATTATTAGCATCTTCCCATTTCATCGTCTCAGGGATCTCCAGCGGAAACGCCGGTGGATTTGAGATGATCCAGAAGAGCTTAAGGTCAGTCAGCCAAAGCTTGGCCTTCGCCTGCCAACGCTTGAAATTGGCTCCGTCAAACACTTCAGGTTTCACGACATCAGATGAGGAAGCCATTTCTTTCAATATAGATTTTCTGGATTGTTGTAAATGTTGCGGTATAAGCATATTTCCATATTTAATTCCAGCCAATATAGCATAAATAGCATAATTCCAGCATAATGAGAATGACAATAATTGCATATAAACATGTAATTCTACCTTGCCATTCATAAGCACATATATATTCAAAGAATATAACATCATCCATGCTGAAAACAACAGTGTACTTATCATGTCTAAGAACAATGGAACAATTAAATCTAGCATAGCACAAATTAATTGTTTCATTATTGCTCTCAGAACAGAGTTGCGCAAAATCATAGATTTTGGCCTTCTCATGCAAGTATCCATTTTAATCACAAATGATCTAATAACTAAAATCAGGATTTGAGCTCACAATCAAGTTTTCTACTGTCACAGCCGATCAAAATAGAAAACAACAGTATATAACTTTCAGTTCAGATGTTCACAGTCAAGGATATTATTCAGCAATAGACAGGCAATCCCAGATTAAATATAAAGCATCTACCAGAAGGAGATTATGCAATATATATAGCAGAACCGAAGGTAACAATAGAGGGATTCTTCACTAAAATAACTAAAAGGCTATTGCACAGCAATAAATCAATGGCATATGAACACAGATAATCTGCTGAGAGACAACATATACATGGACAGTAGAAGACTAAACCCTAGAGCTCAAATTCCTAATTCAGTCCAGATCAATTCAAAGATACAAGTTCATCACTGAGCTAAAGTCAGAGCCCACAAGCATTCACAGCAATCTTCAAATTCTTGAGTGAAATAACAGATCAAGAAATATTGCTGTAAGTGTGCAAAAACTGAGTATACTCACAGATTGACAGTACTCGAAACTGTCAAGAAGCAAACAAGCCGAAGATCACAATTAATATGGCAAGGCACGAAGAATTCGCTGTCCCAGAAAATCTATCAACCCGCTGTCGCAAGCGAGTGGATGATTCACGGAGATACAATGCCGCTCTTCACTTCACAGCCGAAAACCAGAGGTGAAGTCGAGGTACAGAGATGCCGCACAAGACCACGATATACGCACTGGCCGAGCGCGCACACACACAGCAGGGAGCCGTCGTCACCTTCTCCTCTCTCGGATGGAACTCCAAGATCTCAAGTCCCCACACCCCAAAATAGGGTTTGCGCAGGAGACCAAGACCAAGCCTCAATCGGAACTGGCCGAAGCCAATACCCTCAGCACCACCAGAAATCAAAGAGGAGGAAGAAGACTCAAAAGGGCAAGAACCAGATCAGAGAAGTTCATCCTTCACCCATGGAGGGAGCTCGGTATATGAAGAGAAGAGGCGGGTCTGCGAGAAGGCGGCGCGAGCGGCCGGCTCCGAAGAACCCGGGCCAGCCCGCGCCATCCCCGCTCGCCTCTCCACGCGCCACCTCCTCAAGCCCCGAGCATCCGGATCGGGAGAAGATCAAGAAACCGCCGCACGGGAGAGAGCCACCAAAGCCTCCACCAACCGGATCGGGGAGGAGACAAAGTCTCCTCCCCCTTATCTCTTTCCCGTGAGACCGACAGGTGGGCCCCACCTATTAGGGCTCCCTTCCACTCTTATCAATTGGGAAATTCCCAAAATGCCCTCTCAAGTACAACATAAAATACTTACAATATTCAAGTAACTTGAGACTGGAGGCTAACTTGCTATGACTATACTTTATTATAGTTTGCTTGCACCGGTGCTTCAATGTAAAAGAACATAAACATGTGTTTCTTTGTATTTAACTATTTGTAAAAGGACATCTGTTTGATCTACCTTTCAAGCTCTCTACAATTATGTTTTATTGCATTCTAATTTTGCTATTCTTTGACCCTCTAGTGGAAAGGCATGGGAAACCAAGAGCTGTTCGATTATTTCAGTGAATATGCTGCGACCAAAGCACGCCATGCCTATGGTCCATGTGGGCACCGTGGCATGAGTGTGCTAATATTTGAAAGCTCGGCCGTGGGCTATATGGAGGCAGAACGTCTGCATAGGCACTTTGTTGATCAAAGAACAGATAGGGAATCATGGCAGAATCACAAGGTTGCATCCTTACCTGGTGGGAAAAGACAACTATACGGTTTCTTAGCAAAAAAAGAAGATCTGGAAACCTTCAATAAACACTGCAAAGGTATACTGTTTAACTTCTGTTCATACAGTTAATGCTTTGGCTTCTGTGCAATTGTTCATTCATATGGTAAATACCTGGCTTTTAATGAATTTTTGTTGCCTAAATTCGTTCTGGCACAAACGATGATTGCTGTGAATGGAACATGATACACAGGTGAAGCTGCATATTTCTGTTCTTCCTCTGCATTGACATGCTACCATGGTTGGTTCTTCTCATGTTCATTTTATGTTACCTGATGATAATATATGAACCTAGTGAGGACAGAATAAAATTTATTTGAAGCAGAGGTGGGATTTGATCCTTACACACCTCATATGGGCAAGAAGGGGCTAGCTACCGGGTAGCTGCTTGGATTTGCTTAGTGTAGGGATTTATAGACTTTTACAACTTCAAAATTTAAACTAAAACGAAATATTTTTGCCGAATTGAAATTATTTAGGGGGTAGCGAAAGGAACGAAAATTCCGAAATTTCGGCGGAATTTCGCCGAAATTGTGAACCATGCCCAGCACTCAAGATAAATACTAACATTACTATGAGTCCATTTTTAAATCCATAACAGGGGTAGGGATTATGGGTCTTTTGTTTTCCTCCCTGCACAGGAGACAAGAGGGGGGATCCTGGTGGCCTGGCGTGATGGTGGGTTCTCGGCGTTGATGCATAGAATACATCGGTACTCTGTCACTGTCAGGTTTCAAGCAGAAAACGAACAAGCATGGTGGTTTACTGGTGTTTATGGCCCCCATCGTGATTCTGATAAGATTGGTTTCTTAGAAGAACTTAGAGAAATCAGAGGCGTTTGTTCAGGTCCTTGGGTTTTAGCAGGAGATTTTAACATGATATACAGTTCAGAAGATAAAAATAATTCTAATGTCAACAGAGCCTTGTTGGGCTATTTTCGGCGCTTTGTTAATGATCTTGAGCTTAAAGAGATTCCCCTTTTTGGAAGAAGGTTCACTTGGTCGAATGAAAGGGATGCTCCCACTCTTGTCAAACTTGATCGGGTACTTTGTACAGCGGACTGGGAGTCCTTATATCCTGAGTGTTTCTTGCAGAGTCATGCTACTGAAATTTCTGATCATTGTCCTTTGATTTTTGGTCTCAAGGATGGAGTCAAGGGGAAGAGAAGATTTCATTTTGAAAGTTATTGGACCAAGTTACCAGGCTTCCATGATTCTGTTTCCGCCTCTTGGAATTTACCAGTGCATGCAGTGAGTCCTCTTGAACGGGTATCTATCAAGCTCAAGAGGCTGACTAGAGCATTGCAATCTTGGAGTCACAAACAGGTTGGTCATGTAAAATCCCAACTAGCCTTAGCAAGAGAAGTGCTACATCGTTTGGAAATGGCACAAGATAGTAGAAATCTGTCGGCTGATGAGCAGTGGCTGCGCAAACAATTAAAGAGACATTGTCTAGCTCTTGCTTCACTTGAAAGAACAATAGTCCGGCTTCGTTCCAGAGTGAAAAATCTCAAAGATGGTGATGCAAACACATCCTTCTTCCATCTCCATGCAAGCTTCAGAGGGCGCAAGAAATTCATTCCTAAACTGCAGCAAGGAGATCACATGGTTACATCTCAGGAAGAGAAACAGATTATAATGTATGACTATTTCTCTGGCCTCCTTGGCACAGCTCAGCAGCGTGATTCAACCTTAAATTTGCAAGCTTTCCTTCGTGAAGGAACAGACCTTTCTAGTCTTGATTTGCCTTTCAGTGAAGTAGAGGTTTGGGCTTCTATTTCCAGTTTACCGTCTGATCGTGCGCCTGGACCAGATGGATACACAAGCCGGTTCTATAAAGCTTGCTGGACTGTAATAAAATCTGATTTTATGGCAGCTTTGATAACCTTGCAGCAAGGGAATTTTCAGAAGCTTTGGCTCCTTAATTCAGCTTATATGACTTTGGTTCCTAAGAAGGTTGAGGCTGTCAAAGCTAGTGATTTTAGACCAATAAGCCTGGTCCATAGCTTTGCAAAGCTGTTGACAAAGATCTTGGCAAATAGGCTCGCTCCCCATCTCAACTCTTTGGTCTCCAATCAAAATGCTTTCATCCGTGGAAGGTGTATTCATGATAATTATTTGATGGTGCAGCAAACGATAAAGAAGTTTCAACGACAAAAGATCCCAAGCCTCTTTTTGAAACTAGATATATCTAAGGCATTTGACTCAGTCTCTTGGTCTTTTTTGCTGGAGGTATTGGATCATTTGGGTTTTGGTCGTTCTTGGAGGAATCTCGTTTCGAACCTATTAGCTACCTCCTCTACTCGCATTCTTTCGAATGGTGAGCCTGGAGAGTCCATAAGGCATCAGCGTGGTCTCCGCCAAGGGGATCCTCTATCGCCGATGCTTTTCATCCTGGTTATGGACGTTTTGAATAGTATTTTTGTCAAAGCTGGTGAGGAGGGGCTATTATAGTCTATAGCTAATCGTTCTACTGGGCAACGAGTATCTCTTTTTGCTGATGATGTGGCTCTCTTTATTCGACCAGTTCAGGAGGAACTTCAGATCACAAAAGAAATTCTGGATTGTTTTGGCAAGGCTTCGGGACTGCAAACTAACCTCCAAAAAAGTTGTGTGATTCCTATAAGGTGTGAAGAGATTGATTTGGGGCTGGTGGATGAAATTCTTCAGTGCCCTTCGTCGGTGTTCCCTTCCACCTATCTGGGCCTACCAATCTCCAATAAGAAATTGCGTAAGAGTGATTTGCTGCCATGGCTTGATAAAATAGCAGATCGTCTCCCAGGATGGAAGGCTAGTCTCATGAACTTGGCAGGTAGAGCTACCATGGTGAGGTTTGTTTTGTCAGCCATTCCAATTTATTTATTAATAGCCATGAATGTGCCTAAATGGGTAATCAAGGCGATAGATAAAATTAGAAGAGCATTTCTTTGGAAAGGAAGAAAAGAAGTGAATGGTGGTTGCTGTCTGGTAGCCTGGGAAAAGGTGCAACGGCCTATTGATCTAGGGGGACTTGGTATTTCCAACCTACAAACCATGGGCTGGGCATTACAAATGAGGTGGTTGTGGCTTGAGAAAACTTCTACAAATCGACCTTGGGCAGGATTGGATTTTCCTGTGCAGCCACAAGTTCGTGCAATGTTTGCCATTTCGGTGCTTACCCATGTTGGCAATGGCATCAACACTCTTTTCTGAAGTGATAGATGGCTGCATGGTTGTTCCTTGTTGGAATTGGCTCCGGTTGTGGTTAATAATGTGTCAAGGAGAAGCTTACAAAACAGAACTGTTGCTCAAGCCCTTCAAAATCACAATTGGATGAGGGATATTCAGGGTAGCCTCTCCATGGAGGGTTTGGTTCAGTACTTGCATCTTTGGGATTCTTTAGAGGAATTTTCTCTAACTCAGGAAGAGGACCACCATAATTGGAAGCATGAGAGGAGTGGATTATTCTCCTCCAAATCTACTTATAGAGCCTTCTTGCATGGTGCAATATCCTTCGAGCCATGGCAAAGACTTTGGAAGACTTGGGCTCCACCTAAATGTAAGATGTTCCTATGGCTGGCCATCAAAAACAAGTGTTGGACTGCAGATCGATTAATTCAAAGAGGCCTCTCCCATCCCGAACATTGTGTTCTATGTGATCAAGAAGAGGAGACGGTGCAGCATATCCTAACAAGCTGTGTATTTGCTAGGCGCCTGCACAATCTGCTGTCCCCTCTTGGATATCAATGTGTTGTCCCTAGAAGGAATGAAAAGAGCTTTGCGGAATGGTGGAGAAAGGCAAGCAAAAAGGTTACAAAGACTAAGAAAAAGGGGTTCAATAGTGCTGTAATCTTGGGGACATGGACGCTCTGGAATCACAGAAATAGAATAGTTTTTGATAGAGCATCGCCTTCCGTGTCGACGGCCCAACAATTCTTCATGGAGGAATTGAGGCTCTGGAGCTTTGCAGGTGCTATTAAGCTTCAGGAGCTATTTTTTGGTCAGCATGTGGATCTTGTGTGAGTGATTTGTTCAGGTCGGGTCGTTGTGTTGCTTAGTTAAGTGTGTGTGTGTGGCAACCTTTCCTTTTTTCCTAAGGGAGGGAAGGAGGTTGTTTGTACGGGAGTCTCTCCTTTTTCTCTCTTAATCTAAAGATACGCAGCTCTCCTGCGTGTTCGATAAAAAAAATCCATAACAGCAAGGTTCTCAAGGTCACAAAGTTGATAACAAAAATACGATATATGAAGCATATTCAGGGCTTATAAGAATTAAGAAGCAGTATAACACAGAGCACGTAAGAAGTTAAGAACTAAGAAGCAGTGAATAGTATTCAGTGAACACTGAAAACAGAAAGGAAGAGAGAGAGAATCAGAGGGTACCCATTTGTGTAATCTTTCTCAAATATTAATCCCTTTGGTCACAAAAGAGTATCGTTTTGGACATTGACATGGCCTTGAGAATGCAACTTCGATCGCAAATTTCTATTGTATTATTTTTGTAAAACCTATAAAAATTATAATATTATAAAAATACTATGCATATCATCTTCATACGCACAATCATAAAAAGTTTGACAGCACATCCCCAAACGACACTTTTTTGTAATTGGTGGGAGCACTCTGGCACTTTCAAAAAAAAAGTTGTTTGTCAATAGTTGGCACTTTTTCATTCTCACTGTTTATTTTCCAAAAAAATTCTATATTAATTCGACCCATCTCCCTCCTGTTACTAATAGTACCTTCTTTCGCATTTTATTAGAAGCTACTTCGATCATATTTTATCCAAATCATGCTTTACTAGGAAATGTAAGTGTGTGCTGCCGTTTTTTTCCTCCTTTGGCCAGCTACGCATCGAACAACGTGAGAACCTTGGTCGCAATTTCCTTGAGCGTTAGACCCTTCTGGCTGTTCACTATTTTGGGGTCTGCAAATGATTGAGCACTAGCGAGTTAACAAGGCGTGCATTCCAAACAAGCGCAAACAAAGAACAGCACCGATAGGGGGGAGCAGCTACACCCGTGTGTAGAAAATATGCACTCAAGATATTGTCAAGAATGTGTGGTTTGGATATGTGAAAATGATAAAGTGAAGTTGTCATAAAAAATATTCAGAGTATTTCACTTTCATAACTTAGAATTTAATTGTCCTCGTGACATCTTGTTAACTTCGAAAAGTAAAAAAAAAAAAAAGACAATGTTTTGGTGTTTGCCAAAGCAAAGTGCATTATCCACGCATGTTGCCAGTCTACTGGCTGCTCTAATATGAACATTGAAAATGAGTGCTCTCATGTTCAACAATACTTCATATTGTCAAAACAAAATTGTGATGCATTTATTGGACTGGACCTTCAGTAGTTTTGATTTTTCATTACAGAGTGGCTTGGCTATTATATGATAGTTCTACCATAAATGATGGCCATATTTCACCTTTATCCTATTTTTCAGGAAAAAGCTGTTTGAAATATGAGATGAGATCTTATCATGAGATGGTAGTGGTCAAAATGAAACAGATGAGTGAAGACAACCAGCAACTGAATTATGTGAAGAATAGGATGGTTCAGATGGAGCAACATTCTAAAGCAGTAGAAGAAAACTTGGATGTTGCTACCCAGAAATGTCGGGAGACTATGGAAGAAAATATATATGTGAAGAGAAAAGCCAAAGAGATGCACTTGGAGCACGAGCAAGAGGTAGTAGTGCTTGCTTAAAGGTTATCCTAATTAATGCATTTTCTGTGAATGCACACATGAGCGTCAAACAGAATGTTTCGTTTGCTAAACTCTGTCAATGACTTAAATAAGAAAGGATAGGCTCATTGTTTGTTAAACAATTGCTGGGAGGGGCACTCTTACTCAATACAAAAATTGTTTTTTTCCTCATAATGCCATTCTTTTTTTTTATTTCATATCCTTTTTTGGTTCTACACTTTGCAGATGAAATTCCAGGAGAATTTTTTCCATGATCAAATGGAAAGTATTCACGAAGCCATGGAGGAGAAAGAAAGGGAGTATGAGAAGATGCTGCAGGAGGAACGTGCAAGGGCTAGACAACATTCTGGAACTATTGAAGATCTCAAGCTAAGGTGCGTAACTATACGCGGTTGCATGGTTTTGTGCCATTGGGCTATGGGAAATATGATCCTAGTGATGATTGCATTCTTCTATTGAGCAAATCTTGAAATAGTGTCTAGGGATGGAAATGCTCCACATCAATGTATTACTTGTCTAGATTTTTTTTGTATTTCCTTCAACCATGCCATGTACTCATCTTATCCTCTTATCGCAAAAACGATAAAAAGTTTTTTTTCTAGCTGTAAGTTGCCTGATTTTTTTGTTAAGTCTTAAGTCGATTTTCCTGGACGGGGGTTTAGCGTTAAGGCTGTATTCTGCCCGATCTTGTTAAGTCTTAGTCGATTTTCCTGGACGTGGGATTAGCTTTGATGCTGTATGCTGCCTGATCCTGATTTTAATCCAAATAAAAGGCTATTTTAATCCATGTTATCCTGTGCAGGAACGAACAAATAAAGGGGTTCATGGAGTTCCAGGTCAAGGATGTGGAGGAGTTCGAGGCCGAAAGAGATGAACTGATAAAAGCGCACGAGGAGAAGCAGGTTAAGCTCAAGACACAGTACATGGCGAAGGAGCTTGAGCTCGAGAAGGAGCTCGACACCGCTCTCACTGCTCTGATGGAGAAGCACAAGCCGGACACCTTCCAGGCCGCCTCCAGCTCGTGAACAATGTATATATTCTCTTCTTCTGCTTAATGAGTTGGACACTTTAGATGCAGAAACATCAATGCCTGGCTGAATGCATGACTTGGAAACTTGAACCTGTATTGTGTTGTGTTGTGTTGTATTTGTATCGTACTAGTGTATAGCATCTAGCCTATCCTATGATCCTGCCTTGCTTGAAACGCCGAGTGTGATGATGATACAGTGTCTTTGATGACCAAATTCCAATTTATTAAGCTAAGTAGTCCCATGCCGAATTGTTGATCGTTTGTAATTGTAGGCAATGGATTATCAGGTTAAGAATTGTTGATCGTCCAGCTGGAAGAGGCCGAAAGACCACAGATCACAGGTGTGAAATTGTTGTTCTGATGGCTAAAATAGATTGAAGGAAACAAATGGCACGGTACGGTAGCAAAATGCTTGGCAGGGGATTAATTTACCTCTTAAAACATGGTTAATCTCCCATGGACAGTTTCATGTACAATATACCAATAGAAGGGAGCATTTGAGCTTAACTTTCATATTTGCTTCATAAAAGAGCAGGTCAAGAAGTAAAAAAAATGGTACTCGGGTACTCCATTCCAAAAGGCTGCGCATGAACATTTTTGTGAGCAATTAAAGTTTGGCCATGAGAAAATAACATAGGCAACATAGGCACATTCGTGGTAAAAAAAGAAACTCCCAAAACATTAAAATTTTATAATTTCCCAGTATATAACAAAATGAACAGTCAAACTTGCTGTTAGACCCATCGGCTTTAGAATGCCCAATAAAAGTAGTGTTCACAGAGGTTCCCAGACCATCTAGGGCCTGTTGGCCCCTCTCGTTATTGTGGGTTTCGTCATCTAGAAAATTTTGGCCAACACCCAATTTTACCAACTTACTTGCCACAGTTGGAAACCCCCAAAACACAGTGCAAAGCCCATTGGACCAAAATGCCCTTAGGGCAGTCAGCCATATGAGAGAAGAATGGGAGTAAGGTGAAGGCATTACAGTCATTTCACAAGTCCAGAGAGCTACCCCAACCATGCCTTTATAAGCTAGCATAGTGCAAGTAAGCCTCACACAAAGCCATTTCACTTTCTCAACCGAGAGGTAATCCAAAACCAAACCAAGAGCCAACCACCACTGTAGTTTGGCCAAAGGTAAGGAACAAACCGAGCTCAACCCCATCACCACCCAAGCTCCTTGCCAGCCATACCCAAGTAGTAAGGAAGACGAAGCCGGGATGAGAACTAAGGAAGGAGGGGAAGATGACAAAGAGGAGCAAGGGGACGACGACGACCCCAAAGACGCAAGACTTCCGGCGACTGTTGAAACCACACCAAGTCGTCATCCACCCCCAGCCCCTTTTCAGCCAACATTAAGTAAGCCTCCATTCTTCCCCTAACGCATCGACGGCGAGACCATAGCACCGCCGTGTGTCCTTGGATGGTAGTGCATGCTTCCCGACGCATGCAATCCACCAAGTCTCGTCACGGCTGCCACCTTGAGCCTTTCCAGCCATGCGTTCTTAAGACTAGAGCAAGGCAAAAGTAGTAGTTAAATCAAAAATACAAAAGTAAAGAGGGCGAAGAGTGAACCAGCGCTGCCCCTAAGGCTCTTGGTGGCAGTGGGCAGAGGCATAGTGGAGGGAGGTCAGCGTCGAGGACGACGAGCTCCTGGCTAGCGCACCCCCAGGGCGTCGAGGCTGCGGCGGGCGTCACACGGAGATGGAGCGGCTGGTGGTGAAGGAGGCACTGGGCTTTAGGCCAGCTATGTGCCATGGCCAATGAGCCCGAGGGAGGGACCGAGTCAGGGAGGCGGCCAATAGTGACGGGCGGTGGCGCAGGTGCTAAGCCCTGAGGACGGCGGCGTGACCGGACCAGCGGGCCCAAGCACCCAAGGCAGCGGCGGCTTGGGGCCAGAGGCTGGGAGGAAGAGCCGCATAGGAGGCGCCCGAGTAGCGGCGCCAGCGGGAGCCGAGCCGTGGGCGACAATGGGGAGCCGAGAGGCCATGATGGCGGTAAGCAATAGCCGGTGGCCCGATGTAACAGTTCAGCTGTTTATTTCAAAAATTTTAGTAAAAAAATTAAAAGTTATTTTAATCTAAAATAAAATCAAGTGTTCTTTGGTTGCTTGAATTTCTGAGATTTTATTTTGCCAGTTTTTAACTTTTTTAAAAAAAACTTTTCTTAAAAATAATTTATTGAAAACTTAAAAATATTATTAAGTAAAAGATACTTTGGATTTATATAAAAAGCCAATTTAAAATTAACTATTTTAAAAGCATTTGGCTTTTATCTCGATTTTCTATTTTTTTTCAGGATTTTAAAAATCAATTTCAAAGCTAAAAAGTATTTTTGTAAAAATTAAAAGACCAACTTTAAGTTGGAAATATTTTTCCTAAGTCTAGATGTCTCCAGGAATTTCTATGAATTGTTCTGGCATTTTTAGACTTTATTTCCTATTTTCTAAGTATTTTTAAACCTTCCTAATGTTCCTGAAAATCTAAATCAAATTTAATCCTCAACCTCCCTCCTCGGCCAACACGTGTCACTCCCAGATTCAAAACATTCTCGCCCAGTTTAATCTCAGTCCAACCTCGCCTGTAAGCTTCTTCTTCTCTCCTTGCCTTCTTCAACCTTCCATCGCTGCCATTGATGCCCCGCCCGAGCTCTTAAATTTGATCGTTTATTCTCGTTAGCCCAAGCATTTGCTACAATTGAAAGCCTAATCACACCCGCATTCAACCTCCACCATTTCCCCACTTTAAACCCCGCTTGCCACCCTCTTTACTTGCCTTTGCACCGACCTTAACTTCGGTGTAACCGACAGCCGTCCATCACCTCCACCTTCGCCATGCCCATGCGCGCATCGCCCGCCCCTCCACCGAGCGAATCCACCGCCGAAGAACCCCACCGCCAACGCCCTCACTCCGCCGCCCCTGCATCCTCGTCGCCGGCCACCACCGAGCATTCTCAAGCGTCGCGCCAAGGTGCACTGAACTCCCCGTGTCCTCCTCCCTCTCGTGCACCCCTCGCCAACCCCAGCAGCGCCATCATCCACTGATGCCCTTAGTCCCCGTGCGCCACCTCAGCATCAAGTGCCACGCCAGCCAAGTGTGCCACCTCAGCTTTCTCTTTGGTCCATGGACCCAGTCCACAAAAGCTAGTCCCACCTGTCAGTGATTAAAACCCTTTTTCTGTTGAAAAATAATTCGGCCAGAAAATCAAAATCTTTGCTGATGTCACCCTAACATCATAAATTCCTTTTTTCATAGAAAAATAATTCCTCTGAAAATCATTTCCCTTGATGACATCATAATCTGATTTTCAGTTCAAAAATAATTTCTAAAAATCGGTTTATTCTTTTTCTCTCCTTTCGAACTTCCAAAAGCTCATATTTCTTCATTTTAATTCCGATTGAGCCCATTTAAATTTATAAATTCTTATAAATCCCAATCTATACATTTATATCCTCTTTTTAAATTTTTGGAATTTTCAAATTTATTTAAATTAAATTAAAGCTTAGAAAGTAAAAATATTTTAAATGGTTAAAATATACCTCAATTAAATCCGAAATTATTTTATTTGATATTTTCGTTTTCCAAGGATTTTTGTGGAATTTTCCTGAATTTTTCGAATTTATTTTATTTTCGGATTTTTTTTCCTCTTTCCATTTTCTCTCTCCTACTTTCTTCTCCATTCTCCACTGCAACCGTTCGTCTGTGTCCCGTGCGAGCGCCGCCATGGCCGAACTTGGAGCTCCTTAATCCACAAGATTTTCTCAACCATTTTTCGTGCAATCAAGTGCATTCACTTGCTCTCTTCATGACTCCTCCATTCCCGACCGTTCATCTCCTCCTTTATGTGCATTTACACAAAAATGAAACCGTTGCTCTAAATGACATCCCTCTCCTATCCACCTCCACACCTATAAAAGGGAGCACCAGGTGCCTCTCCTCATTCACATCCACCCCAAAAATTTCACTTCCTTTCTCCCTTCCTCCTCTCCGCAATCGGTGATTTTCTTTCGTCAACTGAGCGTCGTTCCTCGGCCTTTTTGCGCCGCCTATAGTGGAGTTCCGCAACTTTTGACCATACCACTGGCTTCACCTTCGCGCGTTCTATGCAGTGCTTCCCTCGCCCTCGCCGGAGCTTCGCCGGAGCATCGCCGGACCACCGTGGCCAAACCGCGCCGTCGCTTCTTTCCTCGCTGCGAGTCGACCATGCATGTTCCACCATAACCGAGGTGAGCATCGTGTTCCTTGCATTCTCCTCTTCGTTTCGCCGCAAACCTCACCTGCTAACTCCTCTCTGTTTGCCCGGAATACCGAGTCAACCCGTCGGCCGTTGAATGTCTTCTCCGCCGTGTTCCGCCACCATCCGATATCTTTTGGCCGAGCCGTTTGCACCGTTGAGTTTGCCTCGACGCGTTCTACGTCGTGCTTCCATCGCCATCACCTGAAGATCCCCCGAGTCCTCGTCGACCTTGTCAGGCCCAGACACTAAAACTGTACCTTCGCACGTACACCCATTTTCGGTGAGCGCTTTGATTTTTGCTCGTGTCATATTGTGTCCTAGCCTCTAAGAAATTTTTCTACCATTTTGTTTAATTTTTCGTGGAGCCAATTGTCAAGAATTGAGCTTTCCGCGAAAATGGCCGTTTTTGACTCCCAACGTCGATTCGTCGCCTCCGGTAAGCCTTAGCCCATGCCGTAATTTTTCTTAGACTTGCCTCGCCGCGTTTTACGTCATGCTTCCTTCGTTTTCCCCCCCAAAAAGCCTTCACAAATTTTCGCCTCCGACACCTCGCCATAGCCACCAATGGCATCTCGTGTCCCTATCTATCCGGTAGGTGTTTTCCCCAATCCGTTCGCGTCATATCGTGCCAAACCATCCCATATAGCTACCTTCCAAATGGTTTTAGATTCGCTTCACCGAGCACCAAGATATTAAGTTAATCCTTTCTCTCTACCGTCGTCGTTCAAACGTCGATGGTATCGTCTCCGTTCCTCGTCGTCATATCCATGTCACCACCTTCATCTCATTGCCATGATTCCATTTTGCCCATTCGCTAGCCACCTCGCAGCCTACCGACATAATACTTTTCAAAAAGTAATTCTCGGATGTTGTATCATTTCATGTGATGTCCAAAACTTCCAAATATTTGTTCTCCTTCATACAAACTCCGAATCCGTTGATTCTTTCTCCTAAATTCATCTAAAATCATAATCTATCTCCCAGTATATATTTTATAATTTTAAGATTTTATTTGAATTTTATTTGAATTTATTTTGTTTGGTTCTTCGCGTGTAGACTACGACTATTCCGGAGAGTTCAATTTCGACGATTCACAGCATCAAGTCTTTGAGCAAGGCAAGTTACACCTTTGATCATGTTGATCCTACTAATTTAAATTATTTATGTTGTTTTTAAAATTATTATGCATGCGTACTGTTATTCAAACCTAGTTTAAATTCGATTTAAATTCTAGTTATACCCAATTCCATTGTTTATGGCCAAATTTGACATTGAACTTTCTATGCCTTATCACCCTAGATGAAAACCTAGTTAGTACATTAGTATTAACTGGGAATTTTATGGAATTGCTTAGCCATGCTTAGAATAATTCGAGTGGGAAGAATTGTGTCACATAAAATGATAAAGCTTTCGAATGTATTCTCGACTTTGGTGAGTCAAGAATGATTATGAAATGTTTCCAAACAAAATATGAAATCTTGGTTTAGACTTAGGCAAACAGTTAGAGTGGTGGGTGCTTGCTGGCATGCATTGTTGTTTGGTGACACAATGTTGATTGCCAGGCACAAGGGGTATGTGGTTGGTGCCTGAGTCAGTTAAGGACCGTCTGTGAGCTACTATTGCAAAGCCCTATCGTACTACCACAAGTCTGGTATGGGACAGATCTGACTGAATAATTTGTGAAGTTCCAACTTAATCTCGCTATAGCCTGAATGTGAGCGCGGCGTAGGCTATGAGAAGTCTCACATGGCACAAGAGGGGGCTCCAACATGTGGATTCATGTTGTGGTGAAACCTTAGTGGTGGCGTGATTATGTTGTCAACGGATCATTGTGAAAGCCTTGTCATGATCTCCTGGCCGCACACCAAAGGAAGTGTGTTAATCCGGTGGCAAAAAGGGATGATCATGTCTTGTGGGTAAAGTTGTACAACATCTGCAGAGTGTATAATCTATCCTGGATAGCCGTGCCCACGGTCATGGGCAAGCTGAGTAAAGTTTTTCATGGATTAGACTTTGTTTTTCAAAATGGTTTTATAAACTGCTTATGGATGGATGGAATCCATATGAGATCTTTTTGGAAAAGATAGTCTGGGTGGGATGCCCGTGGATAGGTTGGTATTTGGTCGGAGCCTGCACTAACGATATTATTTTGTTAAAATCTTGTTTCTATCTATTGTATCAAATTCATCTTTTGAATCTACTTACAGTATTTACTTCAATTTCGCTTTATGCTCAACTAACCTTATTATGCCTTCCTTTGTCAATCCATATGCATGCATTAACTCTGTTAAACCTCTTGGTGTAACTTGTGGAGTACTTTATGTACTCATGTTACTCAATTCATCATTTTTCAGAGGACAGGTTCAACTTCGGTGAGGATCAGAACGTATAGGCCGCGTCTTACTGTCGTTTGCCTGTGGGCAGGCTCAGTGGGCTTCTTCCGCGTTGGTTTATTTCTTCCGCTGCTTGTATTTAATTTTGGTTTATGAACCATTGATGTAAACTTTGGCCATCAGGCCCATATTCCGTTAAATAAAGTTTGTCATTATGCATGATATTTGTCTTTGTTATCACTGTGTGCATTAGCTAATCCTGGACTAGTGCGATTAACACAGAGGGTTTCGGAGTTATTGCTCCGGGTCCCGACACCCGAGGGGATTGTCGTGCCCCAGATCCGATCAACAGAGAGGGGGAAGGGAGGCGCAACATAGGGGGAATCTGGCCACCGGCAACCGGTGGCTGGCGGTGCGGGGACCGCCGCCCCCATACCTAGTTTGGGGAGCCAGGCCATTCGGCCGAACTGAAATGAGGGAGAGAGAGAAAGAAAAGAGAGAGAGAAGAGATGAGCCAAATAAAAGAAAAAAAGAGAAGAGAAAGGAAGAGAAAAGAAAAGTGGAGACAAAATAAAAAAGGGGGTTTGGTACCTGCGCGTTGGGTCCTTAACCCGGGCATTTTTATGCCAGAGTCGAGTTATGAGCGTAGGGTCGTCGCTGCTCGCTTAAGCATTAGTTTTGATATGATGTGTTGAGTCGGGTTGACGTTTGTACAGGTGGAGATCCTGGTCAGAGCTGCCCAAGCTTCGTCCCCAAGGTTTAACCAGGCAAGTGCATGGAAAAAACAGTAATTCCAGGTAGTGTTTGCCTTTAGTTGAATGTTGAGGCATTGCTTACCATGTTATGGTAAATTACTATTTCTGGTTGCATGATGAGAAATGATGAATAACGGTTATTGAGACATGACATGTTAATATGCGTAAATGGAAGACTTGCATTGCATGCATGTTATAAAAAGAGATAGTTTTGTGGTATCATTGGTCCACTTTGTGTGGACGCTCTACGGGAGTGGAGATTGAGGTCCCTGTATAAAAATGAAAGGCTATTGAGGTCCCCGTATGAAAAAGGACGGGCTTATGATCCCCATATGGAAACAAGGTGGGCTTGGGTGAGTATCGATGGGTGCTCGCTCTTCTATACCAGTATAGGCTAAAGAGATAAGAGAAAAGTGCATGTGCATATGTAATTGCATTATGACCGAGAAAAGTGCAAATGCATATTGAGTTGATGAAAATGGAGAAAGATTAAATGAAAGCAAGTGGTTAATGAGACTGTGATGGTTATGAATTAATACATGCTTGTTATTTCCTGTTTTACTTTGTACTTGGTGAGTTTTTGAGCTCATCATTGTTTTGTTGTTTTTTAGGTGATTAGTACACATCCTGTTTTACACTGTTTTGTTGCATGGATGAGAGCAGCACATGAATAATTTCATGTACCAGCAGCACTTCGTGTATCATATTTTGTTAGTATGTTGTAGACTCTACTGATATGCCATGCTAAAGTTAGAACTAAAATAGTGTGATGTTTATCAAGTCCCTGCAATATAAATAAAGTAGTGTTTACTTAAAAAGTTAAAATTACTAGCAGTTGATGAAAATGGTAAAGTCTACAATAGTGGTAGCACTCTAGACTTAGAGGATGAGCGGAGTGTTACACCTGAGGTCGCGCGAAAACAATATCTTTTCAGAAATGGATAGTAGAAGGTAGGGAGCAGGTGGTCGGTGTCACAATTCTAACAGAAAACATTATGAGATGTAAAAACTGTGTTCGATTACATCGTTAAAACTAAAAGCCCTCTTTTGCGTGAAATGCTGCCATCATGCATCAAAGAACTCTCATATACAGGATTTCTGTACAAGGTGAATTCCTAGTTTGACAGGCACCATAATTTAACGAAGCAGCAGCTACTCTTGATGCTCATGCTATGGTCGCCTTTTCTTCCTATCCGTTTACTTACTCATAAAAAACGGTGTGAAACTGTTGCTCGCCTTTATCAACTGATGCCGATCTTCTCCTGAGCAAGAACTGGACGAGACAGCCGCTATCAGGGCTATTTCGACATGGTCTGACTTGCTGATCTTGATGCAGAGCCGGCCTAGATTTCTCCTGTTTACGTTAGCGCTGACCGACATTTTTTATCCACGGGCCCACTCGGAAGTCTGACTGAAGATTGTTCCCAATTACAGTCTGGGTCTGTTCTTTTCCTCCGATGCTGACGGCTTTTGGGTTTTACTACAGTACCTAACTTTCAAACAGAGTATTTTCTCAAGACGGGGTCTACAAGTTAAACGATCTACACGTTAAAAACCTAATATTTGTACCAACCAAAATTGCAAGTGAGTATCTTTCTCTCCGTAATCTATATCGTAAACAGGCAAAATTTAAAAATTTTAATCAAAAACTATAAGTCGCAGTCGTTGCCAAACAGACCCTCTGTTTTTCAAACGGCAGAGCGGTGGCTGCGACTGTGATGCTCTCTTCCCTCACAGGGTAGTCTTTTACCCTTACCGTCACTTCCAGGCCACCTCCATGTGCCACTTGTCCACAGCCAGCCATCCTCCCGGCGTTGGCTACCCACTGAACTCGTTTCCCGACAGTGATGGAGTCCTCTAATTTGGCCCCAGCAAAACAATTGTTCCCAAATTTAGTAAGAGAGATGCCTCTAGAGTGCAAACGGAGCAGATAATTTTCGTCCGTCCGATCGACCGAAGGCTTACGAAATAAATACAGAAGAGGTAGATGGATATCCAGCACTACACAATAGGAAAACACTCGGGGCTCATTTCTATGTACGCTTAGGACTTCGTTCTTGGATACGCCCGAGCACCGCGCTCAGGAGCGCCACGAACCACTTGTCCGGAAAATCTATTTTGCAAAAGTGAGATAAGTCATTTTTCTGGGTTATTTACCATCATTAGAAGTTGTGCTTTTTATCTTTCCTTGCCTCTTCTTAATTTTTGACGGCTGACGAGGTTATTTAGTTAAAAGATAATAATAATTTGTGAAGTACAATTTTAAGGCCTTTTGTGAAGAAGCAAGTATAAACTAAGGTTTTTAGTTTGATCTCAAAAGATAAAAACAAAAGTTTTTCATTCTCAAATTTTAAATCAACTTGACAATCCCATATTTGCCATTAGTAGGGATACTAAGCCAACATTGCTAAAACCCTAATAAAACCAACATTGCTAAATCAATGAACATTGTGATCCGGTACAACCTGGGTGGGTACTTATTCAAGACAGGAAAATGACATCCGCTTATATTCAGATTCAAATCTAGAGTCATGTGACTCATGTCCAAATACAAATTCGGATTTAGAATGTGGTATATACGTCAGGATACGGATAATATCCAGATATTGGTCAGATATCCCCAAGTAATATTCTTGGATATCTGGTAAGAAAATTTCTAAAACATAAATTAAAAATACGATTATCTCAATACGTCATGGCTCACTAGGTCTAATATAAATTTTTACGGAATAATACCCTGTTTCTCGTTAGGCATTGTTGCATTTTGGTCATTGTATGTTCTGTACTTTGCCACTTAGTCCAAAAGCCATTCAAAGTAGACACTTGAAAGCTGCAAATGTGGTGTGGAGGTGTCAAATATATGGAATTTTTCATACACATGGCCCTATAGCGGTGGGTTGAGAGACCATGTGGAGGCGACCACATGCTTGTGATGAGTAATTGACGAGTATTTTGGAAAGATTAAGTTTGGTTTGTATGGTTCGTGCCATGTTGGCTTTTGGCTCAGTCGGGTTTGGTTAGACGGACTTGAGGCGTATTTGTCTTTCCGATTGGTCATTTGGGCCATTTTATGCTTGAGTACGATTCATTAATGCTAATTGTGATTACATGTGTCGAGCGGTGCTATGTGATGTGTTTCTTATCTGTGATGGCTGCAGGACATCGAGGCGGAGTCGTGGCGAGGCATGGGATGACCGGACTAGACGCAGGCGGTGTCGAGGTCAAAGTGGTCGAGGTGTGCTGAAGACGACATGGACTCGAGGTGGTTGCGAGGCTTGAGTGGCAAGAAAGGAGGAAACTTCCCGGAAGGTGCACAATGGGTGTTTTGGTGAATACGCAAAGCTGCACTAAAGGAAGTGGATTTGAATAAAGCACAAGAGTTGTTGGAGGCTTAGTGGGTAAAGAGAAAATCAAACCCATTATGGAGGGCTACAAATAGATGCATGTCTCCTGGTGGAGGGCATGGCTGGTGAGAGGGTTGATGGCTTTAGTCTTTTCCTTTAGTTGTTGAGAGTTGGTGAGAGGAGCAGGATGTGGTTTTCTCCCTGTACGTGAGTTCTTGAGAGGAGAATGCAATAGAGGGAGTGCTTTGGTTGTGTGCATGTGTTCTTGGGAGAACCATGTAGAGTGATTCCTTTGTATCAATCGCGTATGGGGACTTCTTTGTATTCATCTCCGTTCAATTTGAGAAGGATTATGTTGAGTTAATTCCATTTCTTGCTCAGTGTGTGATGGATTTTGTGGCTCTGCAGTTTTTCTGTTCTTGATGTTCTTGCCTTGATTTTTGTTGAGAAGTTGCAAATTTGAGATGCTCTGTGATGGGAAAAGACTCTAGACAACTTGGCCATTCCATTCCCAAGAGCAAATGAGGGATTCATTGGTTTATCTCATTTTTCTGTGCTTCGTCAAAATTGCTCTGTTTGGGTCTTCTCTAGGGTTTCATGTCAGGGCAGTTGGGTTCTTGTGATTTCCCTTCATGAGATGGTATGAGATTTGGGTTTTTAAGTCTTGAGTTCATTGATAAGCCGATTGCAAAAGCTTGTAAGCAAAGGATGGATGAATTGTGAGTAATCTGAAAATTTGGTCATTCTCTCATTACCTTTTCAGTTTTTGCTCAAATCCTGATTCCTTGCTTCTTTTGATGAATTCCTTTGTGCCCTGGTGTCTCTCTGCTATTTAGGTTGTAGTCTTGCTGTTCTGGGTAGAGAAAACCATAAGTGAATTTTAAATTTCATCAAAATCTGAAGTTTCAGGTCTGTCTGTGTTTTTAGTCTGCTGGCTGCCAGCTCTGAATTTCGACGGGCGGTCAGACCGGCCGACCCATGGCGGTCTGACCGGAGGCTAAGAGGCGGTCAGACCAGGATAAAAGGGGCGGTCAGACCGGCGGTATGCGGGCGGTCTGACCGGCCACTACACACCGATCTGACCGGCCATTAGGGTTTTTGCTGCTGCTCGTTATTTTTGATTGCTTCTTCTTTGTTTCTCCTCTCTTATGTGTTTAGCCAGAGTTCCAGTGAGCATGATATATTTTTCATCATAGCTTTTATAGCTTTTGGTGAGAAAAATCTTAAGTGAATACTTTGGGGATAATTTTTTATAGAAGCAACATTCACCCCCCTCTGTTGCCGATCTCGATCCAACATGGGTTTTTTCAATTTTAGCCCCTAGCATTTTTTTTGTAAAAATAGAACCCTTCCTGAGCTTGGAAGGCATGGCAAACAACACATGCCACCTGCTGCACCCCCTAACTCGACAGGTCAAGTGACACATAGCTAGGCGAGCTGGCACAGCGACAGGGGGCAGGCGCGGTAGTCGGCTCCTGTCAAGCTGCCATGGAGCGGTAGGCTCCTGTCGAGGAGCCATTGTGCAGGATGATCCTGTTGAGCCGTCGTAACGTGGTAGCACTGTAGCGCACTATTTGATACTATTTAGCACTATGGCAACACTATTCTAGCAATCATTAGCACTAAGCGCATTCATTAGTACTAATAGTAATTAATTAGTGCAAATTAAACCACTAAATTAATAATACTTTATTTTTGTTGATGATGGAGGCGACGATGGCTACAAGGCATGCAAAAATAATTGAAGTCAACACACATATTTTTCTCTACGCCGTTTGTCTCTATCAACCAACTAGCAAGCATTTTGTTATCAGAATAAGCTAAAAATTTCACACAAGATTTTTACTTGAACCGCTTAATTTGTACTAATGAATTACGATTAGTAATAATTAATTGTGTTTAGAGCTGCCGTGAATTGGTGGCTCGGTTGGGAGCTTCCGCGCTACAAAGGCTCGGCTACCGAGCCAGCAACTGCGCAACGCATCGCTCTTGCCACGCCAGCTTGCCCAGCCACACGCTACCTGATCTTCTGAGCTACGGCGGCACCATAGATGACACGTGTCGCATATCATGTCTTCTGAGTTTGGGAAGAAGTCTACTTTTGCAAAAACAAACTACTGGAGTCTATTTTTGTATATGAACAGTTTAAATATACACGCCTGTGTCTAGTGTGCAGCCGCATTATAGGTTCTTTGATGCATTAGTTTGTTTATAACTTTAGTTCTGTATAAACTAATGTAATTGTGAAATAGTTTGAGTTCAACATGTTTTCGTTCCGTATTCATATGGGAAAAACCGTGCTCCGATCTAGGGCCCAACTTCCAACTTGCGACAGACACGATCACTAGCCTTCAAGAACACCTACAGATTAGGAGGAACCAAGGAACTTACACAAGTGAAACTGATTTGGCATCATGATGAAGTCATCAACAATATCCAGATGTCGTATTGCTACCAAGTCCACCGTAGCAGAAACAATTTATCAGTGAGTGCTATCCTCTTTCTCCATTCTACTTCTCTGATTTTACATAGCATGGGCGGACCCAGTACAAAATTTGAGTAGGAGCACTCTCTTTGCAAATTCTAAGAACTACAGTGTTTTTTTTGCAATTATAAAAGAATTACATATAATTTAGAAAATTGAGTGGGGCAGGGTGTATGTAGGTCCGCCCCTGTTGCATAGTATCCGGGAAGAAGATCTGCATAGATAGAACAACCAACCAAGTTACAGAAACGAAGCCCCTCTGTTATCATCAACTGTATCCACAGAAAGAGAATGGAGAAAGAGGTAAACACCTACCGATAAACTGAAGAATAAACATTTGCCTAACTTCGAACTTGTGTCAGACATGATCAGTAGCCTTCTAGAATCCATACAGAATAGGAGGAACCAAGGAACTTACGAAAGTGAAACTGATTTGGCAACATTAATTTATCAACAATATCCAGACTTCCTATTGCTACCAATTCGCAGTGCAGCAGAAATAATTTATTAGTAAGTGCTAACCTCTTTCCCCATTCGACTTCTCTGATTTTGCATAGTAGGGGATACCCAGCACAAAATTTGAGTGGGGCACTCTCTCAGCAAAATCTAAGAACTATAGTGTTTTCTTTACAATTATAAAAGATTTACATGTACTTCAGAAAATTGACTGGGGGCGCGTGCCCCCACTAGGGTAGGGTATATGTAGGTCCGCCTCTGGTTTCCTGCATGCAGTTGCCAGGGTATATATGTTACTTAAAGTATAATCTAACAAGAAATATTCAGTTTGCATCTCGTAACTCACCTTTCTTCAACATTGGAGCACCAGTGAAGAAGGGATACAGTTGGAAGCGGTAACTACACCATAGCATAGTTTTACCCCCACCGGTCAACCCACTGTAACCTGGTGAACTAATCAAATCCTCAAGATAGACCTCACACAATTCAATAGTAATGTTCAGTAAGCACTGTGCAAGGGCATATATCTTGTAACTATGTCTGCCTCAAACAGCACTGATGACTACCCTAACAGCCTCATCTAACACCTTGCTCGGAATAGGGAAATGAAAAGCCCTGAAAATTTTCAAAATAAATTTCTGTGCTTTTTGCTGCATTTTTGAGTGAATTTTGAAAACTTTCCTTTTCGGGAAAGTTTCATCGGAAATGCGCTTTCCTTTCTCGGCCTTTCCGCTTTCTCCACTCCGTTGGCGCCCCGCCTCCCTCTCCGTTTCCTCTTCTCCCGCGCGCCCTGCGCCCGCGCCTCCCGCTGGCGCCATCTCCCTTTCCGCCTTCCCTCGCCCAGCGCCTCCCTCCGCTCCTCGGCGCGCAGACGCCCTCCGCCTCCTCCTCGCGACGCTGCGCGCCGCGCGCGCGTGGCGCGCGCGCGCCGCGCCCATCCTCGCGCCGCCCGGCCCTTCCTCGCGCCTCCGCGGTCCCGGCGACCTCGGTTGGAGGTGGCCGTCCTCGCGCCACGTCGCTCGCCCCAGCTCCGGACCCACCTGGCAGCGCCGACTCCTCCCTCTCCCCGCGCGGACACGCCCCGCCCACGGCAGCAGCTCAATCGCCGTCCACGTCGCCGCCTGTGCGAGCCTCGCGTCACCCTCGCCCCTTCCACTGTGCGGGATTAAACGCCCGCGACGGCCCGTCCATCCTCGCCGCCCAGAACCCGCCGGTGGCTTCTCCCAAGCCTCACTCCTCCATTTCGGTATAAACCCCCTCGGTCTCCCCTCTTTCCTTTGCTCCCCGAGCTCCCCAAACACTCCCATACCCCTCCTGTCACTCCCAGCCACCTCCTCGAAGCTCCCCAGCTCCCGCTGCCGCCGCCAATGTGAGCCTCACCCTCCCCAGATGGTGTAACCGCCCCCGAGTTAGCTCTCTCGCCGCCGGTGGTCTTCCTCGCCGCCAAATCCCCGAACACTCCCCTTCAGCCTCCCTCCCTCTCCTTTGACTCCCTTCTCCTCCCAAACCCCGAAATGGGCTCCCCGTGCTCTGCTCTACCCGGCGGTACCCCTCTCTGCCCTTGGGAGCCGTCGACGTCGCCAGAGCACCGCAGCCCCGCCACCTCCGTCCCTCAGCTGCTCGCACCCGGCCGGAGGAAGACGATGACGACGTGGCCGCCTCCCCGTCGTCGGATCCCCTTAAAGCCTTCTAATCCCCGCCATCCACTTCCCCGTACCGTTTCACCCGCCCCTTGAATCTCAGTCGTCCGATTCCCGTCAAGACATTACCCCTCGTCCGTCGGATTGCCCGCGCGTACCGCTTCGCCGCCGCATCCGGGCCGCACCGCGGGGACACGTGTCGGCCATCCCGACCGCAGAGGCGCGCGGTGGATCGGGCCGCGCCTTCCGCCGCTTCACTCCAAGACGCGCAGCGCAGCATAGCGGCGCGGGCCTTCGCGCGCGGGCGCTTCTCGGCCGGCCGCATGCGTGGCCATGGGCCGGCCTTTTCTTGTGCGAGTGATTTTCCAGCAATTTTCCAATTTCCAATATTCCAGAAAACTCAAATAAATCCCAGAAAATCACAGAAAATCCCAAAAATTCCCAAATTTCACCACTTTGCTCCAAATTTTATTCCAGACCCTCTGGTGAAATCCATTTCCACAGACTCACCCTAGAAAAATTCCTAAAATTCCATTTGGGTGTTTATGCATTTTATTTCTTTTTAATTAGATTATTTTTCCTCGCTTGATTAGTTGCAAGCTGGATTTAATTTATTTTATGTGTTTACGATAGTGTCGGATATTCCGGAGATTCAAGAGCAGGCTCAGGATCCAGGTGCTTCGACGTTCGAGCTCGCAGAAGTCATCCGGATAGACGGCAAGTCCCAAATCCTTTGATCATATTGTATCCCATAAAGTTTAAATATGTTAGTATGTTATTTTCATTGAGCTAGTTCTGAAATGTTAGTTCAAAAATAAAAATAAAATGTTTAGAATGTCATGTGATATAGTTAGTCCTACCACCGTTAAATGCCATGATTAAATTGTAGCCATGCCTTTGAAACCCTAGAAATAATTATCGATATTTTAGAGAATTGTAGGTTATTACTATCATGCAAAATGTTACACTAATAAGGCTGTGGCTGCGGGCCAATAGATTTTGGAAAACCCGACTCTAAGGTAGGGTGGTATGGGACACCGTATCTTAGAGCGGAGAGTGCCGGCGTGCACAAGGTAGGGTAAGGGTTGGGGGAGAGCCGCGAGACGGTCTTTGCCCACCTCTTATCCTAGGGCTGGAGTAGGGTAAGGGTGAGTGGGAAACCGCGGGACGGTCTACGCCCACCGCTTACCTTAGTTTGGGTCGCGGACCTGGCGAGGTTGCGGGCCATGTGAAAATATAAGGACTGAAACCCTTACGCTGAGCAAATGTCACAGTGATCGCTCAACCACAGGAGTTGACTTGTCAACACTTGTCGATTAGCTGCTCAACTCGATTGAAACTCTACAGGAGGATAGCAGTAAGGTTAGGCTGGCCGTGCTGCGGATGCCTAACAACGGTGGAATTCACTCGAAGCGGACGTTGTCCTCTCTTGTGTGTGTGTGTGTGTGTGTGGGTGTGAGCCAGACCCGAGTGAATTCTACTGGGTAGAGCCTATATGAAGAGTTGAGCAGAGAAACGACCTGTTTTTCTTAACTCTTTAGCGGGAGTTGAGGGATCGTGTGGGTAAAGCTGAGCAAACTCTGCAGAGTCAAATAAATGGTATTCGAATACGCCGTGCTCCCGGTTATTGGAGCTGTGTCACTTGGGTGATTCCAGCAGCAAAGCTTAAGTAGATTTGTAAATGCTTTAACGTGGTTAGTTGGTTAATGAACTCTTGATGAAAACCCCTGAGATCTTAAGAAGTAAGTTTTGGGTCCGTCTTATTAAAATGTTTGCAAATAAAATTGCATCCACCAAACGTAATAAACCAAGTATACTCCCTTCCATTGTCTTTCCGTGCATGTAGTAAGTTAGGATCCCTTTTGGGATTTGCTGAGCCAGTTGTTTGGCTCACGACTTGCTTAATCCACTCTTTAGAAGATCAAGACGAAGGAGAAGGGCTCCCCGTTGAAGAAGTCCCGAGGATCTTTTCTTCGACGAACCCGTGGTCGTAGGTCTCCGCCGCGCCAGCGATTCTGAGCCTTTTGTAATGTAATATACTTTGGGCTTGCTCGCCCCGCTGTAAAAACTGGATGTTAATCCATATGTCAAATATATGTTGGTCTTTTGTTGTAAGCATGCAATGGTATACTCTTGCGCGACACTCCATAACTGTTCATGCTTGAATAGTTACGGAATACCGTGTCCGTACACGCCCCTGGAAACGGGGGCGTTACAAGAAGTGGTATCAGAGCAGGCTCTTTGACCGTAGGTTGAGACCTAAGGCAGTCTAGGAAGCGATTTTATCGCAAAACTTAATTTAAACTGTAAAAAGGGTTTATGAAAAATATAAGTATTATTGCTGTCTTTTTTCCTCTCTTGTGCTACCTTTTCTATCTTAGTTTAATCTTGCTTAAGTTTTATTTTATGCAAAATGTTTACTGCTTTACTTGTCTAACTTCAAAATTTCGTTTCCAGAGATGGTGCACCACATCTTCTCCCGCCCGACCGTATGGATGGTTGGGCACGGAAGTGTGGGAGATGAGGAGGTACCTTGGTTCGAGGAGCACTGCGCCCGGTGTTCCATGCGATGAGCCGCACCGTGGAGAGCGACTCTCACGAGTGGAAGGCATTGGTAGTTCTCACACCGCTTGTCCGCCCGACCGGAGCGCAAGTTCATCGCCGAAGGATGGACAAGGACGACGCAGCTCGGGCGCGCCCGTAAGGCTGCGCTCTACTTGCGAGACTACTCGCCCCGAGCTCTCCTACACTCCTTCGACTGGTGCCGCAGCAGCGCCGCGAGGGCCCGGCGTGCCTCGGTTTGGTGAGGTGGCGATCCCGCCTCGCGGCATCGCCGTCCTTTGGGCACGCAGTCGTTCGCTACGACAGCGCGCCGCCGAGTCGGGAGGTTCCGAGAGCAGCTCGGGAGGCTCGCGGCGAGTTCGGCAGCTCGAGCCTCTCTCGTCGCTTTGAGGAGATCGAGGCGGCGAGGCCTCGGATCGCGGTGAGGCGCCGAAGCGTCGATCCTCGTGCTCCACGGTGCAGTCTAGGCGCAGCGCGCGCCGATGACCACGGTAGAGTACCGTGTCTTGTTCGCCCGGCACCCGCTTGCCCTCCCAAACCGGGGGCGGCGAGGAGTAGACGCTGCTCGTTAGCGTAAACACCCTTTGCGATAGCTGTACTTTTGTATGTAATGCAAGTGTAACATGAACCTTTATGTGGTCTGTGCACCACTTGCTTAATGTAAATTATGTTGCTACCTCTTTTAATTTGTTTGCTTAATTATCAGTATGTTCTCTCTGTGTTCAAAGCTTTCTCCTGTCCCTTTCGCTCTTGTTCTTACCTTATTCGCCCTATACTTGCCTTGAAAAATTCAAAGTCTTACTTACCTGTTCTTGATGGCCAAAGCCGCTGCAAAGCTAACCTCAAGTTCCCAATCAACAGATGGAGCCGGCAGAGCAGACAGGTCAGACCAGCAGGCAGGGTGCACCTGCCACCGACCAGAACACACTCGCCAATGTTATTGCAATGTTAGAACAGAATCGATATCAAGGAGAGCAAAACATACTACGAATGTTGGATCAACAGTCCAGATTGATTGAACAGCTCGCCACCAGATCTCCAGGAGTACAGGGTGGAGGCAATATTCCACGGGATGGTGCCCCAATTACCACCCGGTGGAATGACTTTCTAAAAACACGTCCACCCACTTTCTCCACCACCGCCGATCCTATGGTTGCTGAAGATTGGCTGGCAGATGTGGAGAGAAAACTTCAAACTGCACAGTGTGACGATAGAGAGAAGGTGTTATATGTATCCCACCAGTTACAGGGTGCAGCAGCGACCTGGTGGATCAATTATCAGCGCACACTGCAGAATAGATAGATTAGCTGGGAGAATTTCTCCAAGGCCTTCCGTAAGGCCCACATTCCCGATGGCATTATGGAAGCCAAGCGCCGGGAGTTTTTGGTGCTTAAACAAGGTGGCCGCACTGTGATGGAATATTTACACCAGTTTAACCACCTCTCCAGATTTGCCCCTGAGGATGTTGATAATGAAGACAAGAAAATGAGCAAGTTTCGTGCAGGTCTACAGCAGTCCTTGAGATTCCACATTTCAGCTTTGAAGTTCAAGGATCCAATGATATGGTTGATGGCTTGATCACCTCGAAGAAGCTAGAAGTGACATGGAAGACTATAGAAAACGCAAGGCGGCACATAGATCGCAGTCATCTTCACACACTGCCCAACGAGCCAAGACATCGGGATCTTCTTCATATCGATCCCCATCCTCCCGACAGTATGTGATGATGCCGAAGAATCATTCCAGCCAGACTCAACATTATGCTTCCCCTCTACCATTGGCTCTCAAGTGTCCCACTTGCGGTGGAAATCACCTGGCTAGTAGCTGCCCGCGAAGGTCAAATGCATGTTTCCACTGCGGTGAGATAGGGCACTACAGAGATCAGTGCCCTAGGAAGAACTTGCCATCAGATGCAGCCAAGCTACAAGTTCAGAATCAGCAGCAAGAAGAGGTTAAGTCACAAGCAACCCCCGGTACCCCCAAAGGAGGATTCTTGCAGTTAAAGCGGCCAACCCTCGGTCACTGCAGAGCATCGCGAATTTCTCGCCTACAGAGAGGCAGCGGCGAAGCAATGTCGGACCCACTTTTATGCGAGTGAACCATGTATCTGCAGAGGATGCGGCTGGAGCAAGTGACATTATTGTTTGGTATGTTCCCAATCAATTCCATACCGCATTGATTTTATTTGACCACTGGTGCAACGCATTCATTTATTTCAAAGAGTTTTGCTGCAAGAAATCAATTGCCTTCATTGCATTACCAAGACCTTATGTGGTGGAAACCCACAGGGTTAGAATGGAGTCCCACCGTGGGTGTGCGGGACTTAATATAAAAATCAAGGGTAGACTTTAGAGCGAGACTTGTTGCGACTAGATATGTCCGGATTAGATGCCATCTTGGGCATGAACTGGTTAGCCAGGAATAAAGGCAAGGTGGATTGCGAGATCAAAACAGTGTCTTTGGTTAACCCTGAAGGTCAGAAAATAGTAGTAGAGACGGATCGAAAGGTGCTGAAAGATGCCAAGAAACGTATGATCAACATGATAGCAGCCACACCTGACCAAGTGCCAATAGTACAAGAGTACCCTGATGTATTCCCAGAAGAATTACCAGGAAGACCCCCTGACAGGCAAGTAGAACTTGCAATAGAATTGGTACCTGGTACTCAGCCAATTGCCAAACACCAGTATAGAATGTCAGCTAGTGAGCTGAAAGAACTGAAGAAGCAGCTAGATGAATTACAAGAAAAGCAATTCATACGACCAAGTGTTTCACCGTGGTCAGCCCCAGTTCTATTTGTGAAGAAGAAAACTGGAGAATTAAGAATGTGTGTCGACTACGGAGGCTTGAATGCTGTCACAATCAAGAACAAGTATCCCCTCCCAAGGATTGATGACCTGTTTGATCAACTCAAAGGAGCCAAAGTGTTCTCCAAAATCGACTTGCGCTCGGGTTATCATCAGCTAAAGATCCGAGAGCAAGATCGAGAGAAGACAGCCTTCATTACCAGATATGGATTATTTGAGTTCACGGTCGTACCCTTTGGTTTAACCAATGCGCCAGCATATTTCATGAATCTTATGAACCTGGTGCATATGGACCAATTGGATCGATTTGTGATAGTATTCATCGATGATATTCTGATATATTCCAAGAGTGAAGAAGAGCATAAGGAGCATTTGCACATGGTATTGACAAGATTAAGAGAGCACCAATTATATGCCAAGTTTGACAAGTGCAGCTTTTGGCTGAAGGAAGTTGCTTTCTTGGGTCACATTATATCTGAAGATGGAGTCAAAGTCGATCCGAGAAGATATCGCGATTATGGAATGGAAACAGCCTAAGACAGTGACTGAAGTGAGAAGCTTCCTAGGATTGGCGGGTTATTATCGCCGATTCATAGAAGGTTTCTCAAGAATATCTCGTCCACTCACTCAATTGTTGAAGAAAGACAAACCGTTCACGTGGTGATGCATGCAAAGAAAGCTTTCGGATGTTGAAGACCAAGTTGACAACAACACCAGTGCTGATTTTACCCAATCCAGAGAAGGAGTTTCAGATTTATCGCGATGCCTCAAAGCAAGGTTTGGGTTGTGTGCTTATGCAAGACGGAAAAGTTGTTGCCTATGCATCAAGACAGTTGAAGCCGCATGAGGAGAATTACCCACACACGATTTGGAGCTAGCACCGTGGTGCATGCCCTCAAAATTTGGCAAAGACACTACTGCTAGGAAATCGTTGTGACATATTCTCGAATCACAAGAGTTTGAAGTACCTATTCACTCACCGAGTTGAACATGAGACATGCGGATGGTGGAACGATTAAAGATTATGATGTTGATCTCCGGTATCACCGGGCAAGGCAAATGTAGTTCTTGACGCTCTTAGCCGCAAGGCTCGTCCAAGCAAAGGCAGTCAATCAGAGTACCCACCAGAGTTGCAGAGAGATATATTACAGTGAACTTGGTAATCACGAACAAGGTGAAGAAGCGACCTTAGAGATTCAACCACTATTGCGGATCAGTTAAAGCGACCAGGATGAAGATGAAGGGATTCAAAAACTGAAAAAGGATATTCAAGGAGAAAATTCATTAGAGTATGCTATAGACGAACATGGAATCCTTACTTTCCGTGGTCGCTACTGCATACCCGACAAGAAGGAGTTGAGAGAGTTGATCTTATCTGAAGCCCACTCCTCCCAATTCTCAATTCATCCGGGAGGCACAAAGATGTATCAAGATTTGAAGAAAAGATATTGGTGGAACCAAATGAAGAAAGAAGTGGCAGAATATGTAGCTAGATGTGATGTGCACCAATGATCAAGATAGACCATCAAAACCATCGAGTTGTTACAACCTTTGCCAATTCTGAATGGAAATGGGATAGCATTGGTATGGACTTCATCACTGGACTTCCCAAGACTCGTGAGGGATATGATGCTATTTGGGTCATTGTTGATAGATTGACCAAGGTGGCTCATTTCCTCCTGATCAAGCAAACTTATGGGAAGGATAAACTTGCCGAGCTATATTTGACCAAAATTGTGACATTGCACGAGTTCAAGAAGATTGTATCGAGATAGAGGAGCACAGTTTACATCAAGTTCTGGAAAAATTGCATGAAGCTATGGGCACCGATCTGAATTTCAGCTCGGCATATCATCAGCATGGATGGACAAGCAGAGAGAACCAATCAGATTTTAGAAGACATGTTGAGAGCTTGTGCGATAGTGTATGGAGCAACATGGAACACTGTCTACCATTTGCTCGGTTCTCATATAACAACAACTATCAAGCCGACATTCAAATGGCACCGTTTGAAGCACTTTATGGCGAAATGCGGACTCCACCGAATGGACGAAAACAGGAGAACGACAACTCATTGGTCCCAGTTGCTCAAGATGCGAAGCACATGTCGATTATCGGGACGGTGAAGATGGCACAAGACCGCCAGAAGAACTATGCAGATAATCGCAGGAAAGATTTGAGTTTCGAAGTTGGAGATTATATCTACATCAAAGTCACCCCGTTCAAAATAGTCAAGAGATTTCAAGTCAAAGGCAAATTAGCACCAAGATATGTGGGACCGTTTCAGATAATTGGAAGAGTTGGGGAAGTAGCTTACCAAGTGCAGCTTCCGCCCAACTTATCTAGAATTCACAATGTGTTTCACGTATCCCGCCTTGGAAGTGTCTCGCCACCAACAGATGAAGTGCCACCGTCGGACATTGAATTGCAAGATGATGCACATATCTTGAAGAACCACTACAAATACTTGAAGCGCAGAGAGACGGCTCGAAACAAGAACGTCGGGTTTTGCAGAGTACAGTGGAAGAATCATACACCTGAAGAGTCAACTTGGGAACGAGAGTCAGATTTGCACCGAGATTTCCCCAACTTACTCCCTGGACCAAGTTAATCTCGGGGTCGAGATTCTTTTAAGGGGGGTAGGTTGAAAAGCCCTGAAAAATTTCAAAATAAATTTCTATGCTTTTTGCTGCATTTTTGAGTGAATTTTGAAAACTTTCCTTTTCGGGAAAGTTTCGTCGGAAATGCGCTTTCCTTTCTCGGCCTTTCCGCTTTCTCCACTCCGTTGGCGCCCCGCCTCCCTCTCCGTTTCCTCTTCTCCCGCGCGCCCTGCGCCCGCGCCTCCCGCTGGCGCCATCTCCCTTTCCGCCTTCCCTCGCCCAGCGCCTCCCTCCGCTCCCCCTCGGCCGCAGACGCCCAGCCCCTCCCCGCCTCCTCCCCGCGCGCGCGTGCGCTGCGCGCTGCGCCCATCCTCGCGCCGCCCGGCCCTTCCTCGCGCCTCCGCGTCCCGGCGACCTCGGGTGCGGAGGAGGGCGTCCTCGCGCCACGTCGCTCGCCCGACTCGGACCCACTGCGCGCGACTCCTCCCTCTCTCGCGCGGACACGCCCGCCACGCCGCAGCTCAATCGCCCCGTCGCGTCGCCCGCCCTGTGCAGAGCCTCGCGTCACCCTCGCCCCTTCCACTGTGCGGGATTAAACGCCCGCGACGGCCCGTCCATCCCTGTCGCCCCAGAACCCCGCCGGTGGCTTCTCCCCGAAGCCTCGCTCCCCTCCATTTCGGGTATAAAACCCCCCCTCGGTCTCCCCTCTTTCCTTTGCTCCCCGAGCTCCCCAAACACTCCCATACCCCTCCTGTCACTCCCAGCCACCTCCTCGAAGCTCCCCAGCTCCCGCTGCCGCCGCCAATGTGAGCCTCACCCTCCCCAGATGGTGTAACCGCCCCCGAGTTAGCTCTCTCACCGCCGGTGGTCTTCCTCGCCGCCAAATCCCCGAACACTCCCCTTCAGCCTCCCTCCCTCTCCTTTGACTCCCTTCTCCTCCCAAACCCCGAAATGGGCTCCCCGTGCTCTGCTCTACCCGGCGGTACCCCTCTCTGCCCTTGGGAGCCGTCGACGTCGCCAGAGCACCGCAGCCCCGCCACCTCCGTCCCTCACCGCCGCACCCACGGGAGGAAGACGATGACGACATGGCCGCCTCCCCGTCGTCGGATCCCCTTAAAGCCTTCTAATCCCCGCCATCCACTTCCCCGTACCGTTTCACCCGCCCCTTGAATCTCAGCCGTCCGATCCCCGTCAAGACATTACCCCTCGTCCGTCGGATTGCCCGCGCGTACCGCTTCGCCGCCGCATCCGGGCCGCACCGCGGGGACACGCGTCGGCCATCCCGACCGCAGAGGCGCGCGGTGGGCCGGGCCGCGCCTTCTGCCGCTTCACTCCGCGCGCGCGCGCAGCAGCGCTGAGCGCTGGCCTTCGCCGCGGGGGCGCTTCTCGGCCGGGCCGCACTGTGGCCATGGGCCGGCCTTTTACTGTGCAGAGTGATTTTCCAGCAATTTTCCAATTTCCAATATTCCAGAAAACTCAAATAAATCCCAGAAAATCACAGAAAATCCCAAAAATTCCCAAATTTCACCACTTTGCTCCAAATTTTATTCCAGACCCTCTGGTGAAATCCATTTCCACAGATTCACCCTAGAAAAATTCCTAAAATTCCATTTGGGTGTTTATGCATTTTATTTCTTTTTAATTAGATTATTTTTCCTCGCTTGATTAGTTGCAAGCTGGATTTAATTTATTTTATGTGTTTACGATAGTGTCGGAGATTCCGGAGATTCAAGAGCGGCTCGGGATCCGTGTGCTTGACGTTCGAGCTCGAGAAGTCATCCGGATAGACGGCAAGTCCCAAATCCTTTGATCATATTGTATCCCATAAAGTTTAAATATGTTAGTATGCTATTTTCATTGAGCTAGTTCTGAAATGTTAGTTCGAAAATAAAAATAAAATGTTTAGAATGTCATGTGATATAGTTAGTCCTACCACCGTTAAATGCCATGATTAAATTGTAGCCATGCCTTTGAAACCCTAGAAATAATTATCTGATATTTTAGAGAATTGTAGGTTATTACTATCATGCAAAATGTTACACTAATAAGGCTGTGGCTGCGGGCCAATAGATTTTGGAAAACCCGACTCTAAGGTAGGGTGGTATGGGACACCGTATCTTAGAGCGGAGAGTGCCGGCGTGCACAAGGTAGGGTAAGGGTTGGGGGAGAGCCGCGAGACGGTCTTTGCCCACCTCTTATCCTAGGGCTGGAGTAGGGTAAGGGTGAGTGGGAAACCGCGGGACGGTCTACGCCCACCGCTTACCTTAGTTTGGGTCGCGGACCTGGCGAGGTTGCGGGCCATGTGAAAATATAAGGACTGAAACCCTTACGCTGAGCAAATGTCACAGTGATCGCTCAACCACAGGAGTTGACTTGTCAACACTTGTCGATTAGCTGCTCAACTCGATTGAAACTCTACAGGAGGATAGCAGTAAGGTTAGGCTGGCCGTGCTGCGGATGCCTAACAACGGTGGAATTCACTCGAAGCGGACGTTGTCCTCTCTTGTGTGTGTGTGTGTGTGTGTGTGTGAGCCAGACCCGAGTGAATTCTACTGGGTAGAGCCTATATGAAGAGTTGAGCGAGAAACGACTGCTTTTTCTTAACTCTTTAGCGGGAGTTGAGGATCGTGTGGGTAAGTCGAGCAAACTCTGCAGAGTCAAATAAATGGTATTCGAATACGCGTGCTCCGGTTATTGGAGCCGTGTCACTTGGGTGATTCCAGACAAAGCTTAAGTAGATTTGTAAATGCTTTAACGTGGTTAGTTGGTTAATGAACTCTTGATGAAAACCCCTGAGATCTTAAGAAGTAAGTTTTGGGTCCGTTTTATTAAAATGTTTGCAAATAAAATTGCATCCACCAAACGTAATAAACCAAGTATACTCCCTTCCATTGTCTTTCCGTGCATGTAGTAAGTTAGGATCCCTTTTGGGATTTGCTGAGCCAGTTGTTTGGCTCACGACTTGCTTAATCCACTCTTTAGAAGATCAAGACGAAGGAGAAGGGCTCCCCGTTGAAGAAGTCCCAGACGAGGACCCGTGGCTGTAGGTCTCCGCCGCGCTCGAAGCAGTTTCTGGAGCCTTTTGTAATGTAATATACTTTGGGCTTGCTCGCCCCGCTGTAAAAACTGGATGTTAATCCATATGTCAAATATATGCTGGTCTTTTGTTGTAAGCATGCAATGGTATACTTTTGCGCGACACTCCATAACTGTTCATGCTTGAATAGTTACGGAATGCCGTGTCCGTACACGCCCCTGGAAACGGGGGCGTTACAGGAAATGAGTTAAAGAATTGGCTAGTATGATGCTGGCAGAATTGGCTAGTATGATGCTAGCAGAATTGGCTTCACCAAGGATCTGGATCTTGTCAAAGAACCAAATGGTGCAAAATTCATAAGATGTGAAAACACCCTTGGTGACCACCTACGCGTCTCGAAAGGTTTGGGTTATGCATCTCTTACAAGTGGTAGGGTCAGTGTCACCACGACACTGTGCAACTGCATACTTGTCTCCTTTATGTGAGCCAGCTGTGTCCGTGGCAGAGAGAGTGGGGGACGAGAAGACCACCTTGGGTAGCATGCTTGATAGGAATTTTTTTTGTTTTCTTGATATTTATTGTTTGCTGTGTAGTTTCCACTGGAGCAGTCAAAACTCCCAAAGGGTATGCTCTGGCCTGTTGCAAGGGCTGCCATGAGAGCAAGTCTTATAATACAGCCTTCAGCTGACTGTATGGATACTTACAGCCCACTTATCAGCCTACTCACATAGTAGTTCTATCAATGACCAAGGTGTATGATCTACCCCTTCCTCTCACAAAGTTTCTTGGTTCTTGTGCTTCAGCTGGCTGTAAGCTTACAGCCCACCTCTCTTCTCTCTCCCCCTCTCTCTCCTCCACCTCAGCATACAGCCAGCTTACAGCCTCTTATAATACTTGCTCTGAGGAGCAAAGTAAGAACAACTAGCTTATATGCCATTGTTTTACGGGCTGGCCAGTAGGGGTGGACCCAGTACAAAATTTGAGTGGGGCACTCTCTTTCCAAATTCTAATTACTACAGTGTTTTCTTTGCAATAACAAAAGATTTACATGTAATTTAGAAAATTGAGTGGGGGCACGTACCCCCACTACGCTGTATGTAGGTCCACCCCTGTTGCATAATACCCTTGGAGAAGATCTGCACAGTTGGAACAACCAAAAAAGTTGCAGAAACAAAGCCCCTCTGTTATCATCAACTGTATCCATAGAAAGAGAATGGAGAAAGAGGTAAACACCTACCGATAAACTGAAGAAGAAATATTTGCCCAACTTCAAACTTGTGCCAACACAATCAGTAGCCTTGTAGAATACCTACAGATTAGGAGGAACCAAGGAACATACAAAAGTGAAACTAATTTGGCATCATGAAGTTATCAACAATATCCAGACTTCCAATTGCTACCAAGTTGCACTGTAGCAGAAATAGGGAAATTGGGGCCTGTTCTTTTTGGCTGCGGCTTACGGCTTTTGGCTGAAATTTTTGAATTTTGGCTGTTTACGGTACAGATTACGAAGAGATCGATACTCACTTGCAATTTTGATTGGTACAGATGTTAGGCTTTTAACGTGTACCACGTTTAACTTGTAGACCCCGTCTTAAAAAAATACTCCGTTTAAAAGTTAGGTACTGTAGCGGCTGCGAAAAGCCGGCCGGCTGGAGGCCAGCCGAACAGGCCTTTGACCTATAGACGTAGGAGTAACAGTTGATTAGAGCATGAACCTTTGGCCAAGAAGTGAAACAAACCTAGTAATGTTGTAGGTTTCCGACGATTTGATTTTAGCCCGGTCTTGGCATTCTATCAAACATAGCATTAACCAACATTTGCCTTCGCATGTCCAGAATAGGAAATGGCATTACAAGGGCACACACCTGCGATGATAGAGGACATAGCCTCGTCGAGCAAACTGGTTGACCACCGTAGCAGCAGCTAGGTTCAAAGGAGAGCTGTGACGGGGCACACCTCGGACGGTGGTGTTGGGGGACAGGAGGATGCAACCAGGGATGGTGGAGGCGTATGCAGGAGCGGTTCGGCCGCCAGTAGGGCCGACGATCTCAAAGATTGATATGGGTCCAAAAGCAATGAACTCAAACGAACAAAGTTAATCTATAAGCAACATAAGAGATCATTTTACAATTGAAATTAAGAGTGTCGACATTTTACAATTACTCATGCAATAATTATAGGCAATATTTGCAAATCGCAACAGACTAAAAATATTATTTCCGTGAATTGCAACATTAAACAATAATAGCTGCAACACCCAAAAATTGATCTGCCATAAATAGAGAAATGCCACAACACCCTTGAACAGATCTTGGAACAAATGGAAAAAGGGGTTGCAACAAAGTTGAGAAGTGCATGAAACAAACTTACTGGAATTCTTGAAAAATCAAGAAGAGGAAGGAGACTGAGGCCCACACCACTTCTGCATTCTTGATCAGCTTGAATCTAGCAGGGGCGAGCCTGACTTGGCACCAGGGATTACAATTTTGGTTTAGAAAAATTTTCAGACCCTCTAAGAAAACCAAATTTCAAAAATTTTAGAATTTTTTTAAAAATGGTTGAAATATTCAAAACACAATTTGAATTAAGAAATTACCAAATCCTAGCGCCGCCTCCATGCCATGGCTGTCTCCCCCTCTCCCTTGCCGGCGCTACTCCCCATTCCTTGTTGGCACCGCCTCCGTCGCCTCCCTTGCCACCGCCGTCACCCCTCCTCCCATATTGCCGCCACACCGCCTCCCTCTTCTCCCGTGCCGACACCGCGCCACCACCCCCGTGCCCCTTCTCCCGTGCTAGTGCCACCACGGCACCTTCTCCCTTGCCAGCGCTGCACTAACTCCCCCCATGCCGATCATTGCCTTCTCGCATGGGGACTCGGCAGTGGCACGAGAAGCTATTGGCTTGGCTTGAGCCAACTGTTGGATTGGATGGCATTGTTTACGTATGGGAACCAGCGGGTTGAGCAAAAAAATTCAAAATAGGCTAAAATTTTTTATCCAGATTGGGCTTTTTTTTGGGTGGGCTGAAAAAACTGAATTTCGGTGAATTTCGGGAAATTCAACCCAAAATTGTAATCCCTGCTTGGCGCCACTACTTTGTCGCCCCTTGACCGCACCGTCCTCCTCTCACCGTCATCAACGGATACTTTAGCCTTAGGCCCACTAAATCTTCTGAGCTCCAACTGCGGGGGCAATAGATCTGGCGAGCTTCGACTACTCCTCAGAGGGGAGACCTTTGCGTGAGCTTCGACTGTGATGGATGGCCTCCCTAGAGCACGAGTGGTGGCATCCTCAAACCGATGGGCGCACTACTTGCGATGCTTGGCGTCCCAATCTCCCTCTTCACATTCTGGAGCATAATCCTACTAAGGATAGCACTACGAGTGAGACTAACTAACATGATTTCAAGGACAAGGAGGATGCACATGCTAGCTGGCCGAGGTCTCCTACTCTAGAATCCAAACATCTAATCCACATAGCTCACCATGCCCTACCGTCGTGCAGTCAACCAGTCACCTAAGGCTATTTTGTGGGACTAGTTGGAGGACTCCTGCAATCCTGCTCTTGGAGCTTTGTTGTAGCCACCACCATCCTCCAGTCACCCGGTGCCCCAGTCGCCCAGCGCTCGTGGCAGAATCGCCTTGTGGCTGACTAGCTGGCTAGTGCTTTGATAGTGCGGTAGTTAGTATTGGTCTAAGGGAATTGATACGATAGGCTAAGGGAATTGATACTGTGAGTAAATTTTTTAATGTACTCTTCTATTCAACCTTTATCTTTATCCAATTCCACCAATCCATCCAACAGACTTTCGCTAATCTTATTCTTGTCCAACCACATCCTCTACTAGCCATTCATTTTTAGTCCCTCTCCACGCATGCCTTGACCACCTATTCCACCTCCCGTGCGTCCTTCATCATGGCTGCTTCCTCTTCCTATATTCTCTTTCCCTTGCCTTCTCTCTCTAAACATCCCTATCTCTCTCCCACTCTCATTCTCTCTCCCTTAGTCCACCAGATGATTGAGCTCGTGGAGTTTGGTCTATGCTGCTCACACTTAAGGAGTTTGGTCACCGAGATCATGATCGAGGAATTCGTTTGCCACGGTCAGAGCTTGTGTGGAAGTATCCCCTTCGGAGGAGCAGGTAGAGCTCCCTATATCTAGCAAGGTTGAGGCCGGAGGAGACGGGGTGGCAAAGGACAATCGAAGGGCTGGTGATGAAGCAGTGGTGTGGGGTGGAGTGTGGAGAGAAGGCACTGGGTCAAATTGTCATTGCCGCCACACACACAACCTTCTCCTCTAGTGCACATGTTGTAGATGTTTCTCCAAATTATTGTAGCACTTTTTCCTAATTGTTGCATGAAATGTTTGATTTTGTTACAACATCTCTTCATAAATTTTGCACAAGAGGCATTTGTTGCATCAAAGTTTATTTTTGTTGCATTAGAGATGGCAAATTGTTGCACCGAGGAAAATGATGTACCTAGAAGGGTAGGACTCACTGGATCTGGAGGGGCTAAGGACGACAGAGCTCAAAATGCAGACTACAACATCATAAACCTTTCACTACAGCAAGCCGCCACCTCCTTCTAGTCGCATAGACCGGAAGAGGACTGGTCAGCCTCATCCCCGCAAGATCTGGACCGCCAGTGACAAGGGATAAGGCCAGATGCTCCTCCCCCATACCCCAGAGGTTGTTGAGGCACCAAGGCACCAGGACCATCTTACTCCATGCTCAGTTCGTGGTGCCATCATCAGATTCTTCCTTTTTGTCAATTTATGGAAAGTTGGTGCCATCACCACCTTATTTGTTGGAATGGTTTTGTGATTATGTTGCACATTTTTCATCTTTTTTGTTGTAGTAGAGGCTGCAATTCTCAGTTTGTTGTGAACATTTATTTCCATTGTTGCACAAGTAATCCTAAAATGTTGCCACTATTATTTTCAAATGTTACAGTGTTGTAAAGTTGTAAATTTTTTGTTTGGGAATTTTACCTTTTTTTGTACTTAGCTATGTCGTATACTTGTGGTTTCATTTGTTGTGAGAAGTTGATATATTTTTCGGAATTGTTATGGCCCTTACGTCCAATGTAGACCGTTTCACTTGGATGCTCACGATGCAGCCCATTTTTCTTTTTCCCTCATAGCTACTAACTCCTCCCCAGCCATTCATTCCTTATCCCCATCTCTCTCTCTCTCAGTCCCACTCATTCCTTACCCCACCTCTCTCTCAGTCTCTCTCATGAGCATCCTCAAGTGAGCCCGGCAACCCTCCTCTAGTAAGCTTTAACGACCATCCTATGGTGAGATCTAACCAAGCAACCACCATTAGAGCCTTCTACTGAGCTTGCGGTTCCAACCAAGCCACCTCCAGGTACCCCTTCATGCCCCATCACCCCCAACAACTCCTATAAACTATTTGTGCTTTGTCCTCGAGATGTTTCCCTCTTTTCCTATGAATATTAATTGCTACTGTTGTTGCAGATACTTTTCTGAATTGTCACCACATTTTTTCAATTGTTGCATAAGGAGTTTGATTTTTTTGCATCGTGTCTCCTTAAATTTTGACTCAAGAGCAATTTGTTACAATTGACATTTTGATTTGTTGCAACAAAGTTTATTTTTGTTACAGCAAGGATGTCTATTTTTTTTGTGCCAAGTAATCAATATCCTTATCCAAACAACACGAGCTCCACTTTTTTTTGCATACTCTCTCTCTCTTTCCCTCTCTATCTTTTTGAGTCGTTGTATGCTACACAAATCACCACCTTACGAGAAACTAGCAAGCTCTGATTGAAGTGGCCCATCTCTTGTCGACCCATCATGGCTCATCCTTGCGCTTCTATATTTCCTTAGTGTGAAACATCGATGCATACAGTGAAGTCTTCCATGCTCGATTGGGAGACAGGAGGTAGGGGTGGAGCTCTGCGGAAAGGCCTCTTGAGCTCTCGGCGAGGTGTGTGGTGGAGCTCAATGATGTGGGGTAGCAGGGGAACTTAAGGAGGAGGAGGTGCTGGTAGAGCTATATGATGGAACAACAAGGTCTTTTTGAGTTCAATTGTCAAGCAGTCTCACCTAAATCTGAGCCTACCGGCAACGAGATGGTGATGCGACCGGGACACATCTTCCTCCTCCAAGCATCATAATGTTGCAACTTGTAAGTCCATTATTACAGTAGTGAAATCCGGATGTTGCAATATCATAAAAAATATTGAGGTGTCCTAATGATTTTTTATTGTTGTAATAATGTTTTAATTTTGTTGCAATTATTATTTGGACTTGTTGCAACTTTTTTGGTTTTGGGTTTGTTGCATTTGGGACAAGATTTGTTGCAACCTCAGTAACTATTTGTTGTACATCAGTATTTTTGTTGTGTCAAATTGAATAGCCAAAATTAATCACTTTAAGTAAGACCTAACACGTAGGGATGAGAATCTCCCATAGTATGTCTGAGCACTAGTGCTTCCCTTGGGTTATACGTACACATTAACACATGTATGCACAAGTTGCTATTGGGCCTTGAGCCTTTAAGAGAGAAGATGACTTCCTGTCCGATGGCGTTTCTCAATGTCACCAAAAGAGGAGTTCGTGTCCTATGCTTGTCTCTATTCCCATTGCTTTCTCACAAAAAGCCCACTACTCTCATGAATTGCTAAAGTCTTGCCCCTCAACAAGTATTAGTCCAGTTAACCTGCCTAAACCATCAAACCCATCCCAACCCGCCTCCTGGTAACCTCACCAGCCTACTTGACCCTCCTAAGTCCTAACAAAGCCCATTTAAATAAAGCACGGATTGGGTTGAACAAAGCTGGTCAGCTAACTCTAACCCGTAAAAAAACAGCCCCGTATGGGTTGGGCTGCATCTGCGCATGACACCCTCCCTCAGGGCACTCCCAATATAGAAACTGCATAGCAATATCTATACATTACCATCTCACATAGACTAAAGAGTAGAAATAATTTTCCCAGTGTATGATATCTAGCAACCACCCCATCCAATTAATTTATTCCCTCTTATCTCACCTTCTCTCTCTCCTTTTTACTATTCTCTATCCTCGAGCTTTCTTAGTCCTCTCAAATATGCAATGTCTTGCATGAGGCACTACTACTATCGCTCTTCCTTAATAACTCTCCCACATCATCCTTTTGCTTATTTGGCATGCTATATACACTGCTTAAGTCACTCATTGGGAGTTCCCTCAGTGTTCAGTTGCGCCGCCGCCACCATCGTCCCCCTGCATTACCTTCAAGTCCCACCTTCCTCCGCCATCATCCCCTCCTGGCCTCCCCCACCCATGACCTCCCTTGAGCAAAATTTAGGGTTCTACAATTCTACAAAGTGTTAAAGTAGTGAGCTCAAATTTATGGTTCAGGAGTGTAAAAATTTGTGAATTTGTTGTGCTTGATTTCTTTGTAGTCATATGTTTCATTGTAACTAGTTGAATGTACATACATTGCTATGACTTAAAACATAATCGTACTACATCTTTATGGCTCAAAAACTCCAAAAAAAAATCTAAAGTCATTATCATCATTGGTTCATCAAACTGTCTCTGCCGTCATTTTCTAATCAGTTTTTGAGTCATCAAGCAACTCCTACCCCTGCACGACCAAGCTCTATTGTCACTTCGTTTGATTGCCTTGTGTGTCTTGTTGATGCATCAAGCTCCACACTACACCACCGCTACCTCTCACTAGGGCAACCGCTTGCCTGCATTGCCACCTCACCCACATGATAGAGCCTGCAATCAACCATTGTCATGCCATGTAGCACAGAACTTAATTGTATCATTGACAGAGAATAGTAAACTTTCTTGCACAACAACATAACCTCGGTATTAAACAACTAATTTTTCATAATGGATATGGAAAAATATTTGACTTGTAACATCCAAGCTAAATAAGTAACATGCCTTCTCATTACAAAAATAAAAATTTACTTCGCTTATGGTTAAACTTCTAAGTACGAGAGAGAAAATCTAAATAAAAACAAAAAATAGAGAACAAACAAACTGCAAAAATTAAATTAAATTCACCATAAAATGGAGCTTGATTTTAGATGAATTTAGATACTTGAATGGGCTCAATTGGAGTTCATATAAGAAAGAACGGGCTCTTCGAAGTTGGATCGATATGAAAAATCAGAAAAGGACAAATTGTACAATACTAAGGTTTACTGTTCTATGGACAGAGTTTATGGACCGAACTTGTGTTTATTGTGAACTCGGTCCACAAAACAATACTGCTGTGGAAGGCTACTTTGCTAACTTAGCTAACTTAGCTAACCTGGCACCTATGTGGCATGCTACGTGGTTAGCACGGTGGTCGGCGATGGTAACGTCTCCCCGGAGCTTCCTTTATTCATCATTAGAGCTTGAGAGGAAGGTGATGACTTGATCCTTGGATTCTGACATGAAGGTGGAGCTTTCGAGTCAACGACTTGTGGAAACGAGATGCGAGCTTCTCGGGGTGTGCAACGTAGTGCCCTTGGTGAGCTTTTATAGCATGGGATAGGGAGTCCAAATGGGAGACGATGGCGACATTGTAACCACATTGGAGTCGGGTGAAGGAAGAAGATGAGCAGTGTGCAGCACTGTTCACTTGGCAGGTGGAGCCCACATAGCGATGAGAGAGGGAGACGGGGTGATGTGGAGGGCTGATCTTCACGACATAGGATTAATAATGATAACTTGGATTCGTGCAACCTGGCGAACCGATGGTGCCAATCACTGACAAAATAACAACCTGTGACAAAAGAATTTGCCCAACCACATGCTCATGATCCTGTCTACCCGACCACAAAGCAGACGCGTCGCAGCTCTTGAGAATCACAAGAAATCACAAGAACAATGATGTGGAGAAACGCCCAATTCCCCTCTAGGTTGCAATAAGATGGCAAACTCTAGGAAGAACAAGTGTATAACTCTCTCTTGAAAATAATAGATCTAATCGTGCTTTGCCAAAAAAGTTACGTATTACAAGGCTTATATAACCATTGGGAGGCCGCAAGGTCTCTTACTCAACTCCTAAGTATTTTAGACTCGGACTCTCACAAACGGTAAATAAAAATATAAATCTATAATGCTTTTGAAGATAAAACCTTCTCCATTACGTAGCACTTGAAATAAGCTTTCCAACGAATCTAAGATCACCTCAATCGGACATCGTATGTGAAAGTTATTGCATTTATACGTAATGTATATGATCAGAGATACAGTCATACTGTTTCGAACACGTCCAAGTCAATCAAATGGTTGCAAGCATCTCCAACCAATCCAACAGCGGAATTGTTCGGTCTGGTTTGAACGTTACCATAAATATCGACCGTCCAAAGTTGATCGAACGACGCAGAAGGGCAAACGTTCGGAGCGGTCCGAACATCACCGTCGCTATCGACCGTCCAAAACCGATCGAACGTTGCAGAATGAATGAATGTTCGGAGCGGTCCGAGCGTCTCTAAGGAGATTAAGTGGTCCGTTGAAGATCCGATGGTATGACTCATTGGAGTGGCCCGAATGTTTCCAAGGCGATTGGGCGGTACTGTACCCACTGTTTAACAGCAACTTAAGGTCCATTAAATGCATGTAAAATAGCCATTAACTCAAATATCGGTAGTACCACACCCACAGTGCCCGGTAGTATCGATCATGCGACAGTACTGCACCTTAGCTACGGTAGCACCGATTTCCCAAGGAGAGAGAATGTTCCAAAATGTACATCTCTAAAAATTAGCTACTGCCAACTAAAATACGGTCATACCGCACTCCAGTAGTATTGGACTTAGGATGCAGTCATACCGCTTTGAGTCGCATCAATTGCGGTCATACCGCTATACGGTACTACCGCACAACACATGTGGTGGTACTGTTTCTGGCAAAGATTAGAAATGCACTTCTCTGAAAATAAGTTACTGACATATAACAGCCAGTAGTACTGATGCAGCGGTACACCGATACTACCGTTAATATGCCTACGCTCATACTGGTTCCCAAGGGAAAGTTCAGAGATGGTTCCAAATGAAGTTCTAAATGCATGCATAAACTATAATTGATCAAAATGTTACAAAGTTAACTTCAAACTACTAGCCATGACTCATCTTTAGTATGACATCTATTATACAAATATGGTCTTTTTCAATCAAACACCAATACTGATAAAAACTATAAAGAGGTCCTTAGACTACAATATACCTTTGCCTTAGTCAGGTCTTGAGCCATATCGATTTTTGATCACCTTTGCACGCCTTTTTCATGACGCCATCAAAATTTGGGACTAAACCTTTTAATCATTTTAATAAACAAGTTAGCCCCTTTAATCATTGCTGTTATAAATTACCAAAATTATTTTTAGGAACCTAAATGCTTCAGCCCCTCCCCCTGCTCCTCATTGTCGCTCCCCATTGCCACTCCTTGCCCAGCCCCTTGCACCCCTTTGCAGCTCCCCTCGTTGTGGCCCTTATGCACTCCTAGATCCACTCCTCGCCGCCACCCGTTGCCCCCCTTGACTTCTCACATGCATCACTCGCTATATAAATAACTTGAGTGTGAGCCATGGAGGAAAAAAATAACGACAATTAGGATGAATTTACTACAAAAAATCAGGAGAAAGGAACAAGTCGAAATCCGGGCTATAGAATTGAGCAAGTCATATCTCGTTTCTACCCTAAAAACGGGATATAAGACTCTAAGCTCTAGAGATAAGTATGTTGATTATCCGAAATGTCATGGAGGTGAGCTTCAACTATCCATACGAGATCAGACGAAGAGGTGTGTGTGTCAGTGCTAAGGAAAATCAACCGTACGGTGAGAGCACGGGTAGAACATTGGCGTCTTGTTCTTTGGGTTTTTAGTTTTTCTCAATGTCAAAACTAAAAGATGAACTTTTTAAATGGTTTTTTAAACCTATCGGTATATATACTGTCTATATTAATACTTTTACCGTTTATTATTATTTTAAAAAATACAGTTAAAAATGATCGGGTACAATAAAAAACGAAAAGAACGTGACCACGCAAGCTAATAGACCAGACCAGACCGACCGTGGAGCCCAACCGAGCCGCAAGTCCAGAACCACATCCCCAAGTCGCCTCCACAGGGGAAAAAGCGAAAAAAAAAATCTCGCCGCCGACTCGCGCGGCGACGGCTACCGCCACGACGATTACCATGTCATCGGGCGCCCCCATCCCGACGCTGCGGCCGGAGGAGCGGGCCGACCTCCTCGCGCTGCTCGCCGCCGCCGCGCGCCCGCTGGGCGACGTCGTCGCCGACTTCCTCGTGCGCTTCCCCCGGGAGCGCCGCCTCCGCGTCGGCGCCACCCTCTCCTTCCTCCTCGAGGCAATCCACGCCCCCTCCCCCCTCCCTCGCTGAGCCTACTCTAGCTGCTTAGTTCGTCAGATTGGGTCGGGGGCCTTAGTGGCGGGATGGATCGGGGAGTACTCCGGTCTGGTCGGCTTAGGGTTTGTGCTGGGTAGTCAGATTCAGTGGGTATTGGTGTGTCAGGGTGGCTGGGAGGTTGTTTCGGTTGGTCCGGGCGTGACGAATTAGGATGCTGGGGATGGGTTTCACTTGCTGGTTGGGGGTTAGGCCTCGAATGGGCTAGCGGATGGCTTCATTAAGCGCATATTCGTGGGGTTTTGGAGGACCTTAGCTCGCTCTGTTTGGCGATATCCTTTGTGTTACGAATTGGCTGATCTGGGATGGGTCGCTGAGCTTCTATATTTAGGGTGTGTTTGGTTACAGCCCTAAAAAATGAGGGGATGGGCTTGTCCCTCTTCCTCGCTACCTGCCTCTAATAGTGTGTTTGGTTCCAGGGACAATAGGGGATGGGGACTGTTCCATCCTTAAAAATAGGGATGGATTCATTCCATCCTTACCTGACTCCAAACCAAACACACCCTTAGTGACATTGTTTTTGTCTTTAATAGAGAGGAGTTGCGAAAACCCCGCATTTCCTTATGGTCTTGTGTTGTTAAGTCGATCAGGTTTGAACGGATTCGTAGATGGTGAAAATTTTAGCCGTTGATTTGAGATTCCATTTTTGAATTCATTGCGTTAGCTGCTTAGTGCCTTTGCTGTTTTTGTATCGCAGAGTTTAGCTTTGGGTTGCGCTGCAGAAGGTTGGGCTCATGGTAGAATCAAGCAAACACCGAGTGATGAGTGTTCTGTGTCTGATCTGTTTGCTTAGTTGGCCATTCTTCGGGATGTCATCAGATTAGCAAACGTTGATCTTGGTGTAACATTTTTCCCATCCTTAGCAAATAAATGTGATATTATGTTGCAAGGAAGAATACCTTAAGTTGTCATTTGTTTTGAGTAGGTTAATAGGGTTTGTGAGGAGCAAGCTTACCAATTTTAGTTCCATAGAGCTACTTCGTTTATGGATTGAATGGATCAACATATTAAACATACTGTTGGTGGTCCATGTGTCACGAAAGTGAGAGTTTTAGCAATCTTCTTAGCTCCGTTGGGAGTAAATACTAACAAATCAGGGGTGTGATGGTTGCTTATTTCGTTTGGATATATTAAGGGTCGGGTATGGAATGGAACAGCAAATCATTGGATATTTTTGGTTTTCCCACTATCCGATCTTTCTTAAAGAATCTTGTGCAACTATTTGATATCCATAGCATGTTTGCCAACCATCGCAAAGCCATTTGAAGCACACGTATCATCACAAGAACTTTTCTACTTCCAACATATGAGGATCTAAATAAAATTGTAGCTTTGATTGTACTTGTAGCTGAAATAGGCAGTTGAAAGGTTTCCAGATCCTACATTCCATTTTAACAAAATTATGAAATAGCATTTTTTTTACTTCTAGCTACGTAAAAAAACTTTATTGTACTTCACCGGTCATAATGATGATTGATGAAATCTGATCATCATTTGGGAGTGAATAAAAGAACCATGCAATAAGGCTCTTGAAGAAATCATTTTATGATTTTGTTAAACAATCTTCGTCCTCCGACAAACTGACAAAGACGAACCAATTATCTTTTTTGTTCCTCCTTTTTGGTCCATTTGGAAATTTTGGGCAACATGTGTTAGAATAGGAATATTCTTATTTCTTTCCTTCTATGTGTAGGGCATATTTCCTTATAATATTACTTTGTATTCTCTATATATATTATCAATTGGGCCTTATAAATATATACATAATATTCATGCCATGATATCAGAGTAGTGCACTAACCTAGCTCCTTCTGCTGTCATCCCAACGACCGTTGCCGCTACCAATGCTCAGGCCGTCGTCGCCTCCTAGGCCGCTGATCGGGTCGCCACCTTCGCTGCCCAAGGCTGCTGCTGCTGCACCTGAGATCGCTGCCGCCTGACGCCTCCCTGCATGGATCCGTCACAATGCCGGCTGAGCCCAAAGCCGCCTCTGCCATCGCGCTGCGCCGTGGTCGCTGACGACTTCCCTATCGCTTGCGACGCCACCCTCCGCCACGGCTTTCGCCGCCGTTGGTCACACGTCGAGACACCGACGCCAGATACATATCGATTTCTATTTAAGAAATCGTATCGTATCTTATAAGCAATTTCGGTTTTTCCAAAAAAATGTTTGCACGTCGATTTAACCGTCGCGCCATCTAGCGCCGCCTACCAATGGCTTCTGTTCCATCAGCTACGATCTCATTCTCGGGAACAAAGCTCCATGGGACAAACTATAGGTTGTGGTCTGCACTCATGGAGGTCACGCTCGGTGGTCTTCGCCTCTAGGGACATGTCATTGGTGCATGGCCTTGTCTGCTATCGCCGATTCAGCCTCCTTCTAGGCAGTCTATTTCTACATCTCCTGCAGGAGATGAGGTAGCCAAGAAGAAGGCAGGGGCTGCCGCTGACGCTGTTGATGAGGCCTTTCAGTATGACATTGACGCTTTCAAGCGCTGGTGTGCTGATGAGGTCTGTGTTCGAGCCATTCTAGTGATTAACGTCGACGACTCCATCCAGCCAGACATTGTTTGTCTGCGTTCCACTCATCAGATCTGGGAGTACTTGTGCGAGCGATACCAACAGAGCAGTGATGCTCTATTCTTTTCGCTTCAGTGTGAGTTGGGGACACTTCGCCTGGAGGACTCCTCCGTCGACGATTTCTATCGAGCTCTGGCTAGTCTTTGGCGCCAGTTGGACTAGCTGACTTCATCGCTTTGCCAGGAGTGTCATAAAGTGCAGAAGGCGTTAGTTGGACGAGTTGGCCTCTCCGCTTTGCCAGGAGTGTCATAAAGTGCAGAAGGTGGATCGTGATCGCCTTTGCTTTTATGACTTTATCTACCATCTTTGCCCAGAGTTTGAGCTTGCTAGGGCTCAACTGCTAAGCCGCGCACCACGACCGTCACCGAGGCCCTTTTGACGTTTCGTGCTGAGGAGCTTCGCCGCGCGTTAGCAGCACAGTCTGTTCCGACTGTGTTTGCTGCCTCTTCTGCTTCGACTACAATTCTTTTCTAGGCACTTATTTCCGCTTCTATTTTTGCACCAATTGGGGTTCATTGCAACTTTTGCGAGAACTTCGTGCACGACTATCAAAGTTGTGTGGTACAGAAAAAGCGGCACAAGGCGCGTGGGGTGGATGATCCAAGGAGGCAGGGATGCCCTTCCTCTACAGGAGGACAGACCAGAACGTCTGGTTCTCACTGGTGTTTTGCCAGTCTAGTTTAGACATCCCCTCTAGGTACCTTTTGGGTTCAAGACTTTGATGTTTCTTTCCACATGTTATCGGACTCCATATCTCTCACTTCAATAGGACCTGTTTTTCCTACCTTTGTTCACAACTGACGGTGCTCCTCTATCTGTCAACTGTCAGGGCACTACTTTGTCCACTGACTTTTCTGTTCTAGCTGTTTTTCATGTTCTCTACCTTACCATGCAGCTTCTCTCAATGGGTCAACTCACCAATCTCGGCTGTAGAGTTGGTTTTGATTCTCACTCCTGTTTCATCCAGGATCGATAGACAGGGATGGTACTTAGAACTGGCCGGCGTCGTAGGAATCGTCAGGGTCTCTACATCCTCGATCGCCTCCATCTTCTATCCATCGCAGTTGCTCCTATCACCTCTACGTCTACCTCCACCGCCATTGCTGCCACCATCTTTGGAGTTTTTAAGCAGTGGCCACTGTTTAAGTCATTTGTGTGGCAGCTACAACTTCCTTATCATTCTAGTGAGTCCTTGTCTTCTCATCCTTTTGATTTAGTTCATTCAAATGTATAAGGACCTGCGCCTATTACTCTAAAGGCGGACATAAATTCTATATGATTTTCATTGATGATTATTTCCGCTTTACCTGGCTTTTCCTTATGTCTAATTGTCGTCAGTTTTTTGTGATCTATCATAGCTTTGTAATGATGGTTCATACTCATTTTGAGTCTTCTATTCATACTTTTTGCTGTGATTCTGCTGGTGAATATTGTTCTAGTGCTTTTAGACAATTTCTTTCTAAGTAGGACACTATTTACCAGTCTTCTTATCCTGGTACCTGTGCTTAGAATGGGGGTGCTGAGCGCAAACATTATCATCTGATTAAGACTGCCTGCACTCTTCTCCTTGCCTCACGTTATACCACAACTTTGGCTGAGACTATTTCTACGGTTGCATATCTCATCATCAATATACAGCCTTCCACTACTCTTAAGTATGTTAGTCCTATAAAGTGTCTCTCGAGCCCCTCCAGTAAACTTATCTTCGTGATTTTGGCTGCACTTGTTTTGTTGTGAGGCAGCCTTGTGAACGAACCAAATTGTCGGCTTAACCAGTTGAGTGTATATTTCTTGGTTATAATTCTGAGCATAAGGGTTAGCGTTGCTATGATCCTTCTGTTTGACAGATTAGGATCTCACGAGACATTGTCTTTGATAAATTTTGACCTTTCTTCTATCAAGATTCATTTTCTTGTCCTGTTTTGATCGATGGGACGATCTCATGGTTGTCTCTTTCTGACTTCACCCATTTTTCCACTATCACAGCCTTTTTCTGATCTGTCTCCAGTGGTTCCTTCTGTACTCCCGTCTCCTGTGCTTCCTCTTGCAGAATCGCCTCTTGTTTCTGCAGCATCACCATCTCGTTTCTCTAGTGTTCACTACTTCAGGCATCCTCATCCTTCAGCAATCTCCTCTTCTGGTAGCGGACACCGACATCTGATCCTCTTGATGATGCTCCTCATTACATCCTTCGTGACCGGACATCCCTTTGGCCTCTTGATCATCTTGGTTTTATTTCGACAGCCCATGCTCTTTCTGTCGCTGAGCCTAGTTCTTATCATGAGGTTTCTCATTTTGAGTGGTAGCTCGCTATGGTAGAGGAGCTTGATGCTCTTTGACGTACGAAGACTAGGGATATTGTATCGATACCTGTGCATACTTACCCTATCACGTGCAAGTGGGTGTACAAGATTAAGATCTATCGAGTGCTACATGGCTTGTCTTGTGGCTCGCGGCTTCCAGCAGGAGTACGGTCATGACTATGATGAGACTTTTGCCCTTATTTCCCATATGACCATTGTTCGCACTCTTGTCGCGGTTGCTTCTATTTGCTAGTGGTCTATCTCTCAGCTAGATGTCAAGAATGTCTTTCTTAATGGTGGTTTGCATGAGGAGGTTTACATGCAGTCACTACTTGGGTATTTTGTTCCAGATGGGCACGTCTGTTGTCTTCGTTGTGCTCTTTATAGTCTCAAACAGGCTCCTTGTGTCTGGTTTGCGCATTTTACCACAGTGATTAATGCTGTCGGTTTCACTATCAATTCCCACAATCCTGCTGTTTTTGTCCATGTCTCATCTCGGGGTATGACACTGCTTCTTCTATATGTAGATGACATGCTTTTCACTGATGATGACTCACTTGGTCATCACACATATGAAGAAGCATCTTAGTAAGCAATTTCTGATGACTGATCTTGGTTCTCTTATATACTTCCTTGGGGTTGAGGTCACTTCCACGCTTAAGGGCTACTCTCTCTCTCTCAGCAGAAGTATGTCTAGGATCTTCTTGATCATTCTGGTCTGACTGACACACCGCTGAGATTCCCATGGAGTTATCTCTTCAACTTTAGACCACCGATGGTGTTCTTCTTGAGAATTCTACTCGATATCGTCATCTTGTTGGGAGTCTAGTATATCTTGTGAGCACTCGTCCTGATATTGCTCATGCTGTTCATATCTTGAGTCAGTTCATAGTTCGTCCTACTTATCTTCATTACAATTACCTTTGTCAGGTTATTCGCTACTTGCATGGGACTATCTCTCGTCGTTTGTTTTTCCCTAGCTCCAACTTACTACAGCTATAGGCGTACTCCGATGAAATGTTTGCTCTCTCCTTTGAGAACACAAGGAATAAACAATATGAACAAAAGATGAAATGTATCTTGCGTTAGGGCTTGAGTTTTGGAGAAAATTCAAAATGATTGATGCCTGGATAAGGATGTGACCAAGTGGTAGATGAAGGGATATGAAAGGTCAAGACAAATTTAGTACCATTGCATGTACTAATTGTTTTTTAAAAGAAGCGCACTAAGGAATCATCAGAAAGATAAAATTTGCTATCAATGACTCATGTAGAAATCTGACATGTCTCCGTACTTAATCTCCACTATGTGGTACACACTATAGCAGCTATATTGGGCATTGGGCCTCTCAGTACTTCAACTGTTTGGGGTTTCTGCAGAAGCTGGAAGCTGCTACATAGTGACCATGGCCCCTTGTCTGCTATAGGTTGTCATCCAATACAACGACGAATGACTATGAGACTTCTGGACCAAATGTGTTTTATGATATTTGTAGTTTTGACCTTGAGGGGATTTCATTTCTAGCCTACCCCAACTTGTTTGGGACATAAGGCTTTGTTGTTGTACGTTTTTCCCTTTTGAAGAATTTCCTATTTGCATCATGCATTTGCTTTTTTTTTTTCTAGGGATACGTTATTCATCTGTCTTGACCATACTAGAAGATGCTTTGGAGGTGTCTGTTTACTACCTTTGAGATTCTTCTAGTTCAATAATTTGTTTTTTACATGTACAATGAAGTTTGGAGTTTGATATATTATGTTGCCTTTTGACTAGGACAAGAAGGTGCTTCATCCTACCGGTCGTTTAATTGCATTTGCAATTCTTCATCAGAGTTATTCCTCGGAACCGGCAAATCCATATGTTCCTCTGTTAGTAAATGTAAGCTGTAAACCTTGTTTTTGAGTTATTTGTGATTTGGATCATCGTGGAAGAACTCCCATTTTTCCCTTCAGAAGACTTTAAACATCAAAATGTTTGAAGTTGCAAGCTTCTTTGATATCTTCAATGATTGCTAGGGCATGATTTATAAAGCTTGTGATAGTTTGCTTCTCCAAGTTATACAGATGCAACACGCTAGCACCAAAGACATTGCCGTATTAGTAGTGTTTGTCATAGTTTCTGATCCGGCAACGAAGTTTTATTGTTAATTGCACGTGAGGCCTTTGGTGAGATGGTTATGCGAATCAGAGGATTAACTTTGGTCAAAGCCATCTTGAGTGGGAATTCCTTTCGTGGAAAGCGTTATTTTTGAATTGCACTTTGTCTTTCTTCTAGAATATTGTCAGGTCTCATTTACCCAAGGTCTGACATTAGCTTCTAACTTAAACAAGCTGGATCCTTGTAATTCCAGCTGCATGTGACAAGCTGTAATCCACATGGAACCTTTTATGTTAGCTCCGGTTTTTCTAGTACTGGAATTTATGGTTGTCATTTTAAACTTAAGTTGTAGTTTTGGCTTTTGAGTGTCATCAATGTCATTTGGTCCAATTTTGAGGACGGTTTATTAGCCAGCCTAACTTCTGAATCACTTGTAGCACCATAAAGGTTGTTCCGACTTCCAAGCCAGTATCAATCATGCAGGCGGGGTTCTTGCTCTTCTTGAACTCCTCTTGGGCCACAACATAAGAGTATCATCCTGTTTGGCACTTTGGCTAGCTAGCTTTAGGTCCATCTAAACAGTTGGGTCTTGGAGCACTATCAAACAAGGTCTTGTTGCCTTGTGCACATGTGATGTGTGCTGTGATTTCAAATATCCTAAAATTTTCAGATCAGTCGCTTCTGTAATTGATCTTGGAGCACTGTCAAACAAGGTCTTGCTGCCTGTGTACATGGATGTAATATGTGTTTTTGAACATTCAACAATTTTAAGATCAATCGCTTTTGTCAGTGTTTTTTTTGTTTATGGAGTTTGTTGAAGTACAAACACCATGAACTTTAGCATAGTTAATTTGGTGTAAATAATGTGGGCTCACTAATCTATGTATTTTGCATAGATTTCTATTCTAACTAATGAATTATGCCTTCACTACTGTTCATCAGTTGACACCATATTGAACAGCTGTGCAAGTGTGTGTTGCAGCTTGATTGGATAGTTTTAGTAGCAGCTGCATTTTTGCCTTGTATCAACTGAGGGATGTAGTTTTTTTTCTTTCACATATGATGGAAACAAAGGAAGAACAACAGAATTGCATGCTTTCTTAAATACTAATGGTCCTGTAACTTTTTGGTATTGGACTAATTATTTATCATGCTTGAGGTTTTAGTTTTTTTTCATTATCCACAGGCAGCTTGCGATGAAATGTCAGATAAATCAGAGCGGGCATTTGTCCAGCTTTTGTTGACTTTGGCCAGTGGAAACAATAACAATGAGGTCTTTTCTCTTGTTCTATGGTCTTTTTTCTTGTTCTATGACTTGTCTATAAAGTATAAAAACACGTAATGAAAAAGTCTGGTGGGATGTATGATGGTAATTTCATGGGCATTATATTATCATTGCCTGTGCTGACATCTGCTGATGTAGGGTCCTTGGGTATCCCTACTGTCAAAAAGCTTGGAAGTTGCCTTTTGATTTATCCTTCTTGACAAGTGTAGTTAGCATATTTATGCTAATTTTGGCATCCCTCTGTGTTTTTCAGGTGCTCAAACAGTCAGCTGTAGATTACATAAATGGGTATGCTTCTGCATCGCAGGTAGACTGGTAACTTTTGATTTAGCAAAGGAACTGACTTAATGCAATTGATATAAAACTATATCAAGATTATTTCCATATATTAAACTATATCAAGATTATCTCCATATATTAACAGCCTCTTAACTCAGGACTTATCTGTTTGTTTAGGCCTTATTGCCACGGGAACAGCTTGAGAAGCAATACTGCAGTAATAGTGTACAAACTCAGCCTCAGACTAGTAGTTTCAGAGCTGCTACTGTTAGATGTGCAATACCCGATCCAGATGTACCTCAAAGTTGTGCCAATTCATCAGAGTATGTAGGCTTAGCTACCCCCTCCCTGAAGTTACTATGTGGTGCTTGGAATTCATTTGCCATTTTTATTCTTGGCTTTTTCTTATAAAATTGGTGCTTTTTAAATCTTATTAGGTCTAGGATATCACCACCTGGAAGCAAACCAAAGTCTACTTCTGATGATAGAAATTCTGCTGTTGCTGGTTTACTCCAAGAGAAATCATGGGGAAGGTTGGGTCCTCAATGGATACGGCCCACACCCCCAATACTTCATATACTTGATGGAGAGGTAACATAGTCAGCCAAGGGTTGTATTTTCATATCTATTGGTTCTGTTTCTAAATACAACTGTACTTGTGCTGAACATACAGCTACAGTGGCTGAACCCTGACAACAACCACGAGCTGTTATGGGATTATAGTATGTGTGCTGACACGAGTCGAGGGGCTGCTATCCGAAATTTGATTTCAAGAGCCTTAAAAGGTCCACTTGCGCCTGCCCAACAGGAGGTTCTCTGCTACATTCTAATATTTCTGCTAGATAAGTTTTAGCTAGGAACAATGAGTGCTTCAATAAATGTTAGGCAACTTATCCAATACCTTACATGAAATTTTTGCTGATAATTTTATAGCAACAAGTCTTTCAGCACCCTCTCACACACGCATTCATTTGCACATAAGATATTTCCAATGGTACATGCCTAATTTATTCGCAGCTTCTCACAGCAAGTCGTAATAGAACTGGCGAAAGACGCTAAGCTAGTGTATCATTGCGGGATGACACCGCAGAAGCTTCCAGTATGTATACTCTTGAGTCCTCGACAAACGTTGAGTTTATAATACGCTTCATCTCTTTTGTCAAATAGAATTTATCTATGGTTTCAGGACCTTGTTGAGCATAATCCATTCATTGCTGTTGAAGTTCTTTCGAAGCTTATGAACTCTCCTGACATTGCAGGGTATGTATTTCTTTTCTCTGGCATGTTCTGTTATCATGATTGTCAGCCTTTTTTTTCCTTTGTCTTTGTACTGATCCTCCTTTTTTTAGTTATTTTGATGTTCTTGTGCACATGGAGATGAGCTTGCATTCTATGGAAGTTGTAAACAGGCTTACTACTGCTGTTGAACTCCCAACAGGATTTGTCCATGAGTATATCTCAAATTGCATTCAATCATGTCAAAACATTAAGGTTTGTTCTTAACTTCTTATTCTTTTGATTCATTCAATTTGAAATTTTGAAATTGATGACAGAGGAGAGCATTAATTAGAGTGGTGGCATAACATTGCAGATTAGTTCAAACTGATGGGTAAACAATTATTGTTTTAATGCTTATTACCAGTCAATATATCTAATGGGCAATTTAACCTTGGCTACATTTTCCCATGGGAATATGGAACCTCTGCTTGTTGATGTGCTTTTCTTCGAATTTGATTAAATTCAGATTATCATTCCCATGGATATAAGCCCTTTGCTTCTCCTGTTCTGTGATCTAAAATGCATGTGTAATTGGCAGCTCTTGTTTGATGTTTTGGCAGCTCTTGTTTGATGTTTTGTACCATTGCGAAAGAATTTCTGTGCTTATAAAACATTATGCTTTCATCAACTGATATTTACTCATTTTTGTGGGTTAAAGTCCTTTGATCAACTAGCTCTCTCTCTCTCTCTCTCTCTCTCTCTCTGGGTTTAAGTAAGGGACTAGTATGTTTCCGATTTTTTACACTGAATAAAAGCCTCATATGGCTGAATGACCGCTGCATCTTATCTTTTTCTTACAGGCTAATTAGTGGCTTATGATAGTCTCACTATAAATGTTAAAATTTCACAAAATTCCTTAAATATGATCATTTATCTGTGTGCAGGATAAGTACATGCAAAACAGACTGGTGAGATTAGTTTGTGTTTTCCTCCAGAGTCTCATACGAAATAAGATTATAAACGGTGAGTGTATTGTTGTGTGCTTAACAGAGACATTCTTTATACTGTTCTGTATATTCATTTGTTACCATTGGGTTCTTGCACTGACGATTAAATTTTAAATTTCCGCCCTCTTGATCCAAATATTGATGATCCAAGATCATGACTACAAAATTATATGCCTATTGTCTGTCCTTGATTACTTCATATATGATTGCACAGCCTGACTTTCCCAAGTGTGCACATCTTCATCGGTATTGGAAGTTGATTTATTTAGCCTGATTTTCCTAATCATACAATATTTCAAACAGGCACATTTTCTTAAGCTATTGTCCGTTTTGTGTGCAGTTAGCAAATATACATGTCTGACTCACTGATGTTGTGATAAACATGGATCAAATGTCTAAATAAAATATCTAGATAAAACACCCTAAGCTGTCTACTTGGAAACCATGCCCGTGCTACTATGACAGTCATTTAGCTTCCCCTGAATGACCTTTTCCTGATTTGATCAGATTGATTTTCAATGTTTCCTTGTCATTGTGGATACACTGGGTTGGTTTCTGAACACTAAACCTTACAACTGCAATGCCGAGATTTTCTAAGCTGAATAATATAGTTGTCTTGGTTTTGATGGTCGTGTGTGACAATGGCTACAAATGTGAAACCGTGTGCTAATTATATTATATAGTCTGCTAAGAACTGAGTTGTTTTTTGGTATTGTTAGTCATAAAATAATTGCAGTTTTTGCATGAAATAATTTTTTTCACACTAGCTGAATGTTAGGGTTTGCTACGGATATAAAAAAATCATATTGTTCCAGTACGTCGAGTCGGCATTGTCGGGATTCCCCGGCCCATGCCGTCGGCTCCGCCTCCACGCTCAGCCGTGTCGTGCCTTCGTGCCCTTGGGTTCGCACCCAGCAAAGCTCTTTTTTTTCTTGGTTAAGAGAACTTTTAGGGTGGTGGAATTTGTTTTTTTGGTATATTGCTTTTTCCTTTTTTGTTAAGAGATTTTTTTAAGGAGGTGCAAAGGGGAGTTAAGGGCAGATGAACAACCACCACCACCAAATCGTTCTATTAAGTAGTAGAGATAAAGATAAATAAATAGAGATTTAGTGAATGAACCAACATATGGTACAATTGACTGCTACGATTTGTATTTACATAGTTTGGTTTGGGCTGTCTAATGCCATCTAAATTGTCAACTGAATCCTTGTGTACGCCCTTTGGTTGCATTTTGTAATTTGTGAAATGTCGTACCACATGTTAGTAATGGCTGTGCATGGTTTTCTGGATGCAGTTCAAGATCTCTTCATTGAGGTACAGGCATTCTGCATCGAGTTCTCACGGATAAGGGAAGCAGCTGGCTTATTCCGTCTGCTCAAATCTTTGGAGTAAAGTAACAAATTGTATGTTGTTGTTTCCCATTTCTGTATATTAGTGTTCTCTCAATCCTTTTCCTGATTCTGTACATCTTCATTCTCATGGTTTCGATTAAAGCCTCAGGTACTTCAGATAACATCTTGTTCAGTATCCAAGTTCCCATGAATCTGTCTTTGGAACTTCATGGGTTGTTGGCATCATGAAGTCTTAGAACTATCCCTGAGTTTTTTCAATTCCAAATGCCAGATAGACTGGAGGTATCGTTATGAATGTTTGGAGTTTCTTGTTCTGGGTAGTTCTCTAGCCACTGCGGGTGTTCAAGATCGGACGCTGCGTTATCATTTTTCTTACAAAATCTGGAGCACCCGCCCTGTGACAGTGCACACCCTTGAAGGAGTGGATAAAAGGACCATACCAAGAGCAGAGTCAGTACGCAATTTATGGTTATGCAAATTCAGATCTGTTTGTACGCCCATTGTAGGGTGAAATAATAGTGCGTGTTTTGGTCTATTCTTTGATATCTGTAGTGTAATCGAAACAATACCATAATTCTTGTAGTCTACATGTTTACTTCACAATTAGTTGCCATTCTGTGTACATCAAGCCTATCAGTCGTTTTTACCTTTTTCAGCAAATTTGAAGTGTCGGTGCATACAGGTTGTATTGTCCTGGTTTATAGACGGTGGGGTTTATGCCAGTTTGAACTCCGGAGTACTGGGATGCTGAGTTAAATACTCTCTTACCAGACAGTTGCAGTCATATAATCATATTTGCACTGCAACTTTTTTTATATTCGTCCAAACAAGTGGCTTCTTTGTGATGGCTTATGACATATGCTGCAATAATATCCTTGGAAGGCCCACCAGCCAGGTCGGCTTCCTATAGGCAAAAGATCAAGAAATTCCATGTTGTCTCAAGAAATATTAGCTAACAGCTTCTAGTTTTTCTTTCGTTCTTTCTTCTTATTTTCTTTTGAAAAAATGCACCAATTCTTTTACATATGTTCGAGGTATTGGTTTTTAGAGAGGAGTACGGGACATATTGGAACTGTATTTGTAACATCCTGGCCGATTCTCTAAGCCTGGAGTGTTACCACTACTTCAAACAACTACCATTTACAACCATTATTGCCGGATTTAGGCAATGTCTTTTCTATTTAAATCTCGACATACCGTTAAGCTACATATGCTTAACAATGAGCAGCGGGATAAAAGTACAAATTTTACTAATTATCGAAAAGAGACGCATGAGCTAAACGCAACTAAATATATCAGCTGAGGGTGATGTGCAAAATACTGCTTGTATGTAGAATGTATGTGCTACTTTTGCCTGTGTATGTTGTTCTCAATGTTTACCTAAAAAACCAAATAAATAAGGATGAGTCTGAAGATTCAGCAAGCACACAATAAAACAGTGACGTCAGCACAATAACTCTGTAGACTCCATATCTGCGATTGTAAACGCAAACTTTGGAACTGTATCCCTGTCTCTCGTTTCTTCCATGTCATGCAATGTCAACATGCATATTTTGAGCTCATATCGCATCGGTGTAGTTGAGAGAACACCCTCGATGTTCACTCTCTACTTCGATTTTTTTCTCTATTCCTTGGAGGTGCCTACCGAAGTAGATCTTTCTCCATCCCGTGAAGGTGTCTACCTTTGTAGGTCTTACTCAAGAGCACTCTAGATTAGTCATATAGCTTTTTTACTGATCCGACTCATGCACTTTGGACTAGCTATATAACTTACGGCCCTGGCTCATATGCATCGTGTATGATGCAACATTCTTCCAATGTTGCCATTTAACTGTATGCATCACTTTTCGTGCATGATTAATACATAATTATGGGTATCATCTTATAAAATAAAGCGTGAAGGAACAAATACCTAGTATCCATCACAACCTACTATTTTATCATGCACTTGCATATTTAACCTTGAGGACAATATGTGGATGGCACCAACCCAGAGCCTCTGCCTATACAAGCATCATTCAGTCTCAATACCATAGTGATACACGCACTTAAATGAACGTCATCGATATTATGTGCAAAACCTGACATAGGCATAAAAACACTCAAGGTTAAGGATTTGCGAAAAAATAAAGACTTTTATCGTGCACGCTTATTCTCTATCTTTCTCTTCTTTTGTTTTCTTTCTTCCCCCATTTCTTTTTCTTTCCTCACCCGATCTCTCATTTCTCTCTCTTCTCTTTTTCTCACCCGTGTTCACCCTGCCAGTCGTATCCTCTCCTCTAGTTCCTCTCTTCTCCCTACTCCTCGGTTCCCCTTCTCACAGCCTCGAATCGATACCGCTGCCGGCGACTGGCTCCTCCCCGGAGGCTTCCCCCGACCAAGGGCCACTACCACTGATGGGAGGGGGGGTTCTTTGGTGCGTCGCCGTCACCCGGCTCCCCCCGTTGGCTCCCCCTCGATCTAGCGCCATTGCCACTGATGGGAGCTCTAGGGGCAATGCCACCCTTTGGCTCGCCACTGGTGCCCTCCTTTCGTCGGATCTACCTACGCCGACCCACTGTTGCGCCTTCTCCCAGTCTACTCGGCTCCTCCTCTAACTCTGGCTTCCCGGAGATTGGTTCTCCCTTCCCTTACTTTAAGCATTTTACTTCCGATTACCCTTGTCATCTTGCTTTTTATTTCTAACTACACATGGCTTGGGTAAAGTTCGTGGTTTGCTGCCATGCCGGGACTTTGTGGGTGACATGAGTCAGGGAGCATGTCCCCTCCCAAGGGCACGTGGCGGTTCCACCGCGGTCTCGTCACCGTCGCGTTGCAGCCGGCAGACCGAGGTAGGGTGTTACCCTTCTCCTTGTGCCACTTTCCCTCGGGCGACATGTGTTGCGGTTGTGTTGTGCAAAAAATAAAGGTGAAAAAGTTTAGGGAAAATGGGGGCCTACTTGGTTGTCAGCCTGAAAATGGCTAGGGATAACGACGCTTGCGATGGCCGTGATACAGTTCTTGTCGTGCGCTAGGGATGACGACGCTCGCGATGGCCGTGATACAGTTCTTGTCGTGCGTGGTGACGTGGATGGCCTCCTCTTGTCATCGTGGTTGGCCCAAGTGGTCGTCCACAGTTCTTGCTCCTCTCCTTCGCCTCTCCCTACATTCTTATCTCCTCTCTTCCCACTCTCTCTTCCTTTCTCCTCTTTGTATGGGTTGTGGGGTGATGTCCCTTTGGCTTAGGTCCTTGGCCTTGGTTGAAGGAGGCAATGTGGGTGACTCTTTTGCTTGGCTCTCGGTTGGGGCTAATTGAGGGAGGGAGTTTTTGGGGATGATGCCCTCTGTGAGCTGGTTTGCCTTTTGTATGGTGGCTTTGGCATTGTGGCTCTCTCCTAGCTTGTGCTTTGTCCGAGCTACCCTTGCCTTATCCCCATGGCTCTCTCATACGGCTGTTTGCTCAAGGACCAATGGTCCATAGGGTGAGCTTGGCACTATTCGTTGGCTTTTCTACTACAGAAGGTAAGTCGGTAAAAATGTGGGTATTAGATTTTTTTTCTATTGCGGAATGATGATGCCCACATATGTGAGAGGCATCGATCGGCCCTGGACAGTCTGGGAACCTTGATGAGCAATATGCTATTCGGCATTATAAAGCCGAACGGTTCTAACGGCAAAACTTTTATTCTCCCTTAAATTATTTTCCATTCTTCGCTTTTCTTCTCTCGTTCTTTCTACTGGCATTACATTCTTTCCCCTTTAATAGAATTTGACCCTAAATTCTAATGCTCAACAATCCACACAGAATAATGAAACAAACTATATAGAAAATAACTCTAACTCGTACCCATAGAGAAGAACTCTAGGTACTTCTCACGCATGCGAGACTCTAATTCTCATGTCGCTTCTCGCTCGGAGTGATGTGATCAAAGCACTTTGACATACTTTATTGTTCTATGCCTCAACACTCTCTTCAATTCCTCCAAAATTCCTCCATTCTTCACTTTCCTTCTCTCTCTTTCTACTAGCATTACAATATAAGGGCATGTACAATGGTATAGATAACTGCTGTCTATAATATCTATAATACTTTCTATGTTATTTATAGATATCTTTAAATATTGCTTCTATAATAGGTCATATTTTTACATGTTTCTATAGACAGCTTCTCTATGATACAATGTGTCATGTTTCTCGTATTACAGTTGACTACTGCATGAGAGACGACCTAATTCTCTATACTCATTCTCTCCTCCACAACATCTCGTGTCCTATGTAATAAGACTTATAGATAGCTAATGTCATATTATTGTACATGCTTTTACAGATCCTCTAAAATGTTTTTCTTCATAGTCATGTAACAATTATTTTAAAAATAAAAATAATAATTCTCGCATGGTGCCAACCAGGGTTAGGAAAATGGGCGGTCACCCCTCACCAGCCGGTATACAGGAATCGGGCCGTTTTCTTTTTAAATTTTTTTTATCTTGACCGGTTGTTGATTCCTAAACCTTGACAGCAACTTCTTTCGTTTATTTAACCGTATATTATATCAATCTAGACAAATGTATGGTCTTTTTACTAATCAGTTACTACATGATTACCTAAGGATTGGGAGTTGGGTTGGTAATATGATAGTCGAGGTTTTAATCACCATTTTTACTTAACATAAGATAATTCATGACAAACAAATAAACCTCACAAATCCCAACTCTTGTGAAACGCAAAACGTTTAACTCCCCTGCAAAGCTGCACACTTCAGATAAACTTTGGAATCGCCGAGCTCATTGTTTGTCGTCGTAATGATACATACGAAGATACTGAAATAATGATGTATACGAAGGTGGCCGCTAACTTGGAGCAAACGAGCCCATCAATTGCCACTTAATTGCTGTAAAATTCCACAATCAATTCTTCTCTTTGTACGTCATAGAAGAGAAATAAAATGCAAAATCAAACCGGAAAAGATCTTGACTATTCGAATGTATTGGCTATATTGATAACAATCAAACTAATCGCACGATCAAAAATCAAGAACATGGGTAAAAAATTAAACCCACATGCATCAAAACACGCAGGAAGCTAGAGAGAGAGAGAGAGAGAGAGAGAGAGATGAATCTGTATCAATTCCAAGAAATTACCAAATGATGTACTCAACGTTCCGTAACAGCAATAGCTAAAACTGGCACTGGATACAAATATATATATAGACACACACCCAGCTAAATCGTGAAAGCAAAAACAAGTAGTACCAGCACGCAAACTCATCACGAGGTTGCTGCAGCGCCGGCGCGATCGTAGCCGCGGCAGTGCGGGCTGTGGGCGAACACGTCGAGCGGGAAGGACGTGGAGACGGGCCCGATGTAGAAGCTGAGCCGGTCGCCGGCGCGGTCGACCTCGCCGACGGGGAGCCACAGGAAGAGCACCTTCACGTAGATGCCCTCCAGCGCCGTGAGCGAGCCCGCCGCGGCCGCGCCGGCGATGCGGGCGTCGTACTTGACCAGCCACTGCTTCGCCAGCAGGAACTCGCATTCGCGCGGGAAGTACACCTCGAAGCTGCCGTCCGGCCGGAGCTCGTATCTCTCCACCCCCTCCGGCAGGATGCCCCGCGGGAAGTCGTACTTCTCCAGCATCTCGTACGCCGTCGGCGTCGACGTCGCGTTGCCGCCGGTCGCCTTGGCGGCTGACGCCACAACAGCGACAACGGCGAGGAGGAGGAGGGGGATGTTGGCCGCCATGGAGGAGGAATTCTTGGTTTCTTGGGTTGATTTTCTTGGATCCTATGCTCCTAGCTGGCTTGCTTTGCTTACTTGGTGATGGTGTTGGGTTTTTGGATGTGTTGTGGTTTTGTAGCTTATTCTTGGATGGATGTGCTTCTTCTTTTCTTTTTTCCTCTGAGAAATCAATTGATGTTTCAGTTGAGCTTAATTTGTAGATCTAGTAATTATCTCAAAAAGTAGTTGTTAAAGAGTCCCTTCATTAGTAGAGGTTTACATGTTTGACTAATCATTGAAGAAGTTGTAATAATAGTAGTTATATCTAATGTGCATTTTAATACTGCTTAGGGAGTAGCCATCTTCATATAGTTTGCAAATGCACGGCATCTTTGTTTTCTTTGATTGGCTTGTGCATGCATGTGAGCAATACCCGAACATGATCAATGATTGGGCAATACAATACTAGCTACAGTTTCAAATAGTTGTTTTATGCTGAGTACAATTTACATGGTGCTACTAAAAAAACACTGATTTACAACATACTACAACTAAAACATTTCGATTGATAAAAATATATATTGCGTTTCTTTGCGTGTGGCATTAATCTGGGTTTGAGTGGGTCAGGGACATGACAATGTGACATGGAAAAAACATATCCCTTTGCAAGTGGATCATTCGCGACAACGACTTGTATTTTTCTTTAAGGTGAATGAACCTTAGGAACAACGCCGCTAAAATAAATCTATCTATGGCTAGGTTCAATTGCTGATTGCTAACCAGAAGGTGAGAAGGGTTTAGGAATGAGTCATGACATGATGAAAAGGATGCGGCAGAGAAGAGATATTCCAGGAACTAGCCGCGGAAGATTCTCTCTTGCAAGATGCTGATAATTCTTTTTACCTGATAGGCCCAGATGTACACTGCATCTAGCCACCAGCTCGGCCGTCTGCGGCACGCCCTCAAGTAGCCCACGTGGCCACGTACGGTGCTACACAAAACCTTTGGCCCTTATCAATTCGGCTTGAGCTTCTGGCTTCTGGCTTATTTTGCACTATTCATAAATTTCGTCTTTTTCTGAACTTTTGGTTTTTTTGTTGAGCTTTTTTGCCGGTTCTTTTTTTCCCGTATTCGTTTGTATTATACGTAATGGGCTAACATATTTTTTATATTTTTAAATTTTTTTAAATTTAATTATGGTAAATAAGCCTCTGTCATTCTGATCTTTTTTTCACCAATTACAATGTTTTCAGCCATAAGCCACGAGCTTTTCAGCCGAACCGATCACCACCTTTTTGTTTTGTCCAATCCTTGCTCGAGACTTGAATGTGCCTTTTTTTCCTGGGATAATTAAGAATTTATCGCTGCGAATAGATGTAGCAGAGGATTTGCTCCTCCATGTATTACTGATATGTAATGTTAGGTTCTACTTGCCAGCAAAACATCGAGAGTAAATTCGTAACTGCACCTTTGTGGGTGGGTAAATCCTTTAGGTCCTATTCATTTGGACTTACACTTCTGGTTTCGACCTTATTATTCATTATTTTTAAATTTCACCTTTTTTTGACTTTTTGGCTTAGCTTTTTTTGCTGGCTTTTTTCCGTATTCATTTTCATTATACGTGATGGACTAACCCATTTTTTTTCTATTTTTAATTTTTTTAAATTTAATTATACTAAACAAGCCACCATCAGCTACAGTGTAATTCCAGCCAACTACAATGAAAATTCGGTCATAAGCCATCAAAATTCAGCCCAACTAAGCAACACCTAAATATCCTTTTTTTCCCCTTGCTTTATCTGGCACCACTTTAGTCCGATCCTGTGGTCAATATTTTGTTCTCGTTCGCCTATTATGTCAGCATTCGATGCATATATCACCGTATTCAAATACTAAGCGCTGAATATAAATGGAATCTTCATTCTTTTATAAAGATTTGGGTTAAGTTGGGCTGGGCTTGGTTTTAGACCAAGCTTAGGTTACAATGAGCTCATGTATAGTCTGGGCCTGGACTAGGATATTCTGCAACTAAGTTCTTTTATTTTCCTCATTTGGACAAATGATAATTTTGTGCACTATTCCCTTCCTTTTGCCTTACGGAATAGAAACAAAATATTTTACACTGTAACTTTAGTGCACTGCAATTCTATTTTATGCCTGTTGTGGCACACATGCCCAATTCTAGTTTTAGTCTATTGTCTACCAATGTTGTAATATACTTCTTTTATTCTTTTTTACTTGACGTTTTCTATTTTTTCACGATCTTTGAGATACAACGCTATTTTTATAACTTTACATAAGATATACTGATAAAATTATAATATCATAAAAGCGATAAATTTAATGATATAATTTTCGTATAACCAATTTAGATAGTTTTAAATGTATTGGTAGACAAACTTTAAAAAGTTTGATGGCACAGGTTCTAGAAAGTTAAGTAAAAAAGAATGGAGTATCAGTGTATACATAAATTCTAGAGAAAGAGAGAGAGAAACCATAAGGGGAAAAATCAGAAAAGCAAAGCAAAGAAAGGAGACGCCGCGACAAACATGGGCAATTTGATGGCTAGCAAATAGGGGTGCAAACGGAGCGGATAATTTCCGTCCGTCCGACCGACCGAAAGCTTGTGGAATAAATACGGAAGGGATAGATGTATATCCGACACTATCCGTATATGACTCCGACTCCGAGGAAAAAAATAGGGAATATGATATGGGATAAGTGATATCCGTCTGTATATATATTTGTATGAAAGTGATATGAGGAAGTCTGTTGCGACCTCACCTAGAAACAAAATAACATATAGATAAATTGTCACACTAAACAAGCGAGAGTACTTAGTGTTCTTCCTTCAACATCTCAGTAATTAGTCTCTCCATGTTCATTCTGATTGTACTATACTGTCCAATGTCCTGTGCAAAGAAGAGGATAATTTTTGTCTGACTGACCGTCCGAAAGATTATGGAATGGATACGGAATAGAGAAATAGATATCCGACATTATCTGTGTCTGACTTCGACTCCGAGAAAAAAATATGGAATAGGATACAGGATAAGCGGTATCCATTCGTATCTGGTTCGATTTCACCCCTACTAGTGGAAATGCAACCTGCCTCATCAAATGTTTGGGCCGAGCTTATGTAGCCAGCCCAGCCCACATGGGCCAAAAAATTTGTACCCGTTGCGCTTCATGGAAAAAGTATTGATGCTTTTCTTTCAAAAAAGAAAGAAAAAGCATGGACGCTTTCGATAGATTCTGTGACTCTTCATCTTGTGTCATACAAAAAAAAGAGAATAAAGTTCACAAAACCATAGGTATTGAGATATTAGTAACACAAAATCACATGTATTGTAACTTTTTTTCATAAAACGACACCTTATTAGGCAATCGGTAACACCAAGCATTGGCTTCATTATCTATCGATTAGCTGTTCTGCCCAACTTGGCCCACCTGCAGGCGTTGACGTGGATGAAGATGCCAGGTTCACAACCAGCGTGGTTGGGCGCTCCCTTATAATGTTCACAATGCGCGCGCAAGTGGTGCGACCCGGTCAAGGCGGAGAGCTCCAAGAAGAAAGAGCGAGAGGAAGGGGGCTTCGTAGCGGTAGTGCCATGATCGGCGGCGACGACTTGTTGGGTGAAAATTTGTTGGCTTTTTGAGCTTCATAGCTTGTCATAGCTATTAGAGTGTAGATTAGGCGAATACGTAGCGTAAATTTTAAAGACATCATTCACCCTCCTCTATTACCATACCAGTCTTACAATCTAATTAATCAATTGGTGGCAATTGGATATTGTGAATCTGACTACATATATTACAGCAAGAAAGATGGCCATGGTTCAGCTAGGATGGTGGCAGTAGAGAATGATGATCAATTGCTTGCAATGTGTAGTGAGTATGGAAGTGCTAACGTTGTTAACCAGTACCTCGTGCAGGGAAGAGGTGGATGTACTGCTGCCATGCCTCCTACTAAAAATGGTCCCAAGCTCTCCAATGATGTAGAAAGCAATGTTACTGTGACAGCGAACTCAATTTCTATGGAGAAGGGCAAAACCATTACCGAGGTGGATGATTTGCAAATATTGGAGGTGTCCTATGTGAGTGATAATTCAGTTTCAGATGCATTTGATAAAGAACTAGATCAAGAAGAGCTTATAGAGAAAATTTTGGATATCAGAGGTAGAAGGAAGATCCAAATGAGCATTGTGAGGGTGATATTGATGTGGAGGAACTTTTACCGACTTTGAAAAATCCAGTTGAGCCAAGTATGTTGGAAGAAATAGGAAGTGGTCCAAGGAACATAGTGGCAAGTAAGGGAAAGAAAGCAACGACAAAGGTCACAAAGGTTAGTACAATATCAACCACTGAATTGCCATTGTTGATCCAGGAGTTGACGATGATGGTCTTGACTTGGGCTCTAGTGAAGACGATGCCTTTGAGGCTAGGGTAAGTGAACCACATAAGAAAAGAAGAGCACAGCTAAAGGGAAGATAATGAAGAGGATCTGGTTTGATGAGTCAAGGATTTTGGATGACACTTAGCTATGCCAATATATGTGTTTTGTAGATATCAAGCAATTTAGAAGGGCCTTGAAGAGCTACTATATAGTTCAAAGTAGAGATTGTAGGTATTTGAGGATGATCCAAGAAGGGTGAAAGTTGTATGCAAGGATGAGAGGTGCATGTTCTACATATTGACATTCGACATTACTCATGAGCCAACTATTGTAATAAGGCAGATAATAGCTCCTCACATGTGTGGCATAACTAGGGAAAGTAGTCGAGTCAATAGTTCATGGTTGAGTAATGTGTATCAGGAGGATGTTAGAAGTAATCCAGATTGGAATGTGACTGCTAAGATGGATGCTGCCATGATGGACTATGGGGTGGAAGTTAGCAAGATGATGACCTATAGGGCAAGAAGTAAAGCTGATGAGGTTGTGCTAGGCTGTAGGATCGATTCACACTAAGATAGGCAATCAGAGGGGGTGAATGATTGCGGAAGCTAAAAATAAATTTTAAGACTCTCCCCTAAACACAAAACCTATTTAAGCCTCGTTTAAAAATTCTGGACAGAATAATGTACTCTCACTAAAACTGATTCCGATAAAAAACCGTAACTCCGATTGACCTCAAATTTTGATAGAATAAACTAGAGAAAGTTATTGAACTAACCAAACTGGAATTACATCAATCGGAGGTCTAGAACTTGAGATATAAAATAAACAAGATCACTGATGCAGAAAGTGACGAGAATAAATTAAACCCTAATTATGCAACTAAGCAAAAATCGTAAGGAATTAATCAACCAAACTTTTCAGATCACAAACTTGATGCCTTAACTATTTTTCTTAATACATGCATGAATCACAAGCCAAAAAAACTTAATAAAAACATAAAACTTAATAACCCTGACGTAATCACCTAGCACTAATTGTTTTCTCTCTCCTCAATGCTCAACACTTGACTAGACAACGCATGCTAACTCAAGGCAAAATTATTACTCACATGCAGGCACAGAACAAAGATATTGCAAGAGAGGTTGGACAAGTGATTGACAGAAAGATTGCTTTTCATTAATCATTCTGAAGTCTGTACATCAATTTATAGATGGTAAAAAGGTGGCATAAAAGGTGTCTTTTGGGGAAGACATCTGCACATTGGGCATATGTAACTGGCGTAACTGGTTTGTAACACTCCCCCTTGACCAATGTGTCTTCATATGATCACCTTGATTCATCATCTTGATAAAAACTCCTCCAAAACCCTGTAGGGAAAAATATGAGGAGAACTGATAGAGTAGATATGCCATGAAAAACTCCTTTAAAAACCCAGCGGGAAAATTTAAGGAGAAAAATGATATGGCATATATTTGATTATATCTATTTAAAAACCCTTGTGGGAAAATAGAGATATATTTATGATTACGTTGTTATATTGCCTCATTAAAAACCTTGATGAGAAACTTTAGAGGGAAAACTCATAAAGGGGAAAAGAGTACAATATTTGTATTGAACGGGTTAAGTCTTAGGAGATTTCTCCTCCTGACATCTGCAAATCACGTAGTCTTTGCATACCAATTCCATGAACACATTTTTGGAATGTGGAAGTTGGTAACGACTTGGTGAATAAGTCTGCGAGATTATCACAAGACTTAGTTTGCAGAATATTTATTTCCCCACTCTCTTGCAATTCATGTGGGTAAAATAGTTTAGGTGCAATATGTTTTGTGATATTGCTCTTTATGTAACCCGTTTGCATTTGAACAACGCAAGCAGCATTATCTTCGTAGATAATGGTAGGTGATGCAATAGCACCTATACCACATGATTGTTGTATGTGATTAATCATTCTGCGAAGCCATACACATTCACGTGATGCTTCATATAATGAAATTATTTCAGAATGATTAGTGGATGTAGCCACTAGAGTCTGTTTTGAAGACTTCCAAGATATGGCTGTTCCACCGTGTAAAAATACAAAGCCTGTTTGAGATCTGGCATTATGGGGATCTGATAAATAGCAAGCATCTGTATATCCTATTAAATCCATATTTTTATTCTTTTGGAAGAATAGACCGAGATCTTTAGTGCCTTGAAGATATCTACAAATATTCTTCACTCCCACCCAATGTCTTTTGGTTGGAGCAGCGCTATATCTAGCAAGTAGATTTACCGCAAATGCAATATCCGGTCGGGTGCAGTTTGCAAGGTACATAAGCGCTCCGATGGCACTGAGATATGTAACCTCGGGTCCCAATAGCTCTTCATTGTCATCTTGGGGTCTAAATGGATCTTTATCCCTGTCTAGAGATCAAACAACCATGGGGGTTTTCGATGGATATGCTTTGTCCATATTGAATTTCTCCAATATTTTGTGGACATAGGCTGATTGATGCACTAGGATGCCTGAATGAAGGTGCTCAAGTTGTATACCTAAGAAAAATTTGGTTTTACCCAAATCCTTGATTTCAAATTCCGTCATAAGATGATTACGTGCTTCATCTATATCTTGTGTATTACCAATGATATTAAGATCATCAACATACACAGATATAATACAAAATTATGTTGATGATCTTTTGATGAACACGCATGGGCAATCATCATTGTTGGAGTATCCCTTTTTGGTTAGAAACTCACTTAGTCAGTTGTACCACATTCTACCCGACTGTTTCAAGCCGTATAAAGACTTGTTCAATTTTACACAATACATATTGCGATTTGCGTTCGGATTCGGAATTGAAATTCCATCGGGAACTTTCATATATATTTCCGAATCAAGTGACCCATAAAGATATGCAGTCACTACATCCATCGACTGAAAAGATAGATGATTTTTAACTGCCAATGAGATTAAGTATCGGAATGTTATTCCACTCATTACTGGAGAATAAGTTTCATTGAAATCAATGCCGGGTCTCTGCGTGAACCCTTGTGCTACAAGCCTTGCTTTGTATCTCACCACCTCATTGTTTTCATTCCGTTTGCGGACGAAAACCCATTTGAAACCGACAGGGAATACTTTGGGAGGTGTATGTATCACATTGGTGAATACATTTCTTTTCTTGAGCGAGGCTAACTCCGCTTGAATTGCATCCTTCCATTGGTTCCAGTCCGAGCGCTGTTTGCACTCTGCCATGGTCTTAGGATCTGGATCATTTTGAAGGTTATTTGCAATTGTTGTGGAGAAATAAACGTCGACAATTGTAGTCTTACGATCGTATGATTCTCCAGAATCAGTATAGTTAGTGGAAATTTCTTGGACCCCTGGTGACTCAATGTTATTTCCCAAAACATTTGAGTCGGGGTATTCCGATGTCCCAGGATCAGTATTTGAGTGCACTGTTGATCTGGGTTCAAGGATCCTTTGGTGTCTATCAACTTGAGGTTGATCTGCATTTGCATTCTTTTGTTTCCTTTGTCGCTTGTTAGAAGCTGTATCCGTCATTTGTACCGTACTTCTCCCCCTCTTATTTTGAACTGGGAGTTGAGTGGTATTTTGCGGTACCTCCACTCTTTCAGGTACATTTCTGGCAGGATTATAGGATTTTATGACACCCTTATAATCTGTAAATGCATCTGGCAAATTATTTGCAATGTTTTGCAAATGAATGATTTTCTGAACTTGAAGTTCAATCTCTCTGATACGTGGGTCTGAGGTAGCAATGCCTTGAACATTCCAATCAATTTCCTGGCATTTAGTTTGGTACTTGTTGTCTCCCCCTAATGCCGGGAAATGTTCCTCATTGAATATGCAATCAGCGTACCGGGCCGTAAATAGGTCCCCTGTGAGGGGCTCGAGGTATTTTATGATTGACGGAGATTTATACCCAACATAGATCTCAAGTTTCCTGTGCGGTCCCATTGAGGTATGCTGCGGTGGTGAGATCGGTACGTATGTAGTGCAACCAAACTTTCGCAGATGGGAAATATGTGGTGGATTTCCACGTACTAATTGTAGCGGGGAAGTGCTATGATAAGCAATTGGACGCAATTGGATTAAGTCAGCAGCGTGTAAAACTGCGTGACCCCAACATGATGTTGGTAAGTTACAATTCTGTAGTAATGGTCTTACAATGAGCTTGATTCTCTTGATAACAGATTCGGCTAAACCATTTTGTGTATGGACATATGGAACAGAATGTTGCACTTTTATCCCAAGAGCCATACAATAGTCATTGAAGGCATGGGATGAAAATTCGGCAGCATTGTCCATTCGAATTGATTGAATTCGATATTCAGGATAATGTGCTCGTAATTGGATAATTTGACCAATTAACTTAGCAAATGCATGGTTTCGTGTGGATAAAAGACACACATGTGACCATCTAGTAGATGCGTCAATGAGAACCATGAAGTATCTGAACGGTCCACACAATGGTTGTATAGGACCACATATATCTCCTTGAATGCGTCCAAGAAATTTAAGTGGTTCAGCTCTGATTTTAAGATAAGAGGGTCTTAAAATCAATTTTCCGGTGGCATAAGAAATGCACACAAAATCTGAGGATTCCGAAAATTTTGTTTTGTGGTATGTATGACCAATTGAATTGCTAATAATTTTCCTCATCATTCCAATGCCTAGGTGGCCAAGGCGATCATGCCATGTTTGGAATGTGTTAGTATTTTGGAAAATTACTTTGTACGCAATATGTTGAACGGGTTTGATGTATGTATAGTACAATCTGGAGTTTAAAGATGGAATTTTTTCTAGTACTTGTTTGCCATATCCGTTGTGTTTGGTTAAGAGGAGATATTCCTTTTTGTTGTCATTTCGGGTTTCAACATGGAAACCATTCTGACGGATATCTCTATAACTAAGTAGGGTACGTGTTGAATCGGGATACAAGAGTGCATCCTCAATTTCCAATTGTGTACCGATAGGAAGAGTGATAGAGGCGCGACCAGAGCCTACTATTGTTGCATCACGTCCAGCGATGGTTAAAACATTTCCTTTCCTCCGAGTAAGAGTTAGGAAATATTTTGTGTCCCTAAGTATAGAGTTTGTGGTACCACTATCCACAAGGCATAATTCCTCCTCCATTGGATCGACTCCAAAAATCTATATACACAAAAGAAGAATTTAATGAAATTCTTATAGTGGTATATATAGAATACATACAAACTTTATTTTACAATACCGAATATGTTCGATATATGATTGTAGCATACACGCTTACAATATAGATGACAACATTATTTATATTACAACACTATAGTACTTATTAGCTATGAAACGAGGAGTCTAATTGAGATCTCCAAACATGTCTTGAGAATGAAATTCTTCAAGTGTGTCCTCGGTGCACATGAGATCATCCTTCTTTGTAGAAGCACATGTGTCTTTGAGTTCTTGAAGGAACTGTTGAGAGCATCCGGTTTCATCATTGTTGGATGTGAGATTGAAGTGTGCTTCAAATCTCTTCTCTTGAGCATTCTTGCCATGAGGCAAAGACTTGAGGTAGAGGTTCACAAGATGCTTCGGGGTGCGGCATTTCTTGGTAGGATGGTTGTAGCAACCACATTTTTTACAAATTTCAGTTTTGTCAACTCTCTTACCAAAATTGCCTTTACCTTTCTTGAATCCACTTGGTTTTTGCTTCTTGTTGCGTTTGTGTTTACCTTTAAAGTTCTTTGAGTGGTATTTTGAACTACTGAACTTGTTGTTATTTTGATTAGCATGAACTTCAGGAAGTGGAGCAGCCCCAATGGGACGTTGCTGATTGTTCTTTAAAAGAAGTTCAGCATGCTTTTCTACCTGAAGCATAGTATGCATAAGATCAAAATAAGTTTGGTAATTTGCAGCACGCCATTGCTGTTGTAGGACCCTGTGAGATGGGAGCATAGTCGAGAGAGTCTTCTCTATTTTGTCCGCATCCGTTGGTTTCTTGTCACAAAAACGCAATTTGGAGCAAATTGTATGAAGGGCATGGTTATATTCTCCAACAGATTTGAAATCTTGGAGTCTAAGATGTGCCCATTCATGATTAGCCTCAGGTAATATAACAGCTTTCTGTTGTTCATATCTATTTTTGAGGGCTAACCATAATGTGAGTGGATTCTCCTCATACAAATATTCAGCCTTCAAATCCGGATGTATGTGATTCCGTATTATGTTCAAAACAGAATATTTCACAATATCCGGAGGAATTTGATCAGCTGGAGGATCAAATATCACCCGTTGCAACCCGCGTGTGGTTAGGTTGATTTTGAGGTCCATAGCCCATGTAGGGTAATTGGTACCATCGAGAGCGAGAGGCTCAAAATCTTTGGTAGCCATTTAAAAACCTACATGAAAAGTACACCATAAATAATTAATTTACATGAGGTAAATTAATGTGTGTGATAATGTTGTAATAAAATGCAAAATATGTGGAAAACAATATGAGTATTGTAATCCGAATGAATATATACCCAAATTAAATATAACATGTGGTTATATTTATAATACCGTGTATTCACAATATTGGTGGTGAACACCAATTTATTGTATGACATAGCGTACAAATAAATGTAGCAAAGTGTCATAAATTGTGATTTTATGGTATTTATGGTAGGTATAATATTTTGCAAAAAATTCTAAATTATTAAGTGCAATGGTACTCACTAAATGGGAATTTTAAATTTGCGAAAGATAGCAAATTTAAATATGGTCGCAATTCATATTGTAAATAAATTGTAATAAAATAATCCTAAATATGTAAAAGTTATAGAAATGTGCATGCACATTTATTTGAACAATTACATAATTTTCAGATCCTGTAGGGACCGAAATGCTAATTTATAAATGTACAAACTGACGGGTACAATTATAAATAAGATCAATTACAAAAATAAACCTGCTCTGATACCACTTGTAGGATCGATTCACACTAAGATAGGGAATCAGAGGGGGGTGAATAATTGCGGAAGCTAAAAAATAAATTTTAAGACTCTCCCCTAAACACAAAACCTATTTAAGTCTCGTTTAAAAATTCTGGACAGAATAATGTACTCTCACTAAAACTGATCCCGATAAAAAACCGTAACTCCGATTGACCTCAAATTTTGATAGAATAAACTAGAGAAAGTTATTGAACTAACCCAACAGGAATTACATCAATCAGTGGTCTAGAACTTGAGATATAAAATAAACAAACACTACTACAGAAAAGGTCATCACAGACGGTTCGAAAACATCATCACAGACGGTTTTGTGAACCGTCTGTATTTATGGGTCAGTGATAATCGAAGGTCATCACAGACGGTTTTCAAACCGTCTGTGATTATCAGCTATCACAGACGGTTTTTACTCAAAAACCGTCTGTGATAGCTGATAATCACAGACGGTTTTTTACTAAAACCGGTCTGTGATACTGATTATCACAGATGGTTTATTATTAAAAACCGTCTGTGATAATTAGTATCACAGACGGTTTTTTAGTAAAAACCGTCTGTGATTATAAGCTATCACAGACGGTTTTTGAGTAAAAACCGTCTGTGATATTCCCTTCAACCCCTACATATATTTCTGTTATTGGCTAGCCTCAGGAAATGCTAGCCATGCCCTCTGAAACAAGCAGATAATCACAGACAAAAACATACAATTCACACATCTCATTTCCTTTCAGAAGCATTTCACAGACATAAAACATCCAATTGACATTGCACTTCATTTCACAAACATAAAGCATGCATCCATTTCGCAAATCGATTAATTGAATTGAAATGAAATATCCATTAACAAATGCACAGTTACAAAAGATCTACACTGCATTTGCAATTAGTGATAAGACCAATAAGAAATCATGGTGCGCAGTGGAACCGTCCTCCTGGCTTTATGACTTGAGTGATCAAAAAGTACGCCAACTCTCCTCGAATTCCTCCAAGATCAGACTGTTTCAATGCAGTTGACGGGATGGACGCAGCCTGTCGATAGGAATATCAATGTGCGTATATATGTAACGTGATAAGTATGAAGTAATTATGGGAAGAGTGACAAACCTTGGGATTGGTGAGCCTCAAGGAATCGAGGAGTAGTTCCATATGTTGGCAAACGTAGTATCCACATGTGTTGCCCGGCTGCTGCTGGTGGCACTGCAAAAAATGGAATGTGTTAGTTCAAGAGGCATTAGTACCAACTGTTGCATAGGATTAATTAATGTACCTTAAAATCTTGAACATGTGTACTCTGGTGGAAGGGCATAAGTACATATTCCTTATTGCGGCAATCCAGTAGTCCTGATGCAATGTACCTCTCGACGAGGGGTGTATTCTGGTCGATGTGCCTATCTTAGCACCTACTTTAGTTGCTAATACTATAAACCAAATAGCAAAGTCCGTAAACTAGTGTATCCGGTTTATTGAACGGGAACACTAGAGTATGTCACTTGCTTCATTTGCTATTCTTCAGATGTGGCATTCCTCAAGACACAGCAGCCGGCCTCGGATGTGCCTCGGATGCTATGCTCCATCTGAAGACCAGCTCTTGGCATTCCTCAAGACACAGCAGCAGACCTCGAATGTGCCTCGGATGCTATGCTATGCTTCGAATTGGTAGTCATGCACCTGACGAAACAGTTCATCTTTCCACCCAAATGATCCATGTATCTTTTGCAACAATCGCAAGATTTCTTTATCTGGGAACCTCATCCACAACATTCTCCACCCCGACAATCCTTCTTTTTCCCGCAAAATTCAAGGTAATTTTATTACAAAAGTGCAAAAAAAGACATTCCCAGATTCTTCGTGAGCAGCCACATAGCTGACTTCTTCGGTGAGCGACTGTCCATCTGCTTCTTCCCACTCCTTTTCGTCATCTCTGGTCTCTAGATCACGTACGCCAGTAGCGATGATCCAGACACCAGAGATGAAGAAAAGGAGTGGAAAGAAGCAGATGGATAGTCGCTCACCGAAAAAGTCGGCTATGTCGGCTGCTCACGAAGAATCTGGGAATGTCTTTTTTTTGGCACTTTTGTAATAAAATTGCCTTGCATTTAAGAAGGAAAAAAGATGGATTGTGGGAGTGGACATCACATCTCGGCAGTAGTCGGCATATACTATTACTACAAGGTCTCTAAACAAAGTTCTATGAAGCAAATGACACAAACTAGTGTATCCGGTTCATTGAACGGGAACACTCGAGTGTGTCACTTACTTCATACCCCTTCAAGGTCTATGTGGCATATACACTAGAGTGGTCCTTGATTGGTTAATTTGTGCTCTCAAATTGTAGGGTTGCACAAGATTAATCTTGGCCGTCCCGCTACTAAATGAGGGGTTATGTGCCTATACTATATACTATATACTAACACAACAAGCAATGTAATAATCACCAATGTAAACTAAGCAACTGCAGTAAACAATGTACCAATGTAGTATGTACCAAATAGCAAATTAAACTAAGCTACTGGAGTAAACAATGTACCAATGTCATATGTACCAAATAGCAAACTAATTAAGCTACTGCAGTAAACAATGCTCACAATGCTCAAAACCATAGTCCATCACAGAAACTGCTCACAATACTCAAAACACTAGTCCATCACAGAAAGTGCTCGGCCGGCGACGGGCTCAACGAGGGGCTCGGGGGAGGCGGCCGGCGACGAGCTCGACGAGGGGCTCGGGGGAGGCGGCAGACGAGGGTTCGGGGAGGCGGAGGCGACGACGGGCTCGGGATTTAATTAGATGTAGATCGAATAACTGCGCAGCACACAGGGAAAACCCCAGCCAGAGGGTATATATTGGGAGATTATCACAGACGGTTCTAAATTTATAACCGTCTGTGATAGTTATACTATCACAGACGGTTTTAAACTTAGAACTGTCCACGATATTAATATCACAGATGGTTCTAAGTTTAGAACCGTCTGTGATAAGCCTTTGCGACTGTAGTTATTAAGACAACACCAATAACCACAACTGCATTCATATCCACCACCAAACAGCTGCATTCATATATCGGCCACATTTATTATATTGAGACTTAATTTGCTAGCTCAATTCATATTACAAACACAACAGCTATTATATAACCAACAATTTTGCAAATTAACCATCTTCAATAACCACTCATGGATTACTTAGACCTAAATTGTAATGCAATTAAAGAAAAATAAATTTCATTACTAACCATATCTACAAAGAACCAGAAAGTCGAATCTTAATTCAAAGCTAATCTCGCCTCTTCCCACCAAATTAATCGGCTGAAATCGCCTAGCTTCCTCCCGAGTGAAAAGTGCGCAGCAGATGGCTAGATCTAGATCGAAATGAAGACAGATGCGGTCTGAGCAGCGCAATAAATGCCTTAATCATTATCACAGATGGTTTTTAATAAAAAACCGTCTGTGATAACCAGCTTATCACAGACGGTTTTTATTAAAACCGTCATCATAAGCTTCATACCGTAACGCGTGCATGTTTCGATGCGAGCGCCGTGTTTCGATCGTCTAATTAACGCCTCTCGATCGTTATACGGCGTCTATATCATTAATGTTTGGGTATACGAACCGTCTGCGTGCTAAAGGTTAAATATGCGCGCTAATCCAGGTCTCTTCTACGTCACGTACAATACAATATACAATACAACATGGCTTCTACTACTGTTTTGTGATCATCTCCTTCCTCTCATCTATTCATCACGAATTGTTCGCCGAACCTTACACAGCGCCAGCAATTTGCATCCGAGCGACTTCTCCGCACCCGCCCCGCTCTCCTTCCCGACTTTCTTGCATCCGTCGGCTTGACTCGATCCTCCGCCGTCGACGGAGGCGTCTCGTGCCGCCAAGAAAGGGAAACAGCCTCACCCCGGTTCTTCTCCACAATGTGCGCAATGCGGAAGAAGCTCTACACGCATTGCGAGACCGATGGATAGCCTTGCCGATCAAGCAGAAACGGCAGATTCTGAGGAATCTTTTCATGCTATCCTCTACGACATTATGGATGTCGCGATCATTTGCCCAGTGCGCAGGAGGAAGTGCTGAGGACAAGGGCAATCTTAACGGCGTTCGAGAATTCAGCCGCTGTTCCTCCAAGTCCCAAAGTCAAAGAAGAAGCGTACGAAGCCCAAAAGATTACAATCTGGGAAACTCTTTACCTGTGCGACATTTTTAGAAAATTTGCATCTAATTGAAACTAATAAATTTGCCTTTAATTTGTGATCTCTTGTCTCAGTAGTTCTGTAGTTAAGTTATTAGAAGCAATGTGTACTTATATATTAACCTCTGATCATGAGCAGAATATGACAGACAAAGGGACATCACAAACGGTTCTTGTTAAAAACCGTCTGTGAACATTAACAGACGGTTCTTAACAACAACCGTCTGTGATAGTCTACACAACACAGACGGTTTTTAATAAAAAACTGTCTGTGATAATCCCAGATGCGCGATGGCATTCAACATCAACTGCTAGAGCTCCAACTCATACAACTCCAACAGGTCACCAACGAACTACGTGATGAGAATGTGAGGCTCGTCATCGAAGTAGGTGGCGAACATGACGGTCTTGTCCTCCCGTGCCCACGTCTCTACTTCCTCATCGCTAGGGAGATGTACGGCATCACGAGAGGCGATCTTGCCATCATGAATAAGGGATTCCAACAGATCCTCCGAGGCAATCGACGAACCCAGTGTGTTCACGTACATGGTGCCAGACTTTCGCGATGCTTTCCATGGCTTGCTGATGCCCACCTCCATACGCTCTTCCCCCATCGGCCCAACTGCTCGACGAAATCGATGCCATGCTATGGCCATGATGATCACCTGCACACACCATTCCGACGGTGAATGCATAACAGCAAGAAGACGAGCGGATGGGAGAGCAGCGGCAAGGAAGCAACACTAGCGGGATCAATGGCGAACGACAGAAGAACGAAAAGGAAAGCAAGTAGCAAATGGTGGAAATGGGTGTCAGTCGCACGCTTAAAAGGAAGACGCGATAGCGCCAATTAATGCCCAGGTAGCGGGCGCAAGAATCAAGGAGGCACACATCGCACCATGACCAATGTGATGCCTTGTCTCATTGAAACCGAAAAACCAAATGTCGCCATGTGTGCCTAGCAGCCATCACCACACTCCACTATGTCTCGTGGGTTGCACGCGCTGACCTGCTTAACACACTGTTGGTGGGAATCAGTATTTACGGCTTTGCAATGGGCAAAAGGGACGGAGGGACCAAGAAACACTAGGCATGGTCTTAGCCCACAGAAAGCAGGGCCCCTCAACTATGAGTGGCTATTGTTGGGAGAGAGGTCTCCACCTTAGCCCAATCGGCCTAGGGTGCCAGTAGGCTTGATAGGAGCCTATAGGGCCAGCAAAATGGCATATTTGCCCCTATAAATGTAGGCTTAGATAGGGGCATTTAAGTAACTCCAAGTAGGGGAAATGTCATATTTATCTTTACAAGGGTACATCCAAGTAGGGGTGTTTATGTAACATGCTCCTATGGCTATAAAAATATATTTAAGTGCATCATGGAAGGTAGAGCTCTCTTTTTCAGACAAATTCAAATAGCATAGACTTCTAACAAGTTCTCCATGACTTTGTAAGGCTCCAAAGAGTCCCTCCGAGGTCTCCCGAGTAGCCCATTGATTTATTGTTTGGTCTGTAATCATAATAAGTAGTAATCCACTTAATCACGCTTACAAATCATATGCTATATATTTTACAGGTCGCGCTAATCATCTGCACTTTCCGATGAGACCAATCCAATCCCTTCGGAAGGCAGGCTTACTTCAAAAAATCATTTCTAATACACAATCGAAGCGGAAAGAGAATAAAAACAGCAATTCAATAACGAATTTGTTCTATCACTAGCGATTCTTTCCGAGGCTATTTGCCCATGCCGAGCTTTGATTGATTAATTAACTGGCCTTCATAATGCCATGCATAAATTGACCCACCACCGCTTGCTCGATTCTATCGCAGGAATGGCTGCAGATCGACCACCATGACCGTGATGTCGTCCCTGCTTCCTCTGCTCCTTGCCATGGAGACCAGCTCCTTGCAGGGCTCCATGGACATGCCGGCATTGCTGCTCCTGGCGACGACGTCGACCGCCTCCTGGTTGGACACCTTGTTCCAGAGGCCGTCGGTCGCGAGGATGAGGAAGCGGCAGTCGGAGGTGAGCTTGAGCCTGTTGATCTCCGGCTCGCAGGTCACCCATTGCTTCACGTCGGCGTCGCCGAACGCACGCGACACGGCGAGGCTGTCCTGCACGCGCCACACGCCGCCGCTGCCGCAGCTCACGTACCCACCCTGCACGTACGTACGCATATGTACGTTGACCAGTACAGTGAGCTTGACCGCCAGATAAGGCATATACTATTGCAAAAGATTTCTACAAACTAATTAGTTATATATACGGCTGGTAGCTTACAAATTCTACTTGTTTTCGACTTACCGAGCTCTCGATGCGGTGCCTCTCGTCTTCGCGGCCGGGGGTCTGGTCGGCCGTCAGGGCGGTGGCGACGCCGCCACGGTTGCCGAGGACGGCGCGGCAGTCGCCCACGTTGGCGACGTAGAGCTCGCCGTCCTTTACCAGCGCAGTTGCCGCACACGCGCCACCCCGGACACCCTACACACGTAAAGAGGGCAAGAGGCAATGTACATTATTCCCTCCGTTTCACTGACGGCAAGAAAATCCAACTTACTTTTAAGAGTATCAGGCATCTGATAATCAGCAAAATATTTTTTGACAACATGGATACTTTCTTGTTCAAATGTTCATATAGGAAGCATATATATATTTTTGTGCGCATGAATTAGTCATATACCTAACGTGTGCCAGACTAGCTGTGCCGTGCATGCACGAGAGGCAGCAGTCGACGTCGGTTAACAGACTAATTAAACTGGCAGTGGCATGCCCGCCACCAGAAGCAACACGGCGAAGCAACTGTCGAACGCATGCCACTTGGGTACGATACGAATGAGAAATTCCCCTAAAGTAAAAGCAGACGAGATGGGAATCGATTACGACCATGGCTTCAACAAATCGAAGCTTGCTACGTCGCAGTCGTAGGCTTGTAGCTATCAATCCATCGACGTCTAATTCATAACAGCAGCAAAAGGGCGGTTTGAAGCGTTCAAAAGGTAGCCAAGAGTGACCCGGTCCAACGAAAGCGCTCGTTGTGCAGGTACTGCTGCTGCTTCTGCTGCCACGGTTCTGATAATCGACCGATTATTAGAAATATATCGGCCATATCCCCTCCCCCCGTCATAAAAATACAAATCGTTTTAAAAATTTGTTTTGCATAAATTTTTATTAAATTTAAAAGAATTTTTATCAAAATTTATTTGAAAATTTTCGGCCGACATTTTTAACCAATTATTAGCCGATTATCAGCGATTTTCAGCCGAAACTAGTTTGAAATTCAAATTTTGTTTGGAAATTTCTGCCCGAAATGTTCCAAAATTTTCTGATAATCGCGTTTTTCTGTTTTACTGGAACCCGTTTAAAATTTTGCTTCCGATAATGTAAACCCTGGCTGCTGCATCGCATGCCAATTCACTGAGATATCGACACGCATCGTGCTGTAGGTTACCAACCTGGCTCAAGAACTCGCTGTCCGTGGTCAAGTATCCGGCTCTGATCGCTGCCATGGCATCGAGCTGCAGCTGCTCACCATCTTCGTCTTGTTGCGACGGCGGCGACGATCGTTCTGGTTGCTGTCGGCCCGCGTCGAGTGCGGCGACGATGTTCTTTCCGAGCTTCTCGGCGACGAAGTCCACGGCGGCCCTGCCGCCATGACCGTCGTACACACCGTAGAACGCCTGCCAAAAGTTAACAAAACAAAGTTGGAAAATCTGTGCATCTGTACTGTCTTGGTACTTGTTGTGTTGACGAAACGCGCATATTTGGAAGTTTCCTAGCTATGCAATGGACCGGGTTCGTTTCTTGCGAGTTTTTCTTCTTCTACGTACTCGATCGGCTTGGCAGCTAGCCTGCCTTGCATGTTGGTCGACGTGTTTCCCATGTCAACTGTTTTGCTCAAAGTTTCTTTTTCCCCGGCCCCTTTTGTGTTACACACGGCAAACCTTAAATTGCCTAGTTTCTTTCCAAGATCGAATTGTTTATTTTTTTAAAAAATCTAGATCTCACAATATTGCTGTTAGAATTGTCAAGGGAATTTGCTCATAGTTATTTGTATATCTCCTTTTGTTTGATTTGTCAGAATTTCATTTTCCTTTTCCATACTAATCTGCAGCGGGGAACAGCCATACATAATTGTTGGCCAATAACACAAAAACCACGCTCCATTTTCTGTAATCGTAGTACATTATGAGTTTAAAATGGATCATCTAACAGTTTTACATGGATACTTACTATAGTTTTACACAATAATCGTATTAATTATTTCCACTAGCTCGTGTCCCTTTCAAATTTGTGAGCTAGCTACAAAAATCTTTTTCGAACTTTTACTAAGCATTTTTCAAACAAAATTTTGAAACGACAATAGCGATTTCAAGACTTCCTAACAACCCATAACACATAATATGTCCAAAAGATTTTGAGATCGCAACAATGATACTTATATTTCTAGAAATTTACGTAAAGCATGATTATGGGTTAAATTGAAATGCCGTTCACTTGAGAAAACTTCTGTCCATAAAGTCTTGAATTCATGCCATTTCATACTTTCTTAATCACTCTTATAGTTACTGCAGATTAATTTCATTTGAAAAACTATTCTGCTCAAAATCATTGAAATTTCCCATCTAACGAAGCCTAATTTGGAGCTCATTCAAGAAATGTATTTACCAGTTGGGAGGCATACACAACCAAGTTTGTCGACATTGCTTCAGATTTCATTTGAAAAGTAATCTATTTAGAATCATCTAAGTTTGTCAGTACTCAGTACGTAAATTGGACCAGAATTTGGAGCCAATGATCAGATGTATTTACCAATTGCGAGTCTCCACCAATTCTGTCAACGATGACCCCATACCCATCCTCCATCGCATGCCTCACCCCTCTCCTGCTCGCCAGGCAGAACCCCTCCCCGCGCGCCTCCACCTCCGTCTCCCGCCCTTCCACCTCGCCGAACGGGTCGACGCCGGCGCGGGAAACCACCGGCGGTATGACCAGCCTCGGCGGTCTGCCCCTCGCCGCCTTCGCAGTCGCCTTCTTCTCCTCACCTAATTTGTTCTCCCCCCTGAACGCAGGAAGGACGACGACCGGAGGAGGAGACTGCGCCACCGGCTGCGGCTGGTCCTTGTTGCCCGGCTGCTGCTTCTCGCTCTCCGCGAGCGCGCCGACCGCCACGGCCACCGGGCGCGACTTCTTGATCACCCTCGCCGGTGGCAGCCCGGCGGCCATCACCTGCACGGCCGACGTCGGGGAGCAGAGGGACATGAGCGCCTTGCCGACCAGGACGCGCAAGAGGCGGGAGAAGGCGATGGCGACGGAGCACAGGAACTCAACGCTGTGGAGCATCGCCTTCGATCGCCGGTGACCGAGGCGTCAACAACGACGGCGGTGGGACGTTGATTAATGGGTAGGTTTCTTGGATTAGGTTGCTTGCTATTTGTGGGAGGAGGCGGAGGAGAAGGGGAGATGAGGAGGTGGCTTGCGTGGTTTGGTTCGGTATATATAGGTGACGGGGGCATGGAAGAAGGGGTCGCGAGGTTGACCGGTCAAAGGAAACCTTTACGCGCGAGGACGGTGATGGAGTTGTCGCTGCCCATTCGGCGCGTGCAATCAATTAATTTTGTTTGCAACCGGTGAAAAGGTTTTGAGGGACACGGTTGATCTCTCATAGTATAAGATGTAATTGTCATTCTTCTTCTTGAGCAGGGAAGAATGTAACCGGATCAAATCTTGAGCAGGGAAGAATGTCACCGGATCAAATACGAATAAAATAGTATATATTTTATAAGTGAATATAGTATGAATTTGAATATTTTTGAATATAAATATAAATCAAATATTGTAACAAATATGAATTCAAATCAAATATCTACTCAATTAGATTGGATCTGGATATTCTCATAACTCATGCAGTATCAAAATTAATTATATTTTATTACCGTACAGTCACGCTTAAGCATTCTAATTCATTTACTTCTCCAAAAGAAACACGAATTAACATTAAGTTAAAAAAACTTGTCCAACTAATTAGTTGTATTACAATAAAATATGTATATTGATTCATCGAATACGAATAGTCCGAATAAAATAATATTTCGGATGGTAAAAGACTATACCATATTCGTATCTATATTTTTTATACAAATTCAATTAGGAATATGAATAGAAGAGAAATTGTTAATCGGATAGATATATCTATACCGTCGTATTCTATTAAATACGATAATCAGATAATACAGATAATTCATATTCATTTTCCTCCCTACATGTGGAGTCGGTCCCTTCAAAATCTCTAAACTTATGTAGATTTTTATAAAATTATCAATAGAAATAGAAGTGTTTTTGGAAAAATATGTGGAGTCAAAATCTCTAAAACTATCTCCGCAACTTTGTCTACAACAAAATGCGAATTACATCTCTATAGTCATTTTGGTATCCGATATGCACTAGCGAACGTTCGCCATTCGGCCCAAGTTTTATTGCAGTTTCTCGACCACCTATTAACACAAACTTGCGAAAACCCATAGTATGGTATGGATGGTTGGAAGGAGTAAAACCGAATCATAGCTAGACTACAAACATGCATGAAGAGATCCATTCAGGTGTGAAAATATTACAAATATGCCGGTGCCGAAACCTGCTGGGCAAGGGTTAGAATTGTTCAACCTTGTGTGGCAGTTAAACAGGTCGGCAGCAGCAGAGGCAGTAGCGGCTACGGCAAACAAGCCAACGGGAATCTGGCGATCAGCTGCGGCGCGCCGGCAGATCTACCGTGCGTACGTGCAGAAGAGGTCGTCGTTCGGTTTAGCGTGCTGCCTACTTGCGCCAAACCGATCCGATCAAACGTGGCACGAAAGAAATAATAATCCTAGCTGCTCGCCTCCTGGCCAGCGTGCCGTGCTGATGTGGAATAACGTCTTCAGCCAGCTGGCGCTGTACGTGCTGATGTGGCATGGAGACGTGGCACACTGTTTTTTTACTACTATATTTCTTCTCTCTGAGTTGGATGACATGGCGTGTGAGCTGTGACATATGCATGTGTTTGAGATGGAATCAGAGAAGCAGTGGGGCCATGAATCACGGTATGAACTGCCGATTACGATAGCTAGCCACTACACCTAGTAGTTCTCTTCTAGAAGAACATTTTTTAAACAAGTCTTGTAGAAGAACATTACTAATTAATTATTATATGTATTTTCTCTGACTTTATCATCATTATTATTATGGATATAATTGTCTCCAGTGAGATTACTAAACCGTAAGTGTGCAAGAGAACACATGGGCATTTTTTGTTCCGTACGGTGGGTGTGCCATCTCCTAATTACTATTCCAACGTTCACTTTACTTATTGTTTCCAACATCATAATGGTCTCCAATACACATATTGGATCAGAAATTATTATAAATATAATGGCACAAAGCTAATTTTGATGACAAATCTACATATTGTTTTCATATGATAAATCTAAATACTTTTGTATATATTAGTGGCAAAAGTTTTAAAATTTGTCTGAACGCGTGCATTCTGACACATCCATATAGAACATAGTAGAGTAATACATTCATTAATAATCAGTAAATTTTGCAAAACTACAACTTTTTCTGGCAAAACCATAAAAAAACTACACATTTGAGTTTGAATATCACGGAACTGCACATTTAATTTGGAGCAAAAATTCTCACAAAACTCCATATTACCATTGGTCTGACAGGTCAGTCCATTGTCAGTCACATAGGCTTACTCCCACCGTTAGGGGGTGCCACTTAGGCCAGCCACGTAGGCATGCATAGGGAACACAGTGGTGGGCGGCTTACAGTATCCACAATATGTGTAGTACCTATTCAGTCGCTAAGAAATGCCACATCACTCATGTGCTAAGTTTACCTATTTCCCTCTAGTGTTTTAGCACCCCTTCCCTCTTCCATCCTCTACTCAGTAGGAAAAAAAGAAAAAAAGGAAGAAAAAAACTAGGAAGAGTTGAACTCATTATTATCGACCATGTGTGCCTATTGAAACTAGATTTATATCTTAGCGCATTTGACTTGAATATCCCCTCAAAGTGCATTCATTGTGGGGACCCCAGGTGTTGAATACCTAAAATCCTCGTATGTGTTCTATACTAGTTCCATGATCAGTGGCTAGTACATACAATCACAACATTGAGATCACATCCATACACATCGTGTACATTTAATTTACAACAAAGGGCAAATATATAAACGATGCATAAATGGTTTACAACATAAGGCCAACCGCTAAATAAATATAAGTATCAAGAGTAAATCATAGCAGAAGACAAGCAAATAAACAAAACAAATCAAGCGGTATACCACTATAGCCCACAGGCAATCGACTAAGATTAGGCCCTAGAATGACTCATCGTCGTATTCCCCGGTACCAGGAGCAAAGTAAGCATCGTCGGGTATATTATATTCCTCATGCTCTGAGCAACAATAATTTAAGCAAAGTTGAGTATATTGTATACTCAATAAGACTTGTAGTGTACCGTAACATGTGTGTGTGTGTATAAATGCAAGGCTAACAATGAATAAGACTCTATACTACAAGTTATTTTCAGCATGAAGTAACTTTGCATTTGCAATATCGATAAGTAGAAATTTGCAATGGAATTGTAAAGACAAGTTGACATGTAATGAAATAACTTATATATAACTTTAATATGACTAAATCATAGTAATTCACAGCCCTCCTCGACTGCGAACATCGAACAATTCTCGACAACAATCATGGCACATGCGACACATACATGCCATCACGTAGGCGTGTCCTTTCTCCAAGTGGGTATTCATCATTGTATTAGTAAGATTTGGTCCCAACACTTTGGTGAAGGGAGCCCGTATGAGCAAACCTCCCAAAAATGCACTCACTACTTCAGCCTATCAAGATGCAAGGCTAGTCCTAAATAACTTAGTCAGCTAAAGACAGAGCTGTATAGCACATGTGATTGTACGATTACGCTTAGATGTGCAGAAATAGTGTTTGGTCCTTAATTAACCCAAGCGAGAATCTCCCCATATCTACGTGTGAAATACCTTCTCACATTTTACAGTTTATCATATAACTCGTCTGTGACTAAATCTAGGTTTTTCATTTTATTTTATACCAAATTAGCAAAGGTTCCTTCTTTGATCTAACATTTCAAAATCACCCATAACCACATGCAAGTTTTTTCCGAAAGAATCAAACTTAGTGAAAACTAGTGCATGGCTAAGCATCTAGACCATATACTCGTAATATACCCAATTTGACATTAGCTACTGTCTAAACTATTTCCTAAAGACTACAATAATAAGGATATCAAAGTTACAAGGAGGTTCAATCAATACAAGATGATATAATTACCGTTACACACAAATATAGCAACTTTAGTGAAACATACATGCATGCATAGTAGATTTTGCAAACAAGGTCAAAGGGGCACTTGCCTTACTCTGGTTGCTCAGCTAATGGTTTGAAAGTGTTCTCAAAATTGTTTGGCGTGATGGTATCTATTCTGTAAAATCCAAATGAGCACAAATAAGTGATAAATAAATCCAAATAGGGACCTACTTAAAATATTTTTTGCATATTTTATAGACCATGATTTTATAAAAATTTGGAGATAAAAATCACTTAATATTAAGTTCATATACAAAAGTTATGGCAATTTGAATTTTATTTAGTTTATAAATTCCAAAAAATAATAAAAGTGACGATGTCAAAGGCGTAATATATAAAAATACACTTTCTAATATAACTAAAAGTGGCTTTTCCTATTTTATTTATTTTTCTGAATTTCTTACATGTGGGCCATGCATGTTAGTCTCACAGGCTATAAATCATGTTTTATTTATTAATTTGTCGAGTGGGTCCCATATGTTAGTGACTCATATTTTAGTTTTCAGTTTAATTAAAATTTCTTAATTGATTTTAACTAGGACCACTTGTCATAGACTTATTATGTTCAAATATGCCATTAGTGCTAATTTCCTCTGTTAGATGTGGGTCCTACATATCATCCTCTCAAATTTTAAACATGGTTTTAAATATAATTAGCTGACTAATTAATTCGGGGCCACATGTCATACATGCATTAGTTTCCTGATTAACTTAATTAAATCGTTAATAATTTTTACTTATCCTTCTGACTGGTGGACCCCACAAGTCAGAGAGAGGGGGAACAGAGGAGCTCGGCTCAACCGAGCTCACTGGTGAGCTCACCAGTGGCTAGGGGGTGATGGCTTAGCTTTAACATAGGCGAAATGGAATGGTTGTGTCACAACACACCTTTGGGTAGTGGCAAACACCAAAATTGTGGACGGAGGTGGCAATGCGAGGTTGCGATGCAGCGAAGGGTCTCGGGTGTGCATCGATGCAAGTGAAAGAGTGTAGAAGAGGGTGACTAGGTGATTGTGTAGCTCTAGGGAGGCTAGATGATGCTACAAGGAAAGCACGGGGACATATGGTTGCCAAAGCTTCACCAATGCCTTGCTTCTGCGGTGGTGCCATGGATGGCTACGGCGAAAGCTAGGCAACAATGGGGTATTCCTAAATATAACTTGCACATAACATCTACGGACTATCAGGAGTTTACCGAGGAGGTTGGTGATGACAGAGGGCACCGGAGTGGTCAGATGACAAGGAGCAGCAACAGCGGGGAGGTGCTCATGGTGAAGAAGCTCCACGGTGAGGGAGAGCTGCGAATAAGGGGTGCATTAGCTCAAGCAAGAGTCAAGGAAGCTCTCAGGGAGAGGAATCAGGTTAGGTCTTACCAGAGAGGCAACGTCATCATCGGTGGCTGCTGTAGCCAGACCCAAGAAAGACGGCTCAATTTCGATGAACGTTTGTATGAATCCTAAAATTAATTGAGGGGAAATACTCTACAGGATGTGGAACACAAAGTGATGTAGTTAGAAATGTGAGAGGTTCATTGGAGAGCTGGGAACTACGATGCCACCGCGAAGGTTGTGATGGGTGCACTTGCCGATGTTGAGGAAGAAAAGCGTGTTTCATGATGAAACGAGGAGCTAGAAGCTCGGATTCTCATGGAAATGAGATGAGGGTGAGATGGGAACAACTATGATGTGGTCAGAGTGCTTTGTAGGCACGAGACAGCTGAGAGTGGCTCGTGAGTTCTCACGAGCTTGATAAGATAGCGGCTCAATTCTTCTTCGTGGAGCGCAACACACATAAGAAGACAAGGGCAGGGACTCAGTGTGGCAATGCGACAGGTAGGTGTGGGCAGCATGGCAAAAGCTGTGGGCGCAGCATCAAAATCCAGTGGCACTGCCATGGCAGAGCTAGCGCGGGCGCGAGGTGGACGAAGACCACTGATGCACAGGCCCAACACGTTAGCGAGGGAAGGAGCGACATTCTGACGGGTGGGGTCTGGTCCCACTCATCACTGTCAGGTTTTAAGTAAATAGTGAGGTGTATTTGCAAAAATACACCATCGCGAGATGGAAAGTGGAAAGGGTTAAGTGAAGAAAGCGTATTTGCTCAGCTAAGAGATTTGAGAATTTTTTTGAGAGACCATGTGGAGGTCTCCCCATGTTGTGATGAGTAATTGACTCGTGTTCTGGAAATTTTGAGTTTGGTTTGGTTGGTTCGCGCCAAGTCGGTGCTTGGCACAGTTTGGTTCGGTTGGACCTGGTCAAACGTGGTCGGACATGTTTAGGACGCTTGTTTTTTTTCTCAATCGGTCGTTCGGGCTATTTTGTGTTTGAGTATGTTTCTTTGTGGCTAATGTTGATTATATTGTCTGGAGCGGTGCTATGTGACGGTTTGCTTGTCTGTGTGGCTGCAGGACTTTGGAGCTAGGTCATGGTGAGGTGTGGGAGGACCGGGACTAGGCACAGGAGGTGTTGAGGTCCAGACAGTCGGAGATGCCGAAGATGATCGAGGCTGCCGAGGTGGTTGCAAGTCGGGAGACGAGGAACTGGAGCTGGAGCTACCGGAGGAGGACACAACGGGCAACGGCGAGGAGGACCAGGACTAGGCTCAGGGAGGAGCTGAGGTCCAGACGGTCAGGATGCCGGGTGCGGTCGTGCGAGGACAGGAAGCTTCCGGGATGGTGCAGCAAGGGCATTTTCGGTAAAATGCGCAAGGCTGCAAAAATGAAAGCGGATTTGGTTGAAGATAATGGGTTGTAGACCCGTTAGTAAAAGAGAGGGTTTAGGGTTTGGAGGGAAGGCTCAAATCCTGGTTCCCTCCTCTTTTTGCATGTGAGTGGATGTTGCCTCATTTGGGTGTGAGGCATGGAGTGGAAGCTAGCTGCCTCTTCTTGATTTTCTCTTTGTGGTGTGTGTGCTCATGTGAGCTCTTCTATTTAGAGGAGGTGAGGGGCAGGCAGCAGGTGGGCGGTCTGTGTGTGAACTCAAGCAGTGAGTGTGTGTGCGTGAGTTCATTATGGAAGCATGTAGTCGTTGGTTGTAACCATTTGTAAGCATTCCTCTGATTAATCATTCATGTCTCTGCATTCCCTTGAGAAATCTTGAGTTCAAGATGTTGGTTCCCAGTTTGATTTTCTCTGTGCTTTGCCTTTTTTGTGGTCGCTCAAGTTCCTCTTTTGCTATCTTCTGCTCATTCCAGCTCTAAGATGAATTCTTGAGTACACCCCTGTTCTTGATTGAGCTCTGTTTGGGGAATCTGTCTCAAGACCGTTTGGTCAGTTAATTCCCAAAAGCCAAATGGTAGAATCAAAGAATCACTCATTTTTCATTCATGGGCATCACTTCCTCTGTTTGCAAATTCTAGGGTTTGAAGTTAGAGCACTCTTGCTCTTTTTCATTTTCTAGGAGGACAGTTGGTTTTGATGTGTGATGCTTTCTTCTGAGCTTATCTCTCTGCTATATTCAAGGTTTCTTGAGCAAAGGATCCAAAAATCAAGAGGTACTCTGGACTTTGTCTCATTCTGCAGTATTCTTCTGACAATCTCTGAAATCACTGTTCTTCCTTGCTCCTTGTTTGAATTCTCTTGTTTCCTGAGGTCTAGTTGGTGTTTAGTTCAACGTCCCCTTCATTTGGTTTGAGAAGGACAGCAGAAACTCGCAAATTTCCTTGTTTCTGTCTTCTGCGGTATTTACTGTGTTTGGTTTTCAGCTGTTGCGCATGCTTTGTTTTCAGGCATCAGGTCAGACCGCTAGGGTTTGAGCAGTCCAACCGCTCCCTGTTCACCGATCAGACCAGATGTGTGAAGGCGGTTAGACCGGCAGAGATAGTCCGGTCAGATCGATGCTGATAGGCGGTTAGACCGGCCACAGCCCCAGGCAGTCAAACCGCTCGGCTTAGTGGCGGTCAGACCAGTGGCTTAGGAGCGGTCAGACCGGCTAGGTCATAGCGGTCCGACCAGCCTCTTGAGGATATGACTGCTGCTTTCTGTCTTGTGCTGTGCTTTTTGGTTCTTCTCTCGTAGTTTGATCTCTGTTCTTTGCTTCAGCTTCCAGTGAGCTTTGTATCCTCTTCTTCATAGCTTCTATAGCTATTGGAGAAGAGAAGAATGTGGATACTTGGGGGAAATTTATAAAGGCACCATTTACCCCCCTTCTGTTGCCATTTTCGATCCTACATTTTTACATAGTAAACAAGCTCTAAAAATTATGAAAATTTTTGTGAGAGCTTCTGGAATAGTTTAGAGTATTGTGCAATTTTTTAGTATTTTATATGTCTATATTTTACTCAAAACTTCTGTAAAGGTCACTATTTTGTTTTGGAAAATTTGAGAAACTTGTTCAAAAATGTTCAACTTTTTATTTCCAGAACCATGAACTTATTTTTGAGTTGGTTTATATTGTAAATTCTTTTTATGCTACTTTATGGATAATCATTTTAGATTCGATTTTGAATCCAAATTGAATTCTGTCCATTGTGCATTTCTTTTGCAAAATTTGTATTTAGAAGTTATCTATCCAAAGGAACTCTAATCAAAAGCCAAGGAGATAAGATGCATGTAATAGTTTTAAATTTTACTTGTTTTTGAACTCCCTAAAATTTAGGATGTTACATTCATCTTGGCTTGAAACTCTTTTGACCTCTCTTATGCAATCCAATAACAGGGACTGCATTTGTGCCCTGGGATCACTCTTTGCCACTTGCAAACTTCCACCTTACAAAGCGTGTGCTTATTTCTCTCCCCTCCTTGATATCATCATTATTTTTCAATGGCCTTTTGACAAGACCCCGTAATTCTTTGTTGGATGCTTATTTGATTTAATAATATGTGGACACTGGTTTTGTTTGTTACCCTACCAAACTCAACATAGAAGGCCTCGTAATGTTTTGTAAGAAGTAGGGAAAGTCTTTGGCTTTGGTGAGGATTTTCTAAGTGAATGAGAGAGATTCTTTGTTAAAGAAGAGTTGTTCTTGATCTTGGACGATAATTTTTACCTACATGAAAAGTTCTGGTGGATGATTTGAAAAGGATTGACTTGCTTGGCTAGTTGGACAATTGACTTGTGGTGGAAAGGTTGATGTCTCCAAGTTGTTTGTTCCCCATTTATAGTAGTAGGATTCTTGATTTATGTTTTATTGGGATTTAACTGACTTAATTTGATAACTTTGAATTGTGTTTACTTTGTTATCAGATCTTAGTCATTAATCATCTTAAATTTCAGCGCTAACCCTAATCTTTGAGGTAAGATTTGCTTGAGGATGAGTAAATGTCTAAGTGTGCGGGTGTTGTTGATGCTCATTTTATTCTTTTATATATGCGCCTACATCGTCATTTTATGTGCGATAATTGCGGATAATCATGCCACTTGGCAACTAACAAATATTGGAGATGTATTGTATTTCACATGTTGTGCAAGGAAATTGGGAATTATGCAATTTTGGAGAGAATTCAAAGTATCATAAGTTTATATAAGAAAATGACAAGGAAGAAAGAAAGTAAAGAAATGCAAGATTTCGAAGACCAAAAATTACTAAATTGCACAGAAATGTTGTATATAGATGTCGGACCTGGATTTGATAATCCAGAATCCTTTGTAATTCCACTGCACTAATCCCTAAATCAGTAGATAGTGCTCATAGATATAGTACTGAATATCAAAAGTATATATCATGCAAAAGCGTAAATATAATAGTAGACTTACACATGGGTTGATCAGGCTAAAAACAATAAAATGCAACAGTAGAAACGGAACACATAGGTGGGACCCTTAGGACGTGCCCACAGGCAGCCAACTGGGGTTCACGACCTAATTCTTGGCCTCTTCATCTTCTTTACCAGTTGCGTCCCAAGGCGTAGTGATCTGACTCTCGTAATTCTAGATTAATTAAGTAAGCGAGGGTGAGCAGAAACCACTGTGCTCCGTGAGCCAATACAAAGGATGCAAATAGATAACATGCATGGCTTATTAATGGGAGGCTTAGGTTGTTTTATTTACCATAAATTGCTTTTAAAATATGATACATAGAAATTTTCTGAGACCTAGCAATTTGAACTAAACATACTATTTGGATAAAAAATGCAGTAATAATAGTAGCACAGATTCCATCTACCGTTACATGGCTCCTACACTATATGCTAACTTTTTAGTGTTATAACCGCTTACCTTATCACTGAGGTGACACCCAGGACAACACAAATCAAGGCTCTTCATTGCTCGCCACTTTTTCAATCCCACCCATATAGTTTTTGAAATAGAACTATATCTGGTTAAGTTCATATGTTCGCCTTTGACCATGGATATGGCTATTCGGATAGTTTTTACTCTGCAGAGGTTGTACACTTTACCCATAAGATATGATTATCTCACAATGTTGGCCATTACACACTTCTGTAGGCGTGCGATTGAGTAATCATAACAAGACTGTTACAATGCATCCTTCTAGTGTGGTTATGCCTACTAAGTTATTTCTTCTGTAGGATACGACCATCCCTCAAGTAGTTTCCCTCTTGAGCCGTCACACCAAAGGCAGGGATGAGACCATCCTTCCATTTGCACGTATGCACACCTTCATGTAACCACATTGGGTTAATGCAAATTAGTTAGCCCTGCCTACACTTTTTCAACTTGTGGTTGTATTGTTTTACACTGAGAGGTCATCACAAGATTCAGTCCTTAGGATTATTTGGGCGGTTCTACCACACTCCACACTCTCGTGTGTCCACTACACCACACCCCCAACCATCCGCCCAGATAGTTAAGCAATTTGAGATTTCTGGGAGCATAAAATATCTATGTTACAACATACCAGCCACCTTCCATCAATGACTGCCCAAACTAAGTTTCATGTTGAAATGATGCCAAAGAAAGTTAATGCCCTCGAGTATCTAAGCAGTACTAAGCAGAGCGTATAAATATATACTTATTTTCAAAAGCAGAGCGTGCTTGATCCATTGAATCTTCAGGACTCCAATTTCTAATTACGCGTTAAGCAACTGAATCCAAATAAATGTGAATAACTCAAAAGGTCCAAATAAATCCGAATAAACTTAATGTAGCTTTCTTATGAGTTAATGGGTGATTTGAGGCAAGATTTATTAGGCACGGGTCATTTTTGGAATCAAATGAGGTTTGAGTGGAGCAAGGAATGACGGAGGGAAATCTGATGAGACGGATATCAAGGAATGTTCATGCCAAGAGGATTATTCACAGGAATATTCTGCTTCGAGTTCAAAGCTGGCTAGGCATAGCTGACTATGTAATACCATGGCTTGATCTTTTTAATTTAATAACCTCTTTTTATTATTTTATTTTATATTTATTAAGAAAGTTCCATGAGTTGGGTTAGACCTACGGACACGTGTTTGAGTTTAGTGGAATATTGAGTATGTATTGGTTAAGCGCTAACGATCCGCTCTTTTACCTGTAAATTCCTAACCCATCACTGTTCCAGACTTTTCTTCACAACTTGGCATGTGCATGATTAAACAATAATTGTAATTTTGGTTATACCCTACTCTACATCCATGTTTTGACTAAAACTATATTTCATCTTCTCACATTTGACTCGGGGCATGCTAATCATATTTTAAGGTCCTTTAAAGAATTGCTATTACTTATAATTGTTGTTCGCCTTATTATTTTTAACTAATTACCTGGATTGTTTAAGTATTATTTGAACAAGGGGGTCCTTATGATTTTTGAGCTGTAGAAACTATGTAATTATCTTTACATAGCTTAACCAATCCTCCAAGAAATATTGTTAGTAAATGTGGATACTTTAATTTAAATCCTAGCACATGTTAATTGTTTTCTTTAATCTTACTGGCCATTATTCAACCTGGGAGACCTTGGTTATTAGTTACAGCTTCAAGAACTATATTGTAACATTCTTTTCTTTTAAGCATGTATCTTAATTTAAATGTAGTGACATATTGGTTATTTGCCTTATCCCTAACTCATTCGCCCTTTTATCTAATATTCTTACGATACTAGAATACATACATAAACAACGTCTTACTTGGATTTAAAATAACTTTCAATTGTGTACTAATTGTGTTTGAGACTTGCTTACTTATATGCATGACAATCCTTAATTTAAATGATGCATTTTTGGTCTAATATTAGTGGCTCGCTAATTAAATTATTTTATGTTAATTATTTATCCATTAATCGAAAAAGAAATCTCTTTGATTTTTGAGATATGGAAATGGCAATTACATTTTATATGGTTGAATCTTGTACCACTTAATACTATATCTCTATATCCTTGTGTGTGTGTGTATATATATATATTTAAATCCTAGTTAATTATTTTGGTTTTCTTAATTTACTTTCTATTTGAAAATGGTCAAAAGAATTCAGATGAAAAGGGGAGAAAGCAGGGAGTAGGGCAGCCAAGATAGGGGAGAGGCACCACTGGTTGGGCGGTGGTGGCACGAGCGGGTGGTGGCCGGAGGGACAGGGCAGGCCTGCAAAACTGTATCCTGAGGAGGCGAGGAGGCCAGTGGAGGAGGTGGCATGGCCCTGGACGGTGCAGGTTGGCTTGGGCAGTGGCTTGAGCTGCCAGTGGTGAGGGCAGAAAGAGGTGGCAGCGCCATGATGGGAGTGGGGGATAAATAGAGAGAGCATGAGTGAGAGAGGGTGGTAGTGAACCTTACCGAGCTGGCTGCAGAAGTGGAGGTGCGACGAGCAGCTCTGGCGACGTGAGCCTGTTTGGTGCCCGAGGGTCAACAGTGGCGGTGAGCTGGAGTGGGAGAGAGCTCAAATTGACAACGTGGGGAGCTAAGGGGGGTACAAGGGTGCTTCCCCTGAGAGGAATCGACCGAAGCCCTTCTGGTGAAGAAATGGCGGTTGCGGCGGCGCTTTTCGACCGGACGCGGGGAAGAAGGTGATGCAGCGAGCTCTGGTGCATGAAAATCCAATTAACTTGAAGAGGGAGCAGATGGGAAGCGGGAACATGACGTGATGTGATCACATTTGCGAGAGCATTTTCGGGATGACTGGAGCGTTGATGCTAAGTGGCAGCCAGAGCATGGCGTGAGTCGAGTTGAGTTATGTGGAAGAAAGGAAAAGAATAAGGGAGATGAAGGTGCGAGACAAGGCAAGCTCAGGGGGGCCATTTATAGCCACGATGGGGAGGCTGTGGCAGCGCTGTTGCTGCCGACCAGGGAGCAGGACCCGTCTTGGACAACAATGAGCGGCTGGGGGCATGGTGGCAGGGCGTGCACGAGCAACATGACGTCGTGGAGAGTGTGCAGTGCAGTGCAGAGCATGGCGTTGGCAGGACGAAGTGACGTGCTGAGCGTGGGCACATGGCGCAATATGGTCTCCGGCACAGCGCTTGACAGGGCATGGCGTGACGTCGAGAGGGTGATGTGACATTGCCGTGGTGAAGCTAGGCTTGGTTAGCGCAGTGTACAAAATAGGGAGGAAGGAAGGGAGAAGACAGGGGAGGAAGGAAGGGTCCGGCTGATGCAGAGCATGGGAATGCAATGGAGGCGATAGGAGTAGGTGGCGCAAGCAAGTGCACGGCCGGGGTGACGCGCGCACAGTGCGGGCAGTGCAGGGAGGAAGGAATGAGGGAGAAGAAAGAAAAAAAAGAAATGTGAGGCCCACATGGAAGAGATAGGAAGAAGGGAGAAGAAAAAAAGGAGTAGCATTTGCAAATTCCAGAAATTTGAATTCTAAATTACAGTTCTATTATTTTTGAGACTTAAGTTTGCAATTGAATTTGAATTTCCAACCTTGAGTTTTGTATGTTAATTGAATAAAAAAGAATGATTTCTTGGTTTAATCATTTGGACACAAAATTCAATATTCCCTTGCATGTGATGTTATTTAAGTTGCCTCCAGATTTTGACTACCAATTTTATTTTATTTTAATTGGTATTCATATTTTAGAAGCTTAGTTTTAATGTGAGGCTAGCTCTAAAATTAGTTTATAATTTATATTTTGCTTTTCACAAAACTCAAAAGATTTCAAATAAATATTTAGAAAAATTTGAATGACAACACTATGCAAAAAAAATAAAAATTCCATAATTTCTTGCTTGGAAACCCTGGATTTATTCTATACTTGTTTGGAAACCCTGGATTACCTGCAACCTTGCCTTCTATTTCACCAAAAATCAGAAAAACGGTCGGTTTGGCTTTTGGATTTCGGTTCATTCAGTTCACTCCATAAACTTCCTTTGTATTCAACTTCTCTGCCACTAAGCTTATAATTGAATCTAGTATGTCCCACACTTCAAATCATTTTTTTAGAATATTTAAAATTCAAAAGCAGAAAAGCGGCGATTTGCCTTTTTGGCTAGCTGGTTTACGTTGAAAACCAGACCCGACCCCATCCTATTTTAGGGGCCTCGTTCCGTTTCCATGAACCCTGACTACCATATGGCAACCCTGACTACTTAGAAGTATCTTTTGTGGAACAGCAAAACTTTACTGGAATAGGTAAATTAGATGAATTTCATGTGCAATTACGTGGTTAGATACTAAAATACATGTGCTTGTATTTTGAAAATAGAGTTATATTTGTTATCCAACTCTAATGCTCATTATTGAAGACATAGTTGTATCTATTATACAACCGTAATAGTACTCGTATAAATTTGATTGATCTACACTGTTATAACTTGGACCTACTAAAACAAGCGGTGTAGGTTTTTTCTCATTTTTCACTAATTAATATAGTAATTTCTTGCCCTTAGGAGCGAGCATGGTGGTTTCTTTCTCTATCATTTAATAATACTAGTCATATGTCCGTGCGTTGCAACGAAATTTATTAGATATTTAGAGAATCGTGCTATGAAAAAAGATTGCTCTGTTCGATTCAAAAGTAGAGAGTAGTGAGAAGTTACAAGAATGAGGCGGTTGGCAGAGAATGGACATACGACTACCAACTCATTCTCTTATAATAACTAGTCACCTGCTCGTGCATTGCAACAAAATTTATTGGATATATAGAGAATCATACTATGAAAGAAGGCTACTCTAATCAGTTGAAAAGTGAAGAGTGATGAGAAGTTGAAAATAGGGTGGTTAGAGGAGAAAGGACGTATAACCACCAACTCGTTCTTTTATAATAGTAATGATAATAGATATAATAAGGAAAAGTTCACTTTTTAACCTTAAACTATGTCTTCGGTTCGTTTTTCAACCTTGAACTATGAAATTGTCTCAATCAGAACCTTAAATTATTAAATTCTATGCAAAACACTCCCATCGTTCGAAACCATTCCGGTTTTATCCGACGTGGCAATGGTTTTGGCTTGTGTGGCATGCTAATAACACATGGCGCCCACGTGTGCATCCACATCAACATCCTTGTGCATCCACTCCACGTTAACATCCACGTCATCCTCAAACCACACCTTCTTTTTCCCTTCAAACTGCACACACACACACACACAGGATGTAGGGGATGGCAGTGGACGCATCACCGCCGTAATGCTCTTTGTGGTGAATTGGACCCTATCAACTCGAACCGTCCGCGTCACCTTGAGCCTCTCGTCACATTGTGGCCACATGCCAGCTCCCTTCCCTCTCCCTCCTGCTTGCTGCACCCTATATGCCACGCTGCAAACCACACCATGGCTCGCCCTCACTGACCGCACTGGTATCGTGTAAAAGGCTACGGTTTTCAACCCAAAGTTGCCCCAATACTCTACTCTAGCTAGCCTCCATCATCCCCTACTTTAAGCAAGCAAGACCCTGCAGCCATTGCCATCTATTGGTGTGATCTATAGCTGCAAGCCTGAAAGCGAGATAGCATCTACAGCTTGCCAACCAAGAGCACCCACTATGGCAGAGCCGCTCCCTCCCATATGTAGCCTAGCAGGAATCTCCCTACGCTTGCATCCCGACGCCTATGTCGTCACTCCTGGTCATGAACCGTGTTGCACAAAGTCACCGCTGCCACTACACTAAAATTGGCTCCCTAAGCTCTGGTAGAGACACACTGAGTCGATGTCACAAATGGGTGAGCTACCTCAATATCTACTCATGTCACTTGGCGTTCCACCTCATTTGAAACACATCCCAAAACTTATTTTATTTCCATTAATGTAGCATGATGGATCAGGCATTTCCCTTCTCCAGCTCTGTTAAGATTCACCACCATAGCACGTCCTCGCTGTGTTCTACATTTTTACGCACCTCCAGGAGGAGAAATTGCTGCTTGCCAACCTCCTCAAGTTGTGTCATCGCCGCTGGTCCCGTCACCATCGATCCTGGCTACACTCACCTCTCTCCTTCTACCAGGTCCCAAAGCTGGCAGTGGGGCCTTACTGCCGACGAGTCGAGCACGGCTATATTCGATCTTGATGAGGGGACGGATTTCTTGGAACCTAAGAGAGAGAGAGAGAGATGAGGAAGAAGAACATGTGAGGTGGATTCCAATTTACTATATTTGCACAAGTGGATGATATGTTGGCAACAAACCACCCTAATTTGGGTCGATGGGGTAAAGTGAACAGTTTCATTAATTCGAGGTTCTAATTTGCACAATTTTATAGTTTATGGTTGAAAAGCAAACCATTTCAGCGAACCGATGTCATAGTTCAAAGTTGAAAATTCGATTTTTCCTATACAATATAATAGATTCTATTCTAACTAGCTTAATTCGAAGCACAACACAAACTGTCCCTAAGTGTGAGACAAATTAGGTCAAGCCTAGTTAAATTGTAGACCAGGCCAATGTATGGCCAACGCAGAATACTTCAGACGTGGCAAAAGAGATTGTGGCCAAAATATGTATGCAGCTGCTGTCAGCACACACTGAGTCTTTGAGTGAGTTAAGTAAAAATACTGTGCCATTAAGAAACAAATAAACAAATAAAATAAAACAAAGAACAACCACCATGAGCAGAACAAGTCCAGTGTAAGCAACACATCTACCTGAACCACAAATAATGCCTCCAAATAAGTTAGTCCAAATAAGTTGTCGTTTGTACTTTTTCCGAACATGGATAGAATAATCTATACCGAAAGAATGTTCCAGAAAGGTTCATTTAGCAAATTAACCTAATTATTTAACAGAAGAAAAGTGCCAAATCAAAGAAGTAACAAGCCAAGAAGAACATAAAGAAATTAATTACATATTTTTAGCTAGTTCACCAATAAGAGCCACGTCGATTTCATGCTTGACATGCATAGATTATGAACAACTTTGAAGAGTTCATTGATCTAGTGACCAGGCTTACTACTACAACCTGTAGGCAAATAATTTAAAAGAACAAATCAAAGGACCTCATCAAGACCAAACAAGAAGCAGCACAACGAGAACAAGACACTGTCTAGCTACTCCCCTACCTGAAGAAATCATCAAACTACAGCTTTGTAAACCATCGCAATTGGAGTGACTTCATCAAAACTAGTCACTTGGCAAACCTGCAAGATAAAAAATATTATAAAAACAAACCAATCAAAGAACAGGTCTCTATGATTTGGCAGTTCGGCTTTAGCTTTCACTGTCTGAAGATAATTTTGGAAAATTAAACAACACTTTAAACGATTGGCAATGTAGAAAATTAAACATCATGAGACTGTTTCATGCATGCCTTCATCAGCCCCTAGAGTTCAAGTAGAATTTTGTGTAACTTTTGGCGTGCCGGCTTCGGAAGATTGATCGGCCAGGTGACCCATCCATGCAGATGCTGTCATGGAGGTTGACATGCATGCAAAAGACTTAACATTAGATAATGCTGCTGATGTGCATCTTTGTTGCAGTTCTTGGCCGGTTAATTCGATAACTGAATTGGTACTCAATTGTGTGCGCCGTACCATGTCAAATTCTTCAGGGATTGCCTGAAGTATACAACTTGGTGATTCTACTTGTTGCATTGGTGACTTGTCCCGCTTACAAGTATTATCTGTCACTTTCCTCTAGAGAGAAGTGTTAGATATCACCTTCTTCTGAAATCAAGTTTGTGCTTCTTTCTTTGAAGGAGAAAATTAAGCAACCTAGAAAATAGTTTAAGCACCGCATGCAAACCTACCCTCAACGCAGAGAGAGAGAGGTTGATTTGAAGTTTCGAAGCCAATAACTACCACCAAATTTGACTGCATTGGCCATATTTAGCTACTCCTTGGTTAATTGAAAAAATTTGGCATCTTAGTTCACTGTCATACCGATCCTCGGCCAATCAATCCTTGACCAAATTTTGGTAGTGACCAAGTTGAGAATATGATTCTTGGCACAGATAAACGCATCTAGGACTTCTACAGACTAAATCCACCGCAGGATGTACAGCACACTTCATGTTCAGGAATAGCTTCAGCATAAGGAGTCCACACTGGAGTAGCTTCATGTTCAGGGTGATAAGGCCGTCCATTTTCAACTCAAATCAAACTCGGATCAATACTTTACTGGTGAAAAAAAACATCACTCTGATCACGTCGGCACAGAGAGCCATCAGCTATGTAGAAGAATTACGCACCAACGATCATTCATCCCAGTAGGTTAGTGCATTGTATTGTGTCAGGCCAGCAAACATTACGGTCAGCCATAAGCCATGTAGAAACTAGAAACAAACAAGCTTGAGGAATGAAGATTTATGCATGCATGTTTGCTCTGGATTAGCAAGGAGTCCTAACATTTGAAATTTGAAATGCAGATGTCACTATCTGGGCCAGAGATCATACATAATCAGTGTTACTCAACAATGCTGCAGTTTATAAATGTAAAACTGCATTGAGCTGAGCATTTCACTTTGCCTCAGATCCTTGAATTCAGGAAGTATCTTTAGGCATCTTTTTTTAGATGGGGAATCTTCTTAAATCTTGGTAAAACAAAACATAACAAGGTGAAACAAAATGCTTCTATATCATATCATCATCCATCAAGCTGCTATCATGAAGCCACATTGAAGGAATCGGCTTTTCTGCATTTCCCTCCAGCAACGTGGGAAGTAACTGACAACAGAGAAGACGAATTAAATTAAGAGGCTAGAAGTATCTGTTTCAACTAATTCACTTGAAGTAGTTTGCTGAAGGCCTGAAATTAATATGTAGTGTGGTATATAAAGATTGCAAGACCTTTTGTCGGTGCTGGACGATTTGCTCAACATTCACCCAGGAAGTAGGCTTAGAAGCATTCCCCAGAAACCATAGCTTCCTCTACCAGAGAGGTGCTGGCCCAAGCCTCTTGCCATCTTATGGTTGGTTCACCCAGGAAGAAAGCTTGTCATCATCCGCGTATCTGATAACAGAGGCATTTTCATTTGCAAAAGTAAATGCCTTTTCTTTACAGAAACATCAAAAGTACATAGACAATGTATTGTAATTTGTAACTTTAGCAATAGTCTGTACGTCCATGACACAATGAATGAAAGAAAAGTACATAACACAAAATGAAGAAAAATGTTGTTGTGATTTGTGATAACAATAATGCAAGCCGGTGAGACAAAGCTAAACTTGTTTTTTTAGGGAACATGCAAAAGCTTTGCAGCATTAAGTGGGGAATAAAGGAGTACAAGCACTAAATAGGAAAGTGTTTGGAGTTACAAAAACCCCGGAAGGGGAACTCAGACAGGGGAATGACAAGTAAAAGAAAGTAAGAAAGAGAGGTGAGATAGCAGGGAGGTACAAGGTAATCCACGCTCACCCATCTCCAATAATTAAGTTCGTGCCGTAGGTCGTCTAGAAGCACTTCGATACCCCTCTTTGTAATGTTGAAAACCCGACCATTGCGTTCGCGCCAAACGGTCCAAAGGAATAGGATGATGACGGCATCAAAGTTTTTTCTCTGAGCCACCTTATTGCGCAATGAAATTGACCAATCAATCAACCGAGTGATGTCTCGTTGCCGATGGGCGAAGAAAGCCGAGGGGGCGAATGAATTGTCTCTAGACTTGTTGAACCCAAGGGCAAAGCTAAACTTGTTGCCATTGTGTACGCTCACGCCAAACTGAGTGGCGGTAGACAGAGTCCCTTTCTTTTTAGAAAGATGATGGACAGAATCCTTGTGTGACTTACAAGTTACAACCCCACATGGAGGAATTGGTTCTTGATGAGGTGTAATAAGACACTAGTATGGTTGGCGTTATTTTGTGATTTTTGGTGATCTAGTGCCTTGTCTCGAGAACATGATTTCAACCCTGAACTACCTGGTGAGGGGCCATGGGTAGGGGCCCGACGGCCGACAGGGCTGTTGGAAAGCATCATCAATGAGGCATTGGGAAGGCTTAGGACTTTATCACTTTCCAAGAAAGATTAGCAAATCCCTCACTCTGTAATTTAAAGTTGGAAATTCTCTCCTGAATGGGAGTATGATGGAGCTCGCTTGCAATCCATTGTTGAAGAAAAGCACAGATTATACTACATGAGGTGTTAACCCCCTGCAGTGATATGTTTAGACCCAACAATCACTAAATGCTACTACTACTCACTTCAAACATCTAATATAATATGGAACTATCCGACCACCAGCCACCACCATACTTGGGCCCCATGGACCACCTCCAATCGGGCCGAGTGTTACTTCATAGTGCTTCTGAGCTCTACCAAAAACTAAATTTCATGACTTCTAAAGCTGTGTGCGCAGTTCTTAAAATAAACTATCAAAGCTTAACAAATTGTGATTTTCACTTTATGTTGTTGCATTTTTGCACTTCCCAAAACGTTGCTTGATCTCACACAGACAACGGAGTTGTGTGACATCATTGAAATTAACTGCAATGAATTTAGTGAAGAAAGTCAAGATACAGGTTAACAAGGGTTCAGCAAGAACCATGGCAACCAAAGCACAAAATCGGTATATCTACATTAAATGGATATGGATATATTTCCTTGAAGATTGCAGATTACCTTAGTCCATTGTAATAAGTCTCTTCGCTGCAAAGCTTGCCCATGGTGAAGCAACTACGTCCTATCAGCAGTCATCAGAGAGTGTCAACGGATAAATCCATAAAGGCAATCATCAGAGAGCATCATAGGAAGTAAATAAATCATCAAGGTATGAACATAGAATTTAAAATAAATCATCAAATGCTCCAAATTTCTCCCCCAATCCTGTGTCTTCCCCAGGATTTTGCAAACATTTTTAGTTGAGGGTTGTATAGCAATTGCAGAAAAAGAAAAGAGCAAACCCAATGTAGACTGGTCAAGAAGGTCTGAAACTCTGAACTAAAGCAACTAACAAACTGTATGGAAGACATGCACAAATACAAAACAAATGAGGATGAGAGTGGAAGGGTCTAGGTACATATTTTCACCAGGGTTCGGAATGCTGGTTTCGATTTTTTACCGGAGGTGGCCGGTAGAAGCAATAATCATGATTATCGGAAAATTTCGGACCAAAAATTCAAACAAAATTTGAAATTTAAACAAATTTCGGCTGAAAATCGCCGAAAATCGGCTGATTATCGGATGACAATATCAGGCTTACATCAGCTGAAATTGGCTGAAAAAAATCTCACGCGGACAAGATCTCAGACTCAGGTGGCTGTCCAGCTGCGCACCATGCCTTTAGTACAACAGATATTCCACCACCCAACTAGTTCATCTTGAAGCACAACAGCAATACAACAAGCCTAAATCAACCTAAAGAAAAATCGAAGTAACCGAGGACAAGCAAAACAAAACCTAATCAAACATATACGGGATAAATTGCTCTCTGCCTATTTCGACAAATCAAATGCACTTACTTAACCATTAGAGCTGCTTGGACAAAGCAAAAGTTGTGTCCCACATAGGATTCAGCTCCCTGTGCACATACTCGGTGGTGCCGCCGTAATCACCAGCCTTACTACTAATGCAGCAACATCCATTGAAAGCAGCAGCTTAAGCTCCCACATCCATTCAAAACATGCTGAAAAATGGAAAGAAAGCACCAATAGTAAATTATACTGAAACAGGACAATTATATAGCAATACCAACTTAATAACAAATGATTGCAGTTCAGGTAGCCTCCATGTTATTGAAGAAACTGCTTTTTGAGAAAAATGGCAGGGAAGAGGTATGTAGATATATTGCGGTATGTGAAAGAACACAAGAACAAGCATGTAGTTCATATCATACATATTAATAAAAATCAATGTTCAAGAAGGCGTTAGGCGGGCGGTGAGGTGGGGCCTAACGCCTAGGGAGCCTAGGCGGCAGGGCCTAGGCGGCCGAATTAAAAGGACAACATACGGAAGATAAGTATATATTTGATGTTTAGATGAAAATTAGTTAGATTTTGGACCGTCCGATGAAGATCCAACATCCTAGATCAAGTCATCAAATCCTATAACCAATATTCAAGAAAATTAGTCAGACTTTAGACCGTCCAATGAAGATCTAACGTCTCAGATCGAGTCATCAAATCCTATAACTAATGTTCAAAAAAATTAGTCAGACTTTGGACCGTCCGAAGAAGATCCAACGTCCCAGATTGAATCATCAAATCCTTATATAAATCTTCTAACCCTAACATCCATCTGCCATTCCGCCTCCCCCGCAGATCTCGCCGCCCGCCTCCCCCATCTCTCTGATGAATAAGTCTCTGTACTGTGGTCTTTGTGGGGCTGTGGTAGTTTTTGTTTTTTTGACTGCTTTAGGACAGCATCTGCTTTTGCTTTAGGACAGCATCTGCTTTTAGGACAGCATCTGCTTTAGGACAGCATCTGCTTTTAGGACAGCATCTGCTTTAGGACAGCATATTGACCGCTTTTAGGACAGCATCTTAGCATATGCTTGGCTGGTTCTCAGCCTATAAATTTGTATCCCCAACCCCTCAGGTTGGCATGGCATTTGTGTGAGCAATAAACAAGAAAACTTGCCCCATCTCCTAGTGTCATCCTCTCCATGAGAGTAAGGATCTTGCTATCACCAAGAGCAAGAGTCCAGCGACTAACAAGTGGTATCGAGCCTTAGTATCCTGTAGCTCGAGCATCTCCTGCTCATCTCCTTCTCGGCCTCACAGGCAGCCCGGCCGTGCAGCGGCGCAGCTCCGCATCCCGCTCACTCCTCTCGGAGGCGGCGGCAACTCGTCGGCGCGCCCTCTCTCCACGCAACCCCCGATGGCGCGCCATGTCCGCAGGCGATCTCGGCCTTCGGTCGCCTCAAGCATGCGGCGTCGTGACGGCCGAGCTCGTCGCGAGCGAGCAGCAGCAGCAGCGGCGGCGGCGGCGCGGCGCGGCGAAAAAAGGCGCGTCAAGGGCGGCGGCGGCGGCGGAGAGTGGCGGCGGGCGGCGCAGCGATGCAGCGCGTCGTGCGGCGGCAGAGGTCAAGGCTGCGCGGCGCAACGATAGCTCGGCTCTGTTGATGAGCAGCGCCGACGCGACCCTCACCGCTGGAGAGGGAGGCGCGCAAGGCGAACAGCGCAATGGCGCGCGCGCGCCACGCCCGCGGCGGCGGCGAGCGGCGTGGGCGCGCGGCGGCGCTCTGAAGAGAGGCGACACGGCGGTGGCGCTCTGGAGGAGGCATGCACGGCGGCGGCGTGGTCGGCGGAGAGCGCGCCCCTCACGAGCAGCGCGCTCTCTCCCGGTTCGATGCCGTGGTCACCACGAGTACCAGTATCGTCGAGGGCGTCGGCCCGGCGGCGGGTGGCCTACCCTCACCAAGACCAACTCGTCGAGTGGGCTGCGGTGATGAGGTGAAGCTCGGTGCGGCATATGTGGGATGCGATCCGTGCGGCGGCGTCGACTACGACCGGGATCGGCGGCGCTGGATGCTCTCATCGCCGCGATCCGCCCGAGATGCGATTCTCGCTACCAACAAGCGGATGCCAAAGAGGCTTGGGACGCCATCGCCGCGCACGCGCATCGGCGGCGATCGCGCCCGCAAGTCTACACCGCGGCACTACGCGCGGAGTGGGAGAACACGGCCTTCAAGTCGGTGAAGACATTGATGACTTTGCTCTCGTCTCAACACTCTGTTGCGAGAGTTGGTGCGATTCGGTGGCGACACCTACGGCGAGAGAGAGCGTGGAGAAGCTCTTCCGCTGCGTCCCGAGAAGTACAAGCGGATGGCTCGCTCGATCGGGTCTCTGCTGGACCTCTCCACGATGACCATCGAGGAGGCGTTGGGTCGCCTCAAGGTCGTCGACATCGATGAGCCACGCGCCCCTCGGGACCCGTCACCATTGGCGGAAGCTCCTCCTCACTCGGGGCGGTGGGATGCCGGCCAAGGCGACAAGAAGAAGGGGAGCCTTCTTCCACGACGAGCGACGCAAGAGTGGCAAGCGCGCAAGCGCGCAAAGCGCCAGGCGGCGATCTTTGGCAAGCAAAGCGGCGACGAGATGACTCTTGCCACAATGCGGCAAGCTTGGTCATTGGGCCAAGGAGTGTCGGCGACCACGACGCGGCCGAGCCCACGTCGCGCAAGTGGAGGAGGAGGAGCGGCGGTCTGTTCATTGCTCATGCGAGCATCGAACTACCTCCGGCGGCACCGCCGCGCGGTGGCTCTCCTCCACCTTGACGAGCCAAAGCACACGCCTCTCCTCGGCGGCGATTCGGCAATGACAAGACCGGCGGGTGGTGCCTCGACACCGGCGCCACCCACCACATGACCGGGCGGCGGGAGTTCTTCTCGAGCTCGACTTCGGCGTTCGAGGCACCGTCAAGTTCGGCGACGCCCGCCGTGGAGATCAAGGCGTCGGCTCTGTCGTCTTCGCCGCCAAGGCCGGCGAGCACCGGCTGCTCACGGCGTCTACTACATCCCGATCTGCGGAACTCCATCATCGGCTTGGGACGGTGGATGAGAACGGCTCGCGTGTCGAGATCGAGCACGGGTGCTGCGGTTTGGGATCTTCGGCGCCGCCTCCTTGCCAAGGTAACGAGGCGCAAATCGACTCTACACTCTTCACGTGCGGTGGCACAACCCTCGTCTCGCGGCTCGTCGGGACGACGGCGCGTGCGCGATGCACGAGCGCTTTGGGCACCTTCGCCGAGGCCACGGCGGCTCGGTGCCACGGAAATGGTGCGAGGCTGCCGTGCCTTGACCATGTGGAGCAACTCTGCGGCGTCTGCGTGTTGACGGCGCGGCGACTCCCTTTCCCAAGCGGCGAGTTTCCGAGCCAAGGAGAGGCTCGAGCTCGTGCGGGACTTGTGTGGCGGTGACACCGCCACACCGGAGGACGACGCTACTTCCTGTTGCTCGTCGGCGACCTCTCCCGCTACATGTGGGTGATGGTCCTCGGCGGCAAGGAGAGGCTGCGGGCGCCATCAGCGCGCGCAGTCGCTGCGGAGGCGAGTGCGATCGCAAGGCTGCGCGTGTTGCGCCTGCAGACAGCGGCGGCGAATTCCGGCGGCTGAATTCGCGTCGTCTTTGCGATGAGGGCATTCAGCGCCACTACTCCGCGCCGTCAGCCCGCAGCGAACGGCGTCGTCGGCAGCGCAACGAGGCGGTTGTGGGGATGGCTCGGGCCTCCTCAGCGAGGGGATGCCGGTGTCTTCGGGAGAGGCGGTGGTGACGGCCGTCTACATCCTCAACGCTCGCCTACCAAGGCGCTCGGCGGCGGGACGCCGTGCGAGGCTTGGCATGGCGCAAGCGGCGGTCTCCCACTTGCGGGTCTTGGCTCCTCGCGTTCGCCAAGGAGCTTGGCCACATCGGCAAGCTCGGCGGCGAGCACTCGGGAGTGTTCGCCGGCTCACGGAGGGCTCGAAGGCCTACGCATCCTCGACCACTGTCACCAGCGCGTCGCATCTCGCGTGGCGCCGTGTTCGGCGGCGGCGGGGCGTGGGACAAGGCGGTGGACGACGGTTCGGCCTCGACTCAGGGACTTTGTTGTCGACTACGTCCACTTCGAGAGAGCCGGGGGAGCTAGCAGCTCGTCTTCACCGAGCTCGTCCACCTCGACACCTTGCTCGCCACCAGCTCCGGCGAGTGCTCCACCACCTTCGGCACCGGCTACGCCCCACCCTTCACCACCGGCTCACCACTCTCCTGCACCGGCGGCCACACCACCGGAATCGGCCCCAACAGCTTCGGTCCACGATGAGCGCATGGTGGAGTTCGCTACTCCGCTGTCCCACGACGAGGACCGCGTCGACGCCTACCACGACGACGAGCCTCTGCGCTATCGTACCATGGACAACATCCTCGCGAGCTGCCGTCCACGGGCGGCGCGCGCGATCGCGCGGCGGAGCCGCACTTGGCATGCGACGACGGCGAGCCCTCCCTTCGCCGAGGCGGAGGAGACGCGGCGTGGCGTGTCGCGATGAAGCGAGAGATGGGCGCCGTCGGCGAAACCGGACGTGGGGTGGCGGATCTTCTGCCGGTCACCGCGCGATCACCCTTAAGTGGGTGTTCAAGCTGAAGCGGGATGAAGCCGGCGCCATCGTCAAGCACAAGGCTCGCTTGGTGGCACGAGGCTTCGTGCGGCGGAGAAGTCGACCGATGGCGCCGCGCCCGTCGCACGGATGGAGTCCGTCGACTCCTCCTGCGCTAGCTGCCCGGGAAAGGTGGCGTGTTCATCACATGGATGTCAAGTCGGCATTTCTTAACGGCGACTTGAAGGAGGAGGTCTCGTGCATCGGCGCCGGATTTGCGATCCCGGCAAGGAGGGCAAGGTGCTCGGCCTGCGCAAGGCCCTCTATGGCTTGCGACAGGCACCGAGGGCGTGGAACGCTAAGCTGGACTCCACCCTCAAGCAAATGGGGTTCCAGCAGAGCGCACACGAGGCTGCGATCTCACGGCGGGGCAAAGCGCAACGCCTGGCGGTGGGTGTCTCGTCGGCGACTTGGTGATCACGGCACCAAGGATGCGGAGGTGGCGGCATTCAAGGAAGAGATGAAGGCCACCTTCCGGATGAGTGACACGGGTCTCTCTCTTCTACTTAGGATCGAGGTGCACGGGATGATTCGGGATCACGCCGACGGACCGCCTCGCCAAGCGCGTCGTTGAGCTAGCTGGGCTCACCGGCGCAATCCACTCTCACTCCAATGGAGGAGAGGTGAAGCCGAGCCGCGACAAAGACGACGGAGGAGGTGGGCGCTACGCGATCTGCGCGTCTTGTGGGAGCCTTCGCTACCTCGCCCACACACGGCCGGACTTGGCATTCTCCGTCGGCTCGTTAGTCGGTTCATGCAACGGCCGACGACGAGCATCGGCGGTCGTGAAGAGGATCATCCGCTACGTTGCGGGGACTCTTGACCACGGCCTCCATTACCCGAGGTGTCCCGCGCGGCACGCCGTCGGTGCAGCGGCAGCGACCACGCGGCGACATCGACACCAAGCAAGAGCACAAGCGGGATTCTCTTCTTCCTCGGCAAGTGTCTCGTTCATCGGCGATCGATCAAGCGGCGGTGGTGGCCTGTCGGTGTGAGGCCGAGTACATAGCGGCTTCCACCGCTCGACTCGAGCACTCGGCTCGCTCGGCGCTTGGTGATCTCCTCGGCGGGGACATCAAGCGATGGAGCTCGAGGTGACAGCAAGTCCGCTCTAGCCACGGCAAAGAACCCGTTTTCATGAGCGAGCAAGCACATCCGGGTGAAGTATCATTTCATCCGAGGTCGCTGGATGAAGGAAGCATCAAGGCAAGCTACATCAACACCACGGATCGACTTGCGGATCGCTCACCAAGCCTCTTGGAAGGATCAAGTTCCTTGAGCTCTGCTCCAAGATCGGGATGGTTCAACCCTCCCACAAGACGACGCACAAGACTTAGGGGAGAATGATGAATAAGTCTCTCATCTTGTGGTCTTTGTGGGGCTGTGGTAGTTTTGTTTTTGATTGATCGCTTTAGGACAGCATCTGCTTTTGCTTTAGGACAGCATTTTAGGACAGCATGCATTTAGGACAGCATCTCGCTTTAGGACAACATCTGCTTTAGGACAGCATATTGACCGCTTTTAGGACAGCATCTAGGATAGCATCTTAGCATATGCTTGGCTGGTTCTCAGCCTATAAATTTGTATCCCCAACCCCTCAGGTTGGCATGGCATTTGTGTGAGCAATAAACAAGAAAACTTGCCCCATCTCCTAGTGTCATCCTCTCCATGAGAGTAAGGATCTTGCTATCACCAAGAGCAAGAGTCCAGCGACTAACACTCTCCTCCCTAGCCGCCGCCTCCCCCGCAAATCGTCGCCTCCCCCATCTCTCTGCCCTAGCCGTCGCCTCCCCCGCAGATCGTCGTCTCCCCCATCTCTCCTCCCTTGCCACGGCCTCCCCCGCAAATCTCCTCTGTTGGAAATAAATGTAATCTTGAGCACATTTTTTACGTTTTAGTTCTAGCTATTTCTAAGTTGCAGCCATGCTTGTTAGAGTCTGCTGAAAATAGTCCGGAGTGACCGGAATTCAGTTAGACAGTGTTTTGATCGATTTTCATTTTACGTGGCGAACTTGATACTCGGGTATTTGACTATAGATCCGGTATTCTCGCTGGCCATTTCACGCATGTAACTAACTCCTAACGTGGAGTCAATAAATGAAATAGAGACTCGGGAAAAGGTGCGAGTTACGGCACCGCAATACCACCTTCACTCGTTTCACTCTATTGTCGGTTTTATTCGAATCGCTTCACAACCACAAATCGAGTTGTTGTGTGCGTGAGTTCGAGAGACCGATGGAGCGATTTGGAGTATCGGTGGTGGTGTTGAATTATGACATTTGGTATCGAGTGTCTTTGATCCTGTCATCATGTCGAATCGCCGAGCAGATACACACCACTGGAAGGTGGGATAGCATGGGAGGCAACGGCGATAACTCGAGATCGGTGGAGTGCTGATCCCGGCTTCCAGCGAGCATCAAGGGAGACGGGGTGGCGCTCGGTACCCGTCTTGACGCGAACCAACTACGCAGATTGGGCGTTGTTGATGCGGGTCAATTGCAAGCCAAAGTGCAGGCGCAATTGAACCCGAAACGGCTATTTCGGGGAAGACCGCATGGCACTCGCGGCGATTCTCGGTGTGCGCGGGGAGATCTTGAGGTCCTGGCGACAAAGGACTCCGCAAAGGCTGCCTGGGATGCTGTCAAGACAATGCGAGTTGGCGTCACTCGCGTACATGAGGCAAGGCAACAAGTTTTGCGTCATGAGTTTGATTCCATCCGGTTCAGGGATGGCGAATCAGTCGAAGACTTCGGGATGCGCATCACCGGCCTCGTCAACGACATCCGTGAGATGGGGGGTGTATTAGAAGATGAGCAAGCAATCAAGAAACTGCTACGGGTTGTACCTCCAAAGTATCGGCAAGTGGCAATTGCTTGATCTGAAGACGATGCCGATGGAAGAGCTTGTCGAACGCCTATCATCAGTAGATGATCGGTATGGCGACGATGACGAGTCCGGCGGTGTGCACCAAGGCGAAAAACTTCTCCTCACGGAGGAGGAATGGCTGGCTCGCATGAAGCAGAAGGATCGGGAGGGCTCCTCAACCGGTGTCAAGAAGACAGGCAGTGGTTTCAATGGTAAACCCAAGCACTGGCGCCCGAAGAAAGCAGGGTTCCAAAAGGACTGCGACGGCAAGGAGACTACCACGGGCGGTGGGTCGCGAGATCGCTCGAAGGTGAAGTGCTACAATTGCAATAACTTTGGGCACTACTCAAAGGAGTGTCACAAGCCGCAACGAGAGCGCAAGGATCAAACCAATCTAATTCAGCCTGAGGACGAACCTACTCTCCTGATGACAGAACTGTGTGCATTCTCCTCGGCCGGTGCCGCGACATTCAGTGTTGATGAACAGGTGCACCTCAATGAATCGAAGGCCAAGGGAATTGAATTCAAGGAGGCTACTACTGAACTCGATCCCTGCACCTGGTACCTTGATACCGGCGCTACAAATCACATGTCTGGCGCTAAGAAAGCCTTCGCCGAGCTTGACACCCACATCACCGGGACGGTGAAATTTGGTGACGGTTCTCTGGTGGAAATCTGTGGACGCGGCACTGTGGTCTACGTCTGCAAGAATGGCGAGCACCGTGCTCTTGAGAGCGTCTACTATATCCCTAGGCTGAAGAATAACATTATAAGCATTGGGCAATTGGACGAGCAGAGATTCGAGATTCATATAGAGGACGGGATTCTTTCCATCCGTGATCAAGAGAACACTCTGCTCGCGAAGGTATCTCGCAACCTGAATCGTCTCTACCTCCTCAGGTTGAAATTGGCGGAACCTGTATGTTTGGCGGCAGTTTGCAGCAAGGAGAAGGAGACCTGGCGATGGCATGCTCGTTACGGTCATCTCAATTTCCAGGCACTCCGCAAGCTCTCACGGGAAGAAATGGTACGTGGGCTTCCAATGCTTGATCAAGTTGATCAATTATGCAACGGGTGTCTTGTTGGCAAGCAGCGACGAGCATCATTCCCACAAGAATCGAAGTTCCGGGCGCAGGCGGCGCTCGAGCTGGTGCATGGGGACCTTTGTGGCCCGATTGCGCCAGTGACTCCGGGGGGCAAGAAGTATTTCCTGTTGCTCGTGGATGACATGAGTCGGTTTATGTGGATTCGGCTACTATCATCAAAAGAGCAAGCAGTGGAGGCAATCGAGCAATTTCAGGCTGGCGTCGAAGTTGAGACAGGACGAAAGTTGAAGATGCTTCGCACCGATCGGGGTGGAGAATTCACCTCTGTCGAGTGCGGGGAGTATTGTGCAAATCAGGGAGTTAAGCGCCAACTCACCGCACCATACTCTCCGCAGCAAAACGGAGTTGTAGAGCGGCGAATCGGTATCGTTGCGGCGCGCAGCATGTTAAAAGCGAAAGGTATGCCTGGCCATTTCTGGGGAGAAGCCGTGGTAACTGCAGTGTACATTCTGAATAGATCACCAATGAAGAGTCTGGATGGGGTGACACCTTATGAAGCATGGCACGGCCGGCGACCAAGTGTTGAACACCTGCGTATTTTCGGCTGCATTGGATATGTCAAGTCAGTGAAGCCGAATCTTACGAAATTAGAAGACCGAAGCACAAGGATGATTTTCATTGGATATGAGGGAGGGTCCAAGGCTTATCGCATGTATGATCCAATGACAAGACGTGTATGTGTGACACGCGATGTTGTCTTCGATGAGACAGCGAGCTGGAAATGGAGTGAGCCTAGTGGGATGCAAGAACGGGAGCCTGAAGACTTCACGGTTGGTTTCTTCACAATTCCTGTGTCTGGAGGTATAACACCAGAATCCACAACAATCGCCAACAACAGTGTGGATGATGGGGTTGACAGGAATTCACCTCAAGGTAATGGCATCTCGCCAGGAGGGACATCAACTCCACTCTTATCGGACACTTCTGCGCAGATGGAATTCTGCACACCTCCAAGCGACGCCTCCATCGGCTCCAGTGAAGCACCACGACGATATCGAAGAATTGACGACCTCAATGCTTCTACAACTCCGATTCCAGATTTCGACTACAACGATCGATGCACGATGGCGAGGAGGAACCAACGGGTTTTGATGAGGCCGAAGCGAAGTCTTGGGCGCAAGGCAATGGTGGAAGAAATGAAGTCGATTGAAGGTAACTCCACTTGGTACCTTCTTGACTTGCCACAAGGACATCGTGCAATCGGATTGAAGTGTGTTTTAAGATCAAAAAGGATGCAAAGGTGCTTGTGATCGAGCACAAGGCGGGCCAGTCGCAAAGGATATGTGCAACAACCGACGGAGTTGATTTTGATGAAGTGTTTGCGCCGATGGCAAGATTGGAGACAGTCACGATTGCTCATTGCGGTGGCTGCACTAGAAACTTGGGAAATCCATCATATGGACGTGAAATCCGCGTTCTTGAATGGGGAATTACAGGAAGATGTATATGTTGTCCAGCCTCCGGTTTCATTGATGAGAGAAATGCAGATAAGGTTTTGAAGCTTAAGAAAGCCTTGTATGGTGCATGACAAGCACCTCGGGCTTGGAATTCCAAATCGGATACAAGTCTTGCAAATCTGGGCTTTGTCGGATCAGCTACAGATAGTGCAGTTTATACCGAGGCCTTTGGAAGAACAAGGCTGATTGTGGGAGTATATGTTGATGATCTCATTATTACTGGAGCTCAAACAGATGATATAACTAATTTCAAGGAGCAAATGAAGAAATTGTTTGATATGAGTGATCTAGGCCTCTTAAGCTACTACCTTGGTATGGAGGTCTGTCAGACTGGAGATGGGATCACTTTATCACAAACAGCATATGCAGCAAAGATCTTAGCAAAGGCAAGATTGGAGGGTTGTAATCCCTCTCAGATTCCCATGGAGTCCAGATTCAAGTTGAGCAAAAGGAGTACTGGAGAATGTTTTGAACCTACATTGTACAGGAGCATTGTAGGAAGCTTGAGATATTTAGTGAATTCAAGACCTGATCTGGCTTATTCAGTGGGCTATGTGAGCAGATTTATGGAGAGACCCACTGCTGAACATTGGGCTGCAGTCAAACAAATACTGCGCTATATTGCAGGAACTCTGAATATTGGCTGCAGGTTTGGAAGGAAACAAGAGACAAATCCCCAATTAGTTGGCTATAGTGATAGTGACATGGCTGGGGATATTGATGACAGGAAAAGCACAACAGGAGTCTTATTCACACTTGGGAATAGCTTGATCAGTTGGCAATCTCAGAAACAGAAGGTAGTGGCATTATCTACTTGTGAGGCTGAGTATATTGCAGCTGCAACTGCTGCTTGCCAAGGAATATGGCTGGGACGTCTGGTTGCAGAAATATTGGAGAAGGATCTCTGCTGTGCAGTGCTGAAAGTGGACAATAAACCAGCTCTTAATCTCTGCAAGAACCCAGTAATTCATGATCGAAGCAAACATATTGACACGCGGTTTCATTTTATAAGAGTGTGTTGAGAAGAAGAAGATTTCAGTACAGCATGTTCGATCTGAGGAGCAACTTGCAGATATCCTAACCAAGCCTCTGGGTCGGGTTCGTTTTATTGAGCTGAGAACAAAACTGGGATTGGAACATGTGTGAGTGCTTCAAGATTAGGGGGTGGTTTTGTTGGAAATAAATGTAATCTTGAGCACATTTTTTACGTTTTAGTTCTAGCTATTTCTAAGTTGCAGTCATGCTTGTTAGAGTCTGCTGAAAATAGTCCGGAGTGACCGGAATTCAGTTAGACAGTGTTTTCAGTCAGTTTTCATTTTCTGTGGCCGAACCTGATACTCGGGTATTTGACTATAGATCCGGTATTCTCGCTGGCCATTTCCTGCATGTAACTAACTCCTAACGTGGAGTCAATAAATGAAATAGAGAGACTCAGGAAAAGGTGCGAGTTCTGGCACCGCAATACCCTGCCTTCACTCGTTTCACTCTATTGTCGGTTTTTATTCAGATACTGTTCACAACCACAAATCAGGTTGCTGTGTGCGTGAGTTCAGAGACCAGTGGAGCGATTTGGAGTACAGCTGGTGGTGTTGAATTCTGACATCCTCCACCTCCAGCCGCCTCCCTTGCAAATCTCACTCTTCCCTAGCTACCACCTCCCCCGAAAATATCAGCCCCTTAGTTCTCCCCTCCGCCGTCGTCCTCCTTCTCCACTCGCCACCCCTCGCCGCCTCACCTACCTCTGACCTTCCCTGCAGATTTGTCGAGTGGAAGGGAGTGGAGCCATGAGGCCAATGGAGTTGTCGGCGGAGGACATAGCAGTGGGGAGGCGGAGGAGACGGTGGAGGGGAATGATGAAGGGGATAGGAGGCGGAGGCAGAAGGGAACCTCGGTGGCGGCGTGGCTGATTCCGACGAGGCAGAAGGGAACTCTTGGTAATCCCTCTTTCTCTTCCCCTGCTCTTGGTCGCCGCCTTCCCCTGCTCTTGGTCACCATCTCGCGTACCTAGGTGCCGCACGGCCGCCGCGCCCACCTGGCAGACTGCCACGCCGAGGCCGCTTCACCCCGCCTCACCGCCTTGCTGCCCAGCCACCCGACGAGGTGCCAAGGCGCAGCGACACCCTGCCGCCCAGCGGCTACACGGCGCCTAGGCGGCCACCCAGGCCACTTTCTTGATCACTCATAAAAATAAGGCCAAAAACAATTTGTAAGTCAAGATGCTAAATCCTAACTGCCTACCTGACTAGGAGATTGTTCAAATTGACTCTAACGACCTACATACAAAGCAAATGTAATAAACATTGCAATTTTGATAGCCAACAGGCAAGCCATTCATGTTGACTTACTCTTTTGGTCCCTGATAGAAGATCTTCGCTAGCTTAGATTAGTTCTGATCAACAGATGAATTTTTTAAACTGGCACAAAACAAAGATCATGCTTCTGTATTTTCAGTATTAGTAGTGAAATTTCATCAGCTTTTCTAAGACAAAATGGAACAATGCACTCTACTGCATATTAAGCTAATGAAATATCTTTCCCTGTTTAGCAAACAGACCAGCAGTGTAAGCATAACTGCAGTTGCCGTTGCAGTCCATCCTCCCGTAGCCGCCCCGCCGCCACCACCGTCATGGGCTCTGCCCCCGCCGCCCCGGTCTCTACCCCCGACGTCCCCGTCACCACCGCCCTCCTCGCCTCAGCCCCGGCAGCCACCGCCCTCCACCCCTTCTCCACCGCCGTGCTGCGGCCTTCTCCCCCACCCTGCCCCGGCCTCCACCGCAGCCCAGGCTTGGCACTCCGCTGCCTTCACTGCCCGCCATACAATGGGGACTTGAGAGGACGGAAGGAAGTGGGGACTGGGGGGACGCACTGACGAGGAGATCGGGCGAGCCGCACCGCAAGACGGAGAGAAGGTGAGGAACTGAGGACAGAGCTGGAGGGTACCGGTTAAGCCGATAAAACCGAAAATCGGCCGGTGATAACTCTCAAAGCTTAACAAATTGTAATTTTCACATCATGTTGTTGCATTTTTGCACTTCCCAAAACGTTGCTTGATCTCACGCAGACAACGGAGTTGTGCGACATCATTGAAGTTAACTGCAATGAATTTAGTGAAGAAAGTCGAGATACAGGTTAACAAGGGTTCAGCAAGAACCATGACAACCAAATCACAAAATCGGTATATGGAAATTAAATGGATATGGATATATTTCCTTGAAGATTGTAGATTACCTTAGTCCATTGCAAAAAGTCTCTTCGCTGCATTGCTTGCCCATGGTGAAGTAACGACGTCCTATCAGCAGTCATCGGAGAGTGTCAACGGATAAATCCATCAAGGCAATCATCAGAGAGCATCATAGGAAGTAAATAATCATCATGGTATGAACGTAGAATTTTAAAAAAATCATCAAATTCTTCCCCAATCCTATGCCTTCCCCAAGATTTTGCAAACATTTTTAGTTGAGGGTTGTATACCAATTACATAAAAAGAGGAGCAAACCCAATGTAGACTGGTCGGTAAGGTGTGAACTAAAGCAACTAACAAACTTCAACTCTGAGGGCAGATCTGGAAGACATGAACAATACAAAACAAATGAGGATGAGAGTGGAAGGGTCTAGGTACCTATTCTCACTCGAGGGATGTGGGAAATACAAGTTTTTTGATCTGGAAATGATTTCAACGAGTAGGCACCATTTAGGATCAGTTCCTCGAGACAGGAGAGGTCTGGCATGCTTGGTGGGAGCGATTTCAACGAGTGGTTACCTACTATACAAAGGGATCGGAGGGATGCGCGGTTCTGTTGTAGCCATCGCATGGGTAAGCTTTCCATCGTCGATCCATCTCTAATAAACAAGCGTTTGGTGTGGCGAAGACTCTTGAGCGGCTCGGCAAGCAGAAGGGACGGGCGATCAATATCAAGCATGCCGATTTGCAAGGAGCTGGGCACCCGCAGATGCGCTTCTTCGCCACCAGATGCATGTGGAGTTGGGGATGACAGATTCGTGCAGCTCCAGATCCCCAACAATTCGAGAGATGCAAGGGATCCGAGCCCACCCAAGGATGACAGATTCCAGCATGATGTTATCACCACGGACCTCAGCGAATGGAGACTCTTAAACACGTCCGTTGTGGGTAGTGACACCAGGCCCCAGCAGTCATACAGCATCAGATGAGAGAGATTGCTGAGCCCGAGAAGTGACCCAAGCAGCGGAGGTTCTGAATAACCAGGAATCGCTTGGATAGTTAGTCCTTCAAGTGATAATGGCAGCAGCTTATCTCTAGCATCCAACTTTGGGCAATTGCTGACAACAAGGTTCCTGAGCTCGATCATTTCGCCCGTACACTCCAGATGTTCGCAGTCGCGGATGTCTAGGTCACGGAGAGCTCCCATGTACTGCTTTTGCATTAGAAAGCTCCCATCGAGTGAGGTCAAACTTGGACAATGTGCGAGACGGATGTGCCGCAACTGGCATGACTCGGTTTCACCACTCCCACTGCACAGCTTGCCTATCCTAGGTAGTCTGATCAATCCAACTTCATCAATATCCAAGCGCACCAAGCTAGGTGGTAGAATAGGTAATTCCCTCAGTTCTGGACAACGTCTTACTATCAGAGTATGAACAGTTGCCGGTAGGGATGAGTCAATGCAGCCACTACTGGACGCATCGGACGATTGGCCTATTTGTTGTAATCTTGGAAGATTTTCAAGCACATTATGATTTAGCAATGGCAACCCTTCAAGCGAGGGGAGACGAGCCAAATTCATACAGTTTCTCAACTGGATTGATGCCAGGTTTTTGACAGAGATCCAAAGGGGCAGGCTTTGCCCCCCATAACCACAAATTTGTAGTTCCCTAACATTATCATGTGGATTAAGGTGATGAAGAACTTTATAGTCATCTGTCCTGTTTACTGACCACTCCAGAGACAGCGAGGTGAGATACCGTTTTTCATGCAACCTGGCATTGCGAGCTTCTTCAGGTTTTTCTACATTCTCAAGACCCTGCACTTGTAGCTTACGCAGACTTTTTAAGTTGCCGAGTGCGCTTATTTCGTTTCCTTTCTTTCCTTGTACCCGGTAATTGTTTAACTCCTGAAGAGAAGTTAGCTTGCCTATTGGGAACTCACCAAATCCACCTCGTCCATAGGTTACATATCGCAAACGATCAAGGTACCCAAAATGTTTTTCTTGTCTCAATTTTTTCTTTTGGATTTTTTGTTCCATCACACGACTCATGGCCCACTGACTCATGTCCCACTTAACGCCTGGATCCAAAAGTACCATTAAGTGATAAAGTTTCAGAAGTCCCTCTGCTGATGCCCCTTCTGACATCCCACCGAACTTGATGTAACGAAGGTGCTTCAAATTAGCGAATATGTCAGGAAAATGTTCAACATTCAAATTTATGATTTGCAGTAGACGCAGAGCTTTTGAGTTTTCTACAACATTTGCAATCATATGTGCCATATCCTCACGAACAAGTTCTGGATCTTGTCCGATAATAATTGTACGTAAGTTCTTAAAACGAGAGATTTCCTTGACCTCCTCAATGGAATAACAGGCAATACTGGAGACGGACAGGTGTCGGACTGTATCCTTTACATCTTTAAATCTGGCAGGATAAATTATTCTTGCACATTCACCAGAAGACACATATGTTGCCAATTCATGCATTAAGTCATGCATTGCATAATATTCGTGTTGTCCATCATCATCAAAAAGATCTCTGGATTTCAGATCAAAGAATGACTTTCTGGTCAGTTGATCCAAGCAACGTTCTCCAATGTTCTCAAGTGTTTCTGAAGGTTTTGTGGCTTGCGAGATCAATCCTGAACCCATCCACATCTGCAACAATTCTTCCTTTGCAAATTCATAGTCCTGCGGAAATATGCTGCAGTATCGGAAGCAAACCTGAGACTCTGTTGGCAGGTTGTTGTAGCTTAATCTGAGAACTTTCATAATGTCATCTTCAGTTCCTTTAAAATGTTCCAAACCTTCGTGCAAGAAATTGTTCCAGTAGACGAACTCCCTATTGTCTGCTAAATGCTTACAAACAACCTTTGTGACCAAGGGACATCCTCCCAGTTTGCGTGCAATTTTTTTTCCAGTTTTTTCCAAATTCCCATAATCTTGTGTATTGACACCAGAAAAGACATGATGATTGAAGAGCTCAAGATTCTCACCTTCTTCCAGTTCTTCTAAGGCCAAGAACTCTGCTTTAATTCCCATCACGTGTGCAGCCCTGATGGCTACCGATTTCATTCGGGTTGTCAACAGAATTTTGCTCCCGCTCATCCCTGTCCTCAGAGGAGCAAATAGCTTTTCCCATTCATTTGTTTTCTCTTCTTCCCAAACATCATCTAAAATAAGCAAAAACCTAACAGACATCAGTTTCTCTTTGAGATCTTGCTGTAATGTATCCAAATTTTTATTACTAGGCTCTGCCCTTGTAGCAGATTCCAGTATCTTCCTTGTCACCGACGTTGCGTCAAAGCTAGTAGATACAGTGACCCAGATGATCTTGAAATCCTTCACCTCCTCTTGTTTGCATATGTTCTGAGCCAAAGTAGTCTTCCCCATACCGCCATGACCAACTATTGAAAGGACAGGAATATGATTGGTACTCGGCATAGCCTCAGCCTCTTCAATTGATGTCTTCTTGGTCAGCCATTCAAGTATCATTTTCTTCTCCATTGTTCGGCCAACAAATTTAGTTACAGTTTCCGTGGATCCTGTCTGGCGTTCATTGTTCGTTGAATCTTCCTGCTGCCGACTGCCGGAAGCAGCTCCCTTGCTAACTTCGAGAAATTTCGTAGCATCTGCAGCAACCTTGATTAAACCCTCCATTGCTTTCTTCAGCTTCTCGCGTGTGCCTCGATGAGTAAATTTTTCCTGAGCCTTATCCAAAATACTGACATGCTTAACAGATTTGACAGCTTTATGCTTCATCTTAGCAAAAGAGGAGCCCCAGTCACTGACCTTTTCATCCTCGGCCTTCTGTTCAAGCTCGTAATACTCGAGCTCATCGATCGCGTCCTCAGCCGCCTCGACCGCATCCCTGAGCTGCCAGAACCACTGATCCAGCGGTTCTCTGTCGTTGTTGTTCATGATATGATCCGGGCTGACGACACCGAGCACTGCTTGGATCTGCGGCATTCTTTCCTTTAGCTCGCTCTCCATCTTCTCCATGCTTTCGGTGTTGAAGTAGCCATTGAGGTATGCGAAGCCCTTGGTGACCATCAACTTGATGATAGGACCTGCCACCGATTTCCCTGCAAACGCCACCAGACTAGCAGAAGCCATGTTGCTCCAGAGGATTGTGTGAGAGGAGGCTACGTCAGGTGGAGCGAGATTAGCAAAGCACAAGTATGTAGAGAGGTTGGTTTTTCTTCTAGGAGTGTGTGTAAAGGAAGGAAGAATAAGGTAGAGATCGGCAATCATGAAGGCTGTGCGCGTTTGGTCGCAGTGTAATCACCTATGGTTGCAGCGGGAAAACCATTTCTGTTGAAAGAAGGGTGTATTGTCTGCTTTTACTCACAAGATTAAGCATTTGGACGAATAAATCGGTGCACCAAACATAATAATCTCTCTAGATTCTTGACAACTAGGAGTAAAAATAAATCAAATACAGAGCGGATAGTAGTTAAACTATATTTGTATCTATATTTTTTTAGATTTAAATACGAATTGGACAAATGTCGAATATAAATATGGACTGGATAAATATCGGATAGGATCGGATTTGACTATTTTTCGTATTCCAATAATTATTTGTGCCCTCTCCTGTTTTAAACATAGCCCAAATTGTTTTACCATTATAAATTGATGTAGTGCAAAAACATCAGTTATAAAACATCAAATTTGGTTAAAAAGAACATGCAAAAAACTTTATGAGAATGTGCCAAAATAAAAAAACATGAAATTGCAAACTAAAGTCCACCATGACGACGGACTCTTCTAGATGACGAAAATATATGTATAATATGCACAATTTGAAGATCAAATATAAAACATATATATTAACTAACTACTGTTATTATATACATAATCGGTAGCTGAATTATCCAATCGAATCCGGATCTGTTTTCACCCCCAATCAGTAACTAGATATTTTAGCAGCAAGTTGTACTACCACTGCAATCATTAGTCTGTACTTCTGGCCCGCCAAGCTTAACCACATCTACAACAGGAAATCGCCACACAGTCTGTTGAATCTTGCATTCTTGCTACACGGCAGTTCACGTGCACACAGTCGATGGGATGGTAGGCTATTTGAAGATCAAGATGCCGATGGATTTACCTGCTCCCCCTCTGCGAGGATTTGGAGACGGAAAAGCTCACGCGAAATTGCCATTTCCTCTCACCAATCGAGACATGGATCATCTATGTTGAGTGGTGGGAGAGAAAATGCTAAAGCTAAAGCGTTCAAATCAATGAATCGGAGGCTTGAGTCTTTGTCCTCTTTGGAGTGGATTGAGTCACGTCTAGGTCAACAAACGAAAGGGGAAAGAAGCTTCAATGCGTATCAATTTTCACTTGTCTCCATCCATCTAGTAGGGACCCAAGAATTTGTGTTGGAAACAAACTTCTAAAAACTACTTTTCTACATTAAATGATTTTTTTTATGATACCTAACTTTCAAACACAGTATCTTTTTAAAGCGGGATCTACTAATCGATTATAGTACACATTATAGTGACTTCATTTATATCGGCCAAAATCATACGTAAATATCTCTCTATAAACTATTACTATTTAAAAACCAAAGTCAAAAGCTATATCAATGGTAGCAACGCCAGTGCGATTGCAATTTCCATGGCTGGACTGTTTTGGCCATCTCTGCACTGCACTAGGAAATTGCCACACAACTTACAGTGAGCTAGATTCAAGAAATGTGGACCAGTTTGTTTGTTGAGTCTTGTGCTTCTGTGACACGGAAATTTCAGTGCACCTATGTATACAAATCATTAGGACGCGTCAATGTTTCTACCACGATGTTGATGGATTCCCTGTTCTCTACGAGAATCTGGAGGACACGCTCCAAGGAAGTACTGGTGTTTTCTCTTGCTTGGCAAACCTAATAAAATTCCCTCTCATAACATTTGCGCCTATAACGAGTAGGGTGCAGTCGAAGCGGATACGACTAGATAATACTTATTTCGTATCCAATTTTATATTTTTTATCGGAGTCAGATACTGATAATGCCAAATACTCAATTCTTTATTCCATATTTGTTTCGTAAGTCTTCAGACGGTTGGTTGGATGAAAATTATCTGCTTCTTTACATAAGACATTGAACAGTAGAGTGCAATTAAAGTGAACACAGAGAGACTAATTGTCAAAATATTGAAGGAAATGCACTTAGTATTCCCGCTTATTTAAATGTGGCAATCTATCTATATGTTATCTTGTTCCTAAGTGAAGTCACAACAGACTTTCTCATATCACTTTATAAAACGGATATATGCAGACCGATATCACTCATCCCGTATTCTATTCTATATTTTTTCCTCGGAGTCGGAGTCGGACACGGATAGTGTTGGATACCTATTTACCTCTTCTATATTCGCTCTGCGAGCATTCGATTGTGTAACACCCCGGCCCCTCCCTGAACCCAAAGTGCTACAACTTACTTGTTGGATCGAAATCGGCAACAGAGGGAGGGGTGAATGGTGCCTTTTTAAAGTGCCCCAAGAATTTGTACGAGTACTTCTCCGATAGCTAAGGAGCTATGAAGAAATAAATGTTCACTGGAGAAACAAAACAGAGACTGAGCAATCACGGTACAGACAAAACCTACTGAGAAGAAATGCAAAGGGTTCGAAAAACTGAAGCAACAACTGGAAGCACTGGAACAACGAAGCAAATGGCACAGGAGGCTGAAAACAACAGAAATAAAATTAGCCTAAAACCTAAACTGCAGACCATCCACTGACTGCACTTGAGAGATAAACAAACTGCAATTGACCGAACACACAAGAGAAATAAAAAACTGCTCCTTGGCCGAACACACAAGAGCCTGCAATTGCTGAAATTATCTAGTCCTAGAGAGATCACAAAAGAGACAAAAGCTGCTGTAAGGAGCTGATTTCCTGCTCATGTCTTCAAGCAGAAAAAGAGGCACTCGGCCAATCAAAGGGAAAAACAAACTGCTGCCACCTAAAATGAAGAAACGGCCTAAAAGCTGAAAAAGAAAGTGAGGAGTTGCAGCTTCTCTGGAGAGGACCGAAAATAATTGGGTTGCATGCTGTCCGAAATCACAGAGAGAAGCTACAGCTTCAAGCAAGGAACCAGCCGAAGAAAGAACAGCAAAAATGCATGCAAAGAGAACTGAAAAACTAATACTTCTTGAGAAGAATTCTGGAGAGATAAACGCAGACCAACGAAGTTCAAAAGAAAAGATTTAATACTGAGAGTCTAACTTACTTCAAGAAAGAATCTGTAGGACTGAAATGGCGACAGAGGGGGGTGAATGTCGTTCGCTTCAAAATCGCCCCCGAGAATTCGTACACAGATTTTTCAAAGCAACTCAGAAAATTAATTTTACTGAAACCCGGAACGCATGTGACACTGAAAAACTCAACATAAATCAGAGATTAACCAGTAAAAATTTCAACTGAAAATAATGACGTTTGATCTGCATGCAAAATGGTCAAAGATCAGTAAAAAGAAAAAAGAAAAAGGCACTCAATGGAGAGATCATGCTGCAAGAAAAGAGACTTGGAATTTTTCTGGCCGAAAGCAAAAGAGGAAAGGTAATCCACTGTAGTGCACTCTTTTGGCCAAACAAACAAAAAGAGAATCAAATAACATGCATTCGAACTGCCACCATTAAAAAGATGACTGAAGGCAGAGAACAAGAACCAAACAGGAGCTACTAGAAATGCCAAATAGCAGGAACAGTTACCAACAAAGAGGCCTCAACCGAAACCAAGCAATAAATGCATTTGAATTTCAGCAAGAGATTCCTTCACTGCCGAAATGAAATGGATCAATTTTCATTTTCATGAACACAAGGAGAAGCATGAACACAAGAAATAAACTTCAGATTTTCATTTCAAGAAACACGAGATACAAAGAACTACGTCCCCATACGCATGGACATTCGGAGGAATGATTACAAGAATTCTCAATCCATCCTCTCCCTCTCAATCCTCAAGAACACCAAGAGCTACACATGCTTCTTGGGAGGAACACACACATACACACATGGAGAGACCCAAATGGAACCCTAACTTTTACATTCACTCTCTCTGAATTTCATCACACATCTCCCTCTCTATTTATAGCCTCCACTAATGGGTTTGCACCATGCTTTACCCATTAGGCCTTCAACAACTCGGCGCTTTATCCAAACCCGCTTCCTTTTGTGCCGCTTTGCGTTTTGCAAACGCCTCGCGCACCTTCCAGAAGCTTCCTCATCCTTGCCTCGCAAGCCACGCGCTCCGCCGTCTTGGCACACCTCGACCGTTTGACCTCGGCGCCACTGCGCTAGTCCGGTCCATCGTGCCTCGCCACGACTCCACTTCGAGTCCACGTCGTCTTCGACACATCCCGACCGTTCTGACCTCAGCGCCACCTGCGCCTAGTCCGGTTCTCCGTGTCTCGCCATGACTCCACTCGATGTCCTGCAGCCACACAGACAAGAAACATATCAAATAGCACCGCTCGATACATGTAATCAAAAATAGCAGGATAAAGCCCAAACCGATCGAAACGAAAAATAAACGACCTAAACACGTCCGACCGCGTTCGACCAAGTCCGACTGAAACGATTGCACCACGCAACGTTTTGACTCGAACCACTCAAACCAAACTCAGTCTATCCAAACCACGTGTCAATTACTCATCACCAACATGGGATTAAGACCACATGGTCTCTCAGAATCAAGCGAGCAGCACCTTGCTGAAAAGAGTAACAAACAACATGTTGGCCGAATGAACTGAGAACAGTGCTTACTGTCCTCTTTTGGCTGGAAGAACAGAGAGGAGAAATAGGAATGAACAACTTGATATTCTCAGAGTAATTGGCACATAGACTTCCAACCAAGTGAACCAAACACATTTAAAAAGAAACAAGAACCGAGAAAGATCAAAAAGTGCTACACCCAAGAGAGACCAACATAGAACCAATGTAGAAAAATAAAAGAGCACTAGAGTAACTCAAGTAAAAATCTCTCATATTAAAATTGATACGGAGAGATACGCGATTACAAAAGGGATTTCTCAGCTCATCTCTCTCTCAATCTCACTCTAACTAAATCCCCATACATGCTTGAAATATAACACACTCTCTCAAATCATCTCCTAAAATCACCCTCTCATTTTCATTGTGCTGAATTCTTTAAGGCTACTAGAGAACACCCTCTCCATTTATAGCCTCCACTAATGGGTTTACAACCCACTTTACCCATTAGCTCTCAACAACTCATGGCGCTTTATCCACAATCCACTTCCTTTAGTGCAGCTTTGCGTATTCACCAAAACGCCCATCGCGCACCTTACAGGAAGCTTCCTCATTCCTTGCCCTCCAAGACACGCAGCCACCTCGAGTCCTCGCCGTCTTCGGCACACCTCGACCGTTCTGACCTCGGCACCGCCCGCGCCTAGTCCGGTCATCCCGTGCCTCGCCACGACTCCACCTCGACGTCCTACAGCCATCATAGACAAGAAACAAATCACATAGCACCGCTCGAAATATTATAACCATATATTAGCATCAGACGAAATACTCAAAGCCCAAACCGATCGAAGCAAAAAAAATAAACGACTTAAGCACGATCGACCTAGTTTGACCAAGTCCGACCGAAACCGATTACACCGTGCAACGACATGGCTCGAGCCACTCAAACCAAACTCAAACTCTCCCGAACACGCGTCAATTACTCATCACAAACATGGGGTCATAACCACATGGTCTTTCAATCTCCCCCTTGATGAGTATATTGACAAATCCAGAAAAAGCACGAAGTTGAGTTTGTTTGAAAATAAAGAAAAGTCAAACATGGTCCAAAAGGAATCAAAGAAGCTTATGACCATGTCGACAAAGGAGCTAAAACAGAAAGAGCAAATTGTTCTCCAAAGCTCCAGAAAGCCCTCAAACGGCTTTTTCTCCGCTATTCTCCCCTTTTGGCAATAAAGTCATCAAGAATGCAAAAGAGAGAATAAGGCATGATGTTGGATGAAATGGCTGAAGTTTGTTTATTTTAAGCATTTAGAGCCATGAAGATTATCCAAGATGACCATATGAGTATTACATCAAGCCATAACACATAAGTATGCTATCAAGATCATGACAAGACATGTATAATCAAGCTAAGCCAAATAAGTCATAATCTGAAAATTAGTCGAATTTCTTAGCATGTCAAGTCATCCATGATTATAGTCTAGCTAAAGATATCCAAAGATGATGCAGACCATGTCAATAATCTAAGTGGAACCAAGAAGCTAGTATTGAGTCAATTTAGAGTGCTACAAATTCAAGAATGAATCATTTATTTAAGTACTTTAGTCTTTTTGGTAGTTAAGCAAATTTAGCACAATCGACATGTTTTCTTTTTAAAGCTCATGGTCATTTCCAACCAAAATTTTAGTCATGTGCTAAATCTCAAGCCTTATGTGACCACTCCAAGCGAGAAGCTTAAGAAGATGATCTTGGTCATCCAAAACCCCCCCTGAGTTCATGCCTAGTGCAATGACAAGCCGTCTCATGAGAAAGAATAGGTGAGATCAGTTTTTTCGCACAAAAGAGATCTGTTTGCTTTCTTAAATGGATGTACTAACTCATGCTTCGTCAAGAAACTAGCATAGCTCAATCTAAAGCTCAACAAAGATTCAAGACTCAACTCAGCCTATTTGACATGGCATGAATCATAAAAGGATAACTAAAGAGAGACTAGTCTCAAGAGCCAACATGACATGAATTAATTCAAGTTGAGCATTTTAATCAACCTATCATGGCAAAGACTTGACTACACATATAAAGTCATGATCAATCTAGCAATGAAGCGCAAGTCATGGCAAGATGTAAAGCATTGTAAGCATGTCATAAATGGATAATAATCAAGGCTCAATGTAGTTATATTACAATGCGGAATGACATGCAAGAAAATCCAGCTCCCCCTCAACATGTGATGCAACTTACAGTTCAAGTTGAGTTATGGCAATATTAAGATCTAGAAGCTCCCAAATGAACTCCCCCTGAACCAAAGCGATAAATCGAGAAGCTGGCAAAGAAATCAGAAAAGGCAGTCCTTAAAGCATAGACAAAATAAAGAGGATACTATGGCTCAGATTGACTCTCATCTACCCCATATGACTCTAGGACTATCAGCTGATCATCTAGCACACTAAGGAGCAAACACGTACCCTGTCTACCCAAGGGTGGCCCAACCCTCGCTAGAACCTATAAGTAGTGAGTGAGCTCAACCTAGTAAGAAGAGAACCAGCTAATAAGTAGCATCCTAGAATCACAAGATAAGAGTACGAAGTCTAAATAGCTAGACATGAGAAGCACTCTAATCTATGCTAGAAGGACTAACCCAATGCACCCATATGCAATGCAACAGGAAGGAGTAAGAACACAATAAACATGATAAAGAATGAAGCACAAAACCCCCCCTCACAACAGTCCATAAGGACAAACCACCCCAAGCTCTCTCCGCAGAGCTGAAAACCTAGAGCTATCCAAAGGCTTGGTAAAGATATCAGCCAACTGGTGGTCGCTCTCCATGAACTGGAGTACTATGTCACACTTCTCCACATGGTCTCTAAGGAAGTGATATCGGATATCAATGTGCTTTGTCGAGAATGCTGCACTGGGTTCTTCGCAATGTTAATCGCAGAAGTGTTATCACAAAAGAGTGAAACACTGTCGATAACTAACCCAAAGTCCCGCAGGGTCGAGACCATCAAAGCACTGGCCGCAACAGAATCGGCGGCGGCAATGTACTCGGCCTCTGCGGTGGATGTGCAACACCGATCGCTTCCTCGAGGACCAGGAAATAAGAGAAGTGCCAATGAATTGGCGGTGCGAAGTGCTCTTCCTATCTATCCTCTGACCGACAAAGTCCGCATCCGATTAGGCTCTCAAGGAAAGACAGGATGAGGAAGAGTACCAGATACCATAGTCAATGATAGCTCGAAGGTACCGAAGAATGCGCTTCACCGCCTGGCGGTGAGATACGCGAGGAGAAGCCTGAAAGCGTGCACATAGACACACATCAAAGTGTATATCCGGTCTCGAGGCAGTGAGGTACAAGAGGGAGCCAATCATGTTGTGATACTCCTTCTGATCAACTGACTCGCCGTCCTCATCTGGGTCAAGTGAAGCTGTGGATGCCATGGGAGTTGACACGGGCTTACCATCACTCATGTCAAAGCGTCTCAGGAGGTCACAAGTGTACTTGTCCTGATGCAAGAAGGTACCCTCCCGAGTCTGCTTAATCTGGAAGCCAAGGAAGAAAGTCAACTCGCCCATCATGCTCATCTTAAACTCGGTGCTCATGACATCCAAAAACTGTGAAACGAGAGCATGGGAAGAGCCACCAAAGATGATGTCGTCCACATAAATATGGACGAGCAGAAGATCAGTGCCATGCCTACGAATGAACAAGGTCTTATCTACCTTACCCATCTCAAAACCATGACTCAACAGGTAGAACTTAAGCCTCTCATACCAAGCTCTAGGGGCATGCTTAAGTCCATACAAAGCTTTGGAAAGCTTGAAGATATGGTTTGGGTATTTGGAGTTCTCGAAACCTAGAGGCTGTCTCACATAGACTTCTTCCTCAATAAACCCATTGAGGAAGGCACTCCTGACATCCATCTGGTAGAGCTTGAAACCCTTAGAAGCTGCGAAAGTAAGCAGAATTCTAATGGCCTCAAGTCTAGCTACAGGGGCAAAGGTCTCCTCAAAATCTAGACCCTCAACCTGGGAGAAACCTTGAGCTACCAGTCTAGCCTTGTTCCGAATGACAACCCCATCCTCACTCTGCTTGTTCTTGAACACCCACTTAGTCCCAATGACATTGTGACCTTGAGGGGGCTCAACAAGCGACCAGACCTTATTTTTCTCGAAATTCTCTAACTCCTCATGCATGGCATTGACCCAAGACTCATCAGATAGAGCATGACTAACATCCTTGGGCTCAAAGCTGGCAACAAAGGCAGAATGGAGACAGAAGTATGACATGCCAGACTTTGAGCGTGTGACACGCTCAAAGAGGTCTCCAATAATCTACTCTGAAGGATGGTCTTTCTGGATATATCTAGGAGGTCCTGGATGAGATGAAGAAGTGGCCTCTACCTCGTGAGCTAACGAGGTAGGAACAGAGCCACTAGCTCTAGAGGAAGCAGAAGGCATGGGCTGATCACCTAGAGGTGCGGTGGAGGAAGGCACCTCGAGGGGTGGATGAGGGACTGGATCGGGTAGGCAACCCTCATCTCCATCCTCCTCATCATCCACGAAGATGGGCTCGAATTGCTCTAAAGAACCTGAGATATCTGGCCTCGTCCCCGGACTGGCCTCATCGAAGGTCACCTCACAGGTCTCTACCATTTTACTAGACTCGCAATTCCAAACCCAATAAGCCCGCAAAGAAGTCGAGTAACCTAGAAAGATACCATCACAAGAACGTGACTCGAACTTGTCTAGGTTCCCGGACTTCAAAATAAAGCACTTGCAACCAAACACGCGAAAGTGAGAGACACTTGGCTTTCGCCCATATCTCAACTCATAGGAAGTGCGATGCAAGTGTGCCCGAAGAAAAACTCTGTTCGATACATGGCACGCGGTCGCAATGGCCTCAGCCCAAAACTTCCTAGGAGTAGAGTACTCATCAAGCATTGTCGTGGCCATCTCGACCAAGGTACGGTTCTTCCTCTCCACGACGCCATTCTGCTGTGGGACGTGCGGAGAAGAGAACTGGTGCTCTACACCTGTCTCATCGCAGAACCTCTCAAAGTAGGAATTCTTGAACTCCGTGATTGTCACTACAGATCGCTCGTAAAGCACCTAGGAGCTCAAAAGAAAGCCTACTAAAAAGACCTCAAAAATGTGTAAACGTCTCATCCTTCGAGGCTAAAAAAACACTCAAGAGAACCTCGAGAAGTCATCGACCATGACAAGGACATACCACTTCCCTCCTGCTGACTGCACTCGAGCTGGTCCAACTGTGTCTATATGGAGCAGCTGTCCTGGTGCATCGTCATAGTCACTGTGACCGGAGGATGAGAAGCGGCAACCATCTTGCCGTGCCGGCATGGAGCGCAAACAAAATCCTTGACCATTTTGAGTTTCGGCAGACCACGAATGAGATCGTGGCCGCTAACTCGGGTCAAGTGGTCAAATCCTATATGACCAAGTCTCCTATGCCAGAAGGTAAGGTCACGGGACTCAGAAGCAAATAAACACCTGAGAGGATCGCCGAAGACTCAGAAAAATCAGCACAAAAGATCCTCCCATAACGAGAAATCTCGCAAACCAGACTGCCCAAAGAATCAAGAATTTTGCAATTATTTTTCTTAAAGCTCACCTCATAACCGTCATCGGTAAGCTGGGAGACTGAAAGCAAATTATATCGCAGCTTACTAACCAAAGCAACATCTTTTAAAATAAAAGATTCATTAACACGCACTGTACCTTTGGCGATTACACGCCTAGACGAAGCGTCTCCGAAGGTGATCGTCTCATCACCTGGAGCACGGGCTAGGGAAGAGAACCAACGTGAGTCTCCGGTCATATAACGAGAACAACTGGAGTCTACGAGCCAAACCTCTCCCTTCCCAGCTCGGCGAACCTGAGTCAAGAAGAGAGTAAAGTCTCAGTACTGGGGTAAATCAAGAGAGATTTTGGCACCCAATACTGAGTAACACGTTGAGTAGAAGAAGTAGCCACACATGACAGACCTCTAGCTACCCTACGCTCTCTGTCACTCAAGAAACCAGAAGGTCTGTGTGCAGACCTGAAGCTGTTGTTGGACTAGACTGCTACAGAGGAGCGAGTCAAGACACCAGCAACGTGCTAATCACGCCGTGGGTAGCTATCTCGATGGAGGAAACGAGATCTACCCTCAGGATGGCGGAAGTCACGACCAAAGGGAGCATGAGGACAAAAACCAGAAAACTCAGAAAAACCAAGTCCTCGATGTTGCCCAAATCCATCATCAGAAACAAACCTAGATCTCGTGTTGGTTTTAGGTGCACTCAAAGTCTGGGGCTGACTCTGAATACGCCTAAGAGACTCAACATGGTCACTCCGCGCAATCTTGATGCGCTTGAAGCATCTCTCGACCGAGTGTCCATCCTTCTGATAGAAGGTGCAGTGATACTTCACCTTCTGAGAGGTAGAAGTAGCACAATGAGGCTTCGCCTTCTGAGAGGCCGAAGCTGCAGGTGGAATCACCTTGCTGTCAGAAATCCCTTGGACAAAGCCCGTCGATATGAATTTAACTTCATCAGATCTGGGCTTGGTCTTGATCACACCTGGTGCTATGGGTCTGAGCACGGCAGGTGGATGCTTCCTCATGTCCTCATAGAAATCGTATCCTAGACCTTGATTGAACTTGCAAATCTTGGACTGGTCTAGAATAAGATTCAGCTTCTTCTTGCCTCCTACAAATCTCTCGAGAGTGTTCATAAGATACTGACACTCCCGAAAGAGAGAGGTGCAAGAAGAGCAGGGGGAAGAAGGAACATCAAAAGGTAAGGGAGTAGAAGAAGAAAAACTAACAGCAGTGGAATGAATGGCTTGTGCACGCACAGCCGACTCAGAATGGACAGTTCTACTGCTAGCCAATTGGTTTACGTCGTTAGGTGTCTCTACCTTACCCTTGAGCTTCTCCCCCTCAGCAGCACACACATTACAAGCAGAAGGTGGCTTCTCTAAAAGGTCCTTAGTTAGCTTCACACATTTTTCATCCAAAGCAATCATATCAGATTTTAGTTTGTTACAATTAATGCATGGTGAGCTAACAGGGTCCTTAGAAGCATATTGAGCCAATCTGTTGTTATCAGCAACTAATTCTTGAAACTGTTTGGAGACAGATTCAAGTTCAGCAGTAAGTTTGGGACAATTCACACATGAAGCAATAGGCTCAAGAAGAAAAGCTTGTAATTCAGTAATTTTATGATTTGCCCATTTTAGATTCATCTTCAATTTATTACAACTTTCACAAGTCTCGGGCAGATCAGGCAGCATGGTATAAAGACCTCTAAACGCATTGTCCTTATCCTCACATGAGGTGCAAGATGTAGTCTCAACAACAGATGAAAGGGGTACAACCCTACTCAATTCTAGTTCAGCTAGAAGACTAACATTCTCCACCTTAACCATGTCTAGCTCAGAGGACACACTATCATGCAAGGTCCTTAGTTTCTCTATGTCACTAAGCAGAGCAGTACATACATCACAATCGTCACGGGAGTGAGCAGATCTAAGTGAAGTAAGCTCCCGTGACAAGCTCTCTACTTCCTTCTCCAACTCGCTAACCCTAGCTCTAGATCTAGCATGGAATCTACCTAGCTTAAGAAAGGCATCATTAAGCTGGTCGTATGAAGGGTATACCTCGTCGGAGTCGGAGTACGGCTCGCTGTCGCTCAGTTCACCCTCAAGGGCCATGAAGCACATGCCAGAGAAGTCGTCGCTACCCTTGGGGTCTTGTTCGTCCTTCCCATCATCGTTGCTCCACCCCTCCACCTCGCTGAGATCGAGGCCGTCGAAGGCGGTGAGAATGCGATGGAAGAGCTTCTTGGCTTTGTCAAGATCGCGGAACTTCTTCTTGCCTTGTGCGTGAACTGGAGGCTTCTTGTTGCGGTTCTTGTCGATGTAGTCGTTCCTGTTCACGCCGCTGAAGTCGCTCTTGCCCTTCTCCAGTTTGGGGCAGTTTGCCCGAATGTGGTTGGGGCCACTACACTCGAAGCAGATCACGGGTCCTCCTCTCTTTCTGTCCCTCCTTCTCTTGTAAGCATCAGAAAACTTTCTGGCAAGGAGGGCTAACTGCTCAACTACAAGCTGCTCTAACTGATCATCAGTCACGTCACAGAGAGCAGCAAGTGAGAATCCACAAAGCGAATCAGAAGAAAGACTAGGAGCTGAAGTGGAATCGGTAACTAAAGCCATCGACTGCGACTTCGACTTACGAGAGACAATGTCAATCTCGTGAGTCTTGAGGCGTGAGTACAACGCATCAAGAGTCAAAGTCGAGAGGTTAGTGGTGTCCTTGATGGTAGTCACCTTCATCTCCCAAACCCGCAAATCAAGCACCGCGAGCATCTGACGAGCGTTGTCCGAGTCGGGTTATGTGAGACCGACCGCTCGGAGGTTGCTCAAAATCTTGTGAAAACGCGCAAAGCACTCATCGAGGGACTCGCCAGCGAGCATTTCAAACTTGTTGTAATCTCGCTTGAACTGGTCCTGTCGAAATGTCTTGATCTGGGTGGTGCCCTCATGATATGCGTCGAGGGTCTCCTAGATGTCGAAAGCCGACGAGAGATAAGAGATGCGATCGAACTCGCTTCGACTCAACCCCTAGATTATGATGTTCCCTGCCTTAGCATTTGCCTCAACATCAGCCATTTTCCCGGCATTGATGTTCTCATCGGCAGGAACAACATATCGTACTTTGACCTTCCGCCAGATGGCGTACCCCTGAGCTTGGATGTAGGTCTCCATCCGACTCTTCCAGAAGGGATAGTCGATCCCATGGAAGATCGGGGGCTTGGTCGAGTACTTGTCTGTCGCCATGGCTCTAGAGACCGGTTAAGATCTAGCGAGAAGAGCTAACCGGCTCTGATACCAATTGTTGGATCGAAATCGGCAACAGAGGGAGGGGTGAATGGTGCCTTTTTAAAGTGCCCCAAGAATTTGTACGAGTACTTCTCCGATAGCTAAGGAGCTATGAAGAAATAAATGTTCACTGGAGAAACAAAACAGATGAGCAATCACAGTGCAGACAAAACCTACGAGAAGAAATGTAAAGGGTTCAAAATCAAGCAACAATGGAAGCACTTGGAACAACGAAGCAAATGGCACAGGAGGCTGAAAACAATAGAAATAAAATTAGCCTAAAACCTAAACTGCAGACCATCCACTGACTGCACTTGAGAGATAAACAAACTGCAATTGACCGAACACAAGAGAAATCAAAAACTGCTCCTTGGCCGAACACACAAGAGCCTGCAATTGCTGAAATTATCTAGTCCTAGAGAGATCACAAAAGAGACAAAAGCTGCTGTAAGGAGCTGATTTCCTGCTCATGTCTTCAAGCAGAAAAAGAGGCACTCGGCCAATCAAAGGGAAAAACAAACTGCTGCCACCTAAAATGAAGAAACGGCCTAAAAGCTAAAAAGAAAGTGAGGAGTTGCAGCTTCTCTGGAGAGGACCGAAAATAATTGGGTTGCATGCTGTCCGAAATCACAGAGAGAAGCTACAGCTTCAAGCAAGGAACCAGCCGAAGAAAGAACAGCAAAAATGCATGCAAAGAGAACTAAAAAACTAATACTTCTTGGGAAGAATTCTGGAGAGATAAACGCAGACCAACGAAGTTCAAAAGAAAAGATTTAATATTGAGAGTCTAACTTACTTCAAGAAAGAATCAAGTGAGCAGCACCTTGCTGAAAAGAGTAACAAACAACATGTTGGCCGAATGAACTGAGAACAGTGCTTGCTGTCCTCTTTTGGCTGGAAGAACAGAGAGGAGAAATAGGAATGAACAACTTGATATTCTCAGAGTAATTGGCACATAGACTTCCAACCAAGTGAACCAAACACATTTAAAAAGAAACAAGAACCGAGAAAGATCAAAAAGTGCTACACCCAAGAGAGACCAACATAGAACCAATGCAGAAAAATAAAAGAGCACTAGAGTAACTCAAGTAAAAATCTCTCATATTAAAATTGATACGGAGAGATACGCGATTACAAAAGGGATTTCTCAGCTCATCTCTCTCTCAATCTCACTCTAACTAAATCCCCATACATGCTTGAAATATAACACACTCTCTCAAATCATCTCCTAAAATCACCCTCTCATTTTCATTGTGCTGAATTCTTTAAGGCTACTAGAGAACACCCTCTCCATTTATAGCCTCCACTAATGGGTTTACAACCCACTTTACCCATTAGCTCTCAACAACTCATGGCGCTTTATCCACAATCCACTTCCTTTAGTGCAGCTTTGCGTATTCACCAAAACGCCCCTCGCGCACCTTCCAGGAAGCTTCCTCATTCCTTGCCCTCCAAGCCACGCAGCCACCTCGAGTCCTCGCCGTCTTCGGCACACCTCGACCGCTCTGACCTCGGCACCGCCCGCGCCTAGTCCGGTCATCCCGTGCCTCGCCACGACTCCACCTCGACGTCCTACAGCCATCATAGACAAGAAACAAATCACATAGCACCGCTCGAAATATTATAACCATACATTAGCATCAGACGAAATACTCAAAGCCCAAACCGATCGAAGCAAAAAAAAATAAACGACTTAAGCACGATCGACCTAGTTTGACCAAGTCCGACCGAAACCGATTGCGCCGTGCAACGACATGGCTCGAGCCACTCAAACCAAACTCAAACTCTCCCGAACACGCGTCAATTACTCATCACGAACATGGGGTCATAACCACATGGTCTCTCATTCCTCTATAATGTTACCAACTCCAACCTTTGCCGCTGGTCTTGCGAAATAATTCTTTTATTTAAATATCAACCAAACGACAAAAGTTAGTACGCTTGACACTAAACGAAGAAGAGATATAAATTTGCTAATTACCAAAAAGGTACTCAACCATTCAAGGCTAAGCATGTCAGCTGTAGATGATATATGAATTACTGATGCACGTGAAACAATTGTGCTACTTCCGCATGTACATGTCGCCTTCAACAGATTCCTAAAAAAACAACAACAAAGCAAGGGTGAGTCTGAAGACTCAGCAAGCACATGATAAAACAGTGACATCACTTTAGCAACTCATTCAATTTCATGAACCATAAGCTGTAAATCACTCTATAACTGTAAACTGTAAATTAATCCGTAACTGTAAACTGTAAGTCCAATATGTAACTAGAAACTGTAAATCAATTCTGTGTCGGTACAGTAACCATCAAATCACATTTATGAACTGTAATCCAGAATCTCTGGGTTTCCTCCCTGTCTCCTGTTCATTTCCTACAAATGCAGTGCGATGCAATGCACCTCTGTATGCAGCTTATACCGGTATGGTAGAGTTGCTTCACCCGTCGGTGAAACCCTTCTACCTCCATCCTTGGAGGTGCCTATCGAAGTAGGTCTCGATTTTCCCATCGTCGTGGGAGGCCTATCGTCATAGGTCCATGAGTGCAATGCATAATGCGCCGCTGTATGCCACTTATACTGGTATAGTGGAGTTGCATCACCCGTCGGTGAGGCCCCTCTGCCTCCATCCCTGGAGGTGCCTACCGAAGTAGGTCCTGTTATTCCCACCATGTGGGATGCCTACTGTCGTAGGGCTTTCATGATGCTCATGGTGCAATGCAAATGCAACATTCTTCAAATGTTGATATTCAATCATAAGCATCATGCATCGCAATACAATCAACAGATAAGTCGGGATATCATTTCATAACACGACATAAATCATGGCATAAAACAAATATCAGTCATTGATCACAATCCACTATTCCACCATGCACTTGCCTGATTATCCCGTGGACGATGCATGGAGCACCAAACCAAAGCCTCCACCTGAAAGCATCACCCGAACCCTCAACTCAACATTGCAATTCACACAAGTATGCAAACAACAAGGGTTCTACGCGTGTAGACAACCAGCTATATTCCTACACGTAAACCTGATACCAACAACCTCTCTCTCACCGGACACCTTTCCGATGCCCCGGTGCCCAAACGATCATACTTTAACGATCATCGCCTATAATCGCAGATAAACCTTATTTGCACATCTACCATTTTTCTCTTCATTTTTTCTCCTCTTTTCTTTTCTTTTTTCTCTCCTCCTTTTCTTTCTTCTTTTTTTCTTTCTTTTCCCTGTTTCCTTCCTCCCCTTCTTTTCTTTTTCTTTTCTAACCCGACCATCACTCTCATTTCTTCCACTCTCTCTCTCTCTTCTAGCCGTTTCCTTCTCTCCCGATCCAATCGGATCTCGGCGTCGCACCTCTGGCTCTCCGGTGCTGCACCGCCTCAGCCTCTTCCCAGCCCTGACGCTTTCACCTCCAGCTCCTCCATGCGCCATCTCCCCTTGGCTCGGCTGTGCCATGGCTACGCCGCTATACGTCGTCTTCGGGTGTCCCTCACCGTCGACATCTCTCCTCGGCCGCCCTCTCGACTGATGTTGCAGTTTTCCCTCTACTAATACTCCTCCGACCTCTCGCTGTCTCCGGCTCCTCATCACCTGAGCCCCTCACGCCACTCTGGTAACCCTAGGTTGACTCTAGGTTTGGGGCATCGCCTGGCGGCTCCGATTTGCTCTTCCTCTTCTTCCTTGACTCACCTCTTCTACTCCCTCCCACTCTATTTATTCGATTTGATACTAGATTTTGATTTGCCCCTTTGATTCTTGGATCTACCCGAGGGTGGTTATTCGGTGGCTCCGGCAAGGCTCGAGGTCATGCCATGCGCTGGGGAGCATGCCATGGCCGTCGGGTGCGCGGTGCCCTTCCTACACCATGGTGGCTCATCTCCTCGGTACTATTTGCTCCCTCTACTCCCTTCCTCTACCTCCGGCTAGTGCTCTCTGTGCTGGTCCCATGGTGCCCTAGCGATGCTATGCCATTCTGTTGATTGTTGGTTGGCTACGGGTCTGCATGATTTCATCTTAAGAACTTGCTGCCATTAGGGAGAAGGGTTGGTGGGCTACCTTTGACGGGTGATTGTCGGGTTGCTTTAGGGCGAGGATGGAAACTTGTGCTCAGCAGTCGCTTTCTTGGTCGGGGGCGTGCTAGCTGGCCTTGGCGGTGGTCTTCTCCGCTACGGCTTGCTGGCCCGGTTGGCCCCTTGCTGCCTTCCTACTGCTGTTTGGCACTTCCTGGTGCTTGTCTATGGTGGCTAATGCTCTGTGATCGAAGGGTTGGAGGGTTTGGGAATGAGACTGGAGGGAGAACTGGCTTGCTAGAGCCGTGATGTTTCTTCTCCTTGTCCTTTGCTCGGTTGGCTATGTGTGGTAATTGGCTTGTGGCTATGCGGTGTTTTCTCGATGCTTTGCTGTCCTCTCTGTGGCTCGGTGGCTAGGATATCCAGAGAGGTCGAGTTGTCCCTTATTGTAGTCGAACTGTAGCGGCTGAATGATATTTTTTTTGTGTTTTTGGGTATTTGGCCGGTCACTATGGTATTTTTGCAAATATCTTAGGTTTGTTTATGCCGAGTGATGACCTGATGGTTGTGAGAGGTGCCGAGTGGCCCTCGGACAGTCAGATATCTCTATGAATGGACTACGCTACCCGAAATTAACCTCTAAGGTTCTGACGGCAATTTCTTCACTTTCCTTCCTTCTTCTTTCCCACGGGTATTACAGATTGATTGGATGGACGGAAATTATCCACTCTGTTTGCATCCCTAATTACGAGTCAATTAGCATCAGATTTGGTCTTGGAATAGCATAGTACTACTTGTGGAATGTCGTCAGAGATGTGCACGAGCAGTTCGGCCCTGTGAGAGTAATTCTCCCTCATTCGGATGGGCTGTCTATAAATAACTCAAATGATTTCATAAGAAGAAAAACCATTTAAATTTTTTAATCAATGACATATGGTCTATATAAAGATATTAAAAACGATGATTTCAGCTTTACAAATCACGATATCCCACTACTACAGAAAGCCTAATACTAGACGGCCAATCACAGACGGTTTGACAAAACCGTCTGTGACCGACACTAACACAGACGGTTTGAATTTGGACACCGTCTGTGTTGGCGGCGTCTGAAAAAAGGAGAATCACAGACGGTTCGTACCGATAAACCGTCTGTGATACTTTAGTATCACAGACGGTCTGTATTAAAAACCGTCTGTGATAATCCCAGATTATCACAAATTTTTTTATTAAAAACCGTCTGTGATAATGGCACTAGGCATTTATTGCGCTGCTCAGACCGCATCTATCTTCATCTCGATCCAGATCTAGCCACTGCTACACACTCTTTCGCTCAGGAGGCAAGCTAGGCGATTTCAGGGCAGTTAATTTGGTGGGAAGAGGCAGAGATTGAGCTTTGAAGATTCATACTTTCCTGGTTGCTCTAGATATGGTTAGTAATGAAATTTATTTTTTCTTTGCATTACAATTTAGATCTAAGTAATTGGTGAGTTATTGAAGATGGTTTGCAAAATTGTTGGTTATATAATAGCTGTTGTGTTTATAATATGAATTGAGCTAGCAAATTAAGCCTCAATATAATACATGTGGCCGGTATATATGTAGTAATAATTAGTTAATCTAATTTTCAATACTAAGTTGTTATATATATACGTAACGTAGGACCGAAGCTGGATGTATGCCGTGAGCCGTGTCAGTGAAGAGTACATTAATGGCATGTCTGCTTTTACAAGAGCCGCCGAGGAGGATATGTTGAATAAGGGGGTTGAATATATGTACTGTCCATGCACTGACTACGAGAATTTAAAGATGTTTAAGAACCGAGGGCAAATTGAAACGCACTTGATTCGGAGGGGTTTCAAAAAGGGTTATACGTGTTGGACCAGTCATGGCGAAGTGAATGATCATATGCCGCCGGATGACATCGCCGGTGAAGTGAATGATATGCCGCCGGATGACATCGCCGGTGAAGTGAATGACATGCCGCCGGATGATGTCGATTGTGGCTCGGATTCGGATAGGTTGCACGATGATAATTTGGGTCAGATGCTTCGCGATGTAGAAGAGAACTATGATGAGAGAGAGTATGTTAAATTCCGGGGCTTGATGGAGGACTCGGAGAAACCTTTGTTCACGTGCTGCAAGTATACGAGGTTGTCGGCCGTGCTTGAACTGTTGAAATTGAAGGCAAGTAACGGTTGGTCCGACAAGAGTTTCACGGCGCTGCTAGGTCTTTTAGCGGACATGCTTCCGGAGGGAAATGAGTTGCCTAAAACCACGTATAAAGCCAAGAAGGTTCTTTGTCCGTTGGGAATGGAAGTAGAAAGAATACATGCATGTCCGAATGACTGTATCCTCTACCGTAAAGAGTTTGCAAACATGCATGTATGTCCGGTGTACAACGCATCCCGATAAAAACGTAACAATCAATCAGATGATGGCGAGGGAACAGAGGCGAAGAAAGGACCTCATGCTAAGGTGGCATGGTATTTTCCTATAATTCCCCGTTTGAAAAGGTTTTTTGCAAATCTAAAGGAGGCAAAACTGCTGCGTTGGCACTCGGAGGAGCGCAAGAAGGATGGAATACTAAGACACCTTGCTGATTCCACGTAGTGGAGAAACATCGATAGGAGTTTTGCAGACTTCGGTGCAGAACCAAGGAATATAAGGTTTGGACTGAGTACAGATGGAATGAATCCTTTCGGTAGCATGAGCAGCCGACATAGCACATGGCCCGTGACTCTCTGCATCTATAACCTTCCTCCTTGGTTGTGTATGAAGCGAAAGTATATTTTGCTGTCAATACTTATCCAAGGGCCAAAACAACCTAGGAATGATATTGATATGTTCCTAGCACTGTTGGTGGAATATCTAAAAATACTGTGGAACGAAGGGGTACAGGTATGGGATGCATACAAACGAGAGAACTTCACTCTGCGCTCCTTATTGTTCTGCACCATAAATGATTATCCTGCCCTTGGTAACCTATCGGGCCATAGTACAAAAGGTGCCAAAGCTTGTACTCACTGTTTAGATGGTACCGAGAGTGTGTGGCTGAAACACTCACGCAAAACCGTCTACATGCGTCACTGCCGGTTCCTTCGGAGGGCTCACCCATACCGCAAGATGAAGAAACAATTTGACGGAGAGAAGGAAGACGGTTCAGCTCCAAGGCATTTAAGGGGACACGAGGTTTATGATATGGTTAATGATTTAGATGTTGTCCTCGGAAAGGGACGTAAATTGAGGGCTCATGAGAAGAACACCTGGAAGAAAAGATCAATATTTTGGGATTTACCTTATTGGGAGTACCTAGATGTTCGACACTGCATCGACGTAATGCACGTAGAAAAGAATGTATGCGACAGCTTGATTGGTCTCTTACTGAACATTCGTGATAAAACAATGGACGGCGCCAACGCACGGCTTGACTTGGCTGATATGGACATCAGGCCTGAGTTAGCACCGGCATGCACTGATAATGGACGAACGTACCTTCCCCTGCGTGTTACACTCTGTCCAAGGCTGAGAAAATAGAACTGTGCCAGTGCTTGCATGGTGTCAAAGTTCCGTCTGGTTACTCCGGCAACGTGAAGAAACTTGTTTCGATACAAGATTTGAAGTTAAATGGCATGAAGTCTCATGATTGTCATATGCTGATGACACAGATGCTCCCTATTGCAATTGGAAATATTTTACCGATCAAAGTCTGAGAGACAATCATGAGGCTATGTTATTTCTTTAACACAATTGCTCAGAAGGTCATCGATTCCGAAGGACTAGATGCTCTGCAGGACGAGGTGGTGATGACTCTATATATACCCTCTGGCTAGGGTTTTTCGTGTGCGCTGCAGTTATTCGATCTAGATCTAAATCCCGAGCCCGTCATCGTCACCGCCTCCCCGAGCCCTCGCCGGCCGCCTCCCTGAGCCCTCGTCGGCCGCCTCCCCGAGCCCTCGTCGGCCGCCTCCCCGAGCCCGCCGCCATCGCTGCTGCCTCCTCGCTCCTCCGTCGCTGGCCACCTCCCTCGGGGCCGTCCCCCGAGCCGTCGTCGCCACCTCCCTCGGGCCCGTCCCCCGAGCCGTCGCCGCCGCCTCCCTCAGACCCGTCCGCCGAGCCGTCGCCGCGCGTGAGACCCGGTCCCGACCGTTGGTGGCGCCGCCGAGTGCTTAACCCCTCCCCTCGCTTTGATTGGGGCATCCGAAGGACAATGAGCTCCTCCTCCTCTCTCTCTCTTTGAGTTTTGCCTGTGGTGTGTGACGACCTCAGTTCCCTGGTGCTCTCCGGTGAGGTGCTTGGCCAGCTCCTCTCCTGTGCTTGTGCGGCGTTCCTCTACCTCGACTCGTCGGCGTGAGCAGTACTTCGACGAGCAGTCTTGTGAGTGAATCTGTCATTTTTGTGCAATCTCTGTGAGCTATGCTAGCTTGTTGATCTTTCATATATTATCTGGCACTGGGAGACATAGATTGCTTGTGGGATCGGTTGTTGCTCGATGATGATATAAATCATATACTGAGATTGGTTGAATTAGTCTTTGAGCTCTAATTACTGTCAACTCTGTTATCACAATTAAGTTTGTACTCTGGAAGAGATTCTCTAGACATTGATATATTGTTCTTGTGCCATTCGGTTCTTGCTGTTTTCATATTATAGCAAATCCATATACTAATCTGTTAGGAATTAATTTTGACAAGTTAAAGACTAATTCATTGAGTGAAAGTTAACTTGTATTTGGATGGATTTGCTTTATTAAACACTGCTGCCTGAATATATACATGCTGGATATATTGATCTTGAGATTGTAGAGTTTGTATCTAGAGCTCAAATGACTGAATTCATTATTTGGCATAACCAATCAAGGAAGAGTATATGATTTAGTAGCGGGACGGCCAAGATTAATCTTGTGCAACCCTACAATTTGAGAGCACAAATTAATCAATTAAAACTTGAGCTTGTTGCTAGTCTTAATTGATACATGCCTTTTACATTGTCATACATATTCATGTTTAGAATGTTATTGATTCTATTATTGAATATGTGGCATATGCAAGATTCATATTGCTACCATTATATATGTATATATGTAGGTATATATATGTATATGTATGTATGTATATACACATATATATGTATTGTAATCGCCTATATTGAGCGAAATAGATAGATATTGCACTTTCTTATCTTATGGTATGGCACTTTCTTATCTTATCCTAATAGACCCACAAATTGAGCAACATGTCATCCGCGCATTTTCAACAGCATCGCCGGAGGTGTCCGCTCCAACATCAAGACGCCAAGGAAGAGGGCTATCGAAGAAGTCTGAGGGCCGATTTACCATCACAGCGGTCGATGCATCTGGGGTCCCTCTCCTTCCTCACAAAGCAGTAAGCGCATTCCGAACGTTGATCGGAATAGTTGCACGAGAACGAATTGAGATCACATTCAATTCGTGGAAGAACATGCCTAAGACTCAGAAACGTGAGCTGTGGACCGAAATTTTGGCATCGTTCGAGATCCCAGAAGAAAGCACGCTTGTCAAGAAATACGTGGAGACGGACGAAACGCCTTTTCATAAATACCCATTCCTGGAACCACAATGGGAAGAGTTCAAGGCGATGAAGACAACCGAAGATTTCAAAAGTACAAGTGTGGTGCACAAGGCCCTCCAGCAAAAAAACACACCCCAACAGACTTGGCATAGCTGGGTATGCGGGTAAAATCCCGCAGTGGAGGAAGGAGGATGAACTGGCAGCCCAACAGGACATCGCCCCGCCATTTTCCAATATCTCGGATGAGCGCGCTCGAAATTGGATTAGAGCAAGGTCATCTACAACGACATTGGGGGACGTCTCCTTTCGAAACCCTGCAGACCAGCAAGTGTCCCAGCGCCTGGTAAGATATCGATCGAACTACGTAGCTTGTAATTACTCCACAACTTCGTACGAATTGAAATGACATGTCGTGCTCTTGCAGGAAGAGCTGAGTTTTGAATCTACCCTGGGATCATTCCAAGGAACAAGGGAGAATGATATGCTCTCCGTGGCCCTAGGAAACAAGTAGCACCCGGGCCGTACGAGAGGCCTTGGCCTTTACGTTCCTTGGAAACATGGTTTCCAAGATGACTTGAAATGTATCGGCGTAGGAAGAGAACCAAAGCCGAGCGTGAGGAGCAGCTACGAGAAGAGATCAAGGCATCTCTTAGAGAGGAGCTAATAGGTGAGCTGGTTGATGTAGTCAGAGATGAGGTGCAGAAACATACAGAAAGTCAGCAGGCCACCGCCGCCGCTCCTATGCTAGCTAGCCCGCACAACCGTCTATGCAGTTGCGCGTCCAATTCGACGGAAAGCGAGGCCAAATTTCCTGTAGACGACATCCAGGTAATAATTATTATCTCTCGAATGCTTACTCCATTGATAGGCTTATTGAAGTAGCTAATTTTGTATTGTTATGTAGGAGCCTACGAAGTGCAGGCTCGAAGTGAGATATGCCTTTGTTCCCTTGTACGCTGCTTGGGGCCAGGCATATCCGTCTGCTATTGGGGCCATGGTGCACGGTCAAGCTTTAGTGCCAGGCTACGCAAAAGTAAATGTGGATGGTGTGCATGTCAATTTTCAGATAGTCCCGCTACCGAAGCCCCCCAACGATGAGATCATGACTCTAGGGCAGGCCATTGGAACATTCATCCAGTGGCCCAAAAGCGACATCTCCCTGGAGGCTTCTGCACTAGTGGCCGGACCAGAAGGGCAGCGCGAACCAGAGCTAAATGCACTGGTGCTATCTCCACAAGGACAGTGCGAACCAGAGCTACCTGCATCGGTGCTATCTCCACGGGTGCTATTCTTGCCAAAGCAACTTGCACCGGTGCTACCATTACAGTCGACTACCATAAAGTCGACCTACAGGCGAGGCAGTGGCCAAGGCAAATCAAAGACGAAGGATGATGATGATATCCCGTACCTGCCATTGGCCTGCAAATTTGTGCTAGGCGAGCCAATGATATTCCCAGAAGAGCACCTCTTAACCTTAGGACTTGGTTGCCAAACGTTACACGCTTGGTATATGGAACAGTCCAATAAGCCAGAGGCATAACGACGCTCAGGTATCACTGTCAAATTCAGGCGGGATCATTTCCAGCACGAAATTCAGGATTGTGTCTTCGCGGTGACCTTTGACAATATATTTGGTCTTTTCACGCTCAACGCTCTCGACGCCTCACTCGTTCGATGATGGATGCTGTAAGTCTGTACAATCATAGTCTCTGTTCACGTAATACCGATATATGTCACAATTTGTTACTTTTCTGTGTATATATATAGATTCATGCTGACCGAAGCTAGAACATCGAAATCACCAATTGGTTTCCTGGACCCACGCTTGGTCGCCATTGATACCATCAACAACGATGCATCCTTCGTCGAGAGCTATATTACATTAGCACTGATGGCTCACCGCGATAAGGAATTTGTTCTTATGCCATACAATGAGCACTTCTATTGGATTTTAATTGTACTTATACCAAAATAGAACAAGGCTATATACCTTGATTCTCTAAGTAAGAACAAATCCAAGTACACAGCTATCGCTCAAATACTCGATAGGTAAGTACATTGTACATTGTACTCTTTCTTTCCTTCCGAATGACTAATCTAACTTTTTTGAATAACGAAGGTCGTTCGCCACATACGTTGCACAAACATGGACGACAGCGGCCAAGCCCTTGAAACATGTTCGCAATTTTCGGGTATTCGCTAGCTACACATTAATTAATTAAACCTATACAACACTTAGTAGTAATGTCTCTTGATTTAACACATTCTATTTTTTTCAGTGCCACCACCAGCAGCTGGGCAACACGTGTGGATTCTACGTGTGCCACCATATGAGACTACTCCTCGATTCCTCGAAGATCACCAATTCTAAGGTTTGTCAATCTTCCCACATTTATTTCATATTTGTCAGGTTATATATGTACGCACATTGATATTCCTATCAACAGGCTGCGCCCATCTCTACAACTGCATTGAGACAGCCGGACTTTACACTAATTCGAGGAGAGTTCGCTTGGTTTTTGTGGACTAAAGTCATAAGATCAGATGGAGAGTTCCACTGCGCACAATGATTTTTTTATTGCTCTTATCACTCCAGAATCGAGGTCTCGCGAAAGGAATAGATCCATAATCAACGAACTTGTCGGCTGCACAAGTAATACTTGAATGGCAATCATGCACCATCCAAGTATAGCTTGTGCAATCTGACAAGTTCGTTGATTATGGATCAGTTCCTTTCACGAGACCTCGATTCTGGAGTGATAGAGCAATAAAAAAATGCAATGTTACCATCTAAGTGCAAATGTAGTGTAGATCTTTTGTAATTGTGTATTTATTAATGGATATTTTATTTCATTTCAATTAATTGATTTGCGAAATGGATGCTTTATGTTTGTGAAATGAAGTGCGATGTGAATTCGATGTTTTATGTTTGTGAAATGAATTGATATGTGAATTGGATATTTTATGTTTCTGAAATGAATTGAGATGTGAATTGTATGTATACATGTACATCTTTATCTGTTTGTTTCAGAGGGTATGGCTAGCATTTCTTGAGGCTAGCCAATATACAGAAATAGATTTAGCGGTAGAAAAGAACATCACAGACGGTTTTTAGTTACAAACTGTCTGTGATAGGTGATAATCACAGACGGTTTGTAACTAAACACCGTCTGTGATATATCAATATCACAGACGGTTTTTAACTAACAACCGTCTGTGATATATCAATATCACAGACGGATTTAGTTAAAAACCATCTGTGATAATCAGCTATCACAGACGGTTTTTAGTTAAAAACCGTCTGTGATATTGATATATCACAGACGGTTGCCCAACCGTCTGTGATAACCTTCGATTATCACTGACTCATAAATTCAGACGGTTCAGAAAACCGTTTGTGATGGCGTTTTTGAACCGTCTGTGATGACATTTTCCGTAGTAGTGTCCTCATGTCGAATTGTAATTCCAATGCTTCTTGTCACAGATCTTGAAAGAAAATGAATGCTGAGATTGGCGATGCCTCAAAAGGAAAAAAAATCAAAGCTATAACATCAATGCATATATAATTTAAGATAAATCTAAGTTGCAATTTCACATTGATAAAATCTGCCAAAGGAACCATTGATCGGCTTCACAGCACCAACAATCAGAAAACCTTTATGCAACTGTTCAAGGATATACTGTTTTGGTGGCGAACGTCACCGGGGTGACTACGGAATAATTCATCAGTTCAATAAAGTCATATTTCGCACTGCCACAGACCCAATCAAGATCAGCTCGATACCCAGACTCACTTGGAAAAGAACGTCAGTCTTGACTCCAGCGATTTGATGAAACCTTCTCTCTTTCAGATGTTTCATTGTTTATCCGAGTTCAGATTTCAAATATCTCATATAGACTAAGAAAATCTCATCATATATAACAGTACTACAGAGCTGCACACTAATCGGACGCCAACTCCCACGAGTATGTCTAGCAGCCTCGTTGCTTACTTCTGAATGTCTCAATTCTTCCATGATCAATAAAGAACTAGATGACAAATATACGCACGATCCATGCTACAACCAGGATGAAACAAATAAGTTTGCAGTTAATGCATCCGTGCTTTGCCAAGCTCAAAGTAAGAGACTAAAATGGTTTACAAACAAAAAAATAACCAGTAACACATTTGAAATGCTACAATGGTAACCCTAGAGGAGTCCAGAATAAAGTAAGAGGCACAAACTAAGACATGTTGGACTGAGCCAATTGAGACAGTATGGTGAAGTTAATTTGCAGTGTGTAGAGATCGCAAGACCTTGTCTCAGCCCTGGAAGCTGGAGCATTTCCACAAACAATAATAGGCTAAAGAGCTTTCCTCAGACAGCAATTTTTTTCCCACCAGTGCAATGCTGAATCAGTGTCGACACTCCTGGTAGAATAAACAGATGAAAGGAAATAAGAATGGCTAGATACTTTGTATGAGAATATTCATGAATGGCATGCAAATTTTGTGCAAACGTAAAAATCAACAAGAATCTCTAAATGTATTGTCACTTAAATGGTGTTGCCGTAGCATGAGCGATGAGGCGCGCGTCGATGGTGTTGCCGTGGCTGGTAGTGAAGAGCACCCAACCAAATAGCTACAACAAGTACGCCTTCAAGTGGCGTGCGGCCTACTGATCGTCTGCATCTGGATCCATTCCGCTCCACCTGAATGCAACCAAGAAGTTATTAGTACGTAATAGAAGAAATGAGAGCTTACAGGACTGATTATAAAGAGCACGTACCCAGAACTGTGCGAGCCACCTCAGCGACGCCCCATGTGTTTGACCCGCTGGGAAGATGTAATAGTCATCCGCGGCACCCGATGGAAGGACCCCCTCAAATCTAGCGAGTAGGTCTGCCGCCACCCGGCCGGGGCCTCCGGTAGGAAGGCAGTAGCTCCCTCGATTGGAAGGCCAAGCATGAGGGACACATCCTGCAGAGTAGGCATCATCTCCTCGAATGGGAGGTGGAAGTGTGCATCTCTGACCGCCAATGGTCCACCAAAGCCGTCAGTAGAGAACGGTCAAACGAGAAGTGTCGTGATCACTCCACGTCGTCGTCCCTGCGCGCGGGCAAGGCGGGTCCATCCTCGTCAGTGGCCTGCACCATCCGGATGAGAGAGAGTAGCCCAGCATCGCGTAGCCTACGAAGCAAGTAAAGGTCAGCACGAAACCTACTTACAGCAATAGTACAACGCTAGCGAAGGGCACACCTGACTGTCTAGCAGGGGTCTAGTCTCCAGGCCACACGAGGTGTACGTGTCCGGACCACTCCCAACTCAGCTGGCTCCTCCGCGCTCCCTGTAGGCGGGACACGACAGGAAGCACGATGCAGCCGGTCAACGTGCTCGTTCAACAGGCTGTAAGGCCAGTCCGACCCACGAAGATCATGAGCCATACCTGCAAAATGAATTTAAGTTAGCATCTCTACCTGCAAAGTAACAGTAAATAGAACTTGTAAGTAAATAAACAGAGCAATACTAGGCTACCAGCACAACATCAACTACATTAATGAAAGGGGGATGTAACATAGCAATTATACAAACTGTACATGAAATATACGATACATTTAGTATGACATTTCGCACGTCAAAAGTGCCTACTAACAAAATACAGTTTACAATGGAAATTTATTTCTAGTCACCAACAACTAGTAGTACACACCATACCGCTCTGCCTATTAATAGTACATGCATTGCATCGTCTAGCTATGTGCCACTCCTAATCGCATCGCCCGCAACGTGCACCAGATGTTCCGGGTTGCGCTTCGTTCATATCATTTCTAATACACCGGCTCTGTCACCGACTCTTCCCACCCTTCAGCATGTTAATATCTGGAATCTAGGTCCTCCCTGCAATGTCCAAGGTGGCGAAGTTTTCTCACAACCCTGAACTCTCTGAGCTCCCCACACCACACATGCAGTACCCTCTCCTTGAAAAAGTACTCCGACATGAAGTTCGAAGGATCCATGCTCACGGTCCTGCATGCAGCGAGGACATGAGATCATGGCTCATGTAACAGCTTCAGCTTGTTACACGTGCAGCTAGGTTCGTTTGCATAATCTCTAAGGCATACCTCGTGGGTAACAAGGGAACGAGCCGTCCCAAATCCGGCTCTATCACGGAGTACCACGTTCAAACGATATTCCCTGTTGCCCATGACGTGCACTGTGTGCAATTGGCCCTTCTATGCCTTCGTCTCCATGTATGCCGTAATGTTCGACGAGTACAATACTCGGGGATTAGCTGCATGAAGTGCGGCATTCGTGTGCCTCTCCCTGTAGTAGCCGATTGTGCTGTAAAGAATACCATTCATGATAGCAACAAGGGGCTAAGAACGAAGGCCCCTGAGAACCCAATTGTACATCTCTGTAAGGTTAGTCATCATTATGCCGTACCTTGCACCATCCATGTCGTGCAACAACGACCACTTCTCCAATGGTTCTCCCTCGATCCACTGCGAGAACCATTTGATGTTCCATGATGTTCCATGAGCTCCTCCTTCTCAGACCAGCTGGGTTAGGCTCATCAGTGCTGCCAAACATTCTGGTTGTGCCGCCTCAGGCATGATCAGCCCCTTGCTCCTCTCGTCGACGTGCTTCTTACTGTGCTCGTCCAACAATGCCCACAAAGCATCAAATTTTCTTCGCTAGTTCTGCATAGCCAGCCTCTTGAATAGCTTCATCAACGATTGTTTTGGGAACTGCTTGAAAAAGTTTGCCCCTAAGTGACGAATGCACCATCTGTTCCTCATATCTGACCAAGAAAAGGGCTCCTCGGGGTCTTCTTGAAGTTTTCTTATGGTCTTTACAATTCTGGCATGGCGATCATAAATTACGCACACACCAGGACGAGCGCCGATAACTCCAACCCTGATATGTCTGAGGAACCACAACCAGTTTTCATAATTCTCATTTTTCATGAATGCGATGGCCAGCGGCAATATTTGGTTGTTGCCGTCAACACGTATGGCCGTCAGGATCTGCCCCTTGAATTTGTCGGTCAAAAAGGTTCCGTCAACTAAGATCACCAGCAACATGTGCCTGAATGCCTCGATGAATGCACCAAATGCTAAGAAGGCCCTCTGCAAAACTGCATATCCTGGCGGCCTTGTGGAAGGCTTGTCCTGTACAATGATATACGTGCCCGGGTTCCTATCCTACAACAACTTAAGCGTACGAGGAAGGTTGTCGTACGCTGCCTCAAAAGATCTGAAATGTTTTCCAACACCTTCTGCCTTCGTGTAGCTAATCTTGTACTTGAATTTCTTCTTGATAGCTATCACGAATGCGTGACCTCCATGTCTTTCTTTTTCACTATCTCTCCATACATCAAATTGGCTATAAAGACGGACGTTAAGTTACAATGCCTCGCCAAAACACTACTGAGAATGCAAGAGTGCGGCTCCACCTTTGATGCAATCCAATGAGTCTCATATTTGGGTCTACGTTTGTGCACCCTCCAAGGACAACCGGCCTGCTCGTACTTCACGGTGTACTGCTCCTGGCTAGATTTCATGACCCAAAAAGTCTGCTGCATTGAAAGAGCCCATAGCTTGATGACATCCTGCAGCGATGCCTTGTCAGCAAACATTGAATGCAACCGAACCTCTGTCTCATGATACTCCCACGGTGATTTGTGCTCATGATGTGCGGAAACACCCTCAGCATCAAACTGGTTCCATTCCCACGGGACGGGAGCTTCATCCTCATTTGAACTATCCTCGTCGTCCTCCTGTACAGCTTCCTCTTCAGCCCATGCCGTCTGGTCATCACACTCTATCTGATGCACTATGTACTCAATATGCTCCTCTTTATCGGCTTGTCCTATTCCCTCGCCATGGTGTGACCATTGTACCTCTCCTCTGTGTACTGCATCGACCTTGTCACGCGCACCAGGAAATAGCTTTCGGGCTTCCTGTCTGGTACTATGACACGCTTTTCATTTCTAACGCATCACTACAATATACATGCACCATGCATGTGGAACCAAATGCCAGTACAATTGCAATTTCCAATTTTCTATCACTGGATTGTTTTGGCGGACAGAATTAACCATCTCTGCACAGTGCAGTGCGAATTGCCACTGCTGCCAGTGAGGTAGATACCAGGTTATTGTGCCATAAGCCGCTCCAAGTGGAGTACTCGCGCTGGAGGGAAGGAAGAAGTGGTAGAGATCGGCAATGTTGAAGGCTGTGCGTGTTTGATCGCAGTCTAATCCGTAGTCATGTATGGTTGCACCGGAAAAACCATTTGTGTCGAATGATGGATATATGGTTCACTTTTACTCACATGCTTAAGCATTTGGGCGAATAAATTGGTGCATCAAACATAATAATCTCTCTAAAGTCTCGACAACTGGGGATGAAAATAGATCAGATACAAAACGGATATTGGTTAAACCATATTCATATCTATATTTTTTTCTTGGATTTAAATACGAATTGGACAAATATCGGATACGAATATAAACCGGACAAATGTCATATACAAATTCAGTTCAGATTATACTCAAAATCGGATCGGATTCGACTATTTTTTGGATTCTAATAATTATTCGTGACCTCTCCTATTTAAAACATAACACCAAATTATTTTAACATTTTAAATTGATATATTGTAAATAAATCAGTTATAAACATATCAAATTTGGCTAAAAAAAGCATGCAAAAAGCTTTATGGGGATGTACCAAAATAAACAATATGAAATGCTAATTTAGAGTCCACCATGACGACGGCCTCGCCGAGATAATCAAAATGTATATATAATATGTCCAATTTGAAGGTCAAATATAAAAGATATGTATTTGCTAGCTGCTGCTATTATATATGTTGAATCCGAATATCTGACTCTGTATCTGTTTCACGTCATACCAGGTTTGTATCTGATATCTCCGACTACGATAGGTAATTAAACATCTGCATTCAGATATGATTTTCTATTCAATTCGGATATTTAGTGTTCCAATTCGAAAATTCAGATCTGGCTTCGTTTTCACCCTTATGGATAACTAGATATTTTGACAGCAAGTTGTACTACCATTGCAATCAGTAGTCTGTTCTTCTGGCCCACCAAGCTTGACCACATCTACGACAGGAAATCGCCACACAGTCTGTTTGTTGAATCTTGCATTCTTGCTACATGACGGTTCAAGTGCACACAATCGATGGATGCGCCAATGTGCTTCTGTGACACGGTAATTTCAGTGCACCTACGTATACAAATCGTTAGGACGCGTCAATGTTTCTACCATAATGTTGATAGATTCCCTGTTCTCTCTACGACACGCTCCAAGGAAGTAGTGGTGTTTTCTCTTGTTTGGCAAACCTAACAAAATTCCCTCTCATAACATCAGATTTTGTCATGGAATAGCATAGTACTACTTGTGGAATGTAGTCAGAGATGTGCACCAGCAGTTCGGCCTTATGAGAGTAATTTCCCCTTATTCTGAAGGGCTGACTATAAATAACTCAAATGATTTCATAAGAAGAAAAACCAGTTAATTTTTTTAATCAATGGCATATGGTCTAAATACAGATATTAAAAACGATGATTTCAGCTTTACTAATCACGATATCTGCTTCTTGTCACAGATCTAGAAAGAAAATGAATGCTGAGATTGGCAATGCCTCAAGAGGAAAAAAATCAAAGCTATAACATCAATGCATATATAGTTTAAGATAAATCTAAATTGCAATTTCACATTGTTAAAATTTGCCTAAGGAACCATGGATCGGTTTCACAGCACCAACAATCGGAAACCTTTATGCAACTGTTTTAGGATATACCGTTTTGGTGGCGAACGTCACCGGGGTGACTATGGAAGGATTCAAAAGAATTCATCAGTTCAATAAAGTCGTATTTCGAACTGCCACAGACAAATAAAGATCAGCTCGATACCCAGACTCAGTTGGAAAAGAACGTCACTCTTGACTCCAGTGATTTGATGAAACCTTCTCTCTTTCAGATGTTTCCTTGTTTATCCGAGTTCAGATTTCAAATATCTCATATAGTGTTAGGCCATATGGATGGTTGTAAATAAAAATATGATGAATAATTGATATTTAGTTTGCTTTGAATTTTGCGTTTGTAAAAGACTTGGTCGTTTGCTATTGTAGACTTTGCCTTCGAGTGATTTTGCGCAGTTACAAGTGATCTCAATCCTCAGATTTCAGATTTCAGACTATGACCACAGCCTTCAGACTATGACCACAGCCTTCAGACTACGACCACAGACTTCAGACTTCAGACTTTAGACTATGACCACAGTCTTCAAACTACGACCACAGATTTCAGACTTGGACATCAGACTACGACCACGGCATGGCAAAATGACCTCACTCTGTATCAGATTACGACCACAGCATGTCTTTCTTTTCCACTATCTTCCCATACATCAAATTGGCTATAAAGGCGGATGTTAGGTTACGATGCCTCACCAAAACACTACTGAGAATGCAAGAGTGCGGCTCCACCTTTGACACAATCCAATGAGTCTCATACTTGGGTCTACGTTCATGCACCCTCCAAGAACAACCGACCTGCTCGCACTTCACGGTGTACTGCTCTTGGCTAGATTTCATGACCCGAAAAGTCCGCTGTATTGAAAGGGCTCACAGCTTGATAGCATCCTGCAGCGATGCCTTGTCAGCAAACATTGAATGCATCCGAACCTCTGTCGCATGATACTCCCACGGTGATTTGTGTTCATGATGTGCTTCTTCCTCTCTTCTCCTCCCCTCCTTCCTCTCCTCGCCTCCTCTACCTCTCCTTCCCTCTCCTCTCTTCTCTCTTCCCTCTCCTTTTCTTCTCTCTTTTCTTTCCTCCCCTCCTCTCCTCGGCCGGCTGCTCTTCTTCGGCTTCTCTTCTCTTCTCTTCTTTCTTTCTTCTTTCTTTCTATTCAGTGCAGCGGCTAAGTGGCCTCGCTATTTAACGCCCCAGTCGCCTGGCCGTTGGGCGACTGGAGTCCAGTCACCCAACCGTTGGGTGACAACAGAGCGACTGCAATAATTAGCCCAACGACCGGCGGATTGCATGCGTGTCGCTTGGCTGTTGGGTGATAGGCTCTAGTCACCCAACGGTCGGGCGACTGGATCCTATTTCTATAAAAAAATATTTCCGTGGATATATTTTTATTATTTCAAATAAAAAATAGATTATTCTTACAAAAAATTCATTGCTAGTACCCGTGCTAATTTTAAGGCACCATCTACTGAGCCTTTGTTTCTAACTTTTGACTTTTTAATTTTAATTTTTAGTTTGTTTAATTTTTTCTTCTACTTCTAACTTTTGACTTCTTAATTTTGTTTTTTAGTTTTTAGATTTTCTAGATTTTTTCCTCTTATTTCTTTGTATTACCTTTGATGATATAATTTTTTATTTTTAAAATTTAATTATGCTGAAAACTATTAGTAATTATAATGCATTTTAATTGTTACAGTGTAAAATAAATCAATGGCTAAGGATCCAACTATTAAATCTGCTACATGCTTAATGAGTGCTAAATTGTATTCATGGCTGGCCTGACCAGACAGACCAGGACGAGAAAGAGAACGCGCACCAGGAAGTTGCTTTAGGGCTTCCTGTCTGGCACTATGATTAGATGGTACTATGACACGCTTTTCATTTCTAACGCATCGCTAAAATATACATGCACCATGCATGTGGAACCAATGCCAGTACAATTGCAATTTCCAATTTTCTATCACTGGATTGTTTTGGCCGACAGAATTAACCATCTCTGCACAGTGCAGTGCGAATTGCTACTACTGCCAGTGAGGTAGATACCAGGTTATTGTGCCGTAAGCGGCTCCAAGTGGAGTACTCGCGCTGGAGGGAAGGAAGAAGAGGTAGAGATCGGCAATGTTGAAGGTTGTGCGCGTTTGGTCGCAGTCTAACCCGTAGTCATCTATGGTTGCACCGGAAAAACCATTTCTGTCGAATGATGGGTATATGGTTCACTTTTACTCTCACATGCTTAAGCATTTGGACGAATAAATTGGTGCATCAAACATAATAATCTCTCTCGAGTCTCGACAACTAGGGATGAAAATAGATCAGATACAAAGCGGATATTGGTTAAATCATATTCGCATTCATATTTTTCTTGGATTTGAATACAAATTGGACAAATATCGAATACGAATATGGACCGGACAAATGTCAGATACAAATTCAGATCAGATTATACTCAAAATCGAATCGGATTCGACTATTTTTTGAATTCTAATAATTATTCGTGACCTCTCCTATTTAAAACATAGCACCGAATTATTTTAACATTTTAAATTGATATATTGTAAATAAATCGGTTATAAACATATCAAATTTGGCTAAAAAAGCATGCAAAAAGCTTTATAGGGATGTACCAAAATAAAAAAAATATGAAATGCTAATTTAGGGTCCACCATGACGACGGCCTCATCGAGATAATCAAAATGTATATATAATATGTCCAATTTGAAGGTCAAATATAAAAGATACGTATTAGCTAGCTACTACTATTATATATGTTGAATTCGAATATCTGACTCTGTATCTATTTCACGTTATACCAGGTTTGTATCTGATATCCATGACTGCGCTAGGTAAACATCTGCATTCAGATATGATTTTTTATTCAAATTCGGATATTTAGTGTTCCAATTTGAAAATGCAGATCTGGCTTCGTTTTCACCCTTATGGATAACTAGATATTTTGACAGCAAGTTGTACTACCATTGCAATCAGTAGTCTGTTCTTCTGGTCCACCAAGCTTGACCACATCTACGACAGGAAATCGCCACACAGTCTGTTTGTTGAATCTTGCATTCTTGCTACACGACAGTTCAAGTGCACACAATCGATGGATGCGCCAATGTGCTTCTGTGACACGGTAATTTCAGTGCACCTACGTATACAAATCGTTAGGACGCGTCAATGTTTCTACCATAATGTTGATGGATTCCCTGTTCTCTCTACGACACGCTCCAAGGAAGTACTGGTGTTTTCTCTTGTTTGGCAAACCTAACAAAATTCCCTCTCATAACATTTGCACCTATAACGAGACAATTAGCATCAGATTTGGTCTTGGAATAGCATCAGATTTGGTCTTGGAATAGCATAGTACTGCTTGTGGAATGTAGTCAGAGATGTGCACCAGCAGTTCGGCCTTATGAGAGTTATTTTCCCTTATTCTGAAGGGCTGACTATAAATAACTCAAATGATTTCATAAGAAGAAAAACCAGTTAATTTTTTTAATCAATGGCATATGGTCTAAATACAGATATTAAAAACGATGATTTCAGCTTTACAAATCACGATATCTGCTTCTTGTCACAGATCTAGAAAGAAAATGAATGCTGAGATTGGCAATGCCTCACGAGGAAAAAAAATCAAAGCTATAACATCAATGCATATATAATTTAAGATAAATCTAAATTGCAATTTCACATTGTTAAAATTTGCCTAAGGAACCATGGATCGGTTTCACAGCACCAACAATCGGAAACCTTTATGCAACTGTTTTAGGATATACCGTTTTGGTGGCGAACGTCACCGGGGTGACTATGGAAGGATTCAAAAGAATTCATCAGTTCAATAAAGTCATATTTCGAACTGCCACAGACAAAATAAAGACTAGCTCGATACCCAGACACAGTTGGAAAAGAACGTCACTCTTAACTCCAGTGATTTGAGGAAACCTTCTCTCTTTCAGATGTTTCCTTGTTTATCCGAGTTCAGATTTCAAATATCTCATATAGTGTTAGGCCATATGGATGGTTGTAAATAAAAAGATGATGAATAATTGACATTTAGTTTGCTTTAGATTTTGCGTTTGTTAAAGACTTGATTGTTTACCATTGAAGACTTTGCCTTCAAGTGATTTTGCTCAGTTACGAGTGATCTCAGTCTTCAGACTTCAGATTTCAGACTACGACCACAGCCTTCAGACTTCAGACTACGACCACAGTCTTCAGATTACGACCATAGTCTTCAGACTACGACCATAGTCTTCAGACTACGACCACAGACTTCAGACATCAGACTACGACCACGGCATGGCCAAACGACCTCACTCTGTATCAGATTACGACCACAGCATGCTTCGACCACGGCATGAACACGACTACGACTATGGCAGACTTCGACCATGGCATGAACACGACTATGACTATGGCAGATTTTGACCACATCTGGCATAAGACCACGGCAGCTTTCGACCAACGACCACAACAGTTTTTGACTACAGCTAGCTTCGACCTCGGTAGCTTTCGACCATGTTTGGCTTACGACCACGGTAGCTTTTGACTACGGCTAGCTTCAACCACGATAGCTTTCGATCATGTTTGGCTTCGACTACTGCAATACGACTTTGATCTTATGACCACGGCAGGTAATAGTAGCTACAGTACTTTTTCATGGTCATAGCTACAGTACTCTTTCATGGTCGTAGCTACAGTATTTTTTTATGGTCGTAGCTACAACACTCTTTCATTATCGTAGCTACAGTACTCTTTCCTGGTCGTAGCTACAGTACTCTTTCGTGGTCGTAGCTACAGTACCCTTTCATGGTCGTAACTACAATACTCGATAGTCGTAGACTTTACTGGTCGTACTCGATAGTCGAAGGTTTTACTGGTCGATAGTCAAGGGCTTTGTGGTTGTTGGTTGTAGATTTGGCAGTCTTGTCGATACTCGCAGAGTTCACAGTCTGCTTTTCTGTCTTCAGCAGTCAGAGGCTTAGTGATCGGTTGCCGTAGGCTTTACGGTCCGTACTCGTAGACTTCATGGTCGGTACGAGTGCTTCACACTTGTGATCTTCGAGTACGTCGAGTACTCATGTTGGGCCAGTGGTTGGTTGTCGTTGATGAATGGTCGTTGCTGCAGTACTAGGTGGGTACTCAAGGATTGAGGTACTCATAGTTGGAGGACTCGGTACTCGATAAAAGTGGTCTCACGATCATGGTAAGCGGTTGTGTGTTGGAGTGTCGTCTGTACTCGCAGGTTTTGAGTATGTGTTGCGGCTGTGATTTCTGATCGATACTTGGTACTCGGTACTCGATACTCGGTCTGTAGCAGTGCGGGTGGTTTCTGAGTTCTTGTGGGTTATGAGTACTCTGAGGTAGTGGTCGTATTGAGTGGTCTGAGGGCTTGTTTCAGTTAGCGATAGACTGTGTGGTCGTAAACGATCTGGGAGATGGTCGTAGAGAATTTGGTTCTTGTTTGGGGATAGACAAGGGTGTGTTTTGCTAATGTGTGTTGATTATGGTCATGTTGGGGAGAACTTGTACTAGGAGATGGTGTCTTTGGTCTTTGCATGTGCAGGAGGGCATGGAGGCAGCCATGGTCGGTGACGAGGAGGACCGGGAGTAGGAGGGGGGTAATCTAAGGTCTAGGCGGTCGGGATGTCATGCGAGGTGGTCAAGCTCATGCTAAAGCATGTGGAGGTTAAAGGTGGATGCTGCGTGGAGGCGTGGAGATGGTTACGGTAGTGACGAGGAGGACCGGGACTAGGAGGGGGTAATCTGAGATCCAGACGGTCATGTGGTCATGCGAGGTGATCGGGCTCATACGAGAGCACGCGGTGATGGTGCACAAAGGAGATACAGGAGGGGATATGCTGGAGGCTTCATCGTATGTGACGTATGGAGTTGTGGATGGAGTACATGACTTGTACGAGGTGGTTAAAACCCGTATTAGGAAGGGTTTCGGGTCCCTTGATTTGAGGAAGAGATAGGATCTTGTGTCCAGGTGGATAAGGACATGATTTGGGGTGTTCGAGTAGTACGTGCCTTGTGCGCTAGCCTATAAAAGCAGGGGATGTTGTAGGTTAGGGTACAGAGTTTTAGGGCTTTCAAAGAGAAGGTTTTTAGGGGCTCCATGAGATGCTTAGCCAAGAACTTGATGAAGAAATAGTAGATCAAATCCTTACTAGAGGAAGTTCTTCGGCGATCTATTTTTGTTTCCACTTTACGTGCTCTATTTTATCTTCGGCTTGTTCTTGTTCGAGCGGTGGTCGAACAGCTGGCGACATCAGGCGGAAGGAGGTTATGACTATGTGCATCTTTGCCATGCCAAGCGATCAGAACAAGCCGGTGATCGATTTGAAATCATGTCGAGTGATCGGAACGAGCAGGTGGTCGAATCCAAGATTGTGCCGAACGATCGGAACGAGTGAGCGATCGATCCGAGCACTCGTAAGCAAGCGGTCGTAAGCGAGTGGTCATAAATGAGCGATCGTAAGCGAGCGGTCATAAATGAGCGATCGTAAGCGAGCAGTCGAGTGAGCGTTTGAGATGAGCGATCATAACGAGTGGTCGTAACAAGCAGTCGGGCGACAGAGGCTAATGAGTGGTCGTAATAAGTAGTCGGGCGACAGAGGCTAACGAGTGGTCGTAGCAAGCTATTGGGCGACAGAGGTTAACGAGTGGTCGTAACGAGAGTAAGCAGCTGCGGCTGGTAATCCAGAATTGCTTCTCTTTTATTTCTCTATGTTGGATTTTGATTTCAGGTGGTAAAAGCGGAGACAATCATTTACCCTCTCTGATTGTGCCATACAATCCTACATATATACTAAGAAAATCTCATCATATGGAACAGTATTGCAGTGATGCACACTAATCGGACGCTATATCTCACGACTCCACTATGTTTTGCTCCTGATCGAGGTTTAGTGCCAGACTGCCAGGCAACATTTTGAAGTGTGTGGTATAACAGTACGTCTAGCAACCTGGTCGCTTACTTCTGAATGTCAGCCTCGTCCACGATCAATCCAGAACTAGATGACAAATATCCGCATGACCTCCAGTACGTTGTCTTGCATCAGGTCAGGCTACAACCAGGATGAAACAAATAAGTTTGCAGTTAATGCATCCATGCTTTGTGAAACTCAAAGTAAGAGGCTAAAATTGTTTACAAACAAAAGATAACCAACGACACATTGGAAATGCTACAATGGTAACCCTAGAGGAGTCCAAAGTAAAGTAAGAGGCACAAACTAAGACATGTTGGACTGAGCCAATTGAGACAGTATGTTGAAGTTAATTTGCAGTGTGTAGAGATCGCAAGACCTTGTGTCAGCCCTGGAAGCTGGAGCATTTCCACAAACAATAGTAGGCTAAAGAGATTTCCTCAGACAGCAATTTTTCTCCCACCAGTGCAATGCTGAATCAGTGTCACTCCTGGTAGAATAAACAGATGAAAGGAAATAAGATTGGCTAATGAGAATATTTATGAATGGCAGGCAAATTTGTGCAAACGTAAAAATCAACCAGAATCTCTAAATGTATTGTCACTTTAAATGGTCTCTAAAATAGTATATAGTGGTGCATGATACAATGAATATAAAAAAAATACTTAAAAGATGCGATTATCAATTTATGATGCCATGACAACCAGATCATGGACAAATCACAAACAATAGACAGAACAGCAAATTGTGTTCGGACATGTGGGGAAATTTATTCTTAATTTGTAGCTAAGAAATGTATCTATGGTTGTGTATTTTTTTAAGGGTTATGGTTGTGTTTTTGTAACAAACTAAAATAGATAACTCTTTTATGCAGAGGTGAGCCGGATGGAAGAGAAAAAAAAACAGGCAAGATTACTTTATAACTCTTTTATGCAGAAGTTCGGCGTTATCTTGCAATATGCCCAATATTACTCAGTCAAGTACGATGACAGTGACCTATTAGGAAGAGGATTCTGAATTGGACCTGTATATAAATATTACAGAGATAAGACAACAGGAACACCTAAAAAAGAGAGACAAGATAACAAGAAGCACCACAATTAGCGAATTATCACAAAAGGAAACAAGTGGAGCCATCTTTATATTTATGAACCTTCCATCATTCAGTGTAAAGACTAAAGAGACAAACACTGCATTAATGAGTGTCACTGAAGGACTATGTGAGAAGGTCCACGTGAGTGTTGTGATGAACCATTGCAACGTTCGTGGAGTGGTCTTTTGGTTTTGCAAAGAGAATTTGAGAAATTTGGGATTTGAGTCATGGATTGAGTTGGGATGACCTGGGTTATTGGATTAAGATTGTATGATGCATGTCTTGGCTAATGTAAGTCAAGTTGTGAAGAACTTATGTCTGAAAACTATTTTTTTGTCTTTGGATGTGCAGGATCGCTTGGAGTTAATTGCAGTTAACACCAATGATCGGAACTTAGCTCATGGAGGAGTTAAGGCCCAGAATGATCAAGGATGCAGGGTGAGATGGTGAGCTCAAGCATGGCACGAGAAAGATGGAAAATATTAAAGGCAAGTTCGAATGGCGGGATGGCACCATATAGCTTGCACAAGCCAAGTAAGTTGTGGTTCGGTGGAACCAGGATGTGAGAGACTTGGCGAAGCATGGTGAACTAGTGGTGCACCTACACGTGGTAAGCATAGTGATTGCTTGTAGTGGTTGGTAATGACCGGGTCAAGGAAGTGTATTTTGGTAGTTTGAGAAGAATATCAGAAACTATTTTGGATCAAAACCGTAGCGCATAGGCGATGCATTAGAGAGCAGTTTAGATCAAGGTAGAGTCGGTTTGATCAAGGCGGATCAAGGCTAAGACTTCAGCTGATACACACTTATACGCTTTGAAAAGCATGCATAAGTGAACTTATGTGAGTAAAACCCGTGTGTGTGGGGTTAATGGGTTCCCCCCCCCCATTGTAATAATGGATAGAGTCTATTAAGGGGTGTAGGTAGCTAGTTGCCCACCTGTAAAAGGGGGCTGGATGGAGACATGGATCTCATCCAACCCATCTCTCATGTGCTATCTCGTTTAGGGTTAGAGTTTGAGAGTGGAGCACTTGGTATGCTCTTTGTCCTCCAAGGTGGAGTGGCTGTAAAACTTTCTATCTTAAGTAAGCAATACATCAATCTTTATGTATCTTCATGGTATATCTTGCTTTGATTGATTTGCTCTTGATTTGGGTTAAAAGTGTGATATCTTGATCCGAGATTATTTGAATTGATTTCTTTGGTGCTCTAACTTGCTGTGATATGTGAGAATACATTTGGATCCATCTTGGTCATCATCCACCCATGAGCTAGTTATATTTACCAACTTTGATTTTAACTCAGTTTTGAATCTTTTGATGAACCTTCCAACAAACTAAAAAAAGTTTCAATTTTTATCCGTGATTTTCATATTGTTTGTTGGAATAGGTTCAAACCCTAGAGAAGATCCTTGTAAAGTTTTATTTCATTTGGATCTACGGATCAAAAGTTCTATTTATTTTTGTTTTGATTATGTGCTGAAACTCGGACTGCTCCTCTGATTTGCTTTACGTTCGACCACGTTGGCATCGACCACAGTCAGGTCTCAAACCACTCGTTAGTTTTCGACCACATCGGGTTTTTAACCACTCACTGGTCGTTAGCCTCACTGGTCGTATTTTCAACCACGTCGGTCTCACACCACTCGTCGGCTTTTGACCACATTGGGTTTTGGACCACTTTACTGATCGTATTTTTGATCACGTCGGTCTTAGACCACTCGTTGTCTTATGACTACGTTGGGTTTTCGACCTCTTTCTGGTTGTCGACCACACTGATCGTATTTCAACCAGATTCGATCACATTGGTTTTAGATCACTTGTTGGCCTTTGACCAAGTTGGTTTCAACCACGTTCATTTTCGACCATATTGGTCATCGACTACATTGGTTTTTTTGACCGCTCTCTGGTCACTGACCACCCAAGTCGAGTTTCAACCACGACGGTTATCAATTATGTTGGCTTTCAACCGGATTCGACCACATTGATTTTAGATCACTCGTTGGTTTTCAACCACGTTGGTTATTGACTACGTTGGTTTTCGACCTCATCGTCTGCTAGAGTCAATTTTTGACTACGTTGGTATTCGACTGGTAGTCGATCTCCGACCACATTGATTTCCAACCAGTGGTCGTAACCCGATCATGTAGTGTTTCGAACTGGTCGCGCTCAGCTCTGTGGGACTTCCAACCACGTTGTTGAAGTTCGACCACGTTGTTTTTTCTGATTAATTTTACTCAGCTTTGAGAGTCTCTGATTTTCAGTAGGATTGTTATCCTATTCTTCATAGCTTTATAGTTATCGGGGTAAAGTATAAGTGAATACTTGAGAGAAAAAATTTAATGCATCATTCATCAGCTTTGTTGCCTATCCAATCCTACCGTCACCTCATGTAAACAGCAGAGTTTGCAAAAATGCAATCAGTGTATACAAGTAACTGGAGAAACTGGGTAGGTATGGTCCAGTAAGGACTATGGTAACCAAGATGGAGAGTCAGCAAACCAGAATGAAGCAATTCACGGGAAACATGCTTATCTTTAGAATATAGTTGATGACCTTATTTCATTGGAAGTTTCTTCACTGCAGTATTCGCCCATCTTGAACTTGGATCTTCCTGCAATTGAGTTATAACCAGAGTGGGTCAATGTTAAGCAGTGAAAGCAAAATTGAAATTGGTTTTTCCCTAAAGAAAAGGTACAGTTGGTAATAAAGCAAAGCGGTATTTCATGAACGGCTTGCAGCAAACATATTATATTACCATTGCCACCATGGCAGCAGTTAATGCTAGGGGGACAAATATGGGAAAAGAACATTTCCTCACAAAGAAATTGTGTTTATGTTTCCTGTGGTCGGTAACTAAGATTATATCTACGAATTTTCCGAACAAGTAGAGGCAAAGCAGAGTAGCATGGATCCATTGGGACAAAATGACCAGAACGAAAGAGTAGTGAATTGATGGAAATAAGTTAAATACTCCTGGTGGGAGTAGAGGCAATAAAATGGAAAACTTTTATCTTGCATGTGCACACAAAGGAAAAAATAAAACCAGAGGAAGAATGATATTTTATCTCTGTACAGTGACACATAATCATTTTAATTCATTTAATGCACCTAAAGAAATATAAATTAATATTGAATTAAAAAAACTTATCCAACTAATTAGTCGTATCGCAATTAATATGTATATTGATTCGTCGAATACGAATACAAATAGTCTAGATAAAATAACATTTTAGTTGGTAGAAGTCAATACACCATATTTGTATCTATATTTTTTATGCGAATTCAAATTTGAATATGAATAGGAGAGAATTTGTTAATTGGGTGAACATATTTATACCGTATCATGTCCTATTAAATACAGTAACCATTTGTATCCATTTTCCATCTCTACCTATGGGGTCAATCCCTTCAAAATATCTAACATTATGCTATTATCAACAGAAATATAAGTGTTTCGCAAAATCATGTGAGATCAATTGATCCCACAGGTAAAGCCTCCCTCCGTCACTGCAGGAACAATCTCGGCAACCTTTGTCTACAACAAAACGTGAATCACATCTCCATTGTCATTTTGGTATCTGATATGTTAGCCTTATATACCATTCGGCCCAAGTTTTATTGCAGTTTCTCGACCACCTATTAACACAAACTTGCGAAAACCCATAGCATATAGTATGGAGGGTTGGAAGGAGTAAAACCGAATCATAGCTAGATTACAAACATGCATGAAGAGATCCATTCAGGTGTGAAAATATTACGAATCTGCCGGTGCCAAAACCTGCTGGGCAAGGGTTAGAATTGTTCAACCTTGTGTGGCAGTTAAACAGGTCGGCAGCAGCAGGCAGAGGCAGTAGCGGCTACGGCAAACAAGCCAACGAGAATCTGGCGATCAGCTGCGGCGCGCCGGCAGATCTACCGTGCGTACGTGCAGAAGGGGTCGTCGTTCGGTTTAGCGTGCTGCCTACTTGCGCCAAACCGACCCGATCAAACGTGGCACGAAAGAAATAATTGTTGCAATAGTTGAGACAAATGGATGAGAAAAGAACAACCACTTTATTCTGAATCTGTACAGTGTTTTATAGATAATGAGAGGGTGAGAAGAAAAGGTGCCTTTATCAAAAGGCATATGTACATTTGATATAACTGTACATTGGACAGTTGCTTTATAACTGGTGTTTAACACTCCCCCTTGACTAATGTATCTTCATATGATCAGCTTGATTCATCATCTTGATAAACTCCTCTAAAACCCTGTAGGGAAAAATATGAGGAAAAACCGGTAGAGTAGATATGCCATGAAAACTCCTTTAAAAACCAGTGGGAAAATTTAAGGAGAAAATGATATGGCATATATATGATAATATCTCTTTAAAAACCCTTGTGGGAAAATGGAGATATATTTATGATTACGTTGTCATATTGCCTCATTAAAAACCTTGATGAGAAACCTTAGAGGGAAAACTCACAAAGAGAAAAGAGTACAATATTTGTATTGAACGGGTTAAGTCTTAGGAGATTTCTCCCCCTTACATCTGCAAATTACGTAGTCTTCGCATACCAATTTCATGAACACATTTTTGGAATGTGGAAGTTGGTAACGACTTGGTGAATAAGTCTGCTAGATTATCACAAGACTTAGTTTGCAGAATATTGATTTCCCCACTCTCTTGCAATTCATGTGGGTAAAATAATTTAGGTGCAATATGTTTTGTGATATTGCTCTTTATGTAATCTGTTTGCATTTGAACAACGTAAGCAGCATTATCTTCATAGATAATGGTAGGTGATGTAATAACATCTATACCACATGATTGTTGTATGTGGTTAATCATTCTGCGAAGCCATGTACATTCACGTGATGCTTCATATAATGAAATTATTTCAGAATGATTAGTGGATGTAGCAACTAGAGTCTGTTTCGAAGACTTCCAAGAGATGGTTGTTCCACCATGTAAAAATACAAAGCCTGTTTGAGATCTGGCATTATGGGGATCTAATAAATATCCAGCATCTGTATATCCTATTAAATCCACATTTTTATTCTTCTGGAAGAATAGACCGAGATCTTTAGTGCCTTGAAGATATCTAAAGATATGCTTCACTCCTACCCAATGTCTTTTGGTTGGAGCAGCGCTATATCTAGCAAGTAGATTTACCGCAAATGCAATATCCGGCCGGGTGCAATTTGCAAGGTACATAAGCGCTCCGATGGCACTGAGATATGGAACCTCGGATCCCAATAGCTCTTCATTGTCATCTCGGGGTCTAAATGAATCTTTGTCCCTATCTAGAGATCGAACAACCATGGGGGTTTTCGATGGATATGCTTTGTCCATATTGAATTTCTCCAATATTTTCTGGACATAGGCTGATTGATACACTAGAATGCCTGTATGAAGGTGCTCAAGTTGTATACCTAAGAAAAATTTGGTTTTACCCAAATCCTTCATTTCAAATTCCATCATAAGATGATTATGTGCTTCATCTATATCTTGTGTGTTACCAATGATATTAAGATCATCAACATACACAGATATAATGCAGAATCCTGTTGAGGATCTTTTGATGAATACGCATGGGCAATCATCATTGTTAGAGTATCTCTTTTTGGTTAGGAACTCACTTAGTCGGTTATACCACATTCTACCTGACTGTTTCAAGCCGTATAAAGACTTGTTCAATTTTACACAATACATATTGTGATTTGCGTTTGGATTCGGAATTGAAATTCCATCGGGAACTTTCATGTATATTTCCGAATCAAATGACCCATAAAGATATGCGGTCACTAAATCCATCAACTGAAAAGATAGATAATTTTTAACTGCCAATGAGATTAAATATCAGAATGTTATTCCACTCATTACTGAAGAATAAGTTTCATTGTAATCAGTGCCGGGTCTCTGCGTGGACGCTTGTGCTACAAGCCTTGCTTTGTATCTCACCACCTCATTGTTTTCATTCCGTTTGCGGACAAAAACCCATTTGAAACCGACAGGGAAAACTTTGGGAGGTGTATGTATCACATTGGTGAATACATTTCTTTTCTTGAGCGAGGCTAACTCCGCTTGAATTGCATCCTTCCATTGATTCCAGTCCGAGCGCTGATTGCACTCTGCCATGGTCTTAGGATCTGGATCATTTTGAAGGTTATTTGCAATTGTTGTGGAGAAATAAATGTCGACAAGTGTAGTCTTACGATCATATGATTCTCCAGAATCAGTATAGTTAGTGGAAATTTCTTGGACCCCTGGTGACTCAATGTTATTTCCCAAAACATTTGAGTCGGGGTATTCCAATGTCCCAGGATCAGTATTTGAGTGCACTGTTGATCTGGGTTCAAGGATCCTTTGGTGTCTATCAACTTGAGGTTGATCTGCATTTACATTCTTTTGTTTCCTTTGTCGCTTGTTAGAAGCTGTATCCACCATTTGTACCATACTTCTCCCCCCTCTTATTTTGAATTGGGAGTTGAGTGGTATTTTGCGGTACCTCCACTCTTTCAGGTACATTTCTGGCAGGATTATATGATTTTGTGACACCCTTATAATCAGTAAATGCATCTGGCAGATTATTTGCAATATTTTGCAAATGAATGATTTTCTGAACTTGAAGTTCAGTCTCTCTGGTACGTGGGTCTGAGGCAGGAATGCCTTGTACATTCCAATTAATTTCCTGGCATTCAGTTTGGTACTTGTTGTCTCCCCCTAATGCCGGGAAATGTTCCTCATTGAATATGCAATCAGCGTACCGGGCCGTAAACAGGTCCCTTGTGAGGGGCTCGATGTATTTTATAATGGATGGAGATTTATACCCAACATAGATCTCAAGTTTCCTGTGTGGTCCCATTGAGGTACGCTGCGGTGGTGAGATCGGTACGTATGTAGCGTAACCGAACTTTCACAGATGGGAAATATCTGGTGGATTTCCACGTACTAATTGTAGCGGGGAAGTGCTATGATAAGCAGTTGGACGCAATTGGATTAAGTCAGCAGCGTGTAAAACTGCATGACCCCAACATGATGTTGGTAAATTGCAATTCTGTAGTAATGGTCTTGCAATGAGCTTGATTCTCTTGATAAGAGATTCTGCTAAACCATTTTGTGTATGGACATATGGAACAGAGTGTTGAACTTGTATCCCAAGAGCCATGCAATAATCATTGAAGGCATGGGATGTAAATTCAGCAGCATTGTCCATTCGAATTGATTGAATTCGATATTCAGGATAATGTGCTCGTAATTGGATAATTTGTCCAATTAACTTAGCAAATGCATGGTTTCATGTAGATAAAAGACACACATGTGACCATCTAGTAGATGCGTCGATGAGAACCATGAAATATCTGAACGGTCCACACAATGGTTGTATAGGACCACATATATCTCCTTGAATGCATTCAAGGAATTTAAGTGGTTCAGCTCTGATTTTAAGATAAGAGGGTCTTAAAATCAATTTTCCGGTGGCACAGGAAGTACACACAAAATCTGAGGATTCCAGAAATTTTGTTTTGTGGTATGTATGATCAATTGAATTGCTAATAATTTTCCTCATCATTCCAATGCTTGGGTGGCCAAGGCGATGATGCCATGTTTGGAATGTGTTAGTGTTTTGGAAAATTACTTTGTACGCAATATGTTGAATGGGTTTGATGTATGTATAGTACAATCCGGAGTTTAAAGATGGAATTTTTTCTAGTACTTGTTTGCCATATCCGTTGTGTTTGGTTAAGAGGAGATATTCCTCTTTGTTGTCATTTCGGGTTTCAACACGGAAACCATTCTGACGGATATCTCTATAACTAAGTAGGGTACGTATTGAATTGGGATACAAGAGTGCATCCCCAATTTCCAATTGTGTACCCATAGGGAGAGTGATAGAGGCGCGACCAGAGCCTACTATCGTTGCATCGCGTCCAGCGATGGTTTAAACATTTCCTTTCCTCCTAATAAGAGTTAGGAAATATTTTGTGTCCCTAAGTATAGAGTTTGTGGTACCACTATCTACAAGGCATAATTCCTCCTCCATTGGATCGACTCCAAAAAAATATATACACACAAAAGAAGAATTTAATGAAATTCTTATAGTATATATAGAATACATACAAACTTTATTTTACAATACCGAATATGTTCGATATATGATTGTAGCATACAAGCTTACAATATAGATGACAACATTATTTATATTACAACACTATAGTACTTATTAGCTATTGAACGAGGAGTCTAACTGAGATCTCCAAACATGTCTTGAGAATGAAATTCTTCAAGTGTGTCCTCGGTGCACATGAGATCATCCTTCTGTGTAGAAGCACATATGTCTTTGAGTTCTTAAAAGAACTGTTGAGAACATCCGGCTTCATCATTGTTGGATGTGAGATTGAAGTGTGCTTCAAATCTCTTCTGTTGAGCATTCTTGTCGTGAGCCAAAGACTGGAGGTAGAGGTTCACAAGATGCTTCGGGGTGCGGCATTTCTTGGTAGGATGGTTGTAGCAACCACATTTTTGACAAATTTCAGTTTTGTAAATTCTCTTACCAGAATTGCCTTTACCTTTCTTGAATCCACTAGGTTTTTGTTTCATGTTGCGTTTGTTTTTACCTTTAAAGTTCTTTGAGTGGTCTTTTGAACCACTAAACTTTTTGTTATTTTGATTAGCATGAACTTCAGGAAGTGGAGCAGCCCCAATGGGACGTTGCTAATTATTCTTTAAAAGAAGTTCAGCATGCTTCTCTGCCTGAAGCATAATATGCATAAGATCAAAATAAGTTTGGTAATTTGCAGCACGCCATTGCAGCTGTAGGACCCTGTCAGATGGGAGCATAGTCGAGAGAGTCTTCTCTATTTTGTCCACATCTGTTGGTTCCTTTTCACAAAAACGCAATTTGGAGCAAATTGTATGAAGGGCATGGTTATAATCTCCAACAGATTTGAAATCTTGGAGTCTAAGATGTGCCCATTCATGATTAGCCTCAGGTAAGATAACAGCTCGCTGCTGTTCATATCTATTTTTGTGGGCTAATCATAATGTGAGTGGATTCTCCTCATACAAATATTCAGCCTTCAAATCCGGATGTATGTGATTCCGTATTATATTCAAAACGGAATATTTCACAATATCCGGAGGAATTTGATCAGCTGGAGGATCAAATATCACCCGCTGCAACCCACGTGTGGTTAGGTTGATTTTGAGGTCCATAGCCCATGTAGGGTAATTGGTACCATCGAGAGCGAGGGGCTCAAAATCTTTGGTAGCCATTTAAAAACCTACATGAAAAGTACACCATAAATGATTAATTTACATGAGGTAAATTAATGTGTATGGTAATGTTGTAATAAAATGCAAAATATGTGGAAAACAATATGAGTATTGTAATCCAAATGAATATATACCCAAATAAAATATAACATGTGGTTATATTTATAATACCGTGTAATCACAATATTGGTGGTGAACACCAATTTATTGTATGGCATAGCGTACAAATGAATGTAGCAAAGTGCCATAAATTGTAATTATGGTATTTATTTTAGGTATAATATTTTGCAAAAAATTCCAAATTATTAAGTACAATGGTACTCACTAAATGGGAATTTTAAATTTTAAATTTGCTAGCGATAGCAAATTTAAATGTGATCGCAATTAATATTGTAAGTAAACTGCAATAAAGTAATAATTGTACATATGTAAAAATTATATAAATATGGTTGCACATTTATGTAAATATTTACATAATTTTCAGGTCCTGTAGGGACTGAAATGCTAATTTATAACTGTAAAAATTAACATATACAATTATAAACAAGCAAAAAGGACTATACTGCAAATATTTACAATAGGAATTTATTTAAAATAGAAAGGCTGCATGTTCCATGAAGTTTGGGGGGGAAATTACAAATTTCTGAAAAATTGGGCTGAAGCCCATTCGGCCTTTATGCCCAAGTGGAGAGGTGGGATTATTTGGGCCAAAACCCATTTAATTGGCAGCATATATAAATGATGGGGGGGGAATTTAGGGTTTCCCCCCAAACCCTAACTGCCGCCGCCACCAGGCCATATGGAGCCGTCGCCGGCTTGTCCTTTGGCGCCGCCGCCGGCCTCCGGCCGCCAGCCTTGGGCATCGCCTCCTCGTCCCGCGACGCCTCCTCGCTCGCCTCCACCGCCGGCTTAGCGCGCGCTGCTGCCTCGCCGCGCGCCGCCGCCCGCCGGCCGGCCTAGGGCCTCACCACCGCGCGCCGCTTGCTCGGGCCGCCTCGGCGCCACTGCTGGCCGCCCTTCGCCAGCGCCGCCCGCCTTCGCGCCGCGCCGCGCCACCGTGGCGCCACTTGCCGCAGCGGCGCCGCTGCCGCCGGTCTCGGCGCAGCCGCTGCCGTCGCGGTCTCGGCCAGCCGCGCCGCGCCGTCGCCGGTCGCGCGCCGTCTTGGCCGCGCCACCGCGCTTGCCGAAGCGCCGCTCCAGCCAGCGCCGCTCCGGGCCGCGCCGGCCGCCTCCCCTCTTCTCCCGATCTACGTCGAGGAGAAGGCGTCCTCTGCGAAGGAGGCCGGTGGAGGAGTGCGGATCCGGAGGTCAGGACGGCGGTTAGCCACTGCAGAAGCGTGCGCCGGTCGCCGGTAAGGTCCATAGCGTGGAGCCCACGCTGGTGAGAAGACGCTGTGCGCCTCCCATGGACGACGACGATCCGGCCGAGAGCCATGGCCGGTGGAGATGATGGTGGTGGTCGCCGGGCGTGATGGTGGTGGTTGCGCATGGAGAGGAGCAAGAATAGCGTGCAGATTTTCGTGCAGGGAGTCGACTAATGCAAGAACTTCAAGTAATGCTTGTCTGTGATTTGCACATAGTGCCAGCGCCATTACCTTTTTTTCCTTGTCTCTGTTGTATTTGTGTGGATGGTTGAGTGTGCTGATAACGTGTTGCAATAGTTGAGACAAATGGATGAGAAAAGAACAACCACTTTATTCTGAATCTGTACAGTGTTTTATAGATGATGAGAGGGTGAGAAGAAAAGGTGCCTTTATCAAAAGGCATCTGTACATTTGATATAACTGTACATTGGGCAGTTGCTTTATAACTGGTGTTTAACAATAATAATCCTAGCTGCTCGCCTCCTGGCCAGCGTGACGTGCTGATGTGGAATATCGTCTTTAGCCAGCTGGGTCTGTACGTGCTGATGTGGCATGGTGACGTGGCACACTTTTTTGTTTTTACTACTATATTCTTCTCTCTATGTTGGATGACATGGCGTGTGAGCTGTGACATGCATGTGTTTTGAGATGGAACCAGAGAAGCAGTGGAGCCATGAATCACGGTATGAACTGCCGAATGCGCTAGCTAGCTGTTAGGAAACCTGGGCCTGGACTAGCAGCCCTCGCTTATGGTGAGCACATCTTTGTAGACTATAAATAGGGAGCCGTACCAGCATATTTTGTACATATGCAATCAGAAATTAATAAAGAAAGATCAGGAGTTCTCTCTATCTCTCTGTGTGTTTTCAATCTATTATTATGTCTTCTGTGATTGATTCATTTCGTTCTAAGCAGAGGAATCAATCGGACTGGTTGCCAGCGACGGTTCCTCAACACGTTATCAGCACGACTTTGCTCCGGTGAATCGAAGGTAATCATCGAAGCCTAATAGATTGAATTATCTAGATCGTTGTAAATTTGCAGTTTTCGCGTTCTAGATTGATTTTCTACGGTGCAAATCCGCCCTAATCTACCGCGAGCAAACTTAAAGTCACCGCCACAATGTCAATCGGTAGATTGCATCAGGGGGGTAGATGTTGATTGCATTGTAGATTAGAAAAAAAGAAAAAATCACACATGTGGGATTTGCACGGCTGCAGTGCGCAAAAAGATCGCCGGCCTGCCGTCGGTCCTTCCCGACCACCGGCCAGCAGCCGGTGCCGCCGCCCGTAGCTGACCACCAGTGCTCGAAGCACGCCATGCCACCCCAACCGCCTCATTGCCCGAAGCGCGTCACGCCGCCCTGGCTACCTCGGCCTTCGTGAAGCGCCGCGCCGCACCACCCGACCACCAGCCCACAGCTGAGCCGCCTCGGCTCCCTCCCATACGCGCGCGCGCCACCTCGGTTCCCCCTCCGCATGCGCGCGTCGCCCCCCGAGGTCTCGTCACCCAAAGCGTCGCCCCAGGCGAACACGCCGAGCCGCGCCGCGCTCGAACTCGCCGCCCGCCGCGCCGCCGCGAGCCTGCCGCACGCCGCCGCCTCCGCTGCCCCGCCTAGGGGTGGAAAAAGCTCGTTAGTGGGGCTCGTTGGCTCGGTTCAAAATTCCTTCAATTATACTTGTTAATTGGTTAAACATTAAAATGAGTTGATTTCAAATGAATTTGAATTTTGCTCAAGCTCGGCTCGCTCGCTCGTTAGCTCGTTTCTAAAAATACTTTTAAATTATATGTAAAATGATATTAAATCAAATCGTGTCATTTTTAGGAAAAGCTCGATAAGGCGAGGAGTTAGCTCGATATCCACCTACCGACTGCCGCAGCCTTGCCCTCGGCGTGCGCGCTCCGCCCACGCCATCGCGCTCCGCGCCGCTGCGCGCCCGAGCCGGCACCGCGCCTGACCGCCTTCACCGCGCCCGCTCGGACCAAGCCGCCACCACCCGATTGAGCGGGTAGGGGAAACCCTAATCCTGCCCGTGTGTTAAGGCGATCGGATGGGCCTGCCGGGCCAAGTGGGCCATTCGGCTGAAGTAGGCTGGATGAGATGGGCCGGGCGGATGAGGGGAGGAAAAGAAAAGAAAAAGAAAAGGGCCTGAACGGGTGGGGGCGGAAATTTGCAGAAAAGCCCTCCAACTCCAGGAAATCACCAATAAGCCCTCGGATTTTGCATTTGGTCCTGAATTTTACAGAAAGGGCCTCGTAATTCTAAAAATTATGAATAGGTCCTTAGATTTACAAACGGGTCCTAAATTTTGCATAAAACCCCTCAGAAAATCAGGAAATTGCGCGAATTTTTCTCTAAACTGAAAATTTGTGTATAGGCCCTTAGAAATTGCAGAATTTGCCAAAAATCATATTCTAGCATAAAAGGGCCTCGGGAATCCGAATTTTGAATTATTTTTAGCATTTGAAGCTTATTTATTTTTGTCATTATTATTTTTTGTATTTATTTACTGTTTTTGGTTAATTATAATTATTTAATTTGCTTTTAATCATTGAAATTAGCAGTACAATTTATAGAAAATGCATAGAAAATTATGAAACATTGCGAGAACCTTTTGTACTGTTTATTTACCCACAGTAAATTATTTCGTGTGTGTTTACCACCAGTAACTTATTTATTCCTTTCATACACATGTAGATGACTGGCATCACGAACCGGGAGTTTGAGGAGCTGGTCCAACATGGCCAAAACTATCTGACGTGGGCATCCGATGTCGAGATAGTGCTTGGAGCTAAGAAGCTCCGCGTGGCTATTGGGATTGGCGGACCACAAGACGCCCAACCCACTCCTGAAAAGAATGATCAGGCACTTCATTTTCTCAGGCACCACCTCTGCCTCACTCTCAAGAATGAGTAAATGGCAGAGAAGAGCGCGCTAGCACTGTAGACCGCACTCAAGAAGCGGTTTGACAGGCTAAAGTACACCATTCTTCCTCAAGCAGAGCAAGAGTGAATCGGACTGAGGTTTACCGACTTTAAGACGGTCGGGGAGTACAATTCTGCCTTACACAGGATTTGTACCAATCTTTAACTCTGTGGCAAGCAGATCACAGATGAGCAGAAGATTGAGAAAACCCTATCCACCTTCCACTCCAATGCAGTACAATCCGCTCGCAACTGTTGTCAAGACGGCTACAAGGAGTACGTCGAATTGATTGATATGATGCAGGTTGCAAAGGCTTAGGACAAACTTCTCCGCAAGAATTATGTCACTCAGCCACCAGGGAGCTTCGCTGGCCGTGAGGCCAACGCTAGAAGCTACAAGGTGTGAAAGCCCTTAATGAAGAGAAGGGGGAAGAAGGGTAAGGCTGTTGCCCAAAAAGGCAAGTCAGATGCTCCGAGTGACAAAAAGGCAAAGAAGAGTGGCAAGACCTATGGCCAGTAGAACCAAGGTTGCTACAAGTGTGGCAAGTGGGGGCATTGGTCACGGATCTGTAAGGAGCCGCAACATGTCATTGATGCCCACCAAGCCCAAAAGAAGAAGGATGGCAATGGGCAGCCTGAAGCCCACTTTGCGTTGGTTGAGGGGGAGAATTCTGAGAACTGCCTGAGTTGATGGAGGTTGAAACCATCCCTGCAGCAGTACCCCCTTATGACCTAGAGGCAACCACCACCATGATTTATCTCGAATAGAAGATTACTCCCGAGAAGATAGCCGAAGAAGTCTCTGATTTTCTAGTAGATTTAGTCCGATGCACATAATGCATTAGACTTTAATTGTCATTTATTTTGTGTTAAAAGGACAAGTTAGAACTTGCATGGATGATACTTTAGCATTTGTTTTCTCATAAAGGTTGGAAGACTTTGAATAATTCATTCATTTATTCAGTTTATGATGGCATGATATGTTATGATATTGAAGTATTTTATTTATGTATTGAATGCCTTATAATGCATGTTAATAAAATACCTTATATTAGAACGCGTGTGGCGCCCTATGGAGGAAGTGTGCTTAGCCGACAGCGGCACAAGGAATATCATCTTAAGAGAGACTAAGTATTTTCAGTCGATTCTTAAGAATGTTGGCAGCCTTCGACAATCGCCGGAAACGATGCATGTATAATTGGTTCAGGAAGAGCCACAATTATACTCCCAATGGGCATAATTTTGGTCATTGAAGAAGCCTTATTGTACTCAGAATCGACTAGAACTCTCCTAAGTTTTAAGGATATTCGCGCCAATAGTTTCCACGTTGAGATTGAAGAAGAGTACGGTAAGGAATACCTGCTCATTACAAAGCACGAAAAGAATAAAAAAAGGGTATTAGAAAAACTTCCTTCACTAGAAAATGGGCTATATTATACCAACATCAAGGCACCTGCAGCCTACACTATCCTGAAGATAGTATTTAGAAGCTCTAAACTCTTCTGTCTCTGGCATGACAGATTAGACCACCTAGGTCTTAGAATGATGAGAAATATAATCAACAATTCCCTAGGGCATACTATTAATGTAAAGAATTTCCCGAATCACGAAGATTTTGTGTGCCCTGCATGTGCCACTAGGAAATTGATTACTAGACTCTCCACTTTGAAAGTGAAGGATGAATTCTCTACATTCCTGGAACGCATCCAGGGAGACATTTGCGGTCCCATTCAGCCTATTTCAGGGCCATTTAAGTACTTTATGGTGCTCATTGATGCTTCCTCGAAATGGTCGTATGTGGGTTTATTGTCCACCAGAAACCATGCTTTCGCAAAGCTGATCTTGCAGATCATTTGCATCAGAAATGTGTTCCCTGATCATCACATCAAGTCTATCAGAATGGACAACACCGGAGAATTTACTTCAAAGGCATTTGATGATTATTGCATGGTGATGGGGACTGCAGTTGAATGGTTTGGCAAAGGAATTAATCAAGAGAAATAAATTTATTGCCCGACCCCTTTACAGAATTGTAATTTTCCAGCTACATGTTGGGGACACGCAGTTCTAAATGCAGCGAATCTCATCAACTTTAGACCATCGGCCTACAACATCCATTCACCTATGCAACTAGCGCAAGGGTCACCACCGAAAATTTTTCACCTTAGGAGGTTTAGATGCAAGGTTTATGTACCTATACCCCCTCCACAGCGTACTGCATTGGGCCCTCTTCGTAAGACTGGGATATACGTTGGTTATGAGACTACATCCATAATCAGGTACTTGGAACCCATGTCGGGAGATTTGCATACCGCCCGCTTCGCTGATTGCATTTTTGCTGAGGATAATGTTCCAACATTAGGGGGAGGAAATCAACCCCTTGATGAATATTATTTTAAAGTATTTGAATGTTATTTGGATTTTCTGTGCTTTTCAGGCTTTTAAAATCAATTTCAAAGATAAAAAGTATTTTTCAAATAATTTAAAATACAAAATTTAAGTTGGAGATATTTTTAGTAAGTCTAAAACATTTTATAGAATTTTTGAGAATTTTCTGGAATTAAAAATCAATTTTAAAGTTAAAAAGGTATTTTATAAAATTATTAAAGGAAAATTTCAATTTAAAAATATTTTTTCCTAAGTCTAAAATAGTTCCAGGAATATTCTATGAATTATCTGGAATTTTTAGACACTATTTACTATTTTCTAAGTATTTATAATGTTTCTAGTATTTTCTGAAAAACTATTCCAAAAATTTAAAATCAATTTAATCCCACGCTGCCACGTGGCGCTCTCAGATTGAATCCGTCTCTTTCCTTGATCTAATCTCGGCCGTCCACCATAACTTACCCCTTGACCTCATCTAAACAGCCGAGATCTCTCCTTTCGCCACGTGTTAAGCATCCGGCCGTCCACCTTCTCCTCTTCTCTCTCCCACTCGCCAACATGCGGGGCCCGCATGTCAGCTCCTCCCCCTACCTTCCCTTCTTCTCCAGCGCGTCGGCCACCATTAACGCCTTCAACCGAGCTTTAAAAGCCTCGGTTTCCACTCGTTAACTCTGGGGGCAAGTGCGCATTCACTCGCCGGCCACTCCCGAGTTAATCCCCGGCCGTTTCTCCTCCTTTAATCCCCGGTAACCGCCGCATTTCACGTCGCCCCGGCCTTCAACGTCGGCCGGCCGTGCTCGGCCGTTACTCCCTCCCCTTCGCCTATAAAAATCTTCCCGAGGATCCTCGTGCGTCGCTTTCTCCTTCCCCTCCCTCAATTTCTCCCCTCCGTGCCCCGAGCGCCGCCGCATCGTGCCTCGTCATCTTTGCCACTGCGCCGTGCTCCAGCGAGAATTACCGTCGGCCCGGAGTGCCCCTTGTCTCACCGCCACCTCCTTCGTCTTCTTCGTCGCCGTGCGCATGCCCTCCACTTCCCCGCCGAGCGAAGCGGCCACCGGACACCCCTCGCAGCCATCACCCGTGCGCCGCCGCCGCCTCGCCTCGTCGCCGACCTCCCTCCGGTCACTGCCAAGCGCTGCTGCAGGTACCGGCGAGCTCCCCGTCGCCTCCTCTCCCTCGTGCGCACCTCGCCACCGCCGCCGGAGCGCCGGCGAGCTCGCGGTCCGAGCGCGCCTCCGGCCGGCAGTCTGCGTCGACGCATGCGCGCGTGGCAGCCGATGTGGCCGCTGCGTGGCGCCATGCCAACCGGAGTGCCACGTCAGCCTCCATCCTGATCCGTGGACCCGGTCCACGGTAGACCGGGCCCACACGTCCGAAAATTCGAATTTCAAATTCCTGCTGACGTCAGCCTTGCATCATAAAAGTCCTTTTTCTTTATTAAAAATATTTCAGCCAAAATTAAATTCCTGCTGACATCATAATTAGCCTTTTTCAGTACAAAAATAAATCCGAAAATTAGTCTTTTTCTTTTTCTTTAGTTTTAAACTTGCAGAAGCCCGTTCTCTTTCGTTTTAACTCCGTTTGAGCCCGTTCAAATTTCTAAATTCATAAAAAAATCTAAGCTATCCATTTCTGCCATCCTTTTAAATATCTGAAATTTATTTGATATTTTAAATTTTAAATTTCAAAATCCAATACCTAGTTCATTTTCAAAGTCTCGATTGCTCCAAATTTTCTGCACTTCCAAAATTCAAATTTAAACCTTGAAAAATCTCCATAAAATCCATTCAAAATTTTTCTAGATCCAAACATTTTTCTTGGCACTTCTCTTTTTCTAGAAATAAAAAGGAATAATGAGATTTCCCTCCGAGGCCAAAGTTTTCTTTTGTTCAAGCATGCTTAACTCCCAAGTTCTCACCACCCAGTGCCATAGATTATTTTCAAGCATTTGGACTATTCTCTTTTAGCCTAATATCTCTTTCCTACCTTTGCTATTCACCTCCCCGCGTCAGATCAGCAGACACTCTGTTTTTCAGCTAAATCCACTGTGAATCGGGCATGCATGCAAACAAAATTAATTCCTTCCACCAAATTAATTGGTATGCAGTAAGAACACCTTTAATCATTGCCAAACATTATTTATATTTCAGTTTTAATCATCAAATTTTCAGTTTTTCAGTTTCTTGCATGCAAAGTTGAAACCGACATTTCTATTATTCCAAGACTTACTTCGTCATTCAATTCCTTTGCTCCTCTTCACCTATAAATTGAACCACAACCTCCTCTCCTCATTTCCCACTTGTGTTGCACTCTATCAAACCAGAAATCCAGCCAAAAAGAAGATCTTAAGAACTATACCTTCGTTTGATACTTCCCAGTAAATTCCTTTCCAACCGATCTTCCGATAACTTGTTCTTTGTCGTCCAAACTCCGAATCTATTGATTCTTTCTTCTAAATTTATATAAAATCTTAATATTTCTTCCAGTTTATATTTTGTATTTTTGTGATTTTATTTGTATTTATTTATTTATTTGTTTTGTCGTTTCGCGCGTAGAAGCCGACGTCGCCGAAGAATTTGCCGATCCGCAGCAAGAAGGTCCAAACAGCGTGCAAAAAGACAAGTCTCCTTTAATCATATTGGACCTATGTTTGAGAAATGATTTTTATTATTTTAAATTTAATTGCATTGCTATTTACATAAAACAATAACTTCTGTCTTAATGTATTAGTTAATCCAATTTTGTTATACCCTCGTTGAAGTTGAATGCCATGTACCTTTGTAACCTTAGGTTTTCCCTTGCCTCAGTAATGAGAATATTACTATTCTTTGCTATATTAGAACGGTAGTAAATGTTTAGTCAAGCTACTCAACCTTTGTAACCTTGGGGGTGAAAATTATATTTCATTGATCTAATCTTTTCATTCAGTAATCTAGTGGCGATTGGTGTTACCACTGTTCTTTTAAAATAAAATAAAAATGTGAAAATTGTTTTAGACCAGGGAGGATGGTTAGATTGGATTGGTGCGGTTTTAGCACAAGATTTTGTAAAGTGTATGTTCCGCCCTAGTTAAATAAGGACCGACTCTTATGATTGTCCAGACTGAGCACAACCGTACAACCCCAAGTCTATATGGGTACGACTTAGCTGATTAACTTACAATAGTCTAGTTTAGGTGCCACCAGTGGAAAGTGGGTGCTAGGGATTTACTGGTTATTCACAGTGAGGGGACAGGGATTTACTGTACTCATATGGCGCAAGAGGGGGCTTCTGACTGGGTGGATTTAACCATTCGACGGTGAAACCTCAGCGGGTGGTATCTAGCTAGATTAGAGTGAGGTAAAAGCTTTGTGATATTTTATCTGGGTCTCATGCCAAAGGAAGCATGTTGACTATTAGGATAATTTATCTCTTGGGGGTAAAGTTGTACATCCTCTGCAGAGTGTTAAACTATTCGAATAGCCGTGCCCACGGTCAAGGGCGGGCAAGGAATGCATTCACATGGTAGATCTTTGGTTGGAACTCTCGGAAGTGTGTCCTAGCGGTTAAAGCCAGTTAATTAGTGTTGGTGGATAGAACCTTCACTATAAAATTATTGATAGTTTCTGTTAAAACAATTACTTTATTAAATTAATGCCTTCGAAATTATTTAATGGTATTTGAAATAAAATATTGTTTTGTGCAAAAGAACCATATTAATCTTCCTTTATTAAGCCCTGCATCTACTGCATCTTTCCCAAGACTTGCGGAGTATTTTATGTACTCACATGTTGCACTAAAAAATATTACTCAGAGGAATATGAAGCTCAAGAGGGAGACTACGAGTACTTCACGTATGGATTCGACGAAGGCTTCCCGGAGTTCTAGGCTGCGCTTCCCCAGTCAATTGCCTATGGCGTATTGATGGGTCTTCATCCGAGTTTCTTTTGCTTCCGCTGTGTTTTGTGAGTGTGTGAGGTCTTGAAACCTCAGTTGTAATAAAGAGACCTTTCGGTCTGTGCTCTCTATTATTGTAATATAGCGTTGTTGGATATGAAATCATCACTGTTTGACTGTGTGCACTAGCTTTGATCTGGGACTAGTGCTGTAATACATAGAGGGTTTGGGTTCGGATATCCGGGGTCCCGACAAGAAATTACGTGGCAAGCCACGAGAATTCATGCACATGTCCCGCGCACTAGTGAAGTAGAAAAAGAGGTCCAGAAGATCATTGACTTGCAAGTATTAGCAAACCAGCTGCTTGATCACTTTAGTGATTTGAAGAGCGTGACTAAGTCGCATGTGCCTGCACGCAATGCACCGAGAGGGTTGAAATATCAAAGAAAGCAGAAGGTATCCCTAATCCCGTCCAGAGGCCTCAGAATAAAAGGACGAGAACTTTGGCTCCTCGAATCCCAAGTAACTGGGACGCCCAGCGAAGAAGGTAAAAGGACTTATCACAACCGATCACTGAAGTTCCCCAGAATGAGAAGGGGAGCTAGTTGAGACCTAGCACAAGTATAACACCCTTAGAAAAGGGCTTACCAAATCTGAATATCCCCATGGAAGAAGAAGTCGGCATGGATGTGTGCGCACACATCGGAGCCGAAAAACTAAAGGGACTTGCCACCGCAATTGGAAGAAGTGATGCGTAAGGAGAAGCTCCAAAAGAAGCAATCGCTCCAGAAGAAGCAACTCATGAAGAAATAGTTATAAATTATGTACACACGGGAGAGTCCACAAATAGGACAACAGCCAATATCGATATCTACTTTCAAAGAAAATTGCCAGAATCATCGATCTTGATCCCGAGCCTGCATCGCTCGTTGAATATAAGAAAAGATCAGATTGGGAAGATTGGAAGAAGGCAATAGAAACTGAATTGCTATCTTTGAACAAAAGAGAGGTGTTTGGGCCCGTATGCCGCACACCTCCCCATGTGCACCCTGTAGGGCATAAGTGGGTATTTATTCGAAAGAGAAATGAAAGATATGAAGTAGTGAGATACAAAGCAAGGCTGGTAGTACAAGGTTTCACTCAACGTCCTGGAGTTGATTATGAACAAACAACTCCCTAGTCCTGAGTGGAATCACCTTTAGATATTTGATCTCAATGGCAGTAAACTTGAATTTAGAAATGAAATTGATGGATATGGTAACTACATACCTTTATAGAAACTTGGATTCAGATATTTATATTAAAGTCCCTAAAAAATCCCTATCCCAAACCAAGACAGAGCATATAGAAATCAGATAGTGTGAAACTCGTAAAGTCACCGATGGATCAAGCAACTGAAGAATGTGGTATAATCGCTCAAGCAACTTTCTCTACAAGAAAGGCTACACAATAATGAAAATTGTCCCTGTGTATTTATACATCGATCCCATAATGGATTCTGTATAATCTCAGTATATGTAGATGATCTGAACATCATCGGGACAATGGAAGACATAAAAGAAGCAAGCTCCTACTTGGAGTCGGAATTTGAAATGAAAGATTTGTCCAAGACCAAATTCTGCTTAGGCCTGCAGCTCGAGCATGTCCCTGAAGGAATACTAGTACATCAGCCGGCCTACACCCAGAAGGTGTTAGAAAGGCTTGGCTTTGAGAAAGCATACCTATCAAAAGTATCGATGATCGGGAGATCTTTACAGCAAGAAAAAGATCCTGTCCGACCTAGGGAAGAGGGGGAGGAAGTCCTGGGACCGGAATTCCCGTACTTGAGTGCAGTGGGAGCACTCATGTATTTAGCAAACTGCACTAGACCAGACATTGCGTTTGTCATGAAACTATTAGCAAGGTATAGTGCAAAACCTACCAAAAGACATTGGCAGGGCATAAAGGACATCTTCCGATACTTCCAAGGAAGTAAGGACCTTAGATTGTTCTATAGAAAGAATCAAGATCTGGACTTAATTAGCTATGCAGATGCCGGGTATCTGTCTGACCAGCATACCGCAAGGCCACAAACAGGCTATGTATTCCTGTGTGGTGGAACTGTAATTTCCTGAAAACTGTCCAAGCAAAGTCTTGTAACGACTTCAACGAACCACTCAGAAATTATAGCACTGTATGAAGCCGCACGAGAATGCGCTTGGCTCTGATGAATGATTCACCACATCTAGCAGTCATGTGGAATGAACATTGTGCAAACCCCACAATTATCTATGAAGATAATGCAACTTGAGTTGCACAAGTGCATCGTGCTATGTGAAGAGTCATCTCACAAAGCATATCAACCCCAAATTCTTCTGTGCTCATGAATTGCAAAAGATGGACGAGATTAAAGCACTGCATACTAAGTCCCGTGAAAATCGCAGATTTGTTCACCAAATCACTTCCTGCATCTAGCTTTGAAAGGTGTGTGTGAGGAATTGGAATAATGAGACTTAGAGAAGTGCAGAATTCAGGAGGAGAATTCTCTCATGCCCGTTAGTAAATCTTGATTATGAAGATCAAGTACCCAAAAGAATAAGTCCTGAAGACTGAATGAAATTGGGTGAATTGTAATCTTTTTCCCTTGACGAGTTTTTCTGAAGTTTTTCGACCAAGGTTTTTAATGAGGCATTTCGTACATCGCAGCTAGGGGTGGAAACGGATCGGATACGGTCGAATAGTCTCAAATACGAATACGAATCCATATTTTTAAAACGAATACGAATTCGAATATTTTCAAATACGGATACGAATATTCTCGAATACGAATACGGATATTTTCGAATACGGATTTTCTCGGATACGAATATCGGATAAAACGGATTCCTAACGGTTTTGCCGATTTTTCATCGGTTTTGACCGGTTACCGCTTTAAACCGCCTAAATTCAAGTTTTGAATCACAAAATTTGTACGGATTTTTCATGGGTTCTAAAACGGATCGAATACTTAATCGAATAGTCTCGAATACGGATACGGATACGAATATTCTCGAATACGAATGCGAATACGAATACTCTCAAATACGGATACGAATATTCTCGAATACGAATACGAATATTTTCGAATACGGATTTTGCTTACCATATTCGGATTTCTCTCGGATACGAATATCGGATAAAACGAATTATCCGTTACCATTTTCCACCCCTAATCGCAGCATAACATATATCATGTACTCTTTCTCCAAATTTTTTCCACTGGGTTTTTATGGAGTTTTAACGAGGCATGAATGTGTCACATGAGTGCCCAAGGGGGAGTGTTAGGAAACCTGGGCCTGGGCCAGCAGCCCTGGCCCATGGTGGACACCTCATTGTAGACTATAAATAGGGAGCCGTACTGATATATTTTGTACACATGCAATCAGAAATTAATAAAGAAAGACCAGGAGTTCTCTCTATCTCTTTGTGTGTTTTCAATTTATTATTCTGTCTTCTGTGATTGATTCATTTCGTTCTAAGCAGAAGAATCGATTGGACTGGTCGCCAGCGACAGTTCCTCAACACTAGCCACTACCTAATACCTATAGTAGTTCTCTTCTAGAAGAACATTTTTGAAACAAGTCCTCTAGGAGAACATTTTTGAAACAAGTCTTCTAGAATAACATCACTAATTAATTATTATATGTATTTTCTCTGACTTTATCGTTATTATTATTATGGATATAATTGTCCCAAACAGTGAGATTACTAAACTATTCATAAGTTTGTCTTTTAGAGCAGGGAACACATGGGCATTTTTGTTCCGTACGGTGGGTGTGCCATCTCCAACGTTCACTTTTACTTATTGTTTCCAACATCATAATGGTCTCCAATACACATATTGGATCAGAAATTATTATAAATATAATGACACAAAGCTAATTTTGATGACAAATCTACATATTGTTTTCATATGATAAATCTAAATACTTTGGTATAAATTAGTGGTAAAAGTCTTAAAATTTGTCCAACGCATTCCACACATCCATATAGAACATAGTAGAGTAATACATTCATTAATAATGAGTAAATTTCACAAAACTACAATTTTTCTAGCAAAACCATAAAAAACTACACATTTGAGTTTGAATATCACGGAACTACACATTTAATTTGGAGCAAAAATTCTCACAAAACTCCATCATATTACCATTGGTCTGACAGGTCGGTCCATTGTCAATCACATAGGCTTACTCCCATCGTTAGGGGGTGCCACTTAGGCCAGTCACGCTGGCATGCACAGGGAACACAGTGGTGGGCGGCTTACGATATGCACAATGTGTAGTACCTGTTACGAAACCTAGAGGGTTTCGGTGTTGGCAAATACCTGAACTACCCCTAGGGGGTTTAGGCTATAAATAGAGAGGCATTGTACTATATAAAGAGATCCGAGAATTAATAAAGACTATGTGTGGTGTTCTCTCTCATTGGTCTCCTGTGTTTGATCTGTTGTGTTCTTGATGATTGATTACGTGGTTTGCGTTACTGTTCATCTGTTCTACATCGATTTCTTAACACGTTATCAGCACAAATCGCTCTACGAGGTGCATGGTATGCAAATCATGAACCAATCTGCTATGTATTGTGTTCAAGTTTTCAATCTAGATTGATTCTTTATTCTTTAGCAAAGCCATGATTAGATCAATCTTGTGGTAATTGTTCCAAGCAGTAGATTGATCTAAAATTTGTGTTTTAGATCTAGAACCCAGTAGATTATTCATCTAGTCTCTAGACCAGTGAACCCAGTAGATTATTCATCTAGTCTCTATATCAGTTTGCAATCTCAGATTATAATTGGAAAATCAAATGAATATGATGGTAAACTCAGGGATGTCGGCCGCGGCATGGCCTCGATCATTGCTTGACACGGCCACCGCACGACCGTCGGCTGACGCACGGCCGCAGATTGACTTCGGCCACCAAAACCGCTGGAGAGCACCGCCGCCCGAAGCACGACGCCTCAACTCGGTTTGCGTCGCCATCCAAGGTCGCGCCGCCACCCGAAGTTGCATCCGGCGTCCCCACCGGAAATAATCTGTCGCCTGAAGCCGCGTCAACCGTCGCCGGAAAACCCAAGGAAACATCGATCGTAGCCACCAATGCCGTCCACATGGCTGCTGCCCGGTCCCCGCCGGCTCGAAGCCGCCAGGATCCCGCACCAGCCGTTGGGATCCGCAGCCACCATACGGCGTCGCCACCCATGGCTGAACCCGACCATCTCTGCTTGAGATCGAACCTCGATGCTGCCACTGTGGCCGAACCCGACACCGCAGCCGTGCCCGGCCACCCGCTGCTCGGCCTTCGCGCCCGTGCCTCATGGCAGCCGCTTACCGTAGTCGCCCGTCGGTTGCCGCCACCGCGCAGCCACGATCGCCGCCGACGGCCGACCACCGCAGCTCCTCACCGGCTACGCCGACCACTCGCCTCAAGCAGCCGCACAAGCCGCTGCCATGGTGCCTTTCTTTTCGGCCGCCGCCAAATGAAGGTCATGGGCTAGGGTTCCTTAAACCCTAGTCCCACGGGTAGGATGGGCCGAGAAAGGACCGGACCGAATTGCGGCCCAAACACAAAATAAATAAGGAAAACAAAATTCGGTCGGAAGCGGTTTTCACTTTAGACTCTAGTTTTTCGGTAAATTCAATATGCCTACCGAAAATTTGAAAATAATCATAAAACTTGAACCTGAAGATTGCCAGAATTGTAATTAAGTACAGTAGACCGTATTTCTTTCGACAGGATTTATTTTCTAGATTATTTAAGCTTCATTATAATCTAGCTATCTTGTGTCATTATTGTTTTATGTTTCTGGAATTATTTTATTCAGCATATTTTTTCTACTTTTAGTAATTCTAAAAATTGCTTATTAATTAGCAGAAATTCAGTAAAATTGCTAGAAAATTCCAGAAAATTTTACAAAATTCTAAAACATGGTTTTTAGGTATATGAGCTTCCGTAAATTTGTGAAACCTTATACCTAGTACACCATGGAAGCATCACATTTGTTTTATGGTTTATTTCCTAGCATTGTGTGTTTGGAGATTTATTTAATGGGTTAGTAATTCTAAACATTACTTAAATGCCTTAATAATTATCAAAAAAAATACCAAATATTGCTAGGAAAAATCTGGGAAATGATAAATTGTCTACTGAATAGACAAAAGTAAATCTTTACTATTTGCACTCATTTCATGTACTTGAAATTACTTACGAGAAATAAGTATGTAGGAAATTGCATTAATATTGTAAGACTTTGGGCATCACTAAGTGGATAATCGCGCGCCCTAAATGGCTACAGTTGTGTCACCCAGGCTTATTTCATTATCATATAGTCATGTTAATGTCATGCCTCACGCTGGCGTAGCTGTACCCTTTTACCGCTGAAAGGTAAAATCTTTATAGTTTATGAGGTATTGCCTCTACTCTACCTTGAAGAAAGACTATATGATTTAGATCTGTTGGGGATAAGGGCATTCTCTGAAAGAATAGCCAAACCTGTAAAAGGTTACTAGTATTTCCGTAGACACTTTGTCAAGATCTACTTCTGTTTCTAGGACCTGAAGTCCCCACGCAAGTGTTACTCTGTCTTGCACCATTTTGCCTATGGACCGAGTTTAGGTAACCATATGTTACCAATAAGTAGGTGCATTCATAAGAAAGAATATGCCATGGTGAACAATATGGAGACTAGTAGCATTCTCCTAGTTATCTCTTAACTTTATTTAGATGTCATTTTTCCTACATGAGTAGCATCAATTATATAGATACAACTCCTGTCGAGTTTGATCTTGCTCATGAAGTGCACCTCTTATCTTTTGCCTTAGGCTAAAATTGGGCATTAGATATTATTTTTCCAGATACCATAAATGTGTTTGGTCTAAGTTGTTTTATTAAAGCCTTACCCCTGTTGATAGTTGCTAAATAGAACACATTGCCAATAGCATATCTAGTAAATGATTAATCATGCATGGAATAACTTTTGTAAATATTATGCCTGACATTTGAAAGGAATGATATGCCTCAGTTCATTATTGCTAGTTGGCAATAGGAAAAGTGTCCTTAAAGACACAAGGAATCTACTCAAATGTTAAATCCCAGAAGGATCACCTCGACTAGAAAATGCTATGAACCCTAAAGACTTTAAGTCTATATATAACCCTATCTTCCAAAGTGTATGTCAGTTTCACGCCAAATAAAGTGTTACTCTTAAAGTAGTATAATAGCAATTTATTGCAAAAAAAACTCTAAGATCATTCAAAACAAATGCTAGAAGCAAGCGCTCTCATTTGGAATTTTATGATTGGCGTGAAAAGGGGGGAGAAATTTGGGGCACATGTGGAACCTCCAAGGCACAAGAGTAATGAAAAGCATAGTGGCATATCCTAGGTCAAATCCAGAAGCAAATAAGCTTGAAACTATAAATAATCTAGTTTATTTGAGAGATAATAGAAACTACTATCCACACTATTAGTAAAGCATTACAACCCTTGAAGGGTAATTGATTTGTCTCCAATAATATATTAGTTGCTAGCATGTGACCACATATATGTGAATTACACGGTAGCATGAAGCTACCGCGCATATGCCAGAATGGTGCAAATTGGAGTATACTATACCCATATGATATTAGACATGTATTTTGGCAAATACAGTCTGCAACTATAATGCCACTAGAAGCTATAGCTATTTTCCTGAAGCAAATATGACTCTCAAAATACTAGATGATCTATTGGATGTCAATGATCCTAAATGATCTAAATCTGTCATATTTATTTGGCATCATAAATTATAACAGGTATATAAATTACCTCCCAATATATAAATTACCACCCAATTAATCACATATATTCCTAGAGAATAAGTATTCCATCTAGGAGGTTAAATTAGAATTTTATTCTATCAGAATATATATATCATGTAGATTAGGGATGGCAATCGGGCGCGGCGGGTACGGTAGTACTCGCCCATACCCATATCCGCGACCCCGATTTACGCCCGCGGGCATACCCACGATGGACCACGGGTAAAAAACCTCGCTCATACCCGTCACCCGCGGGTACCCGTCGCCCGCGGGCATACCCGTTTACCCGCGAAATACATCACCAATGAAATACCCGGCTCAGTGATTTTGCAAAGCTTAAAACAAAAACTACACACCATTTCAGGAAAATCATCTCTACCAATTTCATTAGTTGGCATAGTACCAACTTCTAGCAAATTAAAGACGGAAGCAGGTAACAAACAAGATGGACTTCGTTTTTGAAATGCCACCAATATCTAGGTCTAGCAAAAATAACCAACAACTCAATGTATGTCAAGAATAATAACATATAATCTCTCAATAAAAAAAGAATAATAATATATAAAGAGTCAAAAGACCATGAAAAACTTTATTGTGTGTGAAAGTATGCAACCTTCAGGAGTCACTAATTATTTGCCCAGAACATCGAACAGCAGCAACAGAAGCCATCCATCCATACATAATCAACTAATCTACCATTTTAGTGAAAGCAATATATGCGTCATGGCCTCATGGCAAACTTTTCTCATACAGATTGTTCAGGACATTGAGGATTTGAGAAATGGCTGCAATAGTGATGGTAAACCATGCTGGAAGAAGTATAACGTGAACCAACAGCAGGTATGCAGACTTCATCCAGGAAGTTCTCAAAGAAAATTGGCAAGAAATGTCACCTGCATTGCGTATAGAACCTTTTGAATCGCACCAATTTCTTTCTCAAGAAGGTCCTCTTGTGCAGCTAGTATTCGAGTGGCTTCAGAATTCTTTTGGGCTAATGTTTCTGCCTGCAAAATGAAAACATCTAAGTAGCTAAGCTCAATGGAAGCAATGATAACAAAGATCACACTAGCATGTCACAAAATGTTCAAGATCAACCAAAATGTTCAAGATCACAAAATGGAAGCAATGGCGGCGGATCTCGACCGCAGCTAGATCTGCATCTGGGTGGGGCGGCGGCCGGACTCGACGGCGGCTAGATCTGGGTGGGGCGGCGGATGGACCTCGACCGCGGATGGGGCTGGATCTGGTTGGGGCGGCGGCGGGGGCGCGGGGCGGTGGATGGACCTCGACCGGCGGATGGGGCTGGATCTGGGTGGGGGCGGCGGCGGGGCGCGGGCGCGGCGGCCGGATCTCGGAGTCGGCGAGGAAGGACCGGGAGGAGACGGGGCGTGGACCGAGGAGGAGACGGGGCGCGGGAGTGAGTTGAGTGGAGCCGAGGCCGACTGGGTATTTTCGGGGGCTGGAGTGTATGGTTAGGGTTAGGATTTTTAGATTTTGTAACTTTTGTTAGATGGCGTGGCGGGTAAACGGGTGAGACGGGTACGGGTATAGCTTAACCGTACCCGTGCCCGTTTACCCAACGGGCAGAGAATTCCCCCATTTTCATACCCGTGGGCAGAAAATGCATCCCATACCCGGCTCTATTAGGGTATTTACCCACGGGTACACGGGTAAACGGGCACAATTGCCATCCCTAATATAGATTAATCGATGGTCATGTTTTATGCGACAGTGTTATATTTATACCCTTGTAAACATCCTGAAGATGTATATTATGCTATTAAAACATAATACTCTTGACCAAGTCAAAACATGTTGCATTAACACAAAACTCAAGTTTGAGTGATCCAAATTTTAAATCAAGTATGAGTAAATGGATCATAATATTAGACAATATATAAGAAGCTAGAATATTTCTGCTATCGTAAATTACAGTGGGTAGAGATAATCTACTAGTAGTAGAGATGTACAGTTTTCATGCGACTACATTAGTAAATGTCTAGTTCACTGCATTAAGAAAAAGAACCCCTAATCGAGGATTAGTCCGTATTAGAAGAACCAATCATTTCCCATATAATATCACCACCGTAGTATACACTATTTTAGGCTACCACCAGAAGTTGGGGTAAGATTGGATCTGAAATTCCATCTATCACATGTGCATACTAAGAGGATTTTTGAACTATGCTATTAAGCAAGATCAAATCTCGGCATCTGGGGGAGGGAAATGCCCAAAATCTTGGGATGCTGTGATATATTCTTGAAGAAAGATCTTTAGGATATGTTTCATGCACTAAGCTAAATTTAAGTTTAGCTAATACTCCTATACGCCAAAAGCGGGGAAGCTGCTAGATTTCTTTTCCATTGCATGGAGGAGTGGTATAGTTTTTACTTGAAGTAAATGCATCACTAAGTTTGGAATACCCCGGGTTGAATAGTATATCCATCTTTGCGAAGTTGACTTATTGGTCATTGATCTAGAGTCTATGGGGACGCCTGTGGATTTAAGGTCTAGCGACACTACTCAAAATAATCATTAAACACTCGTTAAATACTCCAGGAGAGAAATCACCTTGAAGGTGAAATACCACATGAAGAGGCTCATTATGAAGATGAAAACGCCAGTAATTAAGTGCGAACATATTTTAATACTGGGGAGCATGGAACGACCAATAATCTTTCATTCGGGAAATGATGAAGATTTGGTTAAACATTAAAAGACACTCAATTATGAGGATATTTGGAGAAAAGTTGTCGACAACTAGTTTACCTCTAAAATTGCTAAAGCTTCTCATATGAGGACATAAATCCGATACCAAAGTCCATGGCCAAGCACCTGAAGTGTTCATATCAGGTCAAAATGAAAGGAAGCAATTGAGGCCGAACCATAATCGCAGATGAAAGTCTTGGAACCTGTTTGTTCAGACTTGATGGGTTATTACGAAATAATGAGGTGGTGAAAAAGATGGTTCAAGGATCCCTGAAGAGATTGATATTCTCCTGTTATGAATGAAATAATGTACTGTTATATAATAACTCTGGCAGATGACATGAATAAGATATGTAGTTATTGGATTCTAAAAATCCTTGATGAGATCTCTGAAGGGACTCAAAGCTCGATTCTTGAAGGACTCGGTGTTTCAAACAGAAAGTAAATTGCAACATGTATATATGTATATAAAACTCATACTTGATAAACTCCTACTCAAGAAAGAGTGTCTCCTAGAAAAGAAAATATCTCCCAGAAGAGAGAATATCTCCCTGAAGAGAAATTAAATCACCAGCTGATCAAAAATACAACAACGATTATGCAATCCTTAGAAGTGGATGATGGCCCATCCAAGACCCAAGGGGATGGAATGAGAAAACTAAAAACCGTATACGCCACATAAGCATGTATGAAGTGCATTTCCTAGCGTACATATGGAGTGGCGATATTCTTTATTACCATGAAGGTATCATATACATTGGTGTTAATGGTAAATTTATCAATTCCCTAAGTGCCAAATAAGATTGGTTATATTGATTCTATGGTCGTATAACCATGCTTTTAGTTCTGCAGAATAGACTTTTGGTTGTATAGTACCACTCAGAGATGGTTACTAAATATTAAGAGCCAGAAAAGGTTTTGATAAGTCACATCCTGAAGAAATGTGGCATTGGGGTTGATTACCCCCATATCCTGATTAGAATAAATTTTGCTTGTGTTGAACATATAGATAGGTGGTATTTTTGGAAAGTTAAGTATATTGCTCTCAAATTGTTTTATCGTCTCTTTATCTAAAAGAATAATGAGGCAAATGTCTAAAAGACTATACATTGTGGTAATCCAGTAGATATACTCACAATATATATTGGCCTGTATTTATTTCTTATTAAAGGCATTGGAATAATGAGACTTCACCAGAAGTGGTCTTCAAAGAGAGCATATATTGAACCTTTATAGTTATGCACAAGATTAAGAAGATCTCGACTTTAGTTTAACCTAGATGGTATTGACTCGATGATCACTACCTTGAAGGTCTTTACCACTTATCGGTATAAGTCCAATCGATGGACATGATAAAGGTCCTAAAGATCATAATAAATCCTGAATATAAGTGTTGTACTCTTTTTCCCTTAGTAAGTTTTTCTTGTTGGGTTTCTTACTTGAAGGTTTTTAATGAGGCAACAAGTGCAATACAATTTAACATGTGGTGTGTACTCTTTTCTCCATTCCTTTTTTTCCCACTGGGTTTTTGGAAGGAGTTTTTAACAAGGCATATACAAATCGTGGTATGAAGCCTCACCAGAATGTGCTTGGCTCAAGCGAATGATTAACCACATCTAGAAGTCATGTGGCATAAACACTGTTGATAACCCCACTATTATCTCTGAGGATAATGCAGTTTGTGTGGCATAGATACAAATGGCTATGTTAAAGGAATATCACGAAGCATATTGCTCCTAAATTCTTTTATCCTCACGAGCTCCAGAAGGACTGAGAGGTAAAGATATTGAAAATTAGGTCTCATGATAATCTGGTAGATATATTCACAAAATATCTTCCAACCTCACCTTCCATAAGTACATATGAGGCATTAGGATGAGGCCACCTAGAGAGTTACAAGATTTAGGGGGAGCAAATCCCTGAACCATAGCCCTTATGTAAGGCCAGAAGACTTACATGATCCTGAAGATCTAAATGTTGCACTCTTTTTCCCTTTGTGAGTTTTTCCTAAAGTTTCCTCACGGAAAGGTTTTTAATGAGGCAACAAGTGCAACACAAGATATGGATGCGATGTACTCTTTTCTCCACCCCTTTTTCCCACTGGGTTTTTGGGAGGAGTTTTTAATGAGGCATGTGCATACCGCGGTATTCACCCAAGGGGGAGTGTTATGAAACCTAGAAGGTTCTGATATGGGCAAATACCTAAACTACCCTACGGGGTTTAGACTATAAATAGAGAGGCATTGTACTATGTAAAGAGATTTGAGAATTAATAAAGACTACATGTGGTGTTCTCTCTCATTGGTGTCTCCTGTGTTTGATCTACTGCGTTGTTGATGATTGATTGCGTGGTTTGAGTTACCGTTCATCTATTCTACATCGATTTCTTAACAGTACCTATACAGCCGCTAAGAAATGCTACATCACTCAGGTGCTAAGTTTACTTTTTCCCTCTAGTGTTTTAGCACACCTTCCCTCTTCCTTCCTCTACTTAGTAGAAAAAAAGAAAACGAAGAAAAAAAGTAGGAAGTGCTGAACTCATTGTTATTGACCATGTGTGCCTATTGAAACTAGATTTATATCTTTGTGCATTTGACTTGAATATTCCCTCAAAGTGCATTCATTGTGGGGGACCCCAGGCGTTGAATACCTAAAATCCTTGTATGTGTTCTATACTAGTTCCATGATCAGTGGCTAGTACACATAATCACAGCATTGAGATCACATCCATACACATCGCGTATATTTAATTTACAACAAAGGGCGAATATATAAACTATGCATAAATAGTTTACAACATAAGGTGACCGCCAAATAAACATAAGTATCAAGAGTAAATCATAGCAGAAGACAAGCAAATAAACAAAGGAGTTCAGCCATATGCCACCATAGCCCACAGCAATCGACTAGGATTAGGCCCTAGAATGACTCATCGTCGTATTCCCAGCACCAGAGTAAAGTAAGCATCGTCAGTATATTATCTTCCTCATTCTTTGAGCAACAATAATTTAAGCAAGGTTGAGTATATTGTATACTCAAGAAGACTTGTAGTGTACCAAACGCACGTGTGTGTGTGTGTATGCAATGCTAACAATGAATAAGGCTCTATACTACAAGTTATTTTTAGCATGAAGTAACTTTGCATTTGCAATATCGATAAGTAGAAATTTGCAATGGAATTGCAAAGAATAGTTGACATGTAATGAAATAACTTATATATAACTTTAATATGACTAAATCATAGTAATTCACAGCCCTCCTCGACAGCGAACATCGAACAATTCCAAAAATGTACTCACTACTTCAGCCTATGAAGATGCAAGGCTAGTCATAAATAACTTAGTCACTAAAGCGAGCCCGTATAGCACATGTGATTGTACAGATTACGCTTAGATGTGCGGAAATAGTGTTTAGTCCTTAATTGACCTAGATGAGAATCTCCCATATCTACATGCGAGATACCTTGTCATATTTTACGCTTTATTATATAACTTTGTCTCATGGCTAAATCTAGGTTTTTCATTTTATTTTATACTTGAACTAGCAAAGGTTCCTTCTTTGGTCTAACATTTCAAAATCACCCATAACCACATGCAAGTTTTTTCCGAAGGAATCAAACTTAGTGTAAACTAGTGCATGGCTAAGCATCTAGACCATATACTCAATGTAATATGCCCAATTTGACATTAGCTACTGTCTAAACTATGTCCTAAAGACTACAATAGTAAGGATATCAAATTTATATGGAGGTTTGATTAATACAAGTGGATATAATTACCGTTACACACAAATGTAGCGAATTTAGTGAAACATACATGCATGCATAGTTGTAGGACCGAAATGGCGCAGAGGGGCGTGAATGTCGCTCGCTTCAAAATCGCCCAGAAATCGAACACGATTTTTCAAAAGATGCAAAACAAAGCAACTCACAGAAAATTAAAATTAATTTTGCTGAAATCTGGAACGCATGCGATACTAAAAACATCAGCATAAATCAGAGATTAACTAGTAAAAATTTCAACTGAAAATAATGCCGTTTGGACTGCATGCAAAATGGTCAAAGACAGCACCAAAACAAAAAAATTAGCTACTTCTTGTCATTGGATCTTGCTGGCTGCAAGCAAAGGAAAAGCTACCCGTGAAGGCCAACTAGAAGAGAAATAAGAAATCGCAGAGAATGAAAGTTGCCCAGGATTTTACTTGAGAACCAAAAGAGCAAGAGGCAGTAATGACGAGACAAACTGCATTAACATACTCAGCCAACACTCAGTTCTTGCTGCCAAGGGCTTGAAGTAAACTGCAGAGAGCCGATCTCAAGAAGTAGGACTGCAAGAGAGATTAAACGGACTAAAAACTGAAAGTTTCGCAGCTAGAAGATGCGGGCTGCAGTCAAAACAGCAAAAGGAATGCAATGCATAAAACTAAAGACTGAACTTCAGTTTGGCCTAAAGAGGGTTTTGCAAAAATCAGAGAATGCACAAAACAGAGAAATTAGGAAAAGGAAATGATCTCCTTAGACTAGAAACTCAAGAATATGTTCCAAATAGCCTGAGACCTTTGGATTGCAAAGATTTCAACATAAGAGCAAGAAATTCAGAGATTGACAAAAACCTGAAAACTACCAAAGGCTTCCAACAAAAATCAAATTCCCATTCAACCACTGATCCTTTGGCCATGAAACCTTGAGGATAGCAAGTTAATAGCACCTGGGCTTTACATGCCAAATTTCAAGCCATCTCGTTGAGGGAAACAAAATCTTGCTCAAACCCTAGAAACCAAAAATGAAGAACAGAGGAGCCTAAGAATGAAAAACTGAAATCACAAGTGGTTTGCTCTTAGGTTTGGCTAGCCAAATGGCTTTTGAGCATCTCCCATGTCATAGCAATCCATTTTGGCACTCTCCAGCAAGCAAGAACACAAAACAACGAAAATCAAGAAATCATCAAAAAGAACGAAGGGCAGAGAGCATGAACAGGAGACATGAACTTCAGATTTTTCATTCCTGGAAAACAAGAGATACAAAGAACTACATCCCCATACGCCTGGACATTAGAACAAGAAGTTTGATTACAAGTCTCTCAATCCCTCATCTCCTTATCCCAATTCAAGACTACAAGCCCTACATACTATCCTAGAGAGAAGACTCAAGAATGCATCGATGGGGGTTCAGAACCTCTGCCCTCTCCCTGCTCTTAACCACTAAAGAGCCCTACCAACTAAAGAGCAAAAGAGAAAACCAACCTCTAAAGCCTCTTTTGACTAGAGCTAACCCTAATTCCCTCCAAAATCCATGTATGGGCATGCAGCCCTCACAAGTATTTATAGCCTCTGCTAACGGGTCTCCGCCCGCTACGCCCGCTAAATCCAACTGAGCCCGCTCCCGCTTGTGCACCTTGCAAAATTCCCGATTCGCCTCCCCGCACCTTCCGGAAGCTTCCGTGCTCCTTGCCTCGCACGCCCGCAATCACCTCGAGTCCACGTCCGTCTCGACACATCCCGACCGTTCGACCTCGGCGCCACTGCGCCTAGTCCGTCCACCGTGTCGCCACGACTCCGCCTCGGCGTCCCGCAACCACACGCACAAGAAACACATCACATAGCACCGCTCGATACATGAAAGCGTAAATAACATCATACTCATCAAATATGAAGTCCAAACTCGCCGGGCACGAATAGGTATCCTAATCCCAAACGACAAAGTCGACCAAGACCGACCAGCCCGTTGCACCATGCAACGTCAAGGTCCAAACCACCCAAACCAAACTCGACTTACCTAAAGCGATGTCAATTACTCATCATAAACATGGGATGACCTCCACAGGTCTCGCAATAGTAGATTTTGCAAACAAGGTCAAAAGGGTACTTGCCTTGCTCTCGTTGCTCGGATAATGGTTTAGAAGTGTTCTCAAAATTGTTTGGCGTGATGGTATCTATTCGTGAAATCCAAATGAGCACAAAAGTGCTAAATAAATTCAAATAGAGACCAAATTAAAATATTTTTGCATATTTGATAGACCATGATTTTATAAAAATTTGGAGATAAAAATAACTTAATTTTAAGTTTATATACAAAAGTTATGGCAATTTGAATTTTATTCAGTTTATAAATTCCAAAAAATAATAAAAGTGACGACGTCGAAGGCATAATATATAAAAATACACTTTCCAATAGACAAAGCAAGCTTTCACATAACTAGAAGTGGCTTTTCCTATTTTATTTTTTTCTGATATTTCTTACATGTGAGCCATGCATGTTAGTCTCACAGGCTATAAATCATGTTTTATTTATTAATTTGCCGAGTGGGTCCCATATGTTAGTGACTCATATTTTAGTTTTCAGTTTAATTAAAATTTCTTAATTGATTTTAACTAGGCCCACTTGTCATAGACTTATTATGTTCACATATGCCATTAGTGCTAATTTCCTCTGTTATATGTGGGTCCTACATATCATACTATCAAATTGTAAACATGGTTTTAAATATAATTTCAGCTAACTAATTAATTGGGGTCACATGTCATAACGCATTAGTTTCTGATTAACTTAATTAACTCTTTAATCATTTTTACTTATCCTTCTAACGGTGGACCCCACAAGTCGAGAGAGGGAACAGAGGAGCTTGGCTCAACCGAGCTCACTAGTGAGCTCACCAAAGGCTAGGGGTGATGGCTTAGCTTTGACATGGGCAAACGGAATGGTGGTGTCACAAACGCATCTTTTGGTAGTGGCAACCACCAAAATGGTGGACTGGAGGTGGCGGTGCTATGTGGTGATGTGGCGGAGGGTCTCGGTGTGCACCAAGGCTAGTGAAGGAGTGTAGAAGAGGGTGATGGGTGATTGTGTAGCTCCAGGAGGCTAGATGATGCTACAAGGAAAGCACAGGGACATATGGTTGCTGGAGCTTCACCGGTGCCATGCTTCTGTGGTAGCACCATGGATGGCTACGTCGAAAGCTAGGCAACAATGGGGTATTCCCAAATCTAACTTGCACACAACATCTATGGACTATCAGGAGTTTACCGAGGAGGTTAGTGATGACAAAGGGGCACTGGAGTGATCAAATGACGAGGAGCAGCAACGACGGGGAGGTGCTCATGGTGAGGAAGCTCCACGGTGAGGAGAGAGCTGCGAATGAGGGAGCATTAGCTCAAGGGAGAGTCAAGGAGCTCTTAGGGAGAGGAATCGGGCTAGGTCTCACCAGAGAGGCAACGTCATCATCGGTGGTTTTGTTCTAGCGACTCCAAGGAAGACAGACTCAATTTCGATGAATGTTTGTATGAATCTTGAAATTAATTGAGGGAAATACTCTACAAGATGTGGAACAAAAAGTGACATAGTTAGAAATGTGAGACGCTCATTGGAGAGCTGGAACAGACGATGCCACCATGAAGGCTATGACGGGTGCACTTGCCGGTCTTGAGGAAGAAAAGCATGTTTCATGATGAAACGAGGAGCTAGAAGCTCGAATTCTCATGGAAATGAGATGAGGTGAGATGGGGAAGACTATGATGTGGTCGAGAGTGCTTTGTAGGCACGAGATAGCCAAGAGTGGCTCGTGAGTTCTCGCGAGCTCGATAAGATAGCGGCTCAATTTCTTCTTTGTGGAGCATGATGCATAGAAGAAGACAAGAATGGGGACTCAGCATGGCAATGCGACAAGTAGGTGTGGGCGCATGCCAAAAGCGTGGGTGTAGCATGAAAATCCAGGTTGCACTACCATGGTGGAGCTAACACGGTGCGAGGTGGATGAAGACAAATGATGCACAAGGCCCGACACGTCGCGAGGAAGGAGCGACATTCGACTAGTGGGGTCTGGTCCCACTCATCAATGTTAGGTTTTAAGTAAATAGAGAGGAGATGTATTTTCAAAAATACGCCATCACGAGATGGAAAGTGGAAAGGGTTAAGTGAAGAAAGCATATTTTCTCAGCTGAGAGATTTGATAATTTTTTTACATAGTAAACAAGCTTAAAAATTATTAAAATATTTGTGGGAGCTTCAAGAATGGTTTAGATTATTGTGCAATTTTTTTAATATTTATATCTCTTATATTTTACTCAAAAATTCTATAAAAGGTCACTATTTCATTAGAAAGTCACTATTTTGTTTTGGAAAATTTGAGAAACATGTTAAAAAATGTTCAACCTTTTATTTCCAGAACCATGAACTTATTTTTGTGTTTCTGAGTTGGTTTATACTCTAAACTCTTCCTATGCTACTTTATGGATCATCATTTTAGATTCGATTTTGAATTCAAATTGAATTCTATCTATTGTGCATTTCTTTTCCAAAATTTGTATTTACAAGTTATCTTTCCAAAGGAACTCTAATCAAAAGCCAAGGAGATAAGATGCATGTAAAAGTTTTAAATTTTACTCGTTTTTGAACTCCCTAAAATTTAGGATGTTACATTCATCTTGGCTTGAAACACTTTTGGCCCCTCTTATGCAATCCAATAATGTGGACCGCATCTCGTGCCCCGGGATCACTTTTGCCACTTGCAAACTTCCACCTTACAAAGCACGTGTTTATTTATCTCCTCCTTGATATTATCATTATTTTCCAATGGCCTTTTGACAAGACCCGTAATTTTTGTTGGATGCTTATTTGATTTAATAGTGCGTGGACACTGGTTTTGTTTGTTACCCACCAAACTCCACATAGAAGGCCTCATAATGTTTTGTGAGAAGTAGGGAAAGTCTTTGGCTTTGGTGAGGATTCTTTGTTAAAGAAGAGTTGTTGTAAATCTTCATCTTGACAGTAATTTTTACCTACATGAAAAGTTCGGTGGATGATTTGAAAAGGATTGACTTGCTTGGTTAGTTGGACAATTGACTTGTGGTGGAAAGGTTGATATCTCTGAGTTGTTTGTTCCCCATTTATAGCCGTAGGATTCTTGATATGTTTTATTGGGATTTAACTAACTTAATTTGAAAACTTTGAATTGTGTTTACTATGTTATCGATCTTAGTCAATGATCATATTGAGTTTCAGCATTCTAACCCCGATCTTTGAGGTAAGATTTGCTTGAGAATGAGTAAAAGTCTAAGTGTGGGGTGTTGTTGATGCTCATTTTATGCTTTTATCAATGTGCCTACATTGTCATGTTATGTGCGATAATTGTGGATAATCATGCCACTTGGCAACTAACAAATATTGGAGATGTGTTGTATTTCACGTGTTGTGTAGGAAAATTGGGAATTATGCAATTTTGGAGAGAATTCAAAGTATCGGAAGTTTATATAAGAAAAGGACAAGGAAGAAAGTAAAGAAATGCAAGATTTAGGAGACCAAAAATTACCAAATTGCATAGAAATGTTGTACACAGATGTCGGACCCGTATTTGACAATCCAGAATCATATGTGATTCCATCGCACTATTCTCTAGATTAATAGATAGTGCTTACAGATATAGTACTGAACATCAAAAGTATATATCATGTAGAAGCATAAATATAATAGTAGACTTACACATGGGTAGATCAGGCCAAAATCAATAAAATGCAGAGCGTAACGAAACACATAGGTGGGACCCTCGGACAAGCCCACAGCACCAATTAGAGTTCTCAACCTAGTTCTTAGTCTCTTCATCTTCTTTACTAGTTGCATCCTAAGGTGTAGTGATCGACTCTCCTAATTCTGGATTAATTAAGTAAGCTAGGGTGAGCACAAACCACCATGCTCTGTGAGCTAATACACATGATGCAAATAGTTAACATGCATGGCTTATCAAAGGAGGCTCAGGTTATTTTATTTGCCATAAATTCCATTTAAAATACGATACATAGAAATTTTCTAAGACCTAGCAATTTGAACTAAACATAATATTTGGGTAAAAGAATGCAGTAATAATAATAGCAGATTACATCCACTGTTCCATGGCTCCCGCACTATATGCTAACCTTTTAGTGTTATAACCGCTTACCTTATCAGCGACACCTAGGACAACACAAATCAGGGCTTTTCATAGCCCGCCACTTTTCGATCCCACCCACAAAGTTTTGAAATAGAACTATATCTCGGTTAAGTTCCCATGTCTACCCTTGACTATAGGCACGACTATTTGGATAGTTTTTACTCTATAGAGGTTGTACACTTTACCCACAAGATATAATTATCTCACAATGTCAGCCATTACATGCTTCCATAGGCGTGTGGTGAGTAATCATAACAAGGCTGTTACAATGCATTTTCCTAGTGTGGTTACGCCCGCTAAGTTCTTTCTTTCGTAGGATGCAACCATCCTCGAGAAGTTTCCTCTTGAGTGTCACGCCAAAGGCAGGGATGAGACCATTCTTCCCTTTGCACACCTTCACATAACCACACTGGGTTAATGCAAATTAGTTAGCCCTACCTACACTTTGCCAACTTGTGGTTGTACTATTTTACACTGAGAGGTCATCACAAGATTCAATTCTTAGGGTTATCTGGGCGGTTCTACCACACTCCACACTCTCGTGTGTTCACTACGACACACCCCTGAACTATCCACCCAGATAGTTAAGGAATTTGAGGTTTTTGGGAGCATAAAATATCTGTGTTACAACATACCAGCCACCTTCCATCAATGACTGCCCAAACCAAGTTTCATGTTGAAATGATGCTAGGGCAAGTTAATGCCCTCGAGTATCTAAGCAGTACTAAGCAGAGCGTATAAATGTAGACTTATTTTCAAAAGTTACTATTATAGTTTTCCTAGGGCGATAAGGCTCGAATGCTCAAATGTTCACTCGCAAGATAAATAATAGGCATATAACAAGAATCTTAAAATAATCATTTGCATATAAAATAACGGCATGCAATTTGATAATTTAAACAAAAATAGATTGCATAAATTGTAGGTTCAACATGATCAAAGTATTAACTCGCTTTTTGCAGGTTTACCACGTCTTAAGCTCACTCAAAGTTTTCTCACTTGATGGTCTTGAGCTCTTGGTCTTCATCTTTATCTAGATCTTGGTCTCGCTTAATCTATTGAATCTTTAATACTCCAATTTCTAATTACGTGCTAAGCAATGAATCCAAATAAATGCAAATAATTCAAAAGGTCCAAATAAACTTAATGTAGCTTTCTTATGAGTTAATGGGTGATTTGACCCAAGGTTTATTAGGCACGGATCATTTTGGAATCAAATGAGGTTTGAGTGGAGCGAGGAATGACGGAGGGAAATCGATGAGACGGATATCAAGGAAGGTTCATGCCAAGAGGATTATTCATGGGAATATTCTCGCGGGTTCAAAGATGGCTAGGTATAGCTGACTATATAATACCATGACTTGATCTTTTAATTTAATAACCTCTTTTTATTATTTTATTTTATATTTATTAGGAAAGTTCCATGAGTCAGGTTAGACCTATGAACACGTGTTTGAGTTTACTGGAGTATTGAGTATATATTGGTTAAGCGCTAACGATCCGCTCTTTTACCTGTAGATTCCTAACCCATCACTGTTCTGGACTTTTCTTCACAACTTGGCATGTTCGCGATTAAACAATAATTGTAATTTTGGTTATACCCCACTCTACACCGATGTTTTGACTAAAACTATATTTCATCTTCTCATGATTGACTTGGGGCATGCTAATCACATTTTAAGGTTCTTTAAAGAATTTCTATTACTTATAATTGTTACTGGCCTTGTTATTTTTAACTAATTACCTGAATTGTTTAAGTATTATTTGAACAAGGGTTCCTTATGATTTTTGAGCCATAGAAACTATGTAATTATCTTTACATAGCTTAACCTATCCTCCAACAAAGATCGTTAGTAAATGTGGATACTTTAATTTAAATCCTAGCACATGTTAATTGTTTTCTTTAGTCTTACTGGCAATTATTCAACCTGGGTGACCTAGGTTATTAGTTGCAGCATCAATAACTATATTGTAATATTCTTTTCTTTTAAGCATGTATCTTAATTTAATTGTAGTGACATATCGGTTATTTGCCTTATCCCTAACTCATTCGCCCTTTTATCTAAGATTCTTATGATACTCAAATACATACGTAAACAATGTCTTACTTGGATTTAAAATAACTTTCAATTGCATACTAATTGTGTTTGAGACTTGCTTACTTATATGCATGGCAATCCTTAATTTAAATGATGTATTTTTGGTCTAATATTAGTGGCTCGCTAATTAAATTATTTTATTTTAATTATTTATCCATTAATCGAAAAAGAAAACTCTTTGCTTTTTGAGATATGGAAATGGCAATTTACATTTTATATGGTTGAATCTTGTATCACTTAATACTATATCTCTATATCCTTGTGTGTGTATCCTAGTTAATTATTTTGGTTTTCTTAATTTACTTTCTATTTGAAAATGGAATTCAGATGAAAAGGGGGGAAAGCAGGGGAGTAAGGCAGCCAAGACAGGGGAAAGGCACCGCTGGCTGGGTGGCGGTGGAGCCGGCGGGTGGTGGCTAGAGGGACAGGGCAGGTCGGCAAATCGGGATCCCGAGGAGGCAAGGAAGCTAGTGGAGGAAGTGGCATGGCCCGGGACGGCGCATGTCGGCTTGGGCGGTGGCTTGAGCTGCCGGTGGCGAGGGCGGAAAGAGGTGGTGGTGCCATGATGGGAGTGGGGGATAAATAGAGAGAGCATGAGCAAGAGAGGGTGGTAGTGAACCTTACCAAGCTGGCTGCAGAGGTGGAGGTGCGGCGAGCAGCTCCGGCGACGTGAGCCTACGTTGGTGCCCGAGGGTCAACGATGGTGGTGAGTTGGAGTGGGCGAGAGCTCAAATTGACAACGTAGGGATCTAGGGGGGTTACAAGAGTGCTTCCCCCACACTACTAGAAATCCCCCCTGTAGTGACGCTTTATTTATACGTTAGACACGCTTTATTTCATCTCTACAAGATTGTAGGCACGTTTTTATAAAGCGTGTTTGAAGCGTCTTCGCATGGACCGTGTCAGGACTTGTAGAAGCGAGTTCTCTAAACGTATCAAGGAGATAAAAAGACATTTTGTAGAGACGTTAGTTGCATGCCTACGCATATTGATACACTTTTATAGATACATTTATATAACGTGTCTATTTATGTAGTTACGTTATATAGCAGCGCTTCATTACGTGTTAAGAAATGTAGAGACGTTCTCATATATACATTTATATTATGTTTGTACTAATGTAGTAACATTGTGTAATGACGTCGTATTGTGTATTAAGAAGTATAGAGACGCAGTTCATAGATACATTTATATTGTGTGTCTAACAATATAGATACATTGTATAGTAACACCATTTTGCGTTTCAAGAAATATAGAGACAATTTTATACATACATTTATATTTCATTCTACTAATATAGAAACATTGTATAGTAATGTTTTATAACATCATATCAAAAATATGGATATTGATGCATCTTTATAGCGTGTCTATTAATATAGGCACATTTATAGTAACGCCTTCTTACATACTAGAAATAAAGAGACATTGTTTACAAATTTGGACAAATGAATTTGCATGATTAGATAATGAGAAAGTGAATCATGAAGGCATTGCATTGAAAAATCCATTTTGTCTTTACAAAACAAGATACTGATTAATAACTCATTAAAGTGCACTCTCAAAGACAAACCATATTCATAAAGAAGCATAGGAAAAGTGGCAATATCGTACAAATATCTATATTTTTTTCTCTAACATCTAAAATCTATCTTGTTCACTCTGAAACTTGTAGCTTGTCTTTCCATCCACATCAAGTTACATGTTTCCATCATGCTGCAAAATAAGAGGAGATTAAGTTAACGCACATGAATTATAATCAAACGGATCTAGCACTTGAAGAACAAAACATACCAAGGTTGTGCAGGTTTGAGTTGAACTCTTAAGTCTTTTAACCTACAATGAGACATGTGTTTAGAGGGATAGTACAATTTTAGGAAATTACAAAACTGTAAAGCATTTGGTTAATATAAGAGAAAACTTACATGTGAACGGGGCCAAGCAACAATAAAGCCAATAGCATCTCTCATAGTTTTCATAGAATAGAGTGGTCTAGGTAACATCTCATCTCCATTGTTTCCATTGCCATTATTTTCAAGGGCATCAACATAAACCCAACAAATTCTTTCCCAAGCATGGTGCCACCAATATTTCGAGTCTTGTCGGTAGTCACTAACTTTCCTTTGTACGACTTTACATTTGTTTCTTAGTGAAAAAGATAGACTTCCACTTGGCTCTATCATTTTGTAAAACATAAAGCTATGATCTTCAAACTTGTAACTAATTTAGCTTCAAACAACGAAACAAGTACATACCGATCCCGATTGATTATGAGTGGAGCTTTAATTCTTTGAGATCTCTGCAGAGACACAATCAAAGCATATCATCGATCTAGCAAGTTCAGCCATACTATCTATATGAAGGGTTACTGCATAATAGGAACATAGACATACCATGTTGGTCATTATGCTACCACGTGGTAAAGTTAGGCCTTTAGAACCCTTATCCGCTGACCACGATTCTCAATATGTGCCACCTGCAGTCATAGTTGAACTCTCGTTTTGTGACATGTAACATGGGTTATCTACCACTCAATTTAGATTTACGATAATCAAAATAGATGTACATGACTAGGATATTTCATAATGTTAGCACATCTCGGACCATATTGCATATTGGAGATTTCAGTTCATGCAAGAAAACTCTAGCAAGCCTATAGCCAATGAACACAAATATTCCATAAATTTAGCGCAGATTATTGTTTTCAACTTCATATTGGGAGTTGCAGCAAGACTAAACTAAATCTCACATTCAGATTCCCTCCAAAAATATCATATTCGAGTAGTAGCAACACTCGGAAGGAAATGTAACAATGGGCTACACTTAATTAAAAACAACTTATAATTAGCTAGGAATAGAAATATAATGCTCCTAAATGAAATCACCAATAAAATAAAATCAAATTATAGTAAAGCAACACCATGTGAAAAGATATATTGCAAGGTAGGTAACATTATTATATAATATTCTCAAGATTTATTGACTTGCAAGGAAACATAACGATATGTATCCATGGGTGAAATACTGATCTAAAAGTCTAATCTATCTAAAGCCTCACTTCTAAACCATTCGACTCTGAATATTCTTAGTTAATTAGATTTCAGTTTTTGATGCAATAGACATTTCTAACATACCTTTGCAACCATTGGCTCACGTGGTAACGATGACCGGACAAAATCCTTGTTGACTTGACTACAATTCGGGTAAGGATTGTGAAAATACAACTATTTAATTTGTTGCACAGATTGTGAAACATATTAATTTGAGGTAAGGAAAACTAAAGCACTTCCCGCAGTGTCCTTACTAATTAGCACTTAGCAGCCTAAATTTGCAACAGAAACGTTCCAATCCTCAAAATTGTTTGATGCTTCAGTAATGGTAACATTATGGGCAAGCACAAAATCTGAGCTACATAATTAGGGCCATGTTGCCGATAGAAATAGAAGAAAGAGATAGCACAAAATCTAATTTTTTGATGCTTCAGACAGATCAACACTGAATATTATCTAGCATGACCAATGTGGACAGATGAAATTATTTGTGCATATTAATACTCATAGTTGGTCTTCAATTCAGGCAGAGTGCTACTCTCAATATTGCATTCACCAAATCAGAGTCCTCAAAGACTAAGCATCTGAACCTACCACTACGTTCAATTCCTGCAAGAACTCAGTGTTTGATGTCTCACAATATATTTATACAATGCAGGCACAGGATGTTATTCATTATTAGACCAATATATAGTCACCAAAACACTCAGTTGACAGGTCAGAAAACAACAGCATGACATACTCTAATGACAACTAAGAGGTCACCAAAACACTAGCAAGATGATATGAGATTATTTTCTGGAAAGCAACCTGCGGCATCAGACATGTTCACAACAGCATAACATACTCCAATGACAACTAAGAAATAAGGGATTGACTTAATGTAACCCCAGCACGATATTTAAAATTGGCCAACCATAGCTACTAATCTCCAATCTATAGGAGAAAGGAAATTCAGTTTGCATCTACATTATCACAAGCCAGGAAGCAGCAGATTGATTCGTAAAGGTAAACTTGATGTCAACTTTGAATTAAAACTACAGAATGGATCAGCAGCATCGGCTGCATACTCGATCTAAGATTAGAAACAATTGCAGCCTACTAGGCATGCAACCAAGAAACAAACAGAGATGGACACGGTGGGGAAAACAGCTTAACATTCCCCTATGCCTTCCACGTCGCAAATCTGTGGAAGATGCCATTACAAGTAACTACTTTTGACCAACATTAGCAGGCTACAGAGTAATTAATGTGTTGGATTTTAGAAAATGCATTGCAATATCTGCTTCTGAGAATGAGGAAATAAGGCATAGCAATTCATTGTAACAGAGAAAGGACGATAAGATTTCTACACTATTTTTTTGGCGAGTGCATGAGTAGACCATCAGTGTGTCCAGATTGTGAAAATACAACTATTTAATTTGTTGCACAGATTGTGAAACATATTAACTTGAGGTAAGGAAAACTAAAGCCTATTGCTTGACTCAAGCTGTTGTGTAAATTTAGACTTGGATTTGATCATACATACCATTCAAAATATGTATTGTACAAGTAGGAAGGTAAAGGCATCACAAAAAATGCAATTAGTATTACATAGGTTTAAAATGGTAACATTATTTATAAAGAGATGGCTATTCACTCATGATTGTAACTTTTAAGTGTGTAGCAATAAGTATCAATTCAGCGACGGTATGTTGCAGATACATGAAATCCTAAAAATTTCGCACAGTGTCCTTACTAATTAGCACTTAACAGCCTACATTTGCAGCAGAAACATTCCAATCCTCAAAATTGTTTGATGCTTAGTAATGGAAACATTAGGGGCAAGCACAAAATCTGAGCTACATAATTAGGGCCACGTTGCAGATAGAAATAGTAGATAGAGATAGCACAAAATCTAATTTTTTGATGCTTCGGACAGATCAACACTGAATATTTTCTAGCATTACCAATGTGGACAGATGAAATTATTTGTGCATATTAATACTAATAGTCGGTCTTCAATTCAGGCAGAGTGCTACTCTCAATATTGCAGTCACCAAATCAGAATCCTCAAAGACTAAGCATCTGAACCTACCACTACGTTCAATTTCTGCAAGAACTTAGTGTTTGATGCCATTACAAGTAACTACTTTGACCACCCAAAATTGCGAGATTCAAATGATGAAATGGAACATGCAGAACGAGTCTCCACAAAATCCCAAACCAAGCAGCAGTGACGCAGATGATGGACACAAGCATTTAAAGAAGCAACAAGCAGACCTGCAACCTAACTAAATTCACACACCCGCCCGTGGCAAAGCATCATGTTGACCCCCCTCTTCCTTCGGCCCTCTCTCTCACAGGGCCACCGCAATGCAGAGGTAAAGATGTTAGGCTCACCAAAGATCGACCCCCAGTACCTCTCTCACAGGTAGATGAAGAGGGAACGAAGGCGAAGTGTGCTCACCGATGGCAGATGTGGACGGCACTACGGCAATGACGAGAAGGGAAGATGTCCACCCTTTGCGGCACAGCCGGAGTTCGTGAAGATCACAGCGGCATGGACAAGAGCGACGACGACCGGTGGATGGCACCTGTGCCGTCGGAGGAGCGGCCAAGAATTAGGCGGTTGATGCGTCGGCGTCAAGGATTGGGAGGTTGTTATATTTTGGTGCCGTAGAGGCCCCTGGATCTAGGAGATGGAACAGATGGGGGAAATTTCTACGGAGAGGGAGAGGTAGATTAATCGGCAGTTTGGCTATTTTCTCGGAGGACATAGGGACGATTGGCGGCAAATGAAAGTAATTAGTAATACAATAGGCGGCAAGTTAATTTTTGCACCAATTGGCGGGAAGCGTGGGAGGAGGGAGAGGCAGCCGAGGGCGGCGGGGTAGGTGGGGAGAAGGAGGCGGCGGCGGGAGGTGGGGAGGAGGAGGTGGCTGGGAGGCCGGGAGGAGGGAGGGCGCGGTGGGAGGAGGGAGGGGCCGGCCGCCGGGGAGGTGGGGAGAGGAGGAGGCGGCGCGGGGAGGTGGGGAGGAGGTGGCGGGGAGGGGCTGTGGGGGAGGCCGGGAGGCGCGGTGGGGAGGCGGGAGGCTCGGAGGAGGAGAGGCGCGGTGGGGCGCGGGACTCGGGAGGCCGGAGGAGGGAGAGGCGGCGGGGACCCGTGCGGGGAGGAGGAGGCGGCCAGGCGGCGGGGAGGAGGAGGCGGCCGAGGCGGCGGGAGGAGGAGGCGCGGGAGGCGGGAAGAGGAGGCGCCGGGGCGGCGGGAGGCGGGAGGTGGGGGAGGAGGCGGCGGAGAGGAGGCGGGGCGCGGAGGGAGGGGAAGATCCGGACTGGCGAGGCGGCAGGGAGATGGAGAGGAGGAAAATGAGAGTCGGCCGAGGTAAGAAAAAAAAAAAAGGAAAAGGAAAAAATGAGAAGAGAAGAAAAATAAAATTAGGCTAAAATAAAATTATGCTACTTAGTTCAATGAGCTGAAAATTTCACGTTTGGCTCAATATCACATCGTTATGCCATTGGAATTGGCCGTCAAAGTTCATTTTGTACTGTATACATGAGAAATCGTGAAAGCAGATGCATATATCGTTTGGCTATATCAACCTATGTGGGCATGTGCAAGCGAGCAGTCCTACTCAATGAGCTAAAAATTTCACGTTTGGCTCCAACTGCACTGTTGGCATGCCATTGGATTCGCCGCAAAGTTCATTTTGTATTGTACATGAGAAATCGTAGAAGGCAAGATGCACCTTTGTTTGGTTGTATCAACCTATACAAGCGAGCAATGTTCTCGAATGAGCTGAAAATTTCACATTTGACTCTCATCTCTGATCTTTGGCATGCCATTGGAATTCACCACCAAAGTTCATTTAAATCGCACATGAGAAATCGTAGAAGCGATGACGTACATCGTTTGGCTATTCGTAATATCCTTGAATTACAGTAGATCCGCCCCGATTATACCCATACCCTACATTCGCTATTCATAAGATATAAATCTACTCTACAATACACGCATACAATACACATTACCACACAGGTAAAATTATTTACCTGCACCTATATCCGTGGGATAAAAATACCTAACGGTTAACCCACCGCATAATGCACACCCATTGCAGACAACAAAACTCAAGAATATATCATACGATCAAAATCACATGTCGACAAATATTTGTACGTAAATGTCGACAATAACAACATAGCAATAAAAGTCTAATAGTCATAGATTTGATAGTTGAGCTAGGCCACAAGTGTGTTTTTATGCTATCTTAGGTTAAATTTATGAGGGTATATATATGTCCGAGCCAGGTATAAATTACCTACGTGTTCGCAAGTACGGGCAGTATGCAGGTGTTGAAACTTGCAAGGCTCAAAAAGGCATGAAACAATCGAATTTTGGGAGTCAAACTTGGTAATAAGCCTTTGGTATGCAAAAGTTATGCCTATTTTATTGTATTGTTGTCCGCTAACACCGAACAAAACTCTGGATCCGTACTAACATATAAAGTTGTGTATACAATCCTACTAATAGATTTTAACGAGCTTTTAAAGTATTAAACAAATCTTAACATTTTGCACCAAACGATATTGACATATAAATGTTTTTAGCATTTTTTCCTAATGACCTTCACAAATTGGTTTATAGGTTGATGGTTAGCACTCACAATGGTTGTATGAATTCAATCTCTTGATTGGACTCATTGTCCTAGGTTTTGTTTGTTTCTTCTAATTCCACAGTTGAAAAGATAAAAAAATGTTGCATTAAGTTGGACTCGAACTAGAGACCTACCTATTAAATTAATTAAAAATATAAATAAAGTTGCAATAAAGGCCAAACCACCACACTAAGAAACCTTTTTCTTTATAAACTGATATTTTATTAGACAAAATATCACACTTAATAAAAACAACACACTAATATTGGTAACTTAATTATTTGCGATGGATGTGTCCATGTGTGAGACGTGATGGATTGATGGCGCGGTGAGAATGCCTCGGATGGCCAGGGAAATTTGGAAGTGTCTGTGCAGGTTGTTTGATACGCTTTACGACGTGTCTACATGCTATGGATGGTCAAAAGTATCTGAAATGTCGTTGTCATATTGAGATATTTCTAATATCAAAGCAAAAATATTTTAATATGTATGCAGATAGTTGTTTGTTACGCTTTGCAACGTGTCTAGATGCTATTGATGATTTAAAGCGTGTCTAACTCCGTGTCATTTTGAGGCGTTTTTAGTATCATGTCAAAAAGCATCTTTAGATGGCTATGGGCGCTTGTATGATACGGCTTAACAACATGTCTAGATGCTATTGC